>OY740781.1:84809608-85409608 GCA_963514005.1 Raja brachyura | reverse complement strand
TTGGGAAGTCTAACACGGGCATGACCTACACAGTGAATGGTAGGGCTCTGGGGAGTGTTGTAGAGCCCTACCATTCACTGACTGACAAGAGATGGCCAAAGGACATAACTGCAGCAAATGTTCTTTTGGTAATATGTTTACAGGTGTCAAAACAAATAATAACATTGGGAATTAAAACACATTTGATTGCATTCCGTTATCAAACATAGTCAATGTTCGCTCTGAAGACCATGAATCACAATAGGGTCAGGGGGTGTGTGAATCAGTGTGGGGTGGATAGATGGCGGGGGGGGGGGGGGGGTTGAGAAGGCAATCGATGTGGAATTCATGGATTGAGGCAGGTGAATTAGTACGTGTTGGTTGGAGTATGTAAAATTGTGAGGAGAGAGCACGGGGGATGTTGAATGGGGAATCAGTACAGGATGAATGGGGGATTCAGTACAGGATGAATGGGGTAGGCATAAATGCTGGAGAAATTCAGCGGGTGAGGCAGCATCTATGGAGCTAAGGAAATAGGCAACGTTTCGGGTCGAAACCCTTCTTCAGACTGTTCCCCCCCCATTCTTCTTGAATGGGGGGAATCAGCACAGGATGAATGGGGGGGATCAGTACAGGATGCATGAGGGGGATCAGTACAGGGTGAATGGGGATCGGTAAAAGATGAATGGGAAGATCACTACAGGATGGATGGGGGGTTTGGTGCAGGGTAAATGGAAGGTGGGTCAGTACGGGATGAATGGGGGGGGGGGGGTCATTTAGTATTAATGGGAGGGAGAAGTGCAGGATGGGTGGGAAGGGGTGTCAGTACAGGATGAATTGGGGGACCAGTGATGGATGGATGGGGGAGCAGCAGGTGAATCAATGCGAGGTGGGTAGGGTGATGAATAGATTCGGGGGGGGGGGGGGGGGGGGGGTAGATGGGGAGGGGAGCACAGGGGATGTCAGTGAGGACTGAATAGAGGAGGGAATGGGGATCTGTGTGGGATGGAGAGGAGGGGTCCCAGGATAACGGGTGGAGGGGGGCGTACAAGAGGGAGAGGGGGGGGAAGGGGCAGAGGAGGTGGGGAGGAAGGAAGGTCAGTGCTCCTCGGACAACATCGTCCGCTGCCTTGGCCGTCCCTGTCCAACGCCAAAGTGCCGCTGCCAAAGGGGGAGACGGTTGGGAACTCGTCGCCACCGCCTCCCCTCCTCCGCCAGCCGACAGCAAGGTGCGGGGCTGAGTGGTACAGCTGCCTCAACTATCCGATAGCTATAGGATCTTTGGTACAGCTGCTTCACACGGCGGAAGGAGGCCGAGGCCCCCTCTTCCCCCCCCCCCCCCCCCCCGGCGTGCGAGAGAGGTTGTTTTGAAAGCGCTGTTAACGGGTTTGCAGGCAGCGCCGTTATCAGGGCGATAGTGGCCGCTGCCTGCAAATCAAAAGAAACTGCTGCAAATCCATTAACTGCGCTTTCAAAACAGCTCCTCTCGCACGCCGAGGGGAGGGAGGCCTCCTTCCGCCGGGCGGGATGCGGGAGGAGGAGGCAGTCGCTGCCATTGTTGCCGCTGTTCGAGACCCATCATTCGCTCCGACCCTTTGCCACCCCGAACCTAGTATCTTTGCCCCGCAATCGAAGATACTAGAGGAATACTGCCGCCGACACGAGACGTCAAGCTCCTATTCTCCAGAGATGGTGCTTGACCCGCGGAGTTACTCCAGTTTTTTGTGTCTCATCGGTATAAACCAGTATTTGCTTGCCAAGCCGGGCAAAATGACTCGGCGTTTAGGTTGCCCGGCGGCACTTTGGGTGGTCATTGGCACCGGGGCAACCGCTAATTTAGAGCCCTGGTGTACGTAGTTGAGCATGGGGGTGAGCACACCAGTGTTGAGGATTATCATTGAGGAAGCTTGATTATAACTAATTCTAACCAACTGAGGTTTGCCTTTCAGGAAATCCAAAAGCCAGTTGCAGGTAAAGGCTCCAGCGTTTAAATACCTACAGTACATTAAAGCTTTAATTCAGTTTCATCAGTTCTGTTAGTTGCGGGAAAAAGATAAATTATTTTGGGATCACCTGTGTTTGAATTTCAATTTTATAAAAACTGACCTACAAAGTAGTAGGTAGACAAATGCTGGAGAAACTCAGCGGGTGATGCAGCATCTATGGAGCGAAGTAAATAGGCAACGTTTTGGGTGCTGAAGAAAGCTTTAGTGACTGAAAGCTTCATTGCTGTACCTTTGTTATTTATTTACAACAGTTTGCTTGCAATCATTCAGAATTTAACATTGTGATTCTTTTTAGGCTTAAAATCTATTTTTATCTTGCTGTTTAGCACTTCCAAGAGATCATCCGGAAAGTTACCATTCATATATGTGGAATACCTTTTTTAAACACATTGACATAGATCCAAATAATACTCATATTCTTGATGGTAATGCACCAGATCTGCAGGCAGAGTGTGATATATTTGAACAGAAGATTGCTGATGCTGGAGGGATCCAGCTCTTTGTCGGAGGTACATTTTGTGTTTTTTTAAAGTGTAATCATTCCATATGCCTGCCACAAAATGTACAAATTGAACTAAAAGCATGATACTGAGAAATAAGGTGCCCACTGCTTTTAAATTGTACTCTAAGGCAGTCGAACCTTATGGACGCAAGAATGTCGATGTTTTATTCTATAACTTAACTGTAGTGCAATGCAATGTCCATTTCATTGTGCTGCAACATTGTACAAAAGTTGTTCCGACGCCATTATGTAAAGTTTACCATTTTTTGGGGAAATGTGCAATTGACTAAATTGGCCCTTTTTGTTATTTTTACACTTGAGTAGGAATTCAAATGTACTTTACTTGGGAAATGGCTCCACGAATTAATGATTATATACAAAACACCTCCTCTTTTGTGCCTCAATTGGTAAACCTACTAATTGGAAATTTGCTGGTAGACAAAAGTGCTGGAGAAACTCAGCGAGTGAGGCAGCATCTATGGAGCGAAGGAATGGGCAACGTTACGGGTCGGGACCCTTCTTCAGAATTGGAAATTTGCTAATGATTTTCAAATTATCATCCAGTAACATTTAGATAAGAGGGAAAACTGGTGTTATATTTCAAATGATCAAATTCAAATATTTTTAATGGTAATGGTGAATTGATATTTTCAGTAATTTGTAAAATTGGTCAACCCAGATTAAACATAGTTTTCCACTTTTTAGTTGGACACTCCTTTAGTTGTATATTTATTAATTAATGCCCATTTTAATTTTAGCGTCAGTTTAAACATTATTAAAGTTTCATTTTGCAGGCAGAAATGTTGTTATCTAAAGTAGTACATTTTCACCAAGTATTTGTGTGCCAGAATATAACAACCCAAATTGCCTCTCCACGTAGGGTATAAAGGCATTTTTCCTTATATTTGTTATAGTTCTAAATGATAATTAGCTAAAAGTCTACCTTTTGTTTAATTATTAAGAATCTTATTAATGCATGGAAGGTTTATAGCTTTAATTTTGCCAAACATTTTAAAATATATGTTTATGTTGTTTTGGTATTCAGGCTGCTGTTTGTAAAATATGTTTACATTTTCTTACTAGGCATTGGTCCTGATGGACATATTGCTTTCAATGAACCTGGATCCAGCCTAGTGTCAAGAACAAGGGTGAAAACATTAGCAAAAGAGACCATTCTTGCTAATGCCCGATTTTTTGATGGCGATCTGAAAAAAGTGCCTAACATGGCATTAACTGTTGGTGTTGGAACAGTGATGGATGCTAAAGAGGTAATATTTACAAATCTGAAAACAATGCAGATTTGGAATTGCAGGAAATTTGTTTCTTAAGGTGTACTCATTATAGACCAAACATTTAATTGTTTAGATTTAGTGGAGATATAATTGTTTGTCATATTCTGAGGAATAATACATGATATAAAAAGGCTAGAACATGAAATATTGTATTTTTTAAAAATATATATATATATTTGAAGTTTGTTACTCCTAGACTATTTTGTATGCAAAGTCAAGAAAATGGATGGTCTGGTAAGTGAGATACTGCAAAGTTTACACTCAGAACTGAGTGGTTCATTCTGTTCCTTCCTGTTCATTTCCCTGAAGGCAGTTTCCCTGAAGGAAACAAGGCACAGTGAAATTCTTTGCCTGCATACCCATTGTATACAAATAGCCGTTTGCATCTGTGATACATAATGTGTTTGGAATTTACTGTGCACCAGCAATGCATCATTAAGGTCTGATTCAAAAACATCTTTGAGCAGTTTAGATGGGGAGTTTCTAGAATAGGATACTGTATACTTTATAAGCCAAGGTTTTTAATGTTTTGGGGATCCGCCTGTAGTCTGTGCTCGATTTGGTGAAAGAATATCATGCATTAATTATATTAATACCATCTTCTACATGGTTATGCTTATATTTTGGGGCAGTCCAATATAGGTACAATGCAAAAGTCATGAAATAAAATGCGAATAGATTTTCTGGGATATTATTACAAATACAAGTTCTGAATTCTTGAAGAGAAACGGGAGGCTTTCGATGTTTCAGACGTGATAGGGAGAAAAGAGGTAGAAGAGATGCGCTACTCATCTGGGAGACTGACACAGCGGAACTCAGAGGAAGTACTGGAGGGTTCGTCATCTGAGGCGTTATGGATAGAGCTTGAAAATAAGAAAAGTGCAAGCACTCTAATGAGATTGTACTGTAGGACCCCAATAGCAAGCACGAGTCGGAGGAACAGATATGTAGACGGATTACTGAAGATACCAGAGTAACGGAGTTGTCTTAGTGGGTGACTTTAACTTCCCAATATTGACTGGGATTTAGTTTTTAGAAATGCAGCTTGGAAACAGATTTGTGAGTTCACAATTGAAGTAGAGTTTGTACAAATGGATTGGTAAAAATAGAACTTAAAATGTGTGACAAGAAGCAAGGATGTAGAATTAACAGAAACTAAGATAACATGGGCAAATTGGGCCAGTTTTTTTAGGATGCCCATTGTTTAGACCCGTTTTCCTACTGTGAGGCTTGAACAATCTGCTGGTCAACTCAACCTAACATTTATCGGAGGGAAAGAATAGATTAAACTGGAGAAATGTTCCTAAAATTAGTGCTTCTTGAAGGTCTGCATTGTGGAGGAAAGTAATGTATGGACAGATGTGATCTGCATCCTATATTTTATGGTAACTAAACGTTCTCCTTAAGCCACACTTTGATTCGTTCAACGGTATGAATTACCAATGTGGTTTAAGATATGCATATTCAGATATTTATTTGAAAAGTAGAAAATAATTTGAATTAAGTTGAAAAATTCAGTCCATGTTTATTGCTCAAGTGCTATATGTTGCTTATAATACCAGTTTCTTGTTAAAGATGTATAAGATTAAACTAACTTAGATTTGAAACTTATTTTTGTAGGTAATGATTCTCATCACAGGAGCGCACAAAGCATTTGCATTGTACAAGGCAATAGAAGAGGGAGTCAATCATATGTGGACAGTTTCTGCATTCCAGCAACATCCACGTACAACCTTTGTTTGTGATGAAGATGCTACTTTGGAGCTTAAAGTTAAAACAGTGAAATATTTCCAAGGTAGGTAAAAATTCTTAATTCGCGATTTAAAAAAATAACAGCTAGTTGTGATTGAGGCTGGGCATGGGGGAAGTGGGGCCAGGGTTGCATTTTATTTTGGGCATTTTTGGTATTGAGATTTATATATTAGTGTCTTGTGGATGAGTGCTGAAGAAGCGCGTGAACTCCTTCAGGTGTGCTCTTGATAAATAATGAGCATAGGGTTGACTGCTCAACTTATTCAGTGCAATGATTATTCCAAGTAAACACAATTATTCTTAATGAAACTTGATATGAGCACCACTTTAATGTCTTCCAAATCTAGAAATATGTTGAACCTATTCATGTGACCATTTTTTTGAACAGGGAATTCATTGTGCTGTTCCAATGCAAACTTAAATGTCTCGTGTTTAAAATGGCCATTTAATTAAAATTGTTTTTTCTCTGTTCTAATATAAACCAAGCCTCAACATAGAATTGTTTTGCATATTGTTTGAGTGATTTTGTTGAATCGTGTAAGTATTCATCAAAACAGCTGTCATAATCTATTCCATTATTGGAGTGATTCTTCCTCAATATGATTGCATCATGCTTTCACTAACTTAAAAGGTTTATTTGGTGCTGTGCCAGGCAAATTGTTTGATTTACCCTTTTTCCTGTCAATGGTAGTACTTTGTGTTGCTAGTTATTTTTATATGGTGACTTGTGCTTTAATAGAGGATTATGCATTTAATGTATCCTTGTGTGTTTTTGGAGTCCTGCCAACTAATGAAACATTTATTTCTTAGGTTTAATGCATGTGCACAATAAACTTGTGGAACCTTTGCACAGTATGAAAAGCTACAACGACTGAAGAAACTAAAATGAGAAAACTTCCCATCATGTTCAGATGACCAGAACTTGAAAAGGGCATTGCTAAATTGAGTTCTATGCAACTTTTTTATTGACACACTCATGTTAATTAAGCAAAATGATTGTGCTGAAGTAACTTTGAAATTCCTTTTGCATATTCAGTATTCCTTTTTCCTGACCAATTTTTTTTTGTACTCTGATCATTAACCATGAATATTTAGTTATTTATAACAAAGTCTTACAAAGAATGTAGAAGGGGAAAAATAAATGGATCATGGGAAGCATCTGCAGGCAGTCTTCAGGTTCCGCGTGTTCCATTTGCGGAGAGTTGGCAGCCTCACCACACTCTTTCACGCTAAGAATCAGCAAGAAGCTTAAATCCATTAAACCATCTGTGACATTTGGCATTAGGATATCTGTGCTTTGCTTCATAAAGACTTCTAGCTTTAGCTTGAATCTCCATTGGGTCAATTCTTTGCATTTCATTTTCCATCCACAAGGTAAGTTTTCTATCTCAGATGCCACCTGATTGCTGCCTTGTAATTGCAGTTGATTTTAATGGTACTGGACCATTCACGTGTTTCTTTATACATTGTCCTTCAAATTCATATTTACAACTGGCATGAGATTAGAGTGTGTCTTTGGCCCCCTTCAAACTTAATTATTTTCATCTTCTGCTCTGAACCACTTTCCCCGTATAAGGAGATCCAGCACTCGTGCTGTCACTTGCATTCCAATCGTTTTGCAATGTTTTTTAGGGTGATTATACTAAACGTGTTGATGCATCTGCCAATTACCTGGAGTATATATGGTGGATGTTGCTTCCTGGCATGTGTTTCCAGTTGCAATATTCATCTGCCTGCACTAGTTTGTATTTCTACAACTTTCCTATCTTAATTTTTTTTAATGTTTGGGAAAATTTACATGTCAGATTTCTGTAAGTCAGGTAACCCAGGCAACCATTGTACTTGCGAAGATAATGGCCATTCCAAAACATAATTCAAATAAACATTCCAAATTGGTGGTGATCTCTCTTACCTCAGCTCGTTTTCTCACATTCAGTAACTTGGGACACATACACATTGAAAGAACATTTTGCTGAAATATTTACTGGAGGTTTTATTTATTCCAGGTTCCTTTGCATCTTTAGACATATTCAGTTACTTGCATCTACTACATGAACTTTAGAAGTGATATTATCAAATTTATAACGCGTACCAATTGTTTTGTTTCGCAATCTAAGCAACCCAAGGAACAAATGCAGTTTGTTTTTTGTTACTGCCTCCTTCACCTATTACAATGTGGTACACTGTGCAATTGTTGGAGTATATTGAAATTAATAATGACATGAAGAGTTACAACTTTAAAATTTAGCTAGGTGACTCAACATCTATTTTACAAGCCAGATGTAGAAACTTCGAACTGCAGATGCTAGTTTACAAAAAAAGATAGTGCAGGAGTAAATCATTGGATCAGGCAACGGCTCTGGAGAACATGGATAGGTGATGTTTTGGATCGGTTTAAAGAAGGGTCCCAACCTGAAACATCCCTATCCATGTTCTCCAGCGATGCTGCCTGACCCCTTGAGTTACTCCAGCACTTTTTTTTTAATTTTACAAGCCAAATGGAAACCATATAACGGTTAATTTCTGTTATAGATTTCCTGTTGTACTTTTAATGCTTTATATTATGTCACTGCTCCATTTGTCTTGACATTGTAATCACCAATTGTTTGCTTTTCTTTATATTTGTAGTGCTAGAGTGCAATTAATGAGACCATCTTATGTTATTGTAATAATCATGGGAATTAGTGGAAGAAAATTCATAAATGTGATTTTATTTCTATCGACTGGAAACATTTCAGAAAATGGCAATGGCATCTGAGTTATTACTAGCTTAAATGTTTACCTGCTAAAGTATTATGTTAACATGTATGGATCATTTCAGAAAACCTAATTTAGGATATTTTCGCACACTTGAGCATTAAATTGAATTTGATAGATGCTTGATTCCCTAAAGATACATAAATTGTACAGAATACAAATGTTTGCTACACTGGTTCATGTTATTGTGGATCTGAATGTTAAACTTTTTGTATTAGCACCTTTCCTGGATGACAAACTTGTGCATTAATATGCCGCATCTTATCTTTATGCCTTAATCTAAATTACCGTAACTGATGTATAGTCTCAATAAACGCCTTTTAATAACATTTGTATTGTTATTGTACAAATTTCAATTCTTGAGAGAGAGGAAGACTTGAGAAAGTGAATGGCATGTCATGAAGACAGTCTGCATTACAGTTGAAGTGCTAGATATTCTAAAAAATATGAAGTTGGAGTAACTCAGCCGGTCTGACAGCATCTCTGCAGAAAAGGAATAGGTGACGTTTTGTGTCGAGACGCTTCTTAAATACCCTGACTAATGAAGGGAAGTGTGCCTAATGTTGCCTTTGTTGTGTACCTGTGTCAGTACCTTTAGGGAACAAGGTGCCTGTATTCATAGATCTCTGTTGTGCAGCCCTCTGACTCCTACCAAGCCAATTTTTATCCAATTGGTGAGCTCATCCTACATACCATGCAATCTAATGTTCTGGAGGGGTCCACCTTGTTAAAGGCCTTGCTGAAGGTGATATAGATAATGTCTACCACCGTGTCCTGTCCAAAAGTGCAGCTAATTAGGTGATTGATCTTATTACTTGGGATCCTGTTAACCTATTTATTCTATTCAGAGGTTTATGGCTGTTAGTGCTTCATTTGCCTGGTTCTTTTTTTTTGTATACTGTCTGGAAAAACATCTTTCTGACCGTTGACAGATTTTGATTCTTCCTAACACTAAACAATTCATGCTCAACTGGACTGTCTGACCACGATGTACAGCAATAATAAATTTGTAATGTTAGATTTCAGTGACTTGAATGTAAGGAGGAAAGACAAGATGAGAACGACTTTTTGATGTGTGCAGGAGAATAAATCTGATCAAAAAATATCTTTAGTCTAGTAAGGAAGGTAAATGTGGACCTGGTTCTGAGGAATAAAATAGAACAAATAGAGTGTAACAACAGAAATTGTTAGTTACAGTGACTTCAACATGATTCAGTTTGATAACGTCTGGTCTATGAAAAGTAAATTGTTCCTTTGCACAAACGATGGCCTCACTAATTTGAAGGAAGGTTGGAGGGGGGGGGGGTCCAAAGATTGGTAGGAGAATTGTATCTTTCATAACCTCAAATCATCCCATACATGGCTGGAATATATTGTAAAGTGCCATCTCTGTGGTGATGTAGTAAAAATCAAAGAGCAACGAGATGAGGATTAGATCTTCTTTAAAGTTGAGTGATTTCAGATTCAGATTACCTTTAATGTCATTCAGACCTTTCGGTCTGAACGAAATTCAGATTTCTGGTAGTATTTCTGGTTCTCATTCATTTAAAACATGGTCTCATTTATGTGACTAAAATATAATTTTACACTGCTCTGGCCATTATCACAAGTGTTTGAGATTTACAAATGCAAATCTTATTTTCATAAATTTTAGGCAACTGATCCAGGAATATTTAAGTGGCTGGAAATCACTGAAATGTATGGTTATGATTTTTTTGCATGGAAAGTTGGAATTTGAAACATTTCCTCGCTAAAACAGATGTTTGTGTTCTTTTATATATGTGTGATTGTGCATAGTATAATTTTATCGGTTTGTACGCAAAACATCATTTCACCGTATCATGGTACATGTGACAAAAAAGTAACTATTAAACTGATCATATCCTGACACTTCTGGATGTGAGTTGTGAAGAAATGTTTTTGTGCAGGTCAGTGAGAAGCTTAAAAATAACCATATAACAATTACAGCACGGAAACAGGCCTTCTCGGCCCTTCCATTCCGTGCCGACCATTTATTTTCCCCTAGTCCCATCTACCTGCACTCAGACCATACCCCTCCATTCCGTTCCCATCCACCTATCCACTTTACTTTTAAATGTTAAAATCTATCCTGCCTCCATCACTTCTGCTGGAAGCTCATTCCACACAGCCACCACTCTCTGAGTAAAGATGTTCCCCCTCGTGTTTCCCCTAAAATTCTATCCCTTAATTCTCATGTCATGCCCTCTTGTTTGAATCTTCCCTACCCTCAATGGGAAAAGCTTATCCACGTCAGCTCTGTCTATCCCTTTCATCATTTTAAAGACCTCAATCAAGTCCCCTCTTAACCTTCTGCGCTCCAAAGAATAAAGACCTAACTTGTTCAACCTTTCTCTGTAACTTAGTTGCTGGAACCCAGGCAACATTCTAGTAAATCTCCTCTGTACTCTCTCGAATTTGTTGACATCCTTCCTATAATTGGGTGACCAAAATTGTACACCATACTCCAGAATTGGTCTCACCAATGCCTTGTACAATTTTAACATTACTTCCCTACTCCTATATTCAATGCTCTGATTTATAAAGGCCAGCACACCAAAAGCTTTCTTTACCACCCTATCTACATGCGATTCCACCTTCAGGGAACTATGCACAGTTATTCCTAGATCCCTCTGTTCCACAGCATTCCTCAATTCCCTACCATTTACCATGTACGTCCTATTTTGATTTGTCCTGCCAAGATGTAGCACCTCACACTTATCAGCATTAAACTCCATCTGCCATCTATCAGCCCACTCTTCCAAATAGCCCAAATCTCTCTGTAGACTTTGAAAATCTATTTAATTATCCACAGCATCACCTATCTTAGTATCATCTGCATACTTATCCAATTTTCCACCCCATCATCTAGATCATTGATGTACATGACAAACAACAGTGGACCCAATACAGATCCCTGAGGCACCCCACTGGTCACTGGCTACCAACCTGACAAACAGCCATCCACCATTACTCTCTGGCATCTCCCATTCAGCCACTGTTGAATCCATCTTGCTACTCCACCATTAATACCCAAAGATTGAACCTTCTTAACCATCCTTCCATGGGGAACCTTGTCAAAGGCCTTACTGAAATCCATATAGACAACATCCACTGCTTTACCCTCATCAATTTCCCTAGTAACCTCTTCAAAACATTCAATAAGGTTTGTCAAACATGACCTTCCAGGCACAAATCCATGTTGACTGTTCTTGATCAGACCCTGTTTATCCAAATGCTTATATATATTATCTCTAAGTATCCTTTCCATTAATTTGCCCACCACTGACGTCAAACTACCAGGTCTATAATTGCTAGGTTTATTCTTTGAACCCATTTTTAACAATGGAACAACGTGCAGTATGCCAATCCTCCAGCACTATTCCCATTTCTAATGACATTTGAAATATTTCTGTCATAGCCTCTGCTATTTCTACACTAACTTCCCTCAATGTCCTAGGGAATATCCTGTCAGGACCTGGAGACTTATCCACTTTTATATTTTTCAAAAGTATCAGTACTTCCTCCTCTTTGAATATCATAGTTTCCATAGCTATTCCACTTTTTTCCGTTACCTCACAGAATTCAATATCCTTCTCCTTGGTGAATACCGAAGAAAATAAATTGTTCAATATCTCCCCCATCTCTTTTGGCTCTGCAGATAGCTGTCCATTCTGGCTCTCTAATGGTCCAATTTTATCCCTCGTTATCCTTTTGCTATTAATATAGCTGTAGAAACCCTTTGGATTTTCTTTCACCTTTCTTGCCAAAGCAATCTCATATCTTCTTTTAGCTTTTCTTATTTCTTTCTTAAGATTCTTTTAGTGGAACTAGTGGAAAATAGTGGAACTAATGGGCCTGTCCCACTTAGCGAATTTTTAAATTTATTTTTAGGCAACTGCCAGCAAATGTCATAGTCGTAGCAGGTCGCCAAACAAACGGCGACAACCTACGTCATCCTGGCGATAACCTACATCAGGAGAAGTCAAGCTATGCTCATTGGCATCAAACCCACTGTCGCCGAAAATTGTTCAATATGTTGAAAATTTAGCAGCAACCAGAAATACGTGATGACGTTTTGCACGACTGAGGAGACTACTCCTGGCAAACTAGTCGCCTGTAGTTGCCTAAAAAAAGCCTGTGGGACAGGCCCATAATGAACAAAACTATGAAATATGAAAATGTTATTTCACAAACATAAAATTTATGATGTGGATTTTGAAATTAATCATTGTGGATATTTGTGAAACACGTAAATTGCTACAGTAAGTTCAGTCTACAGTAAGGCAGATTGTGAAATTACAGGAAGGATGTGGGGGCTTTGGGGAGAGTGTAGAAGAGGTTTCCAGTATGTTGCCTGGATTAGAGCTTGTTATCAGATGTTGGATAAATTTGGATAATTTTCTTTGGAGCATTTGAGGCTGTCCAGTGACCTCATAGAAGTTTATAGATTTATGAGAAGCATAGGTTGATGGTTTTTTTCCTCCCAGAGTGGAAATGTAAAATTACGACAGGACATAGCTTTAAGGTGAGATGAGCAAAATTCATAGATTTACAAAGCAAGATTTTAAACTTTTTGCCTGGAAATGATGGAGGCTGATAGGGTCACAAAATTTAAGAGACATTTAGACAGACATATTAAAAGTCAGGAAATGAAGGTATATGTACAGACAGATGTGCTGTTTAAATTAGCATCATGGTTAGCAAATACATTGTAGGCTGAAGGATCTGTTCCTGTGCTGCACTGTGTTCAGTGTGCTTTACTATTACAGTATTTCAGAACAGCAATGATATGTGAGCATATTAGATTCAAAGCAGCTAGATCCTTTAGTAAATGCTTTTGTTGACACTTTAACAATTTAAATAAAATGTAATTAATACATGATATCAGCTAATACTGTTCTAATGCAAGTGAATGATTTCCATAGGCTAATAGCAGCCATGTAAGTAATGAATTACCTTTTGCATTCATTCATGATTAATGGATGGTCCTTCCCGAAATCTAAAAATGTTTACTAATGTCAAAATATGACAAATATTGCCAGCATTCAGAGGAAACAGTTCATTGTACCAAGTGCTAAAATTAATTACCTGAAAACTTCCAATCTAAAATTGCAGAGAGCACCTGCCCCATTCAAATCAATAGACACTTGACACAATGCACCCATTTTTGGATGACTCCCAAGTGTTATTTTATAATGACAATTTAATGATATTTTCTGACAACAGTTATCACTGTATATACCTAACTTCAGTTTTGTGGAGACAACTGATCTTATAGGGAACTGATCTTTGCTGATTTTCCTTGCTTTCTCTTTGCCTTTATACATCCAATTTGTATAATTCACCAACCATTCCTTGCATTTGTTATTTTTATTGCACTTAGTGCCAAGTCCTGGTTGTAAGTTAGAGTTCATGATGTTTACTGTGGATACAAAGATTATGGATGCAAAATATAATACAAAATCCATATAGCAAAACTTAGTATTTCTGACATCAAAATTAATTTGTCTGTGGGAGGATTTAGGAATTAAAAGGATAGGACACCTTTATAGAAATGGAAATTTTTTATTATTTGAAGAGTTACAAGATATTTTTGGATTACCTTCACAACACCATTTTAGGTATTTACAAATTAGAGATTTTATTAAATGTAACACACAAGACTATAAAAAAAAAGAACCAGGCTTATTAGATGAGCTGTTTAATTTACATCCAAATACGGATAAGCTTATAGCTTATATATACAATATTATTTTAGATAAAGAGAACCCAACAACTGAAACATATCGTCAAGCATGGGAAAATGAAATCGGATTACCTATAACAAAAGAAACTTGGGAAGAATGCTTACAAAGAATACATTGGTGTTCTTTGAATGCCAGACATACACTGATACAATTTAAAGTTATATATAGATTACACTACTCGAAAACCAAATTAAAAAGTATTTTTCCTAATCTCTCCTCTATTTGTGATAAATGTAAGAATCTTGAAGCAAATTTAATACATAGTTTGGTAACGTGTCCACGGTTGAATTATTATTGGATTGAAATTTTTAAAGTTATTTCGGAAGTTCTTAAGGTTGAACTCGACCCAGACCCAAAATTAATAATATTCGGAATCCCGGAGCCAAATTTGGTACTCACGGTTAATCAAAGAAATTTTTTTGATTACTGTTTAATAATAGGGAAAAAAATGATACTTAAATTTTGGAAGGGAACATTATCTCCAACAATTAAAATGTGGAAAGCAGAGATGTTGGAGACGTTGAATTTGGAAAGAATTAGATTTGTCCTTTTGGACAGGTATAATTCTTTTGAATCGATATGGTCTCCATATATACAGTATTTAGAAAAGTAGCTATTCTTGGAATCACGGCTCGACGGACACCCTATGGATCCGATGCGAATAACTTACTTATAATTGATATTATTGTGCATTTATTAGAGATATTTCTGAATGAAATAGTATTTCGTATAATGACTTTAGTTTTTGTTTATATATATGTAATATTTTTGTTTTTCAAATTTTCCCTTTTTATTTTCTTTTTATTTACGATTGAAGTATGTGGGAAGAATTTTTTTAATTTTTTTTTTACTCTTTTTTCTTTTCTCTTTTATATATCTTTTTCTTTATTTCCAAAAAATAGAAGATATTAAGTATTGATATGTTATTTGTAGTAATATTGAATTAAGGTGTTAGTTTATAAAGTAAGCTTTACATTGTAAACGGTTTACTTCAAATAAAAAAATATTAGAAACAAAAAATTAATTTGTCTGTTTTTCAAAGCGCTGTAGGTATCCCACCAAGGAGCTAATTATATCAAGTTATCTGGGAAGCTTATGATCGTAGGTAAATTTCCTCCGTTTTAGTTTAATAGTTTGACATTTTTTTAGCACTTTCTGTCTTACTGTTTTGTCTCTCTTCATCCAAGCTGATAGCTGGTCCCTCCAAGCTATTTCTCTTCTCTTCTTGACTGGATTTGTTGCAAATGCAATTTTATTCCCTCCCCTTGTTTCATTGTTTTATTTTCAAGCCCAGCTCCCATTCCTATCTTTCTTCCTTCATTTCTTGGTCACTAACATGATCTCATCCTCACTGATTATCAACAAAAGTGCACCTCAACGCTGCTGGCTTAGCCACCTGCTCTTCTCACTTTGCTCCCAGTGTGGCTAAACACAGCACCAGTACCATCTAGAAATTCGCTAATGACACCACTGTTGTTGGCTGAATCCCGGATCGTGATGAATGAGTGTACAGGAGAAGGATGACACCTGGTTGAATGGTGCCACACAATATCTGTCAACATTAACAAAACCAAGGAACCCGTGTGTGGTTTAAACCGAAGATAGGCACAAAAAGCTGGAGTAACTCAGCGGGACAGGCAGCAGCTCTAGAGAAAAGGAATGGATGACGTTTTGGGTCGAGACCTGAAACGTCACTCATTCCTTCTCTCCAGAGATGCTTCCTGTCCCGCTGAGCTACTCCAGATTTTTGTGCCAAGGAACTAAGCATTGACTGTAGAAAGGGGAAGTCAGGAGACAACGTGCCAGCTTTCATTGGTGGGTTGGCGGTGGAGTTAGCAGCATCAAAATCGGGGAGGCTAATTTCTCGGGTGACCTCCCCTGGGCACAGCACATAGACATAATCATAAGAAGACAGGGCCGGCCTTAAGCCGATTGGACTGATTTCTCCCAATTTGGAAAGGTTGCTACATGGATGGGATTGTTGAGGCTGATTGCTGGTTTGCTTCGCAGCTTGTGATGGTTGAACCTATATTCCTGAGTACTGTATGTTTTTAGCATGTCCTTGTGCTTACAGTGTGTCAGTGGCTCCCTAACTGTGGATGAGCTGAGGATAGAAGCACATTTGGGAAGATGAAAACCTGTCATCCACACACAATACACGGCCCATGCACACACAAGGCCTGGTGCATGAGAATTGCTAATGTTGAAGCAGTCCTCAATCCTGTGGTTAAGACTTGCTTAATGGATCACTCTGGATGTTGTTCAGAGCCGCACTGACAAATTTTGTATGGAGGAAACCAAACAATGATGCAATATAATGTCATTATGAAGACCTGGTAGCCTACATATACTAATGTGTTATGTGCACAGAAGTGGCAGAAATACTGATGCCCCATGTTCTTCTGTTCAGGCTTAAAAGTGGTCCTCTGGGCAAAAACTCATCTTGTAACTATTGGGTGGTGCAATGGCGCAGCGGTAGAGTTGCTGCCGTACAGTGCCAGAGACCTGTGTTCAATCCTGACTATGGGTGTTGCCTGTATGGAGTTTGTACATTCTCCCTGTGACCATGTGGGTTTCTCTGGTTTCCTCCCACATTCCAAAGTGTACAGGTTTGTAGGTTAGTCAACCTTGGTAAAAATAGTAAAATTGTTCCTAGTGTGCAGAATAGTGTTAGTGTATGGGGTGACTACTGGTCAACACAGATTTGGTGGGCCGAAGGTCCTGTTCCCGCGCTATTTCTCTAAAACGCACTGTAAAACATTACAGGCGGCAGACTGGAAAACAAGATTTAAGATCAAATTTGGTGGCTGATATTCAGTGTCATCTGTTGAATCCTAAGTATTTGCTTATATTTGTCAATGACTCACCATTTGACAATCAATCATTTAAAACTAACAAAAATCAATCTTTAATGTTTACCCTCATTGCATTAAAATGGAAGGAATTAAGAAACTTGGGGATATATGCATATGCACACTAACAGTTTCAAATGCTTTAAGCAGATGAATGTTAACAATCCATCAATATGATCTAAAAGACTGACACGATTGTTAGAAAAAAAATCTCTAGTCATACTTTCATAAAATATTAACCAAGATATATTTGGCATACTTCCAAGCTGTTCTATAAAATGTCACATTGGGGTTTTAAAGTACATTTCAATCGGAGTGCACCATAATAGTTCAACTTCTAAAATACAAATTAGTCAATTAGAAGTCAAAGCCTTAATATTAGATTTAGCATTAATGGCAATGTTTGATTTACTACTGGCAGTTTATTTTTTCAATGAATTCACACAGTACATTAGTGTTTGAGGAGTTGCAGACTTTCTCTTTTCCTATTTAAATAACAAAAAGGCTTAAATATGTCATCTATTGTGGGTACTTTCATTAGCCCTAGGGGTTAAGATAGTTGGCTTCCATTTGAATTCTGGCAATTGAGGCCAATGTGGGAACCTCGGACCCTACCACATGGAGGTAATTGTGTAGGTAGCAGACGGGGAGCTTGCTGGTGGTGATATGCATTAGAGGAGTGAGAAGATTGAAAAGATGGTGGTGGGGGAGTGTGGATAACACAGCCTTGCTTCACATCGGTGTGCACTGCAATTATGTATCTCATCTGTAGTTTGGATGATCTTAGCTTGTTCCCTTTGGAGAGACCCAAGGTGCCCAGTCATTTCTATATTCCTTCTCTCTTAAGAGGTGGCAGGGTAGGAACTTTAATTGGATGGCAGGCACACTACATGTTTCAAGAACAAAATAATATTCTTGGATATTTTTTCTTTACTCTTGGCAATCTGAGAATAGGGTGTTTGATGTAGGAAGGTACTACATCTCATGCAGTTGCGTGGGAAAGGGTCCTTCCGTAATACATATTCATCACCCTGGCCATATCTTGTTGTTCATGTTGCATTCAGGAACCGCTATTCATAGTCATACAGCATGGAATCAGTCACTTTGATTCAACTCCTCCATGTCAGCGAAGATGCATCTCAACTAGTCCGATTAACCTGTTTTTTCACAATCATGAGTCCAGTATCTGCAGTCTATTGTGACTCCTGGGGGAAAAGACTATGGAAAAAGTATGTACAAGTACAGTCTTTGAAAATCATCCTGAAACAGTCCCAGAGCCCATTGCCTAAGGTCCACTGATTTGTGCTCTTCTAACTGTTTCTACGACCTGGGATATCTGCAGCTGGCATCTCAAAGCACTGGAGAGCTAATGCTGAGCAGTTCCTGTAAAATCCTCCAAATTTATTAGCAGACCAAATGGACCAACATTAGTACCCTCTCCCAAGCCAACAACCGTAGCACGGAGGCCCTAAATCAGGGGTCGACAACCTACGGCCCCCGTGCCGAATGCGGCCCGTAACCCGAAATCATCCGGCCCGCAGGCGTATTTCTTTTCCCGTAGGTATCCGGCCCGCAGACTTCTGTCATCTACCGTACCCGAGGCCGCAACACCCAGGCGTGGTGACGCAAGGAGGCCTGCGCTGGCAGCCGCAATGTTGGAGCTGCCGAGCAGCGCCGAGCTCTGGCTGTACCACATCCTGTGCAAAGCCACCAGTACGGTTGTGCACCTTCTGTGTCTGGGCTTCACTGTCGGGATCGGGGTTGTTAATAGGCCAGGGATGAGTGAGTGTGAGCATTTGATCCACTGCCTTCAGGACAGAGCCAAGGCAATGGTCCGAAGGTACGCCATGTTTGCGAGCGCCCGTAGCTAGGGGCCAGTGCTCCGGGTGGCGTCCGCGAAGGGGCGGGATCTATGTGTACACGTGATTTGATACCTGCCATCTGGGGCGGAATCTATATGTACACGTGATAGATGTGGCCCGTCATCCACTCAGACATGCGTCCTGGCCCCTATGCAGAACAAGGTTGCCGACTCCTGCCCTAAATAAACACAGTTCGTGATTGATCACATTAAACATGCTTGATGTTGGACCTGGCTTTTTCTAGTTTCCTTAGACCTATCATGACATTACCCAGATGGACAGCGAAAAGGTGGAGAGTAGACAGCGTTCCAGGAAAAACAACACATCCCCACTGACTCTTGGGAAGCCCTAGACCATGACCATTCAATGTGGGGAAAAAAATATTTCAGAATGGCATTGAGAACCCCAAGTCTATGTGCTTGGAACGCACATAGTCATGTCTATAGAAATAGACTACTTCCCCAATTATCCACCTGCCCACCTCCCCGTCCTTGTTGTAAATTATGTACCTTCCGTGTTGGCTTCATCAGCCACGTGGAACTGGAGTAGAAGTAAGTAATCCTCAGATAAAACATATATTAAAATTGCATTTATGTTTGAAAGGGAATTTAATTCCATTTGACAAATATATTTACAGTAAAAATAAATACTTCTGAAAAAAGCTATCTTCATCACATTATTGATACAGAGAATTATAAAACAGTTTTTTCTCACGGGTCTTAATTTTGGATTTGAAATGGCAGAAATTATGCAGATTGGCTCCAACTGTTCGAGAAATGCCACACTATAATATAATTGTATTTATATACACCCATCATACCAATTCATCAAATCATATTAGGTTTGAAGTATGTTGACTGTTATGTACAATATGTATATGAAGAATCCATTCCACTCTTGTGCTTGGCCATTTTACCTCCTTGCTGTATGTGCAGAAGACAAAGAACTTAACGTTTGACATAATATTAACTTAACAACATCTGAAGAAAAGTCTTGACCCAAATCGTCAACCATTCCTTCTTGCCAGAGGTGCTGCCTGTCCCGCTGAGTTACTCCAGCATTTTGCATCTATCTTCGGTTTAAACCAGCATCTGCAGTTCTTTCCTGCACATTAACATTACTTGTCCTTTTGTCTTTTTAGTACGTTTATGAAGGCATCCTTAGGTATTTCCACATTGCCGATTTTCCTCATCCTTTTCTTCCCTTCAGCTTGTCTCTTCAGTAGCTTCATTTTTCGAGTTATGTCTCCACCGTACTGAAAACAATAAGGATTGTGAGTACACACATGCAACAAAAAAAAGTGGTTGACAATACGAGGCAAGTTTTTGGCTGCAGGATATCAATGGACTGGACAGGGGCAAATGACATTCAAACCAGAGAAATTGGAAATAATGCATTTGGGGAAGGACAACAAGAAAACAATGTGAGAGAACACTGAAAGGTACAAAGGAGCATAAGTATTTTTGAACCACGGATCCTTCAAGATGACAGGAGTAATTCATGAACTGATTCAAAGAACATGTGGGATGTTTTCATTTACTGGCTATTGGAATTTTTTGAAGATGTAACTAGGAAAATGGACAAGGGAGAGCCAGTGGATGTAGTGTACCTGGACTTTCAGAAAGCATTTGATAAGGTCCCACATAGGAGATTAGTGGGCAAAATTAGGGCACATGGTATTGGGGGTAGAATGCTGACATGGATAGAGAAGTGGTTGGCAGACAGGAAACAAAGTGTAGGGATTAACGGGTCCCTTTCAGAATGACAGGCAGTGACTAGTGGGGTACAGCTAGGCTCGGTGCTGGGACCGCAGCTATTTACAATATACATCAATGATTTGGATGAAGGGATTCAAAGTAACATTAGCAAATTTACAGATGACACAAAGCTGGGTGGTAGTGTGAACTGTGAGGAAGATGCTATGAGAATGCAGTGTGACTTGGACAGGTTGGGGAAGTGGGCAGATGCATGGCAGAGGAAGTTTAATGCGGATAAATGTGAGGTTATCCACTTTGGTAGCAAAAACAGGAAGGCAGATTACTATCTAAATGGCGTCAAGTTGGGAAACGGTGAAGTACAACGGGATCTGGGGGTCCTTGTGCATCAGTCTATGAAAGTAAGCATGCAGGTACAGCAGGCAGTGAAGAAAGCGAATGGCATGTTGGCATTTATAAAAAGAGGAATCGAATATAGGAGCAAAGAGGTCCTTCTGCAGCTGTACAGAGCCCTAGTGAGACCACACCTGGAGTATTGTGCGCAGTTTTAGTTCCCTAATTTGAGGAAGGACATACTTGCTATTGAGGGAGTGAAGCGTAGGTTTACAAGGTTAATTCCCGGAATGGCAGGACTATCATATGCTGAGATAATGGAGCAGCTGGGCTTGTACACTCTGGAGTTTAGAAGGATGAGAGGAAATCTCATTGAAACATATAAGATTGTTAAGGGTTTGGACACGCTAGAGGCAGGAAACATGTTCCCGATGTTGGGGGAGTCCAGAACCAGGGGCCACAGTTTAAGAATAAGGAGTAAGTCATTTAGAACGGAGACGAGGAAACACTTTTTCTCACAGAGTGGTGAGTCTGTGGAATTCTCTGCCTCAGAGGCAGGTTCTCTGGATGATTTCAAGAGAGAGCAAGATAGGGCCCTTAAAAATAGCAGAGTCAGGGGATATGGGGAGAAGGCAGGAACGGGGTACTGATTGGGGATGATCAGCCATGATCACATTGAATGGCGGTGCTGGCTTGAAGGGCCGAATGGCCTACTCCTGCACCTATTGTCTATTGCATCGAGTATAAGAGGTTATGCGGAAAGTGTATACAAGACAAGTTAAGCCACAGTGCGAGTACTGCACACAATTCTAGTCACCACCCCAGAGCAAATATAAGACTGCAGTGGGAAAAAAATGAGATATTACATTTTCTGGATCGGTTTCCCTTGGAATAGTTTGAGCTGAGATTTAATTTTGACAGATTAAACAATAAGGGAAATGGATAAAGTAAATAGAAAGGACGTATTTCTCTTAACAGTGGGGTAAAAAAAGCAAAATTAAATTAATTGGTAGAATTAGCAGGGAAAGGAAGAATTTGTTCTACATCCGCAATGTAGTGGAGGCAGAAACCTGCAAGGATCCTGCAAGTTTTTTCTCCACAATAGAACTCATTACATAATTCAGTGCTAGAGCACAGCCAGAAAATTGCTAGTGCAGATTGGTCAATAAATTGTAAACTTCCACAGTCCCATGAGAATGTCACAGTAACTGCAACATAGAAGGGTAAATGTTTACAGTTCCAGATGGAACGGTGTGCATAAACCAGCAATTTTGCTGAGTACTGTAAGCGTACTTATTCCCAGTGGAAGTTAGCTAATCTGAATAGAAATTATTTAAACAGCACAGGTGCCATCCTGTGGCTTTTTTAAGAATTGCAGTCATCTAAATATATATCCAGGAGTTAAACCTTTGCATAAGTGAATAAGTTTAAGTTTATTAGCCAAGTATTCACATACAAGGAATTTGTCTTCGTGCTCTGCCCGCAAGTGACAACATGACGTACAGTGACAGTTAGGAATGACACATAAAACATTAAACATTAATAATAAATAATAGGTGCAAAGAGGTCTTATTGCAGTTGTACAGGGCCCTAGTGAGACCACACCTGGAGTATTGTGTGTAGTTTTGGAGGAAGGACATTCTTCCCGTTGATGGAGTGCAGCGTACGTTCACGAGGTTAATTCCCGGGATGGCGGGACTGTCATATGTTGATAGATTGGAGCGGCTGGGCTTATACTCTGGAATTTAGAAGGATGAGAGGGAATCTTATAGAAACATATAAGATTATTAAGGGTTTGGACATGTTATGGCAGGAAACATGTTCCCAATGTTGGGGGAGTCCAGAACCAGGGACCATAGCTTAAGAATAAGTGGTAAGCCATTTAGAACGGAGATGAGGAAAAACATTTTCACACAGAGAGTCGTGAGTGTGTGGAATTATATGCCTCAGAGGGCGATGGAGGCTCGGATACTGGATACTTTCATGAGAGAGCTTGATAGGGCTATTAAAAATAGTGGAGTCTGGGGATATGGGGAGAAGGCAGGAAGGGGTACTGATTGTGGATGATCAGCCATGATCACATTGAATGGCGGTGCTGGCTCGAAGGGCCGAATTGCCCACTCCTGCACCTATTGTATATTGTCTAATAAAGCATTATCGATCAAACGTGAATTACCTAAACTACCAGGGCAAAAGGAGACTACAGATTTTTGGTTATGCTTTTGTGTTTGTGAAAACATAATTGTACACTTTCATTGCTCCAATTCCTCCAGTTCAATCCTTTTTTTTAACCTTTCATTGGGGCAGCGCAGTGGTAGAGTTGCTGCCTTACAGTGCCAAATACCTGGATTCGATCCTGACTACGGGTGCTTTAGACATAAGGTAAAGCACGGAAAGGGGCTCTTCGGCCCATCGAGTCCATGCTAACTAGCGATTACCCAGTACACTAGCACTATCCTATACACTAGGGACAATTTACAATATTTTACCAAAGCCATTTAATCTACAAACCTGTATGTCTTTGGAAGGTGGGAGGAAACGCGAATACTTGGAGAAAACCTACACGGTCGCAGGGAGAACGTACAAGTTCCATGCTGTCTGCATGTAGTTTGTTTGTGCTCCTTGTGACCAGGTGGGTTTTCTCCGGGTGATCCGGTTTCCTCCAACATTCCAAAGACATACAGGTTTGTAGGTTAATTGGCTTCGGTAAATTGTCTCTAGTGTGTGGGATAGAACTACTGTAAGGGTGATCGTTGGTCGGTGTGGAATTGGTGGGCTGGCGGCCTGTTTCCATGCTATATCTCTAACGTCTATTTAAACTACACCAAGTTCTCAAATTCTCTTTAGTACCATGAAATGTATGTGCCATATTATGACCAGTTATGTACTGCCGGCTGTGGTGTAGGAAATTGTTGAAACATGTATCATGCACCAAGAATGTAACTTACCTTACATCATCAACACAATGCATTGTAACATTGTTACAATACAATTCTGATATGTAAAAATTAAGAAATATTTCAGAAAAATAGGGTAGAATTGTAGAATTCAACAGACAAGTGCTTTTATCAATATTTTCACTTATTTCTGAATAGTGTTAAATCCAAAGTGGTGTGGTCATAAGGGATAGGAGCAGAATTAGGCCATTCGGCCCATCAAGTCTGCTCCACCATTCAATCATGCTGACCTATCTCCCCATCCTAACCCTATTCTCCTGCCTTCTCCCCTGGCACCCGTACTAATCAAGAAGCTATCTATCTCTGCCATACAAAATATCCACTGGCGGCCTCCACAGCCTTCTGTGGCAAAGAATTCCACAGATTCATCACCTTTTTTGATTGGAGAGAGGCTAACTTTGAGGGAATGCATAGTGATTTAAAAGGAGTGAATTGGGACATTTTGTTTTATGGGAAGGATGTAGAAGAGAAATGGAGGACATTTAAAGGGGAAATTGTAAGAGTACCGAATCTTTATGTCCCTGTTCGGTTGAAAGGAAATAGTAAAAATCGGAAAGAGCCATGGTTTTCAAGGGAAATTGGACACTTGGTTCGAAAAAAGAGAGATATCTACAATAATTATAGGAGGCATGGAGTAAATGAGGTGCTAGATGAGTATAAAGAATGTAAAAAGAATCTTAAGAAATAAATAAGAAAAGCTAAAAGAAGATATGAGGTTGCTTTGGCAAGAAAGGTGAAAGTAAATCCAAAGGGTTTCTACAGCTATATTAATAGCAAAAGGATAACGAGGGATAAAATTGGACCATTAGAGAGCCAGAATGGACAGCTATCTGCAGAGCCAAAAGAGATGGGGGAGATATTGAACAATTTATTTTCTTCGGTATTCACCAAGGAGAAGGATATTGAACCCTGTGAGGTAAGGGAAAAAAGTAGAGTAGCTATGGAAACTATGAGATTCAACGAGGAGGAAGTACTGACACTTTTGAAAAATATAAAAGTGGATAAGTCTCCAGGTCCTGACAGGATATTCCCTAGGACATTGAGGGAAGTTAGTGTAGAAATAGCAGGGAATATGACAGAAATATTTCAAATGTCATTAGAAACGGGAATAGTGCCGGAGGATTGGCGTACTGCACATGTTGTTCCATTGTTAAAAAAGGGTTCAAAGAATAAACCTAGCAATTATAGACCTGGTAGTTTGACGTCAGTGGTGGGCAAATTAATGGAAAGGATACTTAGAGATAATACATATAAGCATCTGGATAAACAGGGTCTGATCAAGAACAGTCAACATGGATTTGTGCCTGGAAGGTCATGTTTGACAAACCTTCTTGGATTTTTTGAAGAGGTTTCTAGGGAAATTGATGAGGGTAAAGCAGTGGATGTTGTCTATATGGATTTCAGTAAGGCCTTTGACAAGGTTCCCCATGGAAGGTTGGTTAAGAAGGTTCAATCTTTGGGTGTTAATAGCGGAGTAGCCAAACTCGGTAATCTGTGCATCGCTCCTTCCCTCTGCAACTGGATACTGGACTTTCTAACCAACAGACCCCAGTCTGTTAGGTTAGACAAGCACACCTCTTCAACCCTCACCCTGAACACCGGCGTTCCACAGGGCTGTGTGCTGAGCCCCCTCCTCTACTCCCTCTTCACCTATGACTGCACACCTGTACATGGTACTAACACCATCATCAAGTATGCAGATGATACAACGGTGATTGGCCTCATCAGCAACAACGATGAGTCGGCCTACAGGGAGGAGGTCCAGCACTTAGCAGCATGGTGCGCTGACAACAACTCCAACAACTCCCTTAACTCCAAGAAGACCAAGGAGCTCATTGTAGACTTCAGGAAGTCCAGGGGCGGCACGCACACCCCCATCCACATTAACGGTACGGAGGTGGAACGTGTTTCTAGCTTCAGGTTCCTGGGAGTCAACCTCTCCGACAACCTCTCTTGGACCCACAATACCTCAACTCTGATCAAGAAGGCTCACCAGCGTCTCTTCTTCCTGAGGAGAATGAAGAAGGTCCATCTGTCTCCTCAGATCCTGGTGAACTTCTACCGCTGCACCATCGAGAGCATCCTTACCAACTGCATCACAGTTTGGTATGGCAACTGCTCTGTCTCCGACCGGAAGGCATTGCAGAGGGTGGTGAAAATTGCCCAACGCATCACCGGTTCCTCACTCCCCTCCATTGAGTCTGTCCAAAGCAAGCGTTGTCTGCGGAGGGCGCTCAGCATCGCCAAGGACCTCTCTCACCCCAACCATGGACTGTTTACCCTCCTACCATCCGGGAGGCGCTACAGGTCCCTCTGTTGCCGAACCAGCAGGTCCAGGAACAGCTTCTTTCCGGCGGCTGTCACGCTACTCAACAACGTACCTCGGTGACTGCCAATCACCCCCCCCGGACACTTATTGTTATTTATTCAAACCATTTACTGTGTCGCTCTTCCAGGGAGATGCTAAATGCATTTCGTTGTCTCTGTACTGTACACTGACAATGACAATTAAAATTGAATCTGAATCTGAATGGATTCAACAGTGGCTGAATGGGAGATGCCAGAGAGTAATGGTGGATGGCCGTTTGTCAGGGTGGAAGCCGGTGACCAGTGGGGTGCCTCAGGAATCTGTGTTGGGTCCACTGTTGTTTGTCATGTACATCAATGATCTAGATGATTGGGGGAAAATTGGATAAGTAAGTATGCAGATGATACTAAGATAGGTGGTGCTGTGGATAATGAAGTAGATTTTCAAAGTCTACAGAGAGATTTGGGACATTAGGAAGAGTGGGCTGAAAGATGGCAGATGGAGTTTAATGCTGATAAGTATGAGGTACTACATCTTGGCAGGACAAATCAAAATAGGACGTACATGGTAAATGGTAGGGAACTGAGGAATGCTGTGGAACAGAGGGATCTAGGAATAACTGTGCATAGTTCCCTGAAGGTGGAATCGCATGTAGATAGGGTGGTAAAGAAAGCTTTTGATGTGCTGGCCTTTATAAATCAGAGCATTGAATATAGGAATAGGGAAGTAATGTTAAAATTGTACAAGGCATTGGTGAGACCAATTCTGGAGTATGGTGTACAATTTTGGTCGCCTAATTATAGGAAGGATGTCAACAAAATAGAGAGAGTACAGAGGAGATTTACTAGAATGTTGCCTGGGTTCCAGCAACTAAGTTACAGAGAAAGGTTGAACAAGTTAGGTCTTTATTCTTTGGAGCGCAGAAGGTTAAAGGGGGACTTGATTGAGGTCTTTAAAATGATGAAAGGGATAGACAGAGTTGACGTGGATAAGCTTTTCCCATTGAGGGTAGGGAAGATTCAAACAAGAGGGCATTACATGACAATTAAGGGACAGAAGTTTAGGGGTAACATGAGGGAGAACTTCTTTACTCAGAGAGTGGTGGCTGTGTGGAATGATCTTCCAGCAGAAGTGGTAGAAGCAGGATCGATTTTAACATTTAAAAGTAAAGTGGATAGGTATATCGACGGGAAGGGAATGGAGGGGTATGGTCTGAGTGCAGGTAGATGGGACTAGGGGAAAATAAATGGTCGGCACGGACTGGAAGGGCCGAGAAGGCCTGTTTCCGTGCTGTAATTGTTATATGGTTATATGGTTCTGACTAAAGAAATTCCTCCTCATCTCCTTCCTAAAGGAACGTCTTTTAATTTTGAGGCTTTGACCTCTAGTCCTAGACTCTCCCACCAGTGGAACCATCCTCTCCACATCCACTCCATTTAAGCATTTCACTATTCGGTAAGTTTCAATGAGGTCCTATCTAATCCTAAACTCCAGTGTGGGAAACAAAATTTACCAATGATCTAATTATTTTATGGCACAGATAGTTATGCTATAACAAGTGTTTCCAGAACACAAATTGGATACAATGTGAGTGACGAATTAGGAAACAATATTTGCATTACGCAGGCCAAATTGGTTATAACACAAATTTGATTGGGAAATAGAGTACTATTTAAAAGTTATTTTGGAAAATGACAAATATGAACAAAGCTGTTTGCAATTAAAACTGTTTCCATATAACCTCCCCATAGCAATCAGACACTGCTGTCTCTAAAGAACACAAGTTACTACTTTAACCGCAGGTGGCCATTAAAATTCTATTGACATTTGTGCAACAATACCCTATTAAACAATGATACATATAGTATTTCAGTATCTTTTGCTTGCAGTAACAATTTTTTTTTTCAATTAAAAAGACCTTCACTTTAAAAGGTTCTGTGGGAAACAATTTGGCTGTTGCAATTTTGTAAATTTCAAGCCCCAAACCCCCATCCTTCCTCTGACATATTGCCTTTACAATATGATTTTTTATAATAAGTTTCTTAGGAATGCAATGAACGTATTATAGCAGAACAACCTGTGATATTTTGTAACAGATGTGTACTAAATTTTACTCATCACAATTTATAAAAAGGTAATTTAGGAATACAGTAATGATAATTCCGTAATTACATTCTTTGAATCACTACAAATCAATTTTAAATTAACAAATACAGTTGAAGCA
The DNA here is from genome assembly GCA_963514005.1 of Raja brachyura. Next base: position 85,381,301 of record OY740781.1, on the reverse strand, counting down.
CAATCTACAGTTTTGCAACTGACTGAACATTGAATTGGTACTTTGAAAATACATCTTAATCGTATATAGACTGTGTTTCTTACACAGGAATAATAAAGCTACTTACACATTTTGCCAAGACATTTTTTCTCACAGCTTTTATACTGAAAAGGAGAAAAAAACATTCTGAATAAATCTTTGATGTAATGTAACATAAATCCTTGAAAATCTGTGTCAAATAATTCAATCTGTGAAATTTTCACATAATTAATGACAGAATCCTGAAATTGGATTGAAAACTAGAGTTCATCCCCAGGTAGTTACTTAATCAGTTAACCAATGTTTGGCAAAGTTATCCTTAATATGTGTTGGGAATCTGAGCCAATAATATGTCTAAAAGTATTAAGACTGATGATGAAACTTGAATCTGAGGGGTAAACAGCACTTTATGAACAGTGTTGAACATGTTTCACAGCCTGATGGTTTATTGTCATCAAGAATTCATGTGAAGTATTTAAAATTCTGAAATTTTGAGGTTACTCATTAATGAAGTTGAATTACTTTGCACAAAAGCAAAAAATTGTATAAACATAGTGTACAAAAAAAAAAATTCATTTTATCAATCAAATTTAAAAATAGTAAATGTAAGTGAATTTAAAAAAAATCTAATTTTCATTTAGTAAATGAAATTCAAAATTAATCAGCAGACACTGGTAATCTGAACAAAAGAGGAAAGTGCATTCTTTTAAACCTTAATTCTTCAAGGATCAACCTGTTACTGGAGAATAATTCACTAAATCGTCTTTATTTGACAAAAAGGACAAGTGGCAGTAAATACATTTTGTACTCACGTTTCTCGTGCTATGACTTTGCTGCCTATTGCTGCCTGAATGGCGATTTCAAAAAGTTGCTGTGGTATTGTATCCTTTAAACGTTCTGCTATTGCTTTACCAGAAGAATAAGCTTTCTCCCTGAAATAGACATACAAAGAACTCATGAGACAATACAACATTTAATAACACTGGAAATTAAAAAAATGAAAATACTGGATTTACTCAGTAGGTCAAAAGGCTCCAAAGAGAGAGGAGGGGAGATAACGTCTCAGAACTCTTTAAAGAGACAGGATATTTTAAAAACAACAAACAATTGTCAAGGATAGAGCAGATCTAGATCCAAAACGACCTTTCCATAATTTTACTGGTCCAATCTGCAGAGTTAATTTTGTTAGGTGCACAACCAGCAGTCTTGCAATTAGTGTTCAAGGGACATTAAATCTGTTGCATACATGGAAACAAAGAAAAATAGGTGCAGGAGTAGGCCATTCGGCCCTTCGAGCCAGCTCCAACATTCAATATGATCATGGCTGATCATCTAAAATCAGTACCCCATTCCTGCTTTTTCCCCATATCCCTTGATTCCTTTATCCAAAAGAACTAAATCTAACTCTCACTTGAAAACATCCAGTGAATTGGCCACCACTGCCTTCTGTGGCAGAGAATTCCACAGATTCACAACTCTCTGGCTGAAAAAGTTTTTCCTCATATTAGTCCTAAATGGCCTACCCCTTATTCTTAAACTGTGACCTCTGGTTCTGAACTCCCCCAACATTGGGAACATTTTACCTACATCTAGCCTGACCAATCTATTAAGAATTGTATATGTTTCTATAAGATCCCCTCTCATCCTTCTAAATACCAGTGAATACAAGTCCAGTCGACCCATTCTTTCATCATATGTCAGTCCCGACATCCTGGGAATTACACTGCACTCTCTCAATAGCAATAATGTCCTTCCTCAAATGAGGAGACCAAAATTGCACACAATTCAATTCAATTCAATTCAATTCAATTCAATTCAATTCAAGTTTAATGTCATTGCACAAATACAAGTATAGGTACAACGAAATGCAGTTTAGCGTCATTCTTAGTGATAGCGATATGAAAAAATAAATACAGAGTGCAGTGGTAGCAGTACGGAAATAAATAAATACAGGGTACAGACAAATCTATCAGCTGGGCTCCGAGTTCAGCAGTCTGATGGTGTAGTTGAAGAAGCTGTTCTTCGTCCTACTGGTGCGGGACCTGAGGCTCCTGTACCGCCTCCCTGATGGGAGGAGGGCAAACAGTCCATGGTTAGGGTGTGAGGGGTCCTTGATGATCTTCCCGGCCCGCTTCAGGCACCGTTTTCGGTGGAGGGCATCCATGGCAGGGAGCGGGGCACCGATGATGTACTGGGCGGTTTTCACCACCCGTTGTAGTGCCTTCCTGTCTGCCACGGTGCAACTGCTGTACCATACCGTAAAGCAGGTGGTCAGGATGCTTTCAATGGTGCAGCGGTAGAAGTTCGTCAGGATCCGGGGGGACAGGTGGGCTTTTTTGAGCCTCCTCAGAAAGTAAAGGCGCTGCTGTGCCTTTTTGATCAGCTTTGAGGTGTTGAGGGACCAGGACAGATCCTCCGAGATGTGTACCCCGAGGAATTTGTAGTTGGAGACCCTCTCCACCTCAGTCCCGTTTATATGGATGGGGGTGTGTCTGCCCCCTCTGTTCTTCCGAAAGTCAACAATTATTTCCTTCGTCTTCTGGGAGTTGAGGACGAGGTTATTGTTGGCACACCAGGTGGCCAGGAGCTGGACCTCCTCCCTGTAGGCTGATTCGTCATTATCACTAATCAGTCCTACCACCGTGGTGTCATCGGCAAATTTTATAATGGCGTTGGAGCCATACTTGGGGATGCAGTCATGCGTGAAGAGGGAGTAGAGGAGAGGGCTGAGCACACAGCCCTGTGGCACGCCGGTGTTCAGTGTTATAGTGGAGGAGGTGAGGTTGTTGACCCTAACAGACTGTGGTCTGTTAGTGAGGAAATCCAGTGTCCAATTGCAGAGGGAGGTGGAGATGCCAAGACCGCTAAGTTTGGTGATCAAGCTAGCGGGTATGACGGTGTTAAAGGCGGAGCTGAAGTCGATAAACAGCAGCCTGATGTAGGTGTTGTTGCTGTCCAGGTGGGTCAGGGCAGAGTGTAGGGCCGCCGATATGGCGTCCTCTGTAGACCTGTTTGTCCGGTAGGCGAATTGGTGGGAGTCCAATGTGGGGGGGGAGGCTGGCTTTGAGGTGAGCCAGGATCAGCCGCTCAAAGCACTTAGTGATACTCCAGGTGGGGTCTCACCAGGGCCCTGTAAAACTGCAGTATTCTTGCTCCTAAACTCAAATCCTCTCGCATAACTTTCTTCACTACCTGCTGTACCTGCAGTGAGTGATGTACAAGCACACCCAGGTCTTGTTGCACCTCCCCTCTTTCTAATCTGACACCATTCAGACAATAATCTGCCTTCCTGTTCTTGCCACCGAAGTGGATAACCTCACATTTATGTCTCCAACCTATCCAAGTCACCCTGCAGCCTCATAGCATCTGTGGTCATACACACGTCAAAATACAACACTTATTTATTAAAGTCCACTTACAGCATTAGTCTGCAGGACGTTACAGAACCTAACAGGTACTCAGCTGAATTACGTAAGCAAGCTCTTGGTAATATAAATCGCCGATTAGGCAGGGCAACTACTAAAACGCACTACAGTTGGTTAGTAGGAAATAACCAATCTACATCTTTCCTTGTAGAAACAAAATATAGCATAGATACGTTGAAACATGGTGGCTAAACAATATAGGAGCCGAAACGTTCAAATAAGAATATAGGGAAGTATAGATAGTTATACAAAATTGCCGTATCTAATGGGTGGCCTGCTGACCCATCCGGCACGTGTGCGGGGCGAATCCGCATCTCGTCCTTCCACCCGGTGAAGTAACTGGGGCGGGAACCGGGGACGGCACCGGAGACCCGCCAGGTAGTGAAGTAGGCGAGCTGGGCGCTGAATGCCGTGGAGAGGCTGCGGGGGACACAGTCTCTGGTAGTGGAGCAGCCGGCCCGGTAGTGGGAGGGTATACAAAACGCGAGACCTCTAGATGCGGAGTCGCAGGACGCGGTTCCTTCACTGGAAGGAGATGTTGACGGTTGCGTCTGTAAATGGCCCCGTCCGCACTAACCAGGTAGGAGCGCGGTTCTTTGGCAGGTCTGTGGATGTGACCCAGACGGCCAAAGCCCTTGTTGGGCTGCAGGCGAACAAGCTGTCCACTGGAGTGAGGTTTAAGTGGCTTACTGGATTTGTCGAAAAAACGTCTTTGTGCATCGCGTATGAATTGTAGTTGTTTCTGGACTGCGGGCGGAGAATGGACTTGTGTCTGCAGAAGCTGCTGGGGTACAGGCAGGGCAGCGCGGGTTTGGCGAGACATCAGTCGTTGGGCTGGGGAACCCAGTATGAGATCCCTGGTAATGTTCTTTAAATTGAGCAGGTCCAGGTAGACGTCAGATTTAGCAAGGTAAGAACGCTCCATTAGTAGTTTTGCACTTCAGACGGCTCCTTCGGCGAGTCCGTTGGACTGCGGAAACTCAGGGCTGCTGGTGATATGTCGAAAGTCGCTTCGCTGTGCAAGGTTTTTGAAAAGCTGGCTGGTGAACTGACTGCCGTTGTCAGGTAGAAAGCGTGCAGCGGAGCCGTGCATGGGGAAATGGCGTTGCAACTTCTGGAGATGTGATGGTTTGGAGTAGATCGATGTCAAACCAGCCCGAATAAGAGTCGACAAGAACCAGAGTTTTTCCCATGCCATTCGAATATGTCGGTGGCTACCGTGGACAACGGTAGAGGAGGAACCTTGTGCGGCAGCAAGGGCTGCTTCTGCTGGTGTGGCATCAGGGTTTTGCAGATGCCATGTGCTCTGCCAGTAGGCAATCAGTAGGAACATACGATACCTTCATTACTGAGAACTGGTCCTGTTCAGAGAGTTGTTGTTCACAGGTTTTGTGTGGGGCCCTTGATAGCATGTCAGCTATGTGCATGTCCTTGCCCTTTTTACAGACAATGTTAAAATCAAAACGCTGCAGCTGCATCATCATCCATTGCAGGCGAGCCGGAGCAGCGTGAATGGGTTTGTTCAAGATGGTGACCAGCGGCTGGTGGTCTGTTTCTATAATCACAGACTTCCCTAAAATAAAGTCTTTGAATTTCGTGCAGGCAAAAACCACTGCAAGCAATTATTTTTCAATTTGGGCGTAATGTTGCTCCTTATCAGTTAGTGTGCGAGCGACATATGAAACAGGCTTGCAGTTGCCATCGGCAGTGGTCTGCAGGCAAGCAGCACCAAGTCCATACTGGGATGAATCACGTGTGAGCTTTACGGATAACACCAAAGCGAAATAGGCGAAGGTAGGTACGCTGGCCAGCTGCAAATTAAGGATATTAACAGCTCTTTGGTGCTGTGGATACCAGGACTATGCAGTGTCTTTGTGTGTCAGTTCCCGCAGGGGGGCAGATATATTGCTGAGGTTGGGAATTAATTTACCCCAGGTAGTTGACCATTCCAAGGAAACTTTGTAGAGTTGTAACGTCAGTAGGAGCCGTCATTTCGTTGATAGCAGCAGTCTTCAATGGGTCTGGTCTGAGACCATCACTTGTGAAAACATGTCCGACGTAGGTAACTTCTGGTACCCGAAACTTGCATTTCAGGGGATTGAATTTGAACTGAATGTCTTTGGCACAGTCCAGCACTTTCTTCAGATTAGCATCATGCTCAGCCAAGTCGCACCCATAGACGAGAATGTCATTAACGATAATGGCGCATGGATACCCCGCAAACAGTTGTTCCATCGTGCGCTTGAAAACCTCGCTGACAGGGTTGATGCCAAAGGGCATTCTCAGGAATTTGTAACGGCCGAAGGGGGTGCCAAATGCAGTAAGGTTGGACGAGTCTGGGTCCAGCGGAATCTGCCAAAATTAACTTTTGGCATCCAGAATGGAGAACACTAATGTGTTGTGTAACTTCCTCTACCGTTTGCATAGGGTAGTGCGGGCATTTGACAGCTGTGTTGAGATCCCTGGGGTTTATGCAGATACAGATTTTTCGGGTCAGTAACTTCAGCAATGACACCCAGGGAGACCATCCGCTTAAGCTCATTGTGTACTCTGTCATGCATGGCATGCGGAACAAGGTGGTGTTCGAACCACAGGAGTAACTTTGGGATCAACTGCAATGTTACACATGAGAGGCAGCTTGCCAAGCTCATCGTTAAATAGTTCTCTATATTGAGAGAGCATTTGCTGAATGGGACCCTTAGCGAGAAAGAGTTGATGGACAGCGCGGCCAAACTAGACTAGGCCTAGATTGTGGCATGCATTGATACCAAGCAGAGTTTCAGAATCCCCCCTGACGATATAAAACTTTAGGGTAAAAGACTGCGAGTCTACGATGCAGTTTAAATCAGTTTGTCCAAGTGGTTGTAGAACATCACCCCCTGAAGCGTGGCCGAGTCCTTTTCAACATGTTCAGCATTACATATTTTTATAAACTTAGATAACGAGATGACAGTGCATTTCGCTCCAGTATCAATTTTTGCGATCACAGGCTTGTTATTCACAAACATGGTTATCTCAGGGTCAAGTTGCTCGTTAGAGGAAGGGAGGAGAGTTTGGATGGCTGACCTGTTATCTTCACTTTTGGAGAGCTGAGTGGAGGATGGCACCTTAAGTTCTTGGCTTTTGTTATCAGCAAACTCATGTTGTACAGGTGTAAACTCGGCCTTGGGACAGATTGAGGCACACGGGAATGGCAACATTTTGCAAAGTGGTTGAATTTCTTGCAGAAATTGCAAATTTTACCATAAGCAATACAGAACTCCCGACCCGAAGCATGAGAATAGTTACAATTAGGACATCGAGCAGCAGACCGTCCCTGCCCCCAGGCTGGGGAAGGCTGTGGATGCCTGTTATGACAGGAGCTGTCTATAAGGTTAACACTATACTGGGAGCGCTGGCCAGAGATCAGACTTAGTGTGACAAGCCGTGTTTCAAGCGCCAATAAAACACTATCGGCTCGCCAACTTGTTGCATACGAGCAGTAAACTTGGTACGTTCGATAATAAGAGTTCGAGGGGAGGTCACACAACTGTCTAAACTTTGCAAGTAGGACAGCAGGGTCATCAATCGTTTCTGGAGGTGTGTGTTCGTATCCCACACCATGTAATGAGTGGAGTCATGCACACGTCAAAATATAACACTTATTTATTAAAGTCCACTTACAGCATTAGTCTGCAGGACATTACAGTACCTAACAGTTACTCAGGCTGAATTATGTAAGCAAGCTCTTGGTAATATAAATCACATATTAGGCGGAGTAACTACTAACACGCACTACAATTGGTTAGTAGGAAATAACTCATCCACAGCATCCTCATCGCAGCTCACACTGCCACCCAGCTTTGTGTTATCCGCAAACTTGGGGATATCACATTTATTTCCCTCGTCTAAATCGTTAGTATATATTGTAAATAACTGGGGTCCCAGCATCGAGACACTTGTCACTGCCTGGCATTCTGAAAAGGACCCATTAATTCCAACTCTTTGCTTCCTGTCTGCCAACCAGTTCTCTATCCATGTAAATATCATGTGCTCTAATTTTGCACACTAATCTCTAGTGTGGGACCTTGTCAAAGGCTTTTTGAAAGTCCAAATTCACCACATCCACCAGCTGTCCCTTACCCATTCTACTTGTTACATCCTCAAAAAATTCCAGAAGATTAGTCAAGTATGATTTTCCCTTCATAAATTCATGCTAACTATGACTGATTCTGTCACTGCTTTCCAAATGTGCTGCTATAATATCTTTAACAATCGACTCAAGCATCTTCCCCACTACCGATGTAAGGCTAACTGCTCTATAATTCCCCGTATTTTCTCTCCCTCCTTTCTTAAAAAGTGGGGTTACATTGGCTACCCTCCAGTCCCCCGGAACTGATCCAGAGTTGCGAGATCATTGGAAAAAGATCACCAATGCATTACGATTTCTAAGGCCACCTCCTTGCTTACTCTGGGATGTAGAACATCAGGCCCTGGGGATTATCTGCCTTCAGTCCCAGCAGTTTAATTAACATCATTTCCAGTCAAATGTTGATTCCCTTCAGTTCCTCCCTCCCATGATATCCTCAGTCCCCCAGTATTTCTGGGAGATTGTTTGTGTCTTCCTTAGTGAAGACAAAACCAAAGTACTCGTTTAACTTTTCTGCCATTTCTTTGTTTCCCATTATAAATTCACCTGTTTCTGATTGTAAGGGATCTACTTTTGTCTTCACTAATATTTTCCTTTTTACATATTTTGGACTCAGTTTTTATATTTCCCGCAAGCTTTCTTTTATGCTCTCCCCCCCCCCCCCCCCCGCCTCTTAATTAACCCCTTTGTCCTCCTCTGTTGAGTTCTAAATTTCTCCCAGTCCTCCAGTTTGCTGCTTCCTCTGGCCAATTTACATGCCCTGTCCTTGGATTTAACACTATCCTTGATTTCCCTCATTAGCCATGGTAGAGCCGCCTTCCCCGTTTTATTTTTCCACCAGACAGGGATGAAATATTTTGGAGTTTATCCAAGCTGTTTTTAAATCTTTGCCATTGCATCTCTACCATCAACCCTTTAAGTATAATTTGCCAGTCTATCCTGGCCATTTCCCGTCTCATATCTTCAAAGTCTCCTCTTTAAGTTCAGGACCCTAGTCTTTGAATTAACCGTATCACTTTCCATCCTAATGCAGAATTTCACCATATTATGGTCACTGTTGCCCAAGTGGCTTTGCATAACAAGATCGCTAACTAATCCTTCCTCGTTTCACAATACCCAGCCTAGGATGGCCTGTCCTCTAGTCGGTTCTTCGACATATTGGTTTAAAAAACCCATCTTGTATACATTTCAGGAAATCACCCTCCTCAACGCTGCTGCCAATTTGATTGGCCCAATCTATATGTAGATTAAAGTTACCCATGATAACTGCTGTATCTGTGCTACACGCATCCCTAATTTCCTGCTTGATGCTATCCCCAACCTGCCTACTGCTGTTTGGTGGTCTGTATACAACTCCAACAAGCGTTTTCTGCCCTTGGCTATTTTGCAGTTCTACCCATACTGATTCTACAGCATCCAAGCTAATGTCTCTCCTTGCTATTGGATTAATCTCCTCTTTAACCAGAAAACACCACCCCACCTCCTCTTCTGTTCTGTCTATCCTTTCTGAATATCGAATACCCCTGCATGTTTAGCTCCCAGTCTTGGTCACCCTGGAGGCATGTCTCCGTAATTCCAACTATATCATATCCCTTAACTACTAACTGCACATTCAATTCATCCACTGTATTTTGAATGCTCCTCGCATTAAAGCCCTAAGCTTTCAGGTTAGTTTTTTATTATCTCCCTTCTACCTTTTGCCTCTGTCCTCCTTTTATGTTCCTCTGTCTTCTTGCATTGGTTCCCATCCCCCTGCCCTGTTAGTTTAAACGTTACCTTTCCTACACTCTCTTTCCCGTTAGCTGCACGGATACGCGTCCACGTTGTTGACTCCACACCCCCAATGTTTAGTTTAAACCCACCAGTGTAGCACTAGCAAACCTGCCTGCCAGACTGTCAGTCCCCCCTCCAATTAAGGTGCAACCCATCCCTTTTGTACACGTCATCCCTGCCCCAGAAGTGATCCCAGTACCACACACATCAAATTCACTGTTACATTTTGCTATGTATAATTAAAGGAAAGAATGAGAAAACGTGTTAGGTTTATTTAAGAAATTGTACATTTCAAGGAATGCCTTATTAGGATTATTTTATACATTTATGTCACAAAATTCACACAATCAGATTTGCTGGAAACTGTACCCTGATAATGACATCTAGGATACTGGGCAATGGGAATGTGTACCACTTGATCCACTGAACTAAATGGACTGGAAAAAGGGAATGAGAAAGAGGATGTATTAGAATAGAACTGATGGACTAAAGGTTAAATTAAGTGCAGAATAGGTAGAATGCAGGTCATGGTGGAAAAAATAAAGAGGAAGTTAGAAAACATGTAAATATTAATAATTTACCATTTATAAAGGCATCACATAGTGAGAATGCTTTCTCTGTCTAAATTGAGACAATTGAATAATTCATCAATCAAATATGGGGTTAAAATGATTTTATGTGCATAATTTATATGCAACAATTACATTTGTTCTGCAGATATTTCTCAGCTTTCAGAAGATAAGTTGTTGCCATAAGTTCTAGTTCCTATGCTCTTTAAATAAACATTGTTCTCTGACTAAATTGACTTTGATTGCTGTACAATCAACAGCAGTGTGCCCAGTCACTTTCAACATGGGTCTACCTCATTGTCTGACACATAGCGTTATCAATATCTGAAAATTATTCACAACCTATAAGTAAGTATTAATAAACTGTGTCCGTTGATGAGAATGGCCCCAGGGACGATGGGGTAAACATATGAAGTGTGTTTGATGGTTCTGGGCCTGTACTCTCCGGAGTTTAGAAGGTTGAGGGGGGATCTCATTGAAACCTACCGAATAATGAAAGGCCTGGATAGAGCGAATGTGGAGAGGATGTTTCCAGTAGTGGGAGAGTCAAAGACTAGAGGGCACAGGCTCAGAATAAAAGGACATACCTTTAGAATGGCGATGGGAAGGAATTTATTAAGCCATACGGTGGTGAATCTGTGGAATTCATTGCCACAGAAGGCTGTGGAGGTCGAGTCATAGGGTATTTTTTAAATGGAGATTGATAGGTTCTTGATTAGTAAGGTCATCAAATGTTACAGGGAGAAACCAGGAGAATGGGGTTGAGGGGCAAAAATAGATCAGCCATGATTGAAAGGCAGAGCAGGCTTGAAAGGCTGAATGGCCCAATTTTGCACATATGTCTTAGACATAGAAACACAGAAATTAGGTGCAGGAGTAGGCCATTCGGCCCTTCGAGCCTGCACCGCCATTCAATATGATCATGGCTGATCATCCAACTCAGTATCCCGTACCTGCCTTCTCTCCATACCCTCTGATCCCCTTAGCCACAAGGGCCACATCTAACTCCCTCTTAAATATAGCCGATGAACTGGTCTCAACTACCCTCTGTGGCAGAGAGTTCCAGAGACCCAACACTCCCCGTGTGAAAAAAGTCCTTCTCATCTCGGTCCTAAAGGATTTCCCCCTTATCCTTAAGCTGTGACCCCTTGTCCTGGACCTCCCCAACATCGGGAACAATCTTCCTGCATCTAGCCTGTCCAACCCCTTAAGAATTTTGTAAGTTTCTATAAGATCCCCTCTCAATCTCCTAAATTCTAGAGAGTAATTCTTGTGGTCTTATATATCTACAGTTGTTTATTTTTGAAAGAAGCTGATCAGCAGTCATTTGCAAATATTACAACATTAAAACAGATTAGACTTACTATGCTGCAATGATTTTACTGGGCAATAAAGTGGTAAATGCAGTGAGTTTGTGAACATCACAAGGTGCTGATTTTGCACAGTTGAGTACTGGAATTTGGCCAGCAACTTGTAATGATATGCAAATTAAAGCGCTGGTACATCCTTGCTGTATGCTACAGAGTGATTTGTACTTAAATAATGGCAAGTGCCATTCAGATGTCATTATCATTCTGCAAAATTGGATCCACTGTTTAACTATTAAAATAAATCTTCAGAAATTTGGGCGAGAACCTTGGACTGCTCTGGTGAAATGGACATTTCTAGTGCGACTTGGCTATTCAATTAGTGAAAAAAAAACGTACCGACTGTTATTCGCTGTTAAAATTCCAGACTGGACGTTTCAAAGATTTCATAACTTTCCGAGGGGGTTCAGCTCATTACTTTTGAGAGGCTGGGAAGTAGGATTTTGGAGGATTGTTTCCAGAAATGACCATTATTATGCACCTTGAGTCTCTTATGTGAAGTATAGAGACACAGAAGGGCAGAAATATGTCGATGAGTCCAGTCCAAGGCAAATCACTAAATCACCAAAAGAGTAAAGACCAAAAAGCTGCCCTCAGCTTTAGTGTCAACATTTACAAGGGAAAGATAAGGCTATCTTTTATCTTGGACTATTTACAGAATCACCTCCAATACCTCTGCATTAAAGGGAGCATTGCAGTGCAAATACATCAACTTTGCAGTTCTGAACATTTAACCTGCTTTTTTGAGACAGCACTTCTTGTCCAGTTAAAGTGCTATGCAGCATTTAAAAGTTGCTGATTCATTTCATGGATGTATAATTTTGACCAAGGAGCACGTCACGGATTTTGTGCGCCATTAACCAAAACAAATGAGCTGGCAGAGACTTCTATATGAATATTCAGAATAGACCACCTTCTCAGCTGTTAGTGCAAATAATTATGTGTTGTGGGTTGGCTTAATTACTGCAAAATCAAAATTTGTTTGGACTGTTTAGAACCATTAACATTTATTTTACTTACACGGGAAAGCTGTGTAATGTAATATTTAACGAATTACCATCAAGCTACATGCAACTTTAGGAAATGCAGTTATTAGAGTTATAGAACCATACTGCAAAGAGGCTCTTTGACCTAATTTGTCTGTGATGATCAAGATGTCCCTTCTACGCTAGTCACTGCTGCCTGTGTATGGCCCATATCCCTATAAATCTTTCCTTTCCATGCACATGTACAAATTTCTTTTTAATGATCATGAGACAAATAGATCGGGTGCTGTCGCTTGCCCAGAGTTGGTGAATCGACGACCAAAGGACATAGGTTTAAGGTGTAGGGAAAAAGATTTATTAGGAATCCGAGGGGTAACATTTTCACATAGAGGGTGGTGGGTGTATGGAACAAGCTGCCAGAGGAGGTAGTTGAGGCAGGGACTATCCCAACATTTAAGAAACAGTGTACAGGTACATGGATAGGACAGGTTTGGAGGGATATAGACCAAAGACAGTGCATTCACCCTAACTATTCCTCTCATTATTTTATACAACTCAATAAGATGAATCCTCAACTTCCGGTGCTAAGGAATAAAGCCCAATCTCTCCTTATAGCTTAGGCACTCAATTCCTGACAATGTCCTCATAAATCTTATCTGCACCCTTTCCATCTTATAACATCCTTCATATAGCAGGGTGGCCAAAACTGAATACATTACTCCAGATTAAGCCACCTCCCAACATCTTGTTTAACTGTAACATAACATCCCAATTAAAACGCTGACTATTGACAGCCAATGTGTTAAAACCCTTCTTGACTACCCTATGGTGCCACCTACAGGGATTAAAATTCACTTGTTGTTCTGATCTGAATTGCAAAGCACACAATATAAAATGTGATGCTTTATTAGTATTTCCACATGAATATTCCTCTTTCTTCTGTTGCCTTTCTCCCCTGATGCCTAGTAATTTAACGACCACTTCAAAAATAGGTTGTCCATCTAAATGCAGGTATGCCATCTAAATCAGTGAACATCAATTGTTTTCCATTATTCTGGATCGGTATATATTTAGATCCAGAAATCATAGTTTACAATTTATAAAAAAACAAATGCATAATTGCATCTGTACTTCTACAATATGTGACAAACCTGTGCACAACCATTGTGAGTTCCTCCACACATTTTCCATTGAGGTAAATATCCATCTTAATTAGGTCAGCAGCCTGGTAACCTGCATCTTCATAGTCAAAACTACAGTATAAAACAACATTTTAAAAACTTGTTTAAATAAATGCACATTAGAAAATAATTAATATTTGCAGCTGTAAACCGAATATTTTATTCACAATGTAAAACAATAATATTTTATTCATATTGTGGGAGAGCAGGGAGAAGTCAGGTGTCCATGACAAAGATGTTGGTTATAAAATGGTGGGTGACACAGGTAGGGTTGATAGGCAGAGTATATTCTCCTTGGTAGGGATGTGTAAAACTAGAGAGCACATATTTGGTGGGCTGAAGGTCCTATTTTTATGCTGTACAACTGTGATTTAATAAGTGGGAAATGGATTCTTATTTCACTGGCAATTTAAGGTTGTCTATTTACTATTTGCTTTTATTTCAGACTTCTAGCAACAGCATCATTTTGTTAAAATGAAAGTAATATCAGATTTACTATAGATGCTATGCGTGTTGTTTTCTTTCCATCAGTGTGATACCATGAAAGGGAGCTGTTGACTAATCAATCCCTATCGATGAGCATTCAACAGGCCTATACAGTATGAATAGGTAAACACCAGAGGTGAAGAACCTGGGACAAAACTCAATGAAAATGACCTTTGTACTCCCCAGCATGTATGGTATCTCATATCACAAGTAGTTATGATTTATCTCAAGATGTTATATACAAGATTTACCACAATCTAATGGACATATATATATGAAGAGGTTCATGGAATATTTGGACTGATTAATTTTTTTTGTTTTTTTGGGTTTAAATAACATTTTGAACTTTTACTATAACCCAAGGTATGATTGTTGAGCACTGCTGCAATTAATTTGATTTAGTTTAGAGATAGAGAGTGGAATCAGGCACTTCGGCCCACAGGGGTCCACACTGACCATACACTAGTTCTATACTACACACTAGTGACAATTTACAGAGGCTAATTAACTTACAAACTTGCATGTCTTTGTGGAAACAAGGAAAGCGGAGCACCCGGAGAAAACCGATGCAGTTAAGGGGCTGACCCATTGTGGCAACCTAATCTTTAGAAGAGTTTGCCCTCGACTCAAACTCACAGCATGGTGGACACGAGGTCACCGGAACTCTCCTTCATGCTCGAGGGAAGTTCCCGAGGGGTCGCTATTTAGTTACAGGCAGTCGAGGGCAGCCAGAGTAGACAATATCTCCTTTGCTGACCGGGCAGGTAAACGGGGCGGGGGAGGGGGGGGGGGGGAGGGGTGTGTGTGTGTGTGGGACGGTTGAGCTTGCGATTTCAAAGCTGACGGTCGATCCAGCTCGAGGCTTTCCTGGTGAGTGCCCTCGAGCTTGAAGGTCGAAGACACTCTTCTTAGCTCGCGGCAGTGGGACAGCCCCTTTACAGAGAGAACGTACAAACTCTGAATATCAGTACCACAGTCAGGATTGGACCCGGGTCTCTGGAGTTGTAAGTCAGCATGCCTACCACCGCATGGCCACATTGCACTCCACTTGACTGCTCTCCACTCCATTCCCCCAGTCCTCATCCCCATAACCTTCCCTGCATTGATTTCAATTGGCATGCACATCATTTCCTTTCCACTTAACGAATTGTTACTTCCTTGGTTTTTTTGTTTCTACTTTATACAGATAAATTAGATTTTATATATTCCTACCTGGCATATCCTGAAGAAAGAGATTTTAAACTGTCATAAAAGTCTACCACAATCTCATTTAATGGAAATTGGTATTGCATCATAACTCTCTGTTCATCAATGTAAACCATATTCTTCTGAATTCCTCTTCGATTCTAAATCAAACCAGTAATGAAACATTTAATTCAGTTCAAAGTTTACCTAAAAACATTGCCATTTACTTTCACTCACTAAATAGTATGCAGAAAAGATAAAGAAATGTTACATCACAATGAAATATTAAAAAAATTGAAAAAAGCCGATTGGTGTTACCATTGATAATATTGCAATGTATTTTAAAGTGCAGTGTACTAAATGAAAAGATACCAGAGAAATCAAATTTCACTCACTGAATTTTAGGGGAACATTTCCTGTGTGAGCAGTGATACTAAAACAGAAGTCCATGCATGGTGAAATACTGGGTCACCATTTATTCCTTGGAAATCACAAAATTAATTTGTATGTCTTGTCATTCAACTTCTGCCATGCAGATGTAAAATCTGAGAAATATCTAATGATTTATGGTATTATATCTGGGACACAACTGTAGAATTTAGTAACACTTTCTCATGAAAAGCAATCACTAATTATTGATTTGTTGATAGACTGGACCGAACGTGGTTAATTTTTTGGAATATTATACAGTCTAATCTCTAGACTCCTTGCTAAAGAAGCAAGTCCAGTTGTCAATGTTGAGAGTAAGTATGTACCTGGCTGAATCATAGTTTTTCAGTTCAGCTCACCTAGCAACACAGGCAATTATCGGGCCATTCTGGCCACAAACTGCGCTATTCTATTCATCTCTTGCGATTCATTCACTTATTGGCTACAATGTCTCACAAGATTCCCATCCAACATTTTTCCAATAATAAATTAACTTTTCTCTTTCCCTCATCTTTTGAATTGAATTAAAATGGAAAATGCAACATGGAAATAAGCCCTTTGGCCCGCCGAGCCCATGCTGACCATTGATCACCTGTTCACACTAGGTCTATATTATTCCACTTTTGCATTCACTCCCTACATACCAAGGGCAATTTACAGAGGCCAATCAATCTACAAACCCACATGCCTTTAGGATGTGGGGAAATCCAATACTTGGAGGAAGTCCAAGCAGTCACAGGGAGAACATGCAAACTCCACTGACAAGCACCCAAGGTCAGGATCAAACCAGTATCTTTGGAGCTGTGAGATAGCAGTTCCACCAGGATTCTTCTTTTCTTCCCCAATCCCTCTTTCATTTATCTACACTCCAAGCTTCTTCCTTTCCCCACTGCTATTTCACCAGGTTCCTAGCAATTGCTTTTGCAATCACCTGACATTTAACACTAATTTCAGCCTCTCGAATTGCTTCCTACATGTGTTTGCAGTAAATCCTGCAGACATTTTAAGACTCGGTTTAAACAAATAAACTCTTAAGGAGAACTAAAGGCACAAGTCAAAAGAGGGCCCAAGAACAGTAGTCAGGGCATATGTGCGGGAGATGTGGAGAAAGATCCAGAGGATGTGACCAGTAATATGGACAATGACACTATCTTTAAATGACACTGTACCTTTAACTCTTGCGCAAACTGCTATTATCAGAGTATAACAATTGCAAAAGTGGTTCCATGCGCAGGAAGCATGCTGACATTCAACTGTTCATCCCAAAATAATTAGATCTCAGAGAACAGGACCTCACCAAAGATCAAACACAGTTATTTTAATTTAGCATTTCATCTTTACTATCTTTTGGTATTTGCTAAGGCCACTGTTTACTTCTTGGCTTTATTGTATTCTTGGTTCTATCGTGACATTTATATGAAGAAATAAACTAAGTTGATCATTGCTTTCCAGCAGATTAATTGTACCTTACAGAGAGATATTATTTTCCCAATGTAATCATCAGGACTGAGGATAGTGCCGATGACTACTGGTTCCAGATACTCTTTAACTTGGTTCCTATCAGGAAAATGGCACGGATTTAAAATTGTAATTTCTTCTTCTCCATATTCCTAAAATAAAAAAAATATATTGTATAAATGTTCTAATTCTTTGAAAGTATATTATTAATAAAAGTTTAGCTAGTCAGATAATTTCTCAATGGAATCAGACTTCTATGTATTCGGTGCGAAAAGTGATTTAAGATAAAGTACCTTAATTAATTTGCTGGATAATAGAAGAACTGCCTTATATGGAACTGTTGGGGCAGTAAGAATGACTGATGCATTGTACTCTTGTTCCAATCGTTGGTTGAATACCTCCATGTGCAGAAGTCCCAAAAAACCTAACCTGGCAATCAGAATGATTAATTTATCTTGAACTATTGTGTAACATCTACAGTGCTCTCCATAATGCTTGGGACAAAGCCCCATATGTTATTTAAGAGGCTTTACATACTCAATCTCTCCTCATATGACAGACCTGCCACCTCAGGAATCAGTCTGGAGAATCTATGTTAACAGTCTCTGCAGCAAGTAGATGATGTTTTTGAAGGGTAAGGAGATCAAAACTGTACACAATAGCTCAAGGATATTTACAACCAACATCCTATAAAATTTCAGTATCATATCTGTACTTCTGTACTCAAACCAATTTCTTGTCAATCTACTATTCTATTTGCCTGCCGTGCTTGCCTTGTTTCCAAAATATGCACCAATCACAATTTAATCACACAAGGTCACACTCAATTAAATTGGGACCTGTGTCATCTATATCCAATGAAGTTGAGTTGTTCCTCCCAGTAAAGTACAAAGATCTATAAAATATGAAAAGGAACCATGTACAAACCCAGTCATTTACTCTTCATAAATCATAAATACTGTTTTAAATGAATGTTCAAGAAGTATCATATCAGTGGAAGATGTAGAGGCTGATTTTTTTTTAAGTCTGAAAAACAATCAATGCCCTTGGTGCAATAACTGTTTAATTTAAATTTATCCAAACAATTCTTCATTTCTTAATATTGGTAAGCACATTCTACCAAAATAAATGCTAGAGATCACCAACAATCCTTCGCTGAGAGTCAGAGCCCTGTCCCACGGTACGAGTTCATTCCAAGAGCTCTCAAGAGTTTAAAAAAAATCAAACTCGTGGTAAGCACGGAGAATGAACGTAGCGGATAATTCAGAGCTCGGGGACGTCTCTTAGCGGCCCGTACCGCTAACGACAGGTACTCAGGAAGACTCGCTAACGGCAGGTAAGCAGGGGAAGACTCGTGAAGATTTTTCAACATGTTGAAAAACGTCCATGAAAACCCAGAGTACCGATGAGTGGCCATTACCGTAAATCTCCGAGTTTGAATCAGGGCAAACTCGGGAGAGTTCTTGAAATGAACTCGTACCGTGGGACTGGGCTTTTAGTTCAATATGTACTGAGAAGAACAGTATTGAAATAAAAATGATGAAAAGCCAAAAATTAACGTAACAATCTTCCCACTTACCTCCAGCCAGCCCCCAGGGCTGGGCTGCTATCTCGGTGAACTGTCACACTGGAATCATTCAGTGTCAACTTCTCCACCGCTTTCCTTAAGTTGGTATACTCAGATTGGTCAATAGGATACATTCCTTGGAAATTAAACCATTAAAAGGGTCAGAATACTAAACTCATTACTGCATTCAAATTGACGAGAATGTACAAGGTATGCTTGTGGATGGCACTAAAATAGGTGGTATCGCAGACAATGAAGATGGTTATCAAGAATTACAGCTGGGCAAGTGGGCTGATGAATGGCAACTGAGGTTTAATTCAAATAAGTGTGAGGTGTGACATTTTGAGAGCTCAAACCAGAACAGGGGCAGGCCTCCTTCCGCCGTCTGAAGCAGCTGCACCAAAGATCCTATAGCTATAGGGTCTTTGAGCTGCACCGCTCCGCCCCGCACCTTGCCGTTGGCTGGTGGAGGAGGGGAGGCGGTGGCGAGGAGATCCCAACTGCCTCCCCCTTTGGCTGTGGACAGGGACGGTCAAGGTAGCGGGGCGATGTTGTCCGAGGAGCGCTGACCTTCCTTCCTCCCCACCTCCCCTCTCTCTCTCTCTCTCTCTCTCTCTCTCTCTCTCTCTTGTACGCCCCCTCCACACCCCCCCCCCCCCTTATCCTGGGACCCCTCCTCTCCATCCCGCACTGATCCCCATTCCGCCCTCTATTCAGTCTTCACTAACATCCCCTGTGCTCCCCTCCCCATCTATTCATCCTGCGCTGATCACCCTATCCACCTTGCATTGATCCTCCTGCCGCCCACCCATCCACCCTGCAATGGGCCCCCTATACATCCTGTACTTCCCCCTTCCCATCCATCCTGCACTTCTCCTCCATTTATCCTGTACTGCTCCCCCCATTCATCCTGTACTGATCCTCCCATTCATCCTATACTGATCCCTTCATTCATCCTGTAGATCTTCCATTCATCTTTTACTGATCCCCCATTCATCTTTTACTGAACCCCCCATTCATACTGTACTGATCACCCCCCCATTCATCCTGTACTGAACCCCCAGTCATCCTGTACTGATCCCCTCATTCATCATGTATTGATGCCCTAGTTATCCTGCACAGACCCTCTGACCCACACTGTACTGACCCTCCCATTCATCCTGTACTGATATCCCCTTCATCCTGCGCTGCCCCCCGCCCCCATCCATCCTGTACTGATCCCCCCCCATTCGAAAAGAATGGGGGGAACATTCTGAAGAAGGGTCTCGACCAGAAACGTTGCCTATTTCCATCGCTCCATAGATGCTGCCTCACCCGCTGAGTTTCTCCAGCATTTTTGTCTATCCCCCATTCATCCTGTACTGAACACCCATTCATCCTGTACTGAACACCCATTCATCCTGTACTGATCCCCCCCCCATCCATCCCGTACTAATCCCCCCATGTACCCCCAACACCCCCCATGCTCTCCCCTCACAATTTTACATACTCCAACCAACACATACTAATTCACCTGCCTCAATCCATATTGATTTTTTAAATATTTCAAAATAGACTTTATTCGAGTAATAAATATATACAATACATCAACCGTGCGAAAAATCCATCCGACATTTTCGGAGGCCATACAAATTGTTCCATACAGTCTATACACATTTGTCAAATTTCGCGAATCGATCCCCCACCCGTGCCACTCATGTGGCCCCCCGGCATGGGATACCTTCCCTTATTTTGAGGGGCGTCTCCACCATACTGTGCCCCCCATGTCCAGCAGCAGAAGGACCTTAGACTGTGGCCCTCCCCCACCGAGCCTTGGCGTTGGCTGCACCGAGCTTCAGTGCATCCCTCAGCACGTACTCCTGCAGTCTGCAGTGCGCCAGTCGGCAACATTCCCCGACAGGCATCTCGCTCTGCTGGGTGGAGATCTGAATGGATCGATCCATTCCGCATCGATTGCCTTCTCAACCCCCCCCCCGCCATCAAGCAATATCCTCTCTTTCCCCCTCACTAGCCCGCGGTGCACACACTTTTCGTCCACACTGTTCCTTTCCTCTCTACTGTACGCTCAACTCCCATCCCCAAGTCTCATATTCCCCTTCTATCCTCCCTCTTTCCCCTCTCCCCTTCCACCCATATCCGTTGCCTCTGGCTTTATATGTCACTAGATTTCTGCCAATCACACCCCGCCCAAACAAATAATTTGGTGACCTACATATTTGATTATATTCTTAATAATCGATCTTTTCAAAAATGTAATCACAACAATCCTGTACTATGTTTTGAGTTTATTTTATTATTTTGATGTCTCTGTTAAATGGGGTGCATCCTACATACCATACAGTACAGTATTTCTGACCATCAGATATTAATGTAAAGTCCTGGGGTTAAATATACTAGGACAGAACATCCACTGGTTTAAGATTGCTGGCTAACCACCTGCTTTGCTGTTTGTTTCAGCATGGTTGCAGTACTTCAGAGTGGCATTCTCAGAAATGTTTGAGGTGGGTGAGGTGCTGCCCCCTGCTGAACATTCAATAACACTACAGACCAGTTAAAAAAAAGTTTGAAAATAATAATTTAACATTGAAAAATATTATCAAATACATAAATCACTAACTGTCTCTTTAAGAGGCAAGAAAAGCTACGGATTCTAATATGAAAAATACTCTAAGATGCAAGTTTGTGCATTAGTTGCTTTTTCTTAACCGAAATGCAGAAATACCACGTTCCTTACCTGCAAAGACCATTGGTTTGGCAGGTTTGAACCCAGCTAGTGGCTCCACAGGTTGTTTCTGTAAATAAAGGGTGTCTCCAATCTGTGCTTCCTTCACCTCCTTCATTCCAGCTATCAAGTAACCCACTTGTCCAGCACACCTTTAAGTTACAGAAAGCATGATTACATTGCTGTGGATCTGGCAACTGGGCTGTGATGTTCAGCGAGAATTACATTCCTGAACAGCTACTCAGGTGAGGCTTTATTGTAGAAAGTGTAATCTTTCAGATCCGACTGCACAGTGATGATGGTCCTTCTGCTCTTTCAGGTAAATCTAATACCATGGTAGCTTTACAAAAAGAATCAAGAGAATTGACCTCCCTGTCCTGGCCAATTCTAATGCCAATGTAAGACTGGTACATGGATAGGAAAAGTTTAGAGGGGTATGGGCCAAATGTGGCAGGTGGGGCGTCTTGGTCGGCATGGGGAAGTTGGGCCAAAGGGCCTGTTTCCATGCTTTAAAACTGTTATCTTCACAAGAAATAATTATCTGGTAATTATTACATTAATGTCTATGGTAACACTAATGTTCATACATTACCACAGCAACATTATAGTATTTCATTGAATATAATGTGTCTTACAACATCTCAAGATTGTGGGAGGCACTACAAATCATTTTTTAAAATTACTAACATAATATTTATGAACATGAAATTGAATTCCTTACAGCCTTTCTACTGGGTACTGATCGGGCCTTAGGATTCCGACTTCATTAACTTCATACACTTTCTTGGTGTAAGATGACATTATTTTGTCCCCCTTTTGCACCAATCCATCAAAGAGTGCAATGCTGGCTATAACTCCTCTATAATGGTCATAGGTGGAGTCGAACACCAAAGCTCTCATTGGATCTGAAATGTTTGCACGAGGCCTGAAATGAGAAAGTAATTTGTAATTATTTTATTCGGACAATTTTAATTCAGATGCTAAAAAATGAAACAAATTTTAAACAAAAATATAGCAATGACAGAGATAAAAAACAACTTAACAACAGACTGAGACCAAGGTTAACCACACCACACATTAGATAATCTGATAAATGGTGACATAGATTTTGCATTCAGCAGCAAAGAAATGATACTTGCCATAAACCTGGTGTAAAGATACCCAGAAAAGAAAATTCTCAGGTTCTGGGTGCTCAGGTCATCTTCTCCAATGTCAGTTTCAGTTGAAAGCTTTTTACAAATTAACTGTGCTATCCAGCAACAACAGACATGCTAATCAGTAAATTAAAGAATGTCACTGTGAGACAAGCAAGGAATACAAAGATCCCAGAGCGAACAGAGAAGATTGATTTTTTAAATTAAGTCCCCCCTTTTTATTTTTTGCGTGGGGTTATGAGACTCCAAGTAGTTTTTGTTTAGGGAGTGGTCAACAGACAGTTCAATGATGATTATGACAATTAAAAGCTCACTTATTCCTGATTGAACTAGGCTGTTTCATGCAAGGATAGTATAAAAGTAGATGAAATTCACAACATGTAATTCCATCTGCACATATACTGGAGCAGTAGGGTGCGACTGTCAATAGCTTTTGGATTGCTGCCTTTGTGGAAATGTGGGCTCCAAAGGCTACTGTCAGACTTAAACAGTAATAACTACAAATTCTAATAGTTTTGCTATTATTATGACTGGAAGCTGTTACAGTCATAGTGATGAATAAGGTACATAATCTGTTGAAATATCTGATCAAATTTACAGCGCTATTAAAATGTAGTTTCTTTCCCATTTCAAGAAAATGGCACATTTACTCAATACATTCACAATATAATGGATGTGAATCATTGCACTTGAAATTATGTTTGGAATTAAATTCTGTACATTCGGGGTGAGGTTGTAAGAGTTGCAGTTATTGCCTATCTCTGTAATCCTTCTTGAACTGAAGTTTGTAGAGTCAATCAATAACTATATAACATTTTCTTCAAATACATGGAGTAATTAAGAACAAGAATCTACTTTGATACGGTTACTCACTGTCGTGTGTTATAGGTGTTTTATAACAAATGTTCTGCTGTATACATTATTAATACAACAGACCAACTCAAACAAACCAGGTTTCAGTTTATTTAGTTTACTGTAATTTGACATGAGGATTGAGAGAGCACATGAGCACGGTCAATGCTCAAAGGTGAACTAGAAAATGCCATTTTGATTCTAAAATATTTATGTGCAACCATTCATCAAAAGCTGTATAATTGTAATAACACTATTTGCCTATATATTGATGTTAGAATCATTATTTTAGAATGTTATGCTTCATCTACTCAGAAAGTTTAACATTTTTATACTTCTCTCTTGTTCATTAAGTGACAAATAGCAAATCAATTTGTTTTCTCCATGTTTGCAAACCTCTGCTTAACATCAATATTACAAGTACTAATATGTTAGTTTTACTCCCACAGTAGTCATCCATTGCCCGACCTCTGCAAATCAATATGTCGCCTCCGTTCAATATTGGGTTTTCACCATCAGCCAAGAACAACCTCGATCATATTTGACTAAAGGCAGATGTAAGGCATATACGCCATGACAATATATCAATGAGGTCATTCCACACATTTCAGAAACATGTTTATCAACCAGCTTTGCTGATTTGTAAGAACCATGATGACATTAAAATCAACCCTCACTGACAGTCAGAGGTTATGGGGAGAAGATAGGAGAATGGGGTTAGGAGGGAGAGTATAGATCAGCCATGACTGAATGGAGGAGTAGACGATGGGTCGAATGGCATTTACTCCTATTCCTTATGACCGTATGATTTTTACAATCGGCATGTAGCCATTCTGGAAGTAATCATGTTGCTTGTGACAGGAACCCCATTTATAGACAATAGACAAAAGACAATAGGTGCAGGAGTAGGCCATTCGGCCCTTCGAGCCAACACCGCCATTGAATGTAATCATGGCTGATCATCCCTAATCAGTACCCCGTTCCTGCCTTCTCCCCATATACCCTGACTCCACTATTTTTAAGAGCCCTATCCAGCTCTCTCTTGAATGTATCCAGAGAACCGGCCTCCACCACCCTCTGAGGCAGAGAATTCCACAGACTCACAACTCTCTGTGAGAAAAAGTGTTTCCTCGTCTATGTTCTAAATGCCTTACTCCTTATTCTTAAACTGTGACCCCTGGTGCTGGACTCTAGCATGTCCAAACCCTTAACAATCTTATATGTTTCAATGAGATCCTCTCTCATCCTCCTAAACTCCAGAGTGTACAAGCCCAGCTGCTCCATTCTCTCAGCATATGACAGTCCCGCCGTCCCGGGAATTAACCTTAAACCTACGCTGCACTCCCTCAATAGCAAGAATGTCCTTCATCAAATTAGGGGACCAAAACTGCACACAATACTCCAGGTGTGGTCTCACTAGGGCTCTGTACTACTGCAGAAGGACCTCTTTGCTCCTATATTCAACTCCTCTTGTTATGAAGGCCAAAATGCCATTCGCTTTCTTCATTGCCTGCTGTACCTGCATGCTTACTTTCATAGACTGATGAACAAGGACTCCCAGATCCCATTGTACTTCCCCTTTTCCCAACTTGACACCATTTAGATAGTAATCTGCCTTCCTGCTTTTGCTACCAAAGTGGATAACCTCACATTTATTCGCATTAAACTTCATCTGCCTTGCATCTGCCCACTCCCCCAACCTGTCCAAGTCACCTTGAATTCTCATAGCATCCTCCTCACAGTTCACACTGCTACCCAGCTTTGTATCATCTGCAAATTTGCTAATGTTACTTGGAATCCCTTCATCCAGATCATTGATGTGTATAGTAAATAGCTGCCATTCTGAAAGGGACCCATTAATCCGCACTCTTTGTTTCCTGTCTGCCAACCAATTTCCCACCCATGTCCAGGGAAGTACAACTTGGTCGATGGGGGCGCTGCAAGCCGGCAGCCCTGACAGCAGCGTGTTAGTTCTTTCTACTTTTTCCATTTTTTTAGTATGTCCTAATGTATGTTTTTAATGTTTCTTTGTGTGTCTTGTGTGGGGGGTGGTGTGGGAGGGTAAGGTGGAAACCGCTTTGGTCGCCTCCTCCACGGCGAGGCAACTTTTTCCATTTCGCCTCCCCCGTGGCCTAACATCAACGATCGGTGCGGCCTTTCCCGGAGACGCGCACGGGGCTTCAGCCGCTTTCGTTGCGGCGCTCCATTCGCTGGCTGGCGGCAGCCTGAAGCCGTGGTCTGTGGAGCTCCAGCTGGTGCAGCGTCCGCAGCCTGGGATCCCTCATTGGGGACCCAGGAGGAGAGGAGCTCCGACCGCCGGCATGCGGCCTACGTCACCCAGAAGCCGCGGACTGCGGTGCTTCCGTTTGGCGCTGCGTCCGGAGCCTGGGATCCCTCGTTGGGGATCCCGGAGGAGAAGAGCTCTGACTGCTGGACTGCGTCCTACTTCTAACCGCTGGCGCGGCGTGGACTTACCATCTGCAGCGGGGTCCCTCGCAGGGTACCCCTGGAGAGGAGCTCCGACTGCCAGCACTGCGGTCTGCGGTGCTTCCGGCTGCGGGGACTTTAGACCTTCGACCGCCGGCCTGTGGCCTACACCAACCTGAAGCTGCGGTCTCCGGTAGAGAAGCACCGATTCACTGGACTCTTACCTTGTCTACACATCTGGACGCCCACAGCGGCGACGGCGGAGGGTTGAGGTCCCGACCACGGGGGAAATGGAGGAGGACTGGCCAAATTATGTGCCTTCCACGACAGTGATGAATGCTGTGGTGGGTGTTTATGTTAAATTTTTATTGTGTTTTTGTGTGTTCTTTTTCATTGTACCACTGCTGGCAAATTCATTTCACTGCACTTTAAGTGATTGATTGATTGATTGATGTCAGCACTACCCCCAATACCATGTGCCATAATTTTGCCCACTAATCTCCTATGTGGGACCTTATCAAATGCTTTCTGAAAGTCCAATAATACATCCACTGGCTCTCCTTTGTCCATTTTCCTAGTTACATCTTCAAAAAATTCCAGAAGATTAGTCAAGCATGATTTCTCCTTCGTAAATCCATGCTGACTTGGACCAATCCTCCGATTTAGAGGATAAGCGAAGCATATTATTAATATCAGTAATGCACTAATTTAAGTCATACTTACGGTGGAATCTTTTCAACAACTGCTTCCAAAACTCGATCTATATTTGTTCCTAGTTTGGCTGAAATCTGTAAGAATTAAAGTATTCAGTAAAGATACTACAAACCCCTTTCAGAATTGCTGAACTCTGCTTCACCTTGCTGTATCAAATTCCTTCGTTTTTAAATGGAGTCAACTGGAGTCTGCAGCTATTTTTGCAAGATGGATTAAGGTACACTTCATGGAGCAAAACAAATCCTGACCCCTATTTTAGCTCAGGTACTACAATATGGGCAATGGTGTTGACCTTCAATATCAATAATTATGTACTGTCGCTGTTAAACTAAATTACAGGGTTGGCAGGATAAAATGAAATCTATTTTGAGATGCCTAAGCAAAACAACATCCTATATGTGGAAATGTCTAGGTTACAAAGCCATTATGACTGATACCATCTTATATTAGTTTACTTTAGATAACACTAGGAATAAATAAATGTCTGTGCTATAAATTGTGAATGTATCTGTTGTTCTATATAAAGAAACAGACTTGCTCTGTAAATAAAATGAAAACTACTGTTCAATGGGATGTGTTGCCACGCATTGCTGCTAAACAGCTACAATCAATGTTGAAACATTCAGGCACCTTGGGGCTAACATTTTTAAATGTTTTTCACTGGGTTGGGTCATTGAACAACCAGACAAAAGAAAAAGAGCTAGATTCGTACCCTGATACATTCTTCTTTAGGAATATCAAAGACCTTTTCAATCTGTTTTTCAACCCTGTCAGGGTTTGCATGCTTGAGGTCAATCTGCAGAGATAATAATACAAATATTTGCCTTGGGTCGAGAACAAAAGAAAGTGGCTACCTTTTATTACATTTGTAAATATTAATGGAAAATATGACACCACATTTTAAATAAAAACAAACATAAAGAGACAAATATAAACTTTCCTTGTTTATCACTGGAATTATCATTAGCTGCGATTCAAAGGCAAGGAAGAAGTTTGCCACAGTCTGTGCTTGAATACCCTGAGGGGAGAAAATACAATTAAAATGGATCCTGAATGGGAAGACAGGGTAAATATTGACATGTTTCCAAAGGATGTTATTACTAGTTTAGCAGGTAGTTGTTTGAATCTGAGGTGCATAGGAACTTATTTTTCACCTAAGATGGTGAATCTCCAGAATTCTCTACCCAGTGTAGTTGGGAGGGGGGGGGGGTTATTGAAGGTTATATCAGTGGATTTATTTAAACAGTAATTAGATACATTATTGATAATATCAGCCATTAATGGTGGGACAGACTTGAGGGGTCAAGTCACCTATTCCTGTTCTTATTTTCTTATGCCTTAAATCTCTGTACAAAATAACATGTTCCAAGACAGCAGGTGGTCAAAGCAATTTCTTGTTAAAAAATAAAATCTCAGCAGTCAAATATTCTCCAAACTCATCTACTCTGAAGAAGAGTCCTGACCCGAAACATCACGTTCTCTAGCGATGCTGCCTGTCCAGCAGTTACTCCAGCATTTTGTGCCTTTATTAGTAAACCAGCATCTGCAGTTTCTTGTTTCTTAATCTACAGTAATGCTTGGTTAACAAAAATTGCAACTACGATAGTGTAGTTTAAGAAGCTTTTTGATAGGCACATGGAAGTGCAGGGAACAGAGGATATAGATCATGAACATATGAAATTAGTTTAACTTGGCATCTTGTTTGGTACAAATATTGTGAGGCGAAGGGGCCATTCCTATGGATCTTGTGTATTCCTATATATATGTTCTATGTATAAAATTCTCACATTGGCTTATACTGATGTAAAGGACATTTTCTGCACTATACCAATGTGAGTGTAATAGATTAGATTAGATTAGATTCTTTATTTGTCATTCAGACCTTTCGGTCTGAACGAAACTCTGTTTCCCTGCAGTCATACATATAATTACAAATAAATAAACAAAAATGACAGAATACACAATAAACACAAATTTAACATCCACCACAGTGAGTTCACCAAACACCTCCTCACTGTGGTGGAAGGCACAACTTAGAGTCTGTGTCTCTTCCCTCTTTGTTTCCCTCTGCGCCGAGGTGATCCAGGCCCCAGATGCCGCGACCGCACTGGGCGATGGTAAGTCAGTCCCGCGGTTCAACCGAGCTCCACGAGTGGGCCGAGTCGCCGCCCCGGGACCGTCGGGTTTCCGCTGCTGCTGCTGCCGCCGCGGCTGGAACCGCTCCGGTAGTCGGGTCGCCGCCCCGGGACCGAGTCGGGTTTCCGCTGCTGCTGCCGCCGCCGCTGCTGGAACCGCTCCTGGAGTCAGGTTTTCACTGCTGCCGCCGCCGCCGTTGCCGGAACCGCTCCGGTGGTCGGGCCGTCACCGCTACTGCCGCCGCCGCTACTGGAACCGCCCCGGGCCCGAGGCCGCCAGCTCCGCCATTAGGCCTCGGCGCAGACAGAGACGGGGAATACGACAGAAAGTCGCACCCCCCCCCAGAAGGAAGAGACCCGGACATGTTACTCCCCACCCACCCCACCCACATACACACACAATCCAACAAAACGAACTAACCCAACCAAAAACAGGACATAAAAATAAAATAATAGACGGACTGCAGGTACGCCGCAGCTGTTAACCCAGCGCCGCCATCAAATATATAAGCCCAATCAGATCAATTTACCTCATTGGCATCCACTATCAAGAGAACACCCTGACAAGCAGACAATGATCGAGAAACTTCATAGCTGAAATCCACGTGACCCTGCAGAAAATAATTACTTTTTGAGTAAAGATACATTTTAGAATGAAAATGTATATATTTTTTATTAACAAACAATTGCATAAAGCATGTATCTAAATGCAGAAAACCCAAGCCAATATATAACTTTACCAATATGCCACCAGTCCTAAATACAAGAACCCACTGAAGCTCAGAGTATGCATCACCCAACTGGAAATATGGCAAAGGATTTAAATTAATTTAAAGTAATCTGAAGATCCCGAGTCTACGTGGAATAATAGAACATTGGAAATAGGGAGTGTGTGTGAATTTCTTGGCACCTGTGAACCACAGGACAGACCCAGCCACAAACGTGATCTTAGATGAACCACCTTGAGATCAAATATTTATTGTCCTTGCCTTAAGCAAAGGAGCTGATAATATCAAAGAGGGCATTTGCAAACTTACTGGTGTATCGATCAGGTTTAGGAGGTAGGTTCTTCCTGCATGACTGTAAAAGAGAGTTGCTGTCTGTGCTTTCACTGTAATACCTCGTTCTCGTTCCACTTGCAGTTTATCTAGTACTTGTTTGTTGTGTTCAGTCTTGATAATTGCCCCTAAAAAGGCATCATTTAAAATGTTAAGATGTATTTTTGTTTCTTTCATCTTGCCATCATCAAATGCTATACTATTGAAAAAGTAAGTTGAAATTGTTCTTTTTAAGTAGACACATTCCAAAGGGAAAAATAAGTCTATTATGAACAAACAGCTACACACAAGGGACTAAAGGATCCAAAACATTGCTTATCCATTCTCCCCACAGATTTGCTCAATTACTACAGCATGTTGTGTTTAAAACAGCAGCTAAAGTACATTTCTAGATGCAGTAAACCTAAGCCTATACATAATGTTAGGGTCTTGACCCAAAACATCACCTATTCCTTTTCTCCAGAGATGCTGCCTGACCGGTTCAGTTACTCCAGCTTTTGTTGTCTATCTTAAGTTCTTTCTATAATGTTGCCAACATGCTTCTGACTCAAAATGTAAGAATCCACCAAAATGTGCTTACAACTGAAGGTAAACCCCCCAAACGCTTACACAAACTGACCTGCTCTCATATGGTGGCTTATTTCCTACCGGCACCTCCCTAGCTGATGACCTGAACTCTTTTTACGCTCGGTTCGAGATGGGCAACAACACCCCAGGTCTGCCGACTATCGGCAAAACCACCAGCGGGCTGGCTAACGAAGCTGATGGAAGGAATGAGCACACATTCTCGCTGTCCGAGCACGATGTGAGGAGGGCTCTGACACGGGTGAACACGAGGAAAGCTGCAGGCCCCGATGGCATCTCGTGGCGAGTACTTAAGTCCTGTGCTACGCAGCTAGCTCCGGTGCTCACTACAATATTCAACCTCTCCCTGGACAAGTCCGTAGTCCCTGCCTGCTTCAAAAAATCCACCATTGTACCTGTACCAAAGAATGCCTCCCAGCCTGTCTGAATGACTACCGTCCAGTGGTCCTCACCTCGGTAGTCATGAAATGCTTTGAGAGGCTGGCGAAGAAACACATCTGCGCCTTCCTTCCTCGCAACATGAACCCATCACAATTTGCATACTGTCCGAACAGATCCACGGACGATGCTGTCTCCCAGGTTTTGCACACTGCTCTCTCCCATCTTGACAGCCAGAAGGGGGGCTACGTGAGGATGCTGTTCATAGACTTCAGTTCAGCCTTCAACACGATAGTCCCCACCAGACTGGCCGCGAAGCTACTGGAATTAGGGCTCAACACCCCCCTGTGTGCCTGGACTTTCTCACCACCAGGCCCCAGGTAGTCAAGATGGGAGGGAATAGATCGAAGTCCCTCACCCTGAGCACAGGATCCCCCCAGGGTTGCGTCCTCAGCCCCCTATTGTACTCTCTGTACACACATGACTGTGTGGCTAGGTTCAGCTCCAACTCCATAATCAAGTTTGCTGATGACACCGTGGTGGTGGGCCTGATCTCAGACAACGATGAGAAGGCCTACCCGGGAGGAGGTAGCTGATCTGGCACTCTGGTGTCAGGACAACAGCCTCCTCTTGAACATCAAAAAAACGAAGGAGCTGATCGTGGACTTTAGGAGGGCACATCATCCGAGGACGTACACACCATTGAGGATAAATGGGGATACTGTGGATAGGGTGAGCTGTTTGAGTGAGTAAGGCAAGGCAGCGCCTTTACCACCTCAGGCAATTGAGGAAATTCAGAATGTCTCCGAGGATCCTCCAGTGCTTCTACTCTGCGGCTGTGGAAAGCATCTTGTCCGGAAACATTACAATCTGGTTTGGGAATTGCTCTGCCCAGGACAAAAAGGCTCTGCAGAGAGTAGTGCGTTCGGCCGAACGCACTATGGGAACTTCTCTCGCCCCTCTGCAGGAACTATACATCAGGAGGTGCAACTCCAGAGCCAATAAGATAATGGGAGACCCCTTCCACCCCTGCAACAGACTGTTCCAGCTCTTACGGTCAGGCAAACGCCTCCGTTGCCATGCTGTGAGAACGGAGAGGATGAGAAGGAGTTGCTTCCCAGAGGCCATTCGGACTGTAAACTCCTATCTCACCAGGGACTAACTCTACTAACTTACTGTACCACAATACCGCCCACAATATTTAATATGGAAAAGAACATGTGATTCTGTTTGTAGTTTGTTGGTTTGTTTGTTTTTTGCACAATGTCCGCGTGCACTGCCACTTTTCATTTCACTGCACATCCCGTATGTGTATGTGACGAATAAACTTGACTTCTATTAATACTACTTTAAAACATGTTTGTTTTTTTATACATTTCTTCCAATATTAAATCTACTCACTATGACTTGGTCATTGGATTCAGAACAGCCTTAATAACTGCCTCAACAACACTATCCTACGCACTAGCGCGGCACAATGATGCAGTGGTACATTTGCTGCCTTACAGCGCCAGAGGCCAGAGCTCGGTCCTGACTACGGGTGCTGTCTGTACGGAGTTTGTACATTCTCCCTGTGACCGTGTTTCTTCCGGGTGCTCCGGTTTCTTCCCACATTCCAAAGACGTTCAGGTTTGTAGGTTAATTGGCTTTGATAAAATTGTTTCTAGTGTATAGGATAGTGTTTACGTACGGGGTGATTGCTGATTGGCATGGACTCAGTGGGCCAAAGGGCTCATTTCCTTGCTGTATCTCTAAAGTCTAAAGTCTAATAGGACAGGGTAGAAAGAGTGGTAAAGAAGGTACATGATATGTTTGTCCTCATGGGTCGGTGCATTAGGTATAAGAGTTGGGAAGTCATGCTGTATCTTTAGAAGACTGTGGATAGGCTGCATTTGGAGTATAGCGTGCAGTTCTGGTCACAATATTATTGGATGGATATAGCGGCTTTGGAGAAGGTGTAGCAGAGATGTTTTTACCTGAATTAAAGGGCTATAAGGACAGTTTGAACTAAAACTTGGATTGTTTTCACTGGAATGCCAAAGGCAGATGAGAGATCTGATAGAAGTATATACAGTTATGAAAGCATAGATAGGATCAACAATTGTAACCTTTTTCCAGGGTGGAAATGTCAAAGTCTAGAGGGCATAGCTTTAAGGTGAATGGGGCACTTTTTTATTTACACACAGAGGGTGGTGGGTGCCTGGTATGCGCAGCCTGGTTGGTGGTGGAGATACATATGACAGTGACATTTAAGAGGCTTTTAGATGGGTATATGGAGGGGAATGGATTATGTGCAAGCAAATGAGATTAGTTTAGCTTGGCATCATGTTTGACACAGAATGTGTGGGCTGAAGGACCCTTTCCTGTGTTGTACTTTACAGTTCCATATTATTTTGATCACTTATATGGATAGTTAGCTCCTTTACACAGCATCTCTAACAGCTTCTTTCTTTTCAGAGTATGCTTCCACCATGAAATAATTCAAAGAAGGGCCAAGGAATAAATGTAAGCTGTTTCAATACAGCAGGGAACAATTGCACCAAATAAATCTAAAATTATAAAAAAGAATAGCAGTTGAAGTAATATATTACCATATCACTAAATATCTATCACTAAAAATAAATGATTGCACTATCCTTTTAAAAATGTTACGAAATGGATTTGAAAATCATTAATTGCTGTAAATATTAGCCAATATAGTTGATTATTGTACAGATGAGCTTTTTTGTTGCCTGCTATCCAGTCAGCAAAATGACTATACATGATTACAATCAAGCTGTCCATAGTGTACAGATACAGGATAATAATCAAAAGATTACGTACCTGTTATTTCCAGAAGTCTATCTGCAAGTGTACTTTTCCCATGGTCTACATGTGCAATTATGCTGAAATTTCTAATATTTCCAACTGGAAATTTAGACAGATCGTAGTTTTCCTGGAAAAGATTATGACAATTATGACCTTGCGTAGGAAAGAGAGCAGAAACAATTCTTCCATAAAGACGGAACTAGTTGGCTCCTGGTTTTCCATAATTCATAAAATGATGTTTTATACATTTGTTTAAGAAGGAACTGCAGATGCTGGAAAATCAAAGGTAGACAAAAATGCTGGAGAAACTCAGCGGGTGAGGCAGCAGCTATGGAGCGAAGGAAATAGGCAACGTTTCAGGTCGAGACGCTTCTTCAGACTAAAGATCTAAAATACATGCCAAAAAGCACAATTGTTTTAAATTACAATCACAAACTATAATTGAAGCTCCATGATTACTTTCAAACTCCTCTCAATGTTCAGGTTACCAAATAACTATGTCATAGGGGGATCTTAAATACAGAATTAAGTGGAAGCTGAAGGAAGACATTCCATTACTCCAGGACTATACAACTGAAGGCACAAACACATTAATGTTATAAAGGGGTTGCTGAAACACTATTACAACATGCGTACACTGCTTGTTTTATCTTAACAACAAACATAAATTATCTGAATTTAAGATGACGGAATTATATTGCACTTGGATAACAAAACAATACGGTTTTATTCGTCACATTGCACTAATGTGCAAGTGAAATGAATTTGCCAGCAGCAGTACAATGATAAAAAACCCACAAGACACAATACAAATTTAACACAAACATCCACCACAGCATTCATCACTGTGGTGGAAGGCACAGAAATTGGCCAGTCCTCCTCCATTTTCCCCTGTGGTCGGGACCTCCACCCTCCGCAGCCATCGCTGCGGGCGTCCAGATGTGCAGACAAGGTAAAAGGTCCAGCTAAGTCCTGAATCGGTGCCTCCCCACTGGAGACCGCGGCTTCAGGCTGGTGTAGGCCGCAGGCCAGCAGTTGGAGATTTAAAGTTCGCGCCTCAGCCAGAAGCACCGCAGACTGCAGGGCCGGCGGTCTGGAGCTCCTCTCCAGGGATCCCTGGCGAGGGACCCCGCTCCTGATGGTAAGTAAGTCCCCGCCGCGCCCACGGTAGAGGTTGGCCGCGGGCCGGCAGTTGCAGTTCTTCTTCCCCCACGAGGGATCCCAGGCTGTGAACGCCGCGCCGGCTGAAGCTCTGCAGACCGCAGCTTAAGGCTGCCGGCTGCCGCGGGCCAGCGAAACGGAGCGCTCCCCTCCGGTGAGCCCCAGCGAGGACTCGCCCGCTCCACGCTGAGAGTCCACGCAGCGCCCGCGGCTGAAGCCCCGGGCACGTCTCCGGGAAAGGCCGCCTGATCCTCGCTGTTAGGCCACGGGGGAGGCGACATGGATAAAGTCGCCTCCCCCGGTTTCCCCCTTACCCCCCCCACACCACCCCCCACACAAGACACACAAAGAAACATTAAAAACATACATATAACCATATAACAATTACAGCACGGAAACAGGCCTTCTCGGCCCTTCCAGTCCGTGCCGACCATTTATTTTCCCCTAGTCCCATCTACCTGCACTCAGACCATACCCCTCAATTCCCTTCCCGTCCATATACCTATCCACTTTACTTTTACAATCGACCCTGCCTCCACCACTTCTGCTGGAAGATCATTCCACACAGCCACCACTCTCTGAGTAAAGAGGTTCCCCCTCATGTTACCCCTAAACTTCTGTCCCTTAATTCTCATGTCATGCCCTCTTGTTTGAATCTTCTCTACCTTCAATGGGAAAAGCTTATCCACGTCAACTCTGTCTACCCCTTTCATCATTTTAAAGACCTCAATCAAGTCCCCCCTTAACCTTCTGCGCTCCAAAGAATAAAGACCCAACTTGTTCAACCTTTCTCTGTAACTTAGTTGCTGGAACCCAGGCAACATTCTAGTAAACCTCCTCTGTACTCTCTCTATTTTGTTGACATCCTTCCTATAATTAGGCGGCCAAAATTGTACACCATACTCCAGAATTAGTCTTACCAATGCCTTGTACAATTTTAACATTACTTCCCCACTCCTATATTCAATGCTCTGATTTATAAAGGTCAGCACACCAAAAGCATTAAAATATACTAAAAAAAAGTAGAAAAAAACGAACACGCTGCTTACAGGGCTGACGGATTGCAGCGCCCCCACCGACACCGATTATATTGGTTAATCATTGGTTTATCATTAATATACAATGGATGTTTAAGAAAAAACTGCAGATGCTGGAAAAATCGATGGTAGACAAAAATGCTGGAGAAACTCTTAACTGATGTCGGGGTGGTGGGGCAGGAAAAAGAAAGGAAGAGGTGGAGACAGTGGGCTGTGGGAGAGCTGGGAAGGGCAGGGGAAGGAGGGAAAAACCAAGGACTACCTGAAATTAGAGAAATCAATCTGAAGAAGGGTCTCAACCCGAAACGTCGCCTATCTCCTTCGCTCCTTAGATGCTGCTGCACCCGCTGTGTTTCTCCAGCTTTTTGTGCCACCCTTAGAGAAATCAATGTTCATACCGCTGGGGTGTAAACTCCCCAAGCAAAATATGAGTTGCTGCTCCTCCAATTTGTAGTTGGACTCACTCTGGCCATGGAGGAGGTCCAGAACAGCAAGGTCACATTCGGAATGGGAGGGGGAGTTGAAGTGCTGAGCCACCAGGAGGTCAGGTTGGTTATTGCGCACTGAGCGGAGGTGTTGGGCGAAGCGATTGCTAAGCCTACGCTTGGTCTCACCTGGAACAGCGGATGCAATAGATGAGGTTGAAGGAGGTGCAAGTGAACCTCTGCCTCAACTGGAAAGACTGCTTTGGTCCTTGGATGGAGTCGAGGGGGGAGGTAAAGCGACAGGGAGTTACACCATTCCCTCCGTAACTCCCTGGTCCCCTCCCCTTTCTGCTTCCGCAGAGACCATTCCCTCCGTAACACCCTGGTCAATTCGTCCCTTCCCACCCAAACCACCCCCTCCCCTGGTACTTTCCCTTGCCACCGCAGGAAATGCTACGCTTTTCGCTTTACAAGTGAGCAGAGCGAGTCCCACCACAAATTGGAGGAGCAGCACCTCATATTTCGCTCGACAACAGTCTGAAGAAGGGTCTCGACCTGAAACGTCGCCTATTCCTTCGCTCCATAGATGCTGCATCACCCGCTGAGTTTCTCCAGCATTTTTGTCTAGTATACAATGGATGTTCAGTTAAACACAATATTTTGCACCAGATCTTAAAGCTACAGCTTTAAAAACTGTAGGGATGTTTATACAATTACTACTTGCTCACTTTCACACAATTGCTGGAATCTGCATAAAAAGCTCTTGTATAAACAGAACCATAATCTGTGTGACTCGCAGTGAGTTATCAATGCAACCTAGTACACATAACAACATTCTAGGCCACTAGAAACAAGGAACTGCAGATGCTGACTTACAAAAACAAAAGACACAATGTGCTGGAGTAACAGCGGGTCAGCAACATCTCTAGAAAACACGGATTGGTGAGGTTTCGTGTCAGGACCCTTTTTCAGACTGATCGGGTGGGGGTGGAAAGAACGCTGGACGAGAGGAGGGGCAGGACAATGCCTGGCTGGTGATAGGTGAAAAGACCCAAAATGCTGGAGTAACTTAGCAGGTCTGCCAGCATCCGTGAAGAACATGGACAAATGATATTTCAGCTCGAGACTCTTCAGACTGATTTCATTAGTGGGGGAAAGAAAGATAGAAGAGTGATGCTCCAGGGTTGCTGCCCA
This sequence comes from Raja brachyura, assembly GCA_963514005.1. Next base: position 85,344,078 of record OY740781.1, on the reverse strand, counting down.
ATCCACTGAGTTACTCCTGCAGTTTGTATCTTTCATTTGTAAACCAGCATCAGTAGTTCCTTGTATCTACAACTAATAGGTGGATAGAGGCGAGGAAGGTTTTGATAAGCAGATAGCTGGACAAAGGCCATGGATGAAAAGACAGATGGTGTGAGACTAGAGGATTGGAGAGTTTCGAATTGAGAAACTAGAGGAAGAAATGTAGGTGGAAGAAATAGATGTGAGTCCAGATGGGTTCGCCTCACAGCCAGTGAATTGTCCGCCATAATCAAACACCACATTTATTCAGTGTGGAGGAAGCAACTGCGGATGCTAGTTTACACTGAAGTTAGGTACAAACAGTGGGTCAGACAGCATCTCTGAAGAGAAGGAATGGGTGACATTTCGGGTCGAGACGCTTCTTCTTCATCATCATCAGCGGATCTACTCAGTCTGAAGAAGGGCCTCGACCTGAAACGTCCACCATTCCTTGTCTCCACAGATGCTGCCTGACCAGCTGAGTTACTTCAGCACTTTGTGTCAATTTCATTCAGTGTGGGGGGGGGGGGGGGGGGGGAGAGGCAGAGGCAGCGACGCGCATGTGCGGGCGGCGGGGCGGAGCTACCTCACCGACGTCACAATGCAGCGACGCGTCACCGCCAACCGCCAACCGCCGCTGGCCGGGCCTAGTCTCCGCGCTGCCCCGTCCGCCCTCACCTTGTCCCGCTGCGGCTTATTCCCCTTCACGGTTTGCTCCCCGCTGTCCTGTGAGGAGACTGTCCTCAGCCCGTCCTTCCGCCGGTTCCGGCTGATGTGGAGGAGCCGGCGAGCGGCGGCGGCGGCGGCGGACCCCGGCGTGTGCAACCGGGCGAAGGGACGCAGCGGCGGCAGCAGCAGCAACATGACGGCGCAGGCGGCCGTGTGCGCAGGCGCAGACCTAAGCCTGGACCTCTGCTGGAACCACCAGATTCTGCCCAAAGATATTCTGGTATCTTTAATGCTGCTGCCTGTCCCGCTGAGTTACTCCAGCATTTTGTGTCGGTGTAAATCAACATCTGCATTTTCCTTATGCAACAATCTAATCCCAATTTAAGTGTGGGGAGCTTTTGAAAAGAAATGGAAGATAAATGCATCAATTCACCCCCCCCCAATATTCATACCACTGAGCTGTAAGCTGTCCAGGGGAATTATAAGATGTTGTCCTCCAGTTTGCATTTAGCCTCCCTCTGGCAATGGACGAGGCCTAGGGCAGAAAGGTCCGTGTGGGAATGGGAAGAAGAATTAAATTGTTTAGCAACTGGGAGATCAGGTAGGACTGAGCGAAGGTGTTCAGCGAAACGATTGCCCAGTCTACGTTTGGTCTCGCCGATGTCTAAGAGTCCACATCTTGCATACGGTAGATGAGGTTGGAGGAAGCGTAAGTGAACCTCTAACCTGAAAGGACTGTCGGGGTCCCTAGACAGAGTCGAGGGACGAGGTATAGGGACAGGTGTTGCATCTTCTGCGGTTGCAGGGGAAGGTATCTGGGGAGGGGGTGGGAAGGGATGAGTTAACCAGGAAGTTGCGGAGGGAACCGTCTCTGCGGAAGGCGGAAAGGGGTGGAGATGTGACTAGAGATGGGATCCCTTTGGAGGTGGCGAAAATGTTGGAAGATTATATGTTGCATGCGACGGTTGATGGGGTGAAAAGTAAGGACTGGGGGACTCTGTTCCTGTTTCGACTAGGGGGAGGGGGGAGCAAGGGCGGAGCTGCGGGGATAGCGAGGAGACACGAGGAAGGGCCTCATCTGTGATGAAAGAGGAGAACCTCGGTTCTCTAAAGAATGAGGACATCTCGGATGTCCTGGTATGAAACACCTCAACTTGGGCGCAAATTTGGCATAAATGGAGGAATTGGGAGTAGGGGATAGAGTCTTTGCAAGAAGCAAGGTAGGAAGAAGTGTAGTTGAGATAGGTGTGGGAGTCAGTGGGTTTGTAATAACCGTCAAGTCGATAGTCTATCTCCTGTGGTGGACAGATCAAGAAAGAGGAGGGAAGTGTCGGAGATGGTCCAAGTCAATTTGAGTGCAGGATGGAAATTGGTGGTGAAGTTAATGAAGTCCTTGAGTTCTGCATGGGTGCAGGAGGTAGCACCGATGCAGTCGTCAATGTAACGGAGACAGAGTTCGGGAATATGCCTGGATCAAGGATTGTTGAAAGTACCATTCAAAGAGGCAGGCATAACTGGGGCCCATGCAAGTGCCCATCGCTACGCCTTTAATTTGGAGGAAGTGGAGTCGAGGTACGTGGAAATCATCTCAGTAGGATAGGAGCAGACCGAAACAATGGGTGTGCCAGGGCAGACAAAAATGCTGGCGAAACCCAGTGGTTGAGGCAGCATCTATGAAGTGAAGGAAATAGGCAACGTTTCAGGCCAAAACCCTTCTTCAGACTGATGTGAGGGTGGGGGGGTGTGAAGAAGAAAGGAAGAGGAGGAGCCAGATGGCTTGAGGGAGAGATGAGAAGGGGAGGAGACAGTAAGGACTACCTGAACTTAGAGAAGTCAATGTTCATACTGCTGGGGTACAAACTGCCCAAGCATGAGGTATGAGGAATATGAGGTGCTGCTCCTCCAATTTCCGGTGGTCCTCACTCTGACCATGTAGGAGACCCAGGACAGAAAGGTCGGATTCGGAATGGGAGGGGGAGTTGAAGTGCTGAGCCACCGGGAGATCAGGTTGGTTATTGGTGGAGGTGTTCGGCGAAGCGATTGCCAAACCTACGCTTGGTCTCACCCATGTAGATCAGCTGACATCTAGAGCAGCAGATGCAACAGATGAAGTTGGAGGAGGTGCAGGTGATCCTCTGTCGCACCTGGAAAGACTGCTTGGGTCCTTGAATGGATTAAAGGGGGGAGGTAAAGCAACAAGTGTAGCATTGCTTGCAGTTGCAAGGGAAAGTGCCCGGAGAGGCGGTGGTTCGGGTGGGAAGGGGCGAATGGACCAGGGAGTTACGGAGAGAGCGGTCTCTGTGGAAAGTGGACAGGGGAGGAGATAGACTTCTGACCGACATCCACTATAAACCCACTGACTCCCATGGCTATCTGGACTACACTTCTTCCCACCCTGCTTCCTGTAAGGACTCCATCCCCTACTCCCAATTCCTCCGACTACGCCGCATCTGCTCCCAGGATGAGGTGTTCCACACCAGGGCATCAGAGATGTCCTCATTCTTCAGGGAACGGGGGTTCCCCTCTTCTACCATAGATGAGGCTCTCACCAGGGTCTCTTCAATACCCCGTCACACTGCTCTCTCCCCATCCCCCCACTTGTGACAAGGGCAGAGTCCTCCTAGTCCTACAACAAATAATCCTGTTATTTTCGCCATCTCCAACGTGACCCCACCACTTACCACATCTTCCCATCTCCTCCCCTGTCCGCTTTCCGCAGAGACCGCTCCCTCTGCAACTCCCTGGTCCATTCGTCGCTTCCCACCCGAACCACCCCCTCTCCGGGCATTTTCCCTTGCAACTGCAAGAAATGCTTCACTTGTCGCTTTACCTCCCCCCTTGACTCCATTCAAGGAGTCTTTCCAGGTGTGACAGAGGTTCACCTGCACCTCTTCCAATCTCATCTATTGCATTCGCTGCTCTAGATGTCAGTTGATCTACATCGGTGAGACCAAGAGTAGGCTTGGCGATCGCTTCGCCGAACACCTCAGCTCGGTTCGCAATAACCAATCTCCCGGTGGCTCAGCACTTCAACTCCCCCTCCCATTCCGAATCTGACCTTTCTGTCCTGGGCCTCCTCCATGGTCAGAATGAGGGTCACCGGATATTGGAGGAGCAGCACCTCATAGTTCGCTTGGGCAGTTTGTACCCCAGTGGTATGAACATTGACTTCTCTAATTTCAGGTAGTCCTTACTGTCTCCTCCCCTTCTCAGCTCTCCCTCTAGCCCTCTGGCTCCTCTTCCTTTCTTCTTCCCGCCCCCCCCCCCACCCTCACATCAGTCTGAAGAAGGGTTTCGGCCCGAAACGTTGCCTATTTCCTTCGCTCAATAGATGGTGCCTCACCCGCTGAGTTTTTCCAGCATTTTTGTCTACCTTCAATTTTCCCGCATCTGCAGTTTCTTCTTAAACGGTATGCCACAGCAGTTTTGGGGAAAAGACCGGGCTCTGCGGGGCATGGAAACGACAAGGTTGGAGGCTGTGGAAGGCCGACAGTCGGAAGTAATAAAATCAGAAATGGTCTGAGATTATGGTCTGGTGCTCATCTGTCGGATCATGGTCTAAGGATAAGTAGGAGGAGGTGTCCGAGAGTTGCCGCCTAGCCTCAGTGCCCTAGAGGTCAGCACGCCAGACTACCATGGCCCCTCCCTTGTCGGCGGGTTTGATGATAATGTCAGGGTTGCTGCAGAGTGAGTGAAGGGCTGTACATCCAGAGGGGGTGAGATTCGAGTAAGTAAGGGAAATGGAAAAACTTGAGATAGTCGATGTCACGCCGGCAGTTAGAAATGAAGAGGTCTAAAGAGGGTAGAAGGCCGACAGGTGGAGATGGGAGAAGGGATCATCACTGGGTGGTGAGGACTCCTTCCCATAGAAAAAGGCACGGAGGTGGAGGAATTTTATATCGGTACCAAATGTACCTTTATCCAGAGACTCTGCCCCTAGTCTTTTTGCAGCTAAGGGAAACAAAAATAGCAGGACTAACATTTTTATGCTGGAGGTGCAAATATTGTTCCAGTTTGGTTGGGCAGCTGTGACGGGGATTTACCAACCGTGATTTTAATGCAATTTGTAGGAGTGTGAACACTCCGTCTCGTGGCTCTAATTGCTGAAACTTCTTTACAAATGAAATGAAATTTAAATCTAAAATGAAACTTAGAAAATTGTGGCAATGCTCAGCTAATATTTCAAGGTACACATCTTTCAGCTGAAAATTAGAACTAGTAATGAAATGTTAAAGTTCTGCATGTGTACAGGAATCAATACTAATACAGGTCCACCACTGATTTGCTGGCATCCTTGGTTCCAGAGCCTTTCTCGATTATCCGTTTTGCCGGACCAACAGAGGTCATAGCCTCCGAGAGGAGTCCCAATGGTACCGCAATGGTCCACCTAGGCAGCCAAGATGTCAGCTCGCAAACTTAGCTATAGGAACGGATCTGCCGACTCCGACAGGGAGATAGCCTTGGCCGCAGGGAGAAAATTTGACCTGTCAATGGGCATGGAAGTCGGTATTGGGACGGATCTGTCAGCTCCAGCCGGGCTGTAGTTCCAGAGACCCAGTCGTAGGGAGCAAATTCGACTCTTCGATCGGCTCAGATGTCCCAATGAAGTCAAGATAATCCACATCACATTTTGGGGGCACTAACGGGGGCGGGAACGGCTTGTAGATTTTCTTGCAAAATCAATATGGATTTGTGAAAGGGAAACATTGTTGATGAATTTCTTCCTTCAATCGGTCTGAAGCAGTATCCTAATGTGAAATTAGTTATTCTAGCATTTTGTCTTTTTTAGTAAATTAGCAACTGCAGTTCCATGTTTCTACTCTTGCTAAATGTATTGGTTGCTTGAATAACATGCTGGAGATGAAGGGTGACCAGGAGATATACAAAATGTAGATTTCCAAAACACATTTGATAAGTTGCTAGATCAAAGGTTATTGCAGATAATAAAAGATCACGGTGTAGGAGGTTTGATATCAGCATGGATGGAACTGAAATTAGATGTAAATGGGTGACATCCACCATCATGAGATGTTTTCAGAGGCTAGTAATGGAATGCATTAAATCCAGTCTACCCAGCGGCCTTGATCCACTGCAGTTTGCCTGGCGCCAGAACAGGTCCATGGACGATACCATCGTCATAGCCTTGCATTCATCCCTAGAACACCAGGAGAAGAGAGACACCCATGTCAGACTCCTATTCATACCACACCAGGTCATCACAAATGTCCTCATTCTTCAGAGAACGGGGATTCCCCTCCCCCACTATAGATGAGGCTCGCACCAGGGTCTCCTCCATACCCCGCAACACTGCCCTCTCTCCCCATTTCCCCACTCACAACAAGGGCAGAGTCCCCCAGGTCCTCACCTTTCACCCCACCAGCCGGCACATACAACACATAGTCCTCCGCCAGTTTCGCCACCTCCACTCGCCACATCTTAGCATCTCCCCCCCTGTCTGCCTTCCGCAAAGACCGCTCCCTCCGCAACTCCCTTGTCAATTCTTCCCTTCCATCCCGCTCCACCCCTTCCCCGGGCACTTTCCCTTGCAACCGCAAGAGATGCTACACTTGTCCCTTCACCTCCCCCCTCCACTCCTTTGATGGACCCAAGCAGTCCTTCCAGGTCCGACAGAGGTTCACCTGCACCTCCTCCAACCTCATCTACTGCATCCGTTGCTCCAGATGCCAGCTGATCTATATCGGTGAGACCAAGCGGAGGCTTGGCGATCGTTTCGCCGAACACCTCCGCTCGGTCCGCAATAACCAACCCGACCTCCCGGTGGCTCAGCACTTCAACTCCTCCTCCCATTCTGTATCCGACCTCTCGGTCCTGGGCCTCCTCCACGGCCAGAGTGAGCAACACTGAAAGTTGGAGGAACAGCACCTCATATTCCGCTTGGGGAGTCTGCATCCTCTGGGCTTAAACATTGAATTTTCTCAATTCTGTTAACCCTTGATGTCTCCTCCCCTTCCCACCTCTCCCTCAGCCCTCGGGCCCTGGCATTCCCTCTCTCTTTATCTCTCCCCCACCCAAGTCGCACTAGCTTCTCATTTTCACACTACAAACAGCTTACAATGGCCTGTTTCCTTTATCATCGATACTTTTTGCATATCTTTCATTCATTGTTCTTTATCTCTCCACATCACCGTCTATATCTCTCGTTTCCCTGATCCCTAACCAGTCTGAAGAAGGGTCTCGACCTGAAACGTCGCCTATCTCCTTCGCTCCTTAGATGCTGCTGCACCCGCTGAGTTTCTCCAACCTTTTGTGTACCCTTGATTCTCCAGCATCTGCAGTTCCTTCTTTAACACTCCTATTCATAGACTACAGCTCTGCCTTTAGTGTCAGCACTCATCTGCAACTGGATCCTCGACTTCCTCACCAACAGACCTCAATTAGTGAGGAGAGGGGACAAATTATCCTCTACGATAGTCCTCAACATGGGGGCTCTGCAAGGATGCATTCTCAGCCCCCCTCTTTTCTCCTTATTTGCCCACTTCTGTAGCCATGTACAAATCTAATTTCATTTTCAAATTTGTGAATGACAAATACCTCACATTGCCTTGGCAAGGCCAGCGGCGTAATCAAGGATGAGTCGCACCCTGGACACTCCCTCTTCTCCCCTCTCCCATCGGGCAATAGGTACAGAAGTGTGAAAATGCACACCAGATTTAGGGACAGTTTCTTACCTGCTGTACAGGCACTGAATCATCCGTCCACAACCAGAGAGCAGTGCTGAACTTATTTCTACCTCTTTGGTGAGACTCGAGTGAACTATCCTTGTTCGGACTTTGCTGGCTTTACCTTTCACTAAACAATTTCCTTATCGTGTATCTAATCACTGTAAATGGTTTGTAATCACGCATTGTCTTTCTGCTGACTGGATAACATGCAACAAAAGCTTTTCACTGTACCTCGGTAAACTAAACTGAACTGAACTTTTTCTGGTTATCAAGATGTAACATTTGGTGTGTAACAGAGAATGGTGCTGGGGCATCTGTGTTTTTTACAATTGTATAATGGCATTTCTTTCCCTTTCATTATTTATGGGTGAATATGTCAATACAAAACTTCATGAGTGCCATTATTGCAGTAAACTATTGTAGGAAAACAATTTGGCTGAACTTGACACAGCATACAGAATGAAAGCAATTGCAAGAAGCTTTGTTGACTGACTGTTCAGACAGTGAACTGGAAACATTGAAAAGTAAATGCAGGATTTACCGATCTTAATTTTAGCAAAGATAACCATTTGCAGCCTTGATCATATCCTTCTCGACATTCTTGGGCACTTTACGTAGACCTGTGTGGGTGAAAAAAAAGGATGATAATTTATTCCCGAAAATTGATTATCACTCACATCAGATTCAAATAATGTACCTGTACATGGATTTATCTAGCACAATTGAAGTACTAAAGATGAGCTGAGGACCATGTGATGGCTATGGGTTATCAGAGAAGCTTGTTTTTAACAATGATATCTGTATCTGTTCTTTTTTCCACACAAAGTTTATGATAAGGGGCATTCATTATTAAACATTATTAAACTTGTTGCTTAGCATCATCTGGTTTTAAGTGAAGCACCTGGGAGATCAGTGAGAGCAGTTCATGAACTTCATTTGAGTGTTGAGTGTTGTTGGAACATTTAAATATTTCACAACAAATCCATACGTCACCACAGGTTATGCAGAAACCTTGATAAAGAGAAGATTGGGAGCTTCAGTCAATTGAATTAGGTTTCTAAAGTTTAACAGGAGCAGCTGAGCTAAAAGTGTCACTTTGACACTTGTCACATGAAAATGTTTCAAAATGATTATAATATCAAAATTAATGTAAAAGTTCATAGCCCACTTAGCAAGTTGAGCATACAAGTGGGAGGGAGAAGCCATACTACAGAATTGTAGAATCACGAGAAACCTGATGACAAAATGTTTTCGTAGACCTTTAGCGGGTTGAGGCATATGGATCACATGCAGGCAGATATGATTAATATATCTTGGCATTATGTTCGGTACAGTGGGCGAAAGGGTCTGATCCTGTGCTTCACTGTTCTTGTGGAACTTCACAGTTAGAAAATTGTATCTGGGTTGCCTTTAGGAGGTGAATGAAATCCAAGCAAGTCAAACCGAGAAACAGACCCTTAGGGTCAAATTCAGAAGCAAAAGTTTCAAAGTTGAATTGACACCAAAATCTTTTTAGACATTAGAAACTCTTGAAACACCAGTTATTATACTAAATTTATAGTTATTGTTCATTAGGTGCATAGAGTCAAAGTTATAGAGTGATACAGCGTGGAAACAGGCCCTTCGGCCCAACTTGCCAACACCGGCCAACATGTCCCAGCGACACCAGTCCCACCTGCCTGCGTTTGGTACATATCCCTCCAAACCTGTCCTATCCATGTATCTAACTGTTTCTTAAACAGGTTAGTCCCAGCCTCAACAACCTTTGGCAGCTTGTTTCATTACCCCTCATATTCCTATTAAATATATTCCCATTCACCTTAAACCTATGTCTTCTGGTCTTTGATTCACCTACTCTGGGCAAGAGACTCTTTTATACTGTCTATAAGATAACCCCTCATCCTCCTGCACTCCAAGGAATAGAATCCCAGCCTACTCGACCTCCCCCTGTAGCTTGGACCCTCTTGACCTGGCAACATCCTCGTAAAGCTTCTATGTACCCTTTCCAGTTTGACAACATCTTTGATATAACATGGTATGTAGAACTGAATACAATAATCTAAATGTGGTCTCACCAACATCTTATCCAACTGCAAAATATAATCTCCCAACTTCTATACTTAATACTCTGACTGATGATGGCCAATGTGCCAAAAACCTTTTTGACCACCTTGTCCACCTGCAACTCAACTGCTGCTCTACACACTCCCCAGAGCCCCACCATTCACTGTATAGGTCCTGCCCATATTAGACTTCCCAAAATGCCACACCTCACATTTTTCTGTATTAAATTCCATCAACCCACATGGCCAATCGATCATAGGCCCAGGAGCCGTTGGTGAGGGAGGAGTGACGTCCGAGCAGTAAGCTTAAAACCCGAGCGCGGGGCTTCGTTTTTACAGAGGCCCAGGAGCCGTTGGTGAGGGAGGAACAACTGAAATCCATAAAGTTCTAAATCCATAACGTTCCATTTAATTAACTGGGCTTGAGGAAGCCGCTGATTGGTGGACTTGAGTACGCAGCTGATTGGCAGTCAGATTCCAGCAGTTTGTAGTGTACTGTACTTTGCATTTTGTATTGTATATTGTATTTTATGTTGTATCTAGGGTAATGGAAGTATGAGTGCCAGGGCAGCTTACTGTTCTGGATGTCAGATGTGGGAGGTCATGGAGTCGGGTAGCCCTCCAGACGTCCACATCTGCACCAGGTGCGTCGAGATGGGGCTCCTAAAGGAGTGTGTTAGGAACCTGGAGCAGCAGCTCAATGACCTCCGTCTGGTCAGGGAGAGTGAGGAGGTCATAGAGAGGAGTTACAGGGAGGTAGTCTCTCCAAAACCACAGGAGGCAGACACGTGGGTCCTGGTTAGGAGAGGCAAGGGGCAGAGGCGGGAGCTAGAGAGTACACCAGTGGCTTGAAAATAAGTACTCCTGTTTGAGTGCTGTTGGGGGGGACAGCCTACCTGGGGGTAGCAACAGCGACCTGGCCTGCGGTACAGACACCGGCCCTGTTGCTCAGAAGGGTAAGGAAAAGAAGAGGAGGGCATTAGTAATAGGGGACTCTATAGTTAGGGGGTCAGATTGGCGATTCTGTGGACGCAGTCCGGAGACCCGGATGGTAGTTTGCCTCCCTGGTGCCAGGGTCTGGGATGTGTCTGAACGTGTCCAAGATATCCTGAAAAGGGTGGGAGAGGAGCCTGAGGTCGTGGTACATATTGGTACCAATGACATAGGTAAAAAAAGAGAAGAGATCCTGAAAGGAGAATTTAGGGAGTTAGGAATAAAGTTAAGGAAAAGAACCGCAAAGGTAACAATCTCAGGATTACTTCCTGTGCCACGCGACAGTGAGAGTAGGAATGGAGCAAGGTGGAGGATAAATGCCTGGCTGAAGGACTGGTGCAGAGGGCAGGGATACAAGTTTATGGATCAGTGGAACCTCTTTTGGGGAAGGAGTGACCTGTATAAAAAGGACGGGTTGCACTTGAACCCGAGGGGGACCAGTATCCTGGCAGGGAAATTTGCAAAGGCTACTGGGGGACTTTAAACTAGAATGGTTGGGGGGAGGGACACAAATGGAGAAAGCCAGTAGACAGGGTCTGAGGCAGGAGGCAGAGGAGGGAAGCACTCAGACCCAACATGTAGGGGGGAAAGAAGAAAAAAATAATAAACAGAGAATAAGAGGTGGTGGGTTTCCAGGGCAAAAATCAAAAGGGGCCACTTGTCAACATAATTGTATAAGGAGTAAGAGTGTTGTAAAAACAAGCCTGAAGGCTTGTGTCTCAATGCAAGGAGCATTCGTAATAAGGTGGACGAGTTGAATGTGCAGATGGCTATTAATGACTATGCTATAGTTGGGAACACGGAGACATGGCTCCAGGTAGACTAAGGCTGAGAGCTGAACATCCAGGGATATTCAATATTCAGGAGGGATAGACAAAAAGGAAAAGGAGGTGGGGTAGCGTTGCTGGTGAGAAAGGAGATTAATGCAATAGAAAGGAAGGACATTAGCTTGGAGGATGTGGAATCGATATGGGTAGAGCTGCGAAACTCTGTAAGGGGCAGAAAACGCTAGTGGGAGTTGCATACAGGCCACCTAACAGTAGTAGTGGAGTTGGGGATGGCATCAAGCAGGAAATTAGAAATGTGTGCAACAAGGGTAAAACAGTTATATTGGGTGAATCAAATGGGCAGGGGTGCTGAGGAAGAGGATTTCTTGGAATGTATGCAGCATAGTTTTCTAAACCAACATGTAGATGAACCAACGAGAGAGCAGGCTATTCTAGACTGCGTATTGCGTAATGAGGAAGGGTTAGTTAGCAGTCATGTTGTGTGTGGCCCCTTGGGCAAGAGTGACCATAATATGGTTGAGTTCTTCATTAGGATGGAGAGTGACATAATTAAGTCAGAAACAAGGGTTCTGAACTTAAACAAAGGTAACTTTGAAGCTATGAGACGTGAATTGGCCAAGATAGACTGGCAGGTGATTCTTAAAGGGTTGACAGTGGATGTGCAATGGAAGGTATTTAAAGACTGCATGGATGAACTACAACAATTGTTCATCCCAGTTTGGCAAAAGAATAAATCAGGGAAGGTAGTGCATCCATGGATAACAAGGGAAATCAGGGATAGTATAAAAACAAAAGATGAAGCATACACATTAGCCAGAAAAAGCAGCCTACCAGAGGACTGGGAAAAATTCAGAGTCCAGCAGAGGAGGACAAAGGGCTTAATTGGGAAAGGAAAAATAGATTATGAAAGAAAACTGGCAGGGAACATAAAAACTGACTGCAAAAGTTTTTATAGGTATGTGAAGAGAAAGAGATTAGTTAAAACAAATGTAGGTCCCTTGCAGTCAGAAACAGGTGAATTGATCATGGGGAACAAGGACATGGCAGACCAATTGAATAACTACTTTGGTTCTGTCTTCACTAAGGAAGACATAAATAACCTGCCAGAAATAGCAGGAGACTGGGGGTCAAATAAGGTGGAGGAACTGAGTGAAATCCAGGTTAGCCGGGAAGTGGTGTTGGGAAAATTGAATGGATTAAAGGCCGATAAATCCCCAGGGCCAGATAGGCTGCATCCCAGAGTACTCAAGGAAGTAGCCACAGAAATAGTGGATGCATTAGTGATAATTTTTCAAAACTCCTTAGATTCTAGAGTAGTTCCCGAGGATTGGAGGGTAGCTAATGTAACCCCACTTTCTAAAAAAGGAGGGAGAGAGAAAACGGGGAATTACAGACCAGTTAGTCTAACATCGGTAGTGGGTAAACTGCTAGAGTCAGTTATTAAAGATGGGATAGCAGTACATTTGGAAAGTGGTGAAATCATTGGACAAAGTCAGCATGGATTTACGAAAGGTAAATCATGTCTGACGAATCTTATAGAATTTTTCAAGGATGTAACTAGTAGAATGGTTAAGGGAGAACCAGTGGATGTGTTATATCTAGACTTTCAGAAGGCTTTTGACAAGGTCCCACTTAAGAGATTAGTATACAAACTTAAAGCACACGGTATTGGGGGTTCAGTATTGATGTGGATAGAGAACTGGCTGGCAGACAGGAAGCAAAGGGTAGGAGTAAATGGGTCCTTTTCAGAATGGCAGGCAGTGACTTGTGGGGTACCGCAAGGCTCAGTGCTGGGACCACAGCTATTTACAATATATATTAATGATTTGGACGAGGGAATTGAATGCAACATCTCCAAGTTTGTGGATGATACTAAGCTGGGGGGTAGTGTTAGGTGTGAGGAGAATGCTAGGAGGCTGTAAGGTGACTTGGATAGGCTGGGTGAGTGGGCAAATGCATGGCAGATGCAGTATAATGTGGATAAATGTGAGGTTATCCACTTTGGTGGCAAAAACAGGAGGGTAGACTATTATCTGAATGGTGGCAAATTAGGAAAAGGGGAGATGCAACAAGATCTGGGTGTCATGGTACACCAATCATTGAAAGTAGGCATGCAGGTGCAGCAGGCAGTGAAGAAAGCAAATGGTATGTTAGCATTGTTAGAGAAAGGATTTGAGTATAGGAGCAGGGAGGTTCTACTGCAGTTGTACAGGGTTTTGGTGAGACCACACCTGGAGTATTGCATACAGTTTTGGTCTCCAAATCTGAGGAAAGACATTCTTGCCATAGAGCGTGTACAGAGAATGTTCACCAGACTGATTCCTGGGATGTCAGGACTTTCATATGAGGAAAGACTGGATAGACTTGGCTTGTACACTGCTAGAATTTAGAAGACTGAGGGGGGATCTTATAGAAACTTACAAAATTCTTAAGGGGTTGGATAGGCTAGATGCAAGAAGATTGTTCCCAATGTTGGGGAGGTCCAGAACAAGGGGTCACAATCTAAGGATAAGGGGGAATTCCTTTAGGACTGAGATGAGGAAAACATTTTTCACACAGAGAGTGGTGAGTCTCTGGAATTCTCTACTACAGAAGGTAGTTGAGGCCAGTTCATTGGCTATATTTAAGAGGGAGTTGGATGTGACCCTTGTGGCTAAAGGGATCAGAGGGTATGGAGAGAAGGCAGGTACAGGATACTGAGTTGGATGATCAGCCATTATCATATTGAATGGCGGTGCTGGCTCGAAGGGCCGAATGGCCTACTCCTGCACCTATTTTCTATGTTTCTGTGTTTCTAAGATCCTGCTGCAATTTTTCACATCCACCATCACTATCTGCCAAACCACCCACTTTTGTATCATCAGCAAACATTAATTTGGCCATGTACTATATGTTCCCATTCAAATCATTGATGTAGATAACAAACAGTAGCATGCCCAGCACCACACCCTGAGGCACCACACTAGTCACAGGCCTCCAGTCTGAGAAGCAACCTTCCACCATCACCCTCTGCCTCCTTCCATTAAGCCAATTTTCTATCCATTCAGCTGTCCTTAGATCCCATGCGATCTAACCGTCCAGAGCAGCCTACCATGCGGAACCTTGTTGAATGTCTTACTAAAATCCATGTATACAACATCTTCAGTTCTACCCTCATCTACCTTTTTGGTTACGTCTTCAAAAAACTGCATATATTCATGTTTTTCACTGTTGCTAAACCAGAATGCAATGTACCTTTTAACTCGTTGCTCAATATCTATTGTGATTAATTTCAATAATTGATTCATATGATGTAACTTTTCCCTCATCGATTTCAGTGACTTTGGACTATTGCACAAATAGATTAAGACTCACCATGTTGATAATACATGTGCTGCTTTTTAAATAAATCTCTGCCTCTTAAATATAAATTTGCTGTGTCTTCATGTATTGTGAAGATATCACAGATCAGCCATGTGGAACTGTGAGACTTTCAAGTGCCCATAAAGATAAATCTCAGCAAATCTGAGAAGCAGGCCAATGTGTGCAAACTGTTATTGAGTATTCATGGTATTCATAGTACGATTTTATTTCCAACGTGGGCTTTATAAGTACAGTATGTCAAATTGGTGACATTAACCTATCACGAAGTTCCAATTTAGGCTTCATCCATGAATATGCAGCACTGCTAAAAATAGCTCTTTCCAAATCTCCATGGCGACTGTACACAAACAAGAGAAATAAGCAAAGCAAAAATAAGAATAGACCTGAATTGCCAGGATTTTGAGGATGGATTTGGCTTGAGAAAATTTTCCTTCCTGAAGAGCTTGGTGACTTGACAACAACATATGAATATGCGGGGTCAGCTTCCACATGTCACTATTTGAAGTAGCATTGCTTCACCTTTCATGCAGCAGATGATATTTGTCATCTGCATTGTGAATTTTGAGCGGCGTTAGCACATACATCAATAAACTTTAACATAGTCGTCAACCAAGAACTCTCAAGAAGATGGCACTGAATCAGTTTAAATTCAAGAAAAAGATTGATATAATTTTGTTTTAAGCATGGATAACATAAGACAATGGAGGAATGGGTATACAGATGGATGAACTATAAATCAAATAGTCCCACACCACTAAGCTCAGGAACAGCCACTGTTTGTGAATGATCCATGACAACATACATTGTGAAAGATTCCATAAGTAATCCAAAACATTTAAACTGCCAGCCATTCATACCCAGCTCGGCATGGTAACTTGGTTGTAACTCCCCCCCACCAAATGGATGTAACTTTGAGTTTGTTTTCATGACAGTTACATTGTTGTGAATTCTTTGGAAGTCCGATAAGGACAGAACATTGCACTGTGCCCCAGTATCTATTTTTGCAGCGACTTTGGTATTGTTAATATTGAGCGTTGTCATGGGATCACTGTTTTTAGACGGTGGGTAGGGTTTACAGGAATGTATGTTTTGGCTGTCTTCTTGCAGATCCTGCGGTTGTGGTTTTGCTGGAGCTGTTATTTCAGTCAGTACCTCATGGGAAAGTGTGGGCTCGCGTGCATAGAGAGATTGTTGTGGCTGGGCCCTGTTAGCATGAGCGCGGCAACACTGGATAAAGTGGGGTTTTTTACAGCAGTGGCAAATTTTGCCGTAAGCGAAGTATTGCTCACAAAATTTCAGGTGCGAGCCGCCGCAGTTACCACAGTTGTGGATCAGAGGGTCGGTTACCCTCCCTGGGGCTGTCGGTGATTATCGAGGGGTTGTTAATGTTTGTCACGGGGACCTATAGAAGGCATGGACATCGTAGGCAGAGTGGGGTCCCAATCCCAGGGATTTGGTATGGGTGTCAGTGTACTCTGCAACCTGGCAGGCACGTTTAACCTTAGCTAGTGTGTGCTCCTCATCCCGGAGTAGTTCATTTCTCACCATGTCATTCAGGATGCCATATACGAGTCTGCCACGAAGGGGTACATTGCGGTCCTGGAAGTGGCATCTTGCAGTGATGCTCTTCAGGGCACCGATGTAGGATTCGACCATTTTGCCCTCGTGTTGGCTACGAGAAAATAATTTGTGGTGCTCCATGATAACATTAGTGCGAAGTTGGCACAGGTCACAGAACTTTTAGAGGAGGCAGATGGGGTCTCTGATTGACTCTGCCAGGGTCACAACCTGTGTTACCGCATCGGTATGTTTTGGGACATAATAGAAATCCTGGCAGCATCAATGAAAATTCCGAATTCCACCTCGAAGATGCGCCAATGTTGGGCAAGTTCACTTTCGAATATCAGAGGATCTGTTTTACGAAACGATCTTGCCATGACAACAGAGTGATGGTCTGTTGTTAAAAAAATAAACTAAAATAAATTTAGGCAAAAGAGTTGGAGACGTGGCTTAAAGATTCTGACATCATGTTTGTGAATGATCCATGACAACATACATAGTGAAAGATTAGTCTTTATTCCATAACTAATCCAGAACTTTTAACTGCCAGCCATTCATACCCAGCTCGGCGTGGCTTCTGAGAGCTGGCTGACCTTGTTAGTGTAGTACCGTAATACCATGTAATGGGTGGCATGCATATATGGAGATTATACGTGGCATGGATTATTATATTTCTACAATTATCAGATTTTTGAATCAATGTGTATGCCCCTAATCCTACCTCGACAACAGAACATTACAGGCCATCTCTTGCACTACCATGGACTTTATTTTTTTCTAACTGTGTTTTAAACTAATTTTTTTGCACAGTCTTCTTTTAGAAATGTTACCTGTAATTTACATATTTCTTTGTGTGTTTGTGTGAGTCTGTGGCTGTGATGCTGCTGCAAGCAAGAATTTCCAATGTACCTGTTTTCTCACTATACTTATGCATATGATAATAAACTCAACCTGACTTTGGATGTATTGTCATCAGTCATAAGTTTTGGAATCATCTTGGAACATCTCTGTATCACTTTGCTCCTTTTCTTTGTAAAACAAGTCACTTTGATGAAACAATAAGAATTCTTCCTAAGCAAAACATAATGTGGTGAAGTAATTCAGCAGGTCAGGCAGCATCTGTGGAGGGAATGGATGGGTGATGTTTTGGGTCAAGACGATTCCTCAGATATTCTGAAAGTTGTAGGAAAGAAGCACTTTGTAGTTTGCTCAAGATGTCAGCATCTGCAGTACCTTGTGTCTCCCATATCCTTCCTCACATCTTGTATGGAATGTCTAAGGAAAATTGTGTTGGAGTTCAATCATCAGAGTTTCAGGCCATCATTCTAGAAATGATGATTGCATATTTTAATTACAATCAAATTTCTAGATATATTCAAGCATTGGATGATAAAGAAAATTTCCACCACAAAATCTGCCATGAAATGACCATACCTGACCAAGGAGAGTCCCGAAACCTATTGGTATTGCCATTGTTGAAATTCCTCTCATCAACTTTCTGGGAATCATCATTGACTAGGGGGTGGAAGATTGCAACCTTCACGTGGTCCGCCCTGTTTCGACTAATGCAATCAACTCGACGTGCACAAATCAAATAGACCAAGTTGTCCAACAACTTTAGGTGTGCACGCCACACGAAAGAAGAAGGAGATCATTGACTAGAAGGCCGACTGAAGCAGCCACAGAATCAATACTCTAAAGCTCTAAAATTCTGGTCTCCAACATTGGAAATTCCAATGTATCTCACAGCATTCCTTTGAAAAAAGCAGTACTCCTGTTTGCAGCCTCTATATAATTAAAAGTCTCATCTTGACCACTTCCTGTCTGCGCTGTATATTGATTTTAGAATTAAACGCTACCCTGTATCGCTGTGATTTTTGGCCACCTTACAGTCCTCCTCCGCTGAGCCGCCCCGAGGATTTTTCCCATCGATGAAAAATAAAAAAATTATGAGTGTTTAAAAAACCTTGAGATCAGCTTATTGGTCCTCTCGCCTGTCAATCACCATGATGAAAGTAACGCCCCTTCCAGTGAGTGAGTCTGTCACTCTGCAAGATCGCGAGGGAGAGGCCATGACTGTCATTCTAAGCTGTGAATCAACTGAACTGTGAGTCTGCAATGTACTTGCAATAAATGATTTGTTAGCCCTTAATGACAATGCCCTCAGTTGTTTGGCCTGCTGCCCTGCCTGTGCATGAAACTGCAATGCTTTATTAGATCCGACTGTTTCGAAGGAATAAATGCTTTATTAGGTCCGACTGTGTTGGAAGGAATAAATGCTTTATTAGGTCCGACTGTGTTTAGTCCAAAAGTCCCGCTCATTTTGTGACTTCCGCTTAGTGGACAGGTCGTGCTGATTGCGTAATTTCCGGTGAGTGCAGATGTCGCGCTGATTGCATAATTTCCAGTAAGTGCAGAGGTCACGCGGATTGCAGAAGTGCCGATGACTGCGGAAGCCCCACAGTGGAGAGGCCGCTCTCAGCCGTGTGAGTATATTCAAGAAAGTTTACTGTCATATATATGGTGTGTGAGTGTGTATGTATGTGTGAGTGTATGTGTGTCTGTGTCTGTGTGTGAGTGTGAGTGTGCATGTGTGTGTGTGAGTGAGTGAGTGTATGTGTGTGAGTGAGTGTATGGGTGTGTATGTATGAGTGTGTGTGAGAATGTTTGTGTATGTGTGAGTGTGTGTGAGAATGTTTGTGTATGTGTGAGTGTGTGTGTAAGTGTATGTGTGTGTGTGCGAGTGTATGTATGTATGTGTGTGTGAGTGTATGTGTGAGCGTCTGTGTGTGTGAGTGAGTCTGTGTGTGTGTGTGTCAGTGTATGTGTGAGTGTATGAGAGTGTGTGTGTGAGTGTATGTGTGATTGAATGTGTGTGAGTGTATGTGTGTGAGTGAGTGTATGTGTGAGGTGGAGGGTGTGTGTATGTGTGTGTATGAGTGTGTGTGTGTATGTGTGTGTGCGTGTGACTGTGTGTGTATATTGGAATTGGTGGTGAGGTGGAATATTACGTTGGGGGACCAGCCCTCCCATGTGAAGCTGGGACCCAACGGATCCCACTTAGCCTAGTTCACTTTAAACTTAATGAGGCAAAATGTTCCATGCTCCCTTTAAATTCACCAGAGCTCCATTTCCTGCACTGCAAGCGTACCTGATTCCTAGTTGTCCCGGTCTCTTTAAACTCTCTGGGTTCACTGGAAAATGTATTATACTACTACATTCTGATGTATATAACATCTAAAAATCACAGTAAAAATGTGTTTGGATATTAATAGGAGTATTCTCCTATTGTCCTGAAAATCTGCAAGTCAGGCATTACTAAGGTCCCAAGGGAGTTGGATTATCGGAACTGGATTTAATGAACTGTAGTGTCAAGAGCAGCCAGAGATGGGGTATCCTGTGACTAATAACTCACAACCTGAGACCTTAAAACATTTCCCCAACTATAAGAAAAGTCAGGTGTGCAAAGAGTGCAACAACTCTCCACGAGCTCAAAAGTATCCAGGAAGAAGTGACGTACTTTATTGGTACCTCATCCACTATCATTGCACTGTGGCTGCAATGGGTGCCAACTACAAAATGCATTACAATTATTCTACATGATTACTGAAGTAGCATCTGACAAAGCAGCAAGTTCATGGAAACATCAGGTTCCTTATCAAATCATACATCATCCTGACTAGACTTACTGTTGGGCAGGGAATGCTGCTGGGTAGAAAATTCCTGATTCAGAGCAAGCGACCATTCCTTCATCAAACTTACTCAATGGCATTAGCCAGAAATGCTGCAGTAGCTTACCACACCTTCCCCATGACAAACAAGGATTGAAACTAAATGCTTGCCTCACCAGAAATTCCAAAAAAGAATAAATAATCACAATTCCATTTCCACAAAATGTTTGGTGATGGAGACACAAGGAACTGGAGATGCTGGAATCTTGCGTACATCACTAAGTGCTGGAGTAACTTAAAGGGCCAGGCAGCATCGGTGAAGAACATGGATAGGCTATGTTTTGGGTTGGGGCTCTTCAAACTATTTGGTGATGTTCTTTGCTATGTCTAATGTAATTGCAAGATTTTGCTGTATCACTAGATGGGGCTGGTTCCCTTTGAAAATATATTCTCCATACGAGGGACTGGCAATGGTTGGAAACAAGTTCTATATCAACATAACACTTTCATTACTTCAGAACAATTTTAGGGGAAATTGTGAAGAATAATTTAGTCAATAATAATGAAAGCATTCTTGTGAATTAAAATGAGTGTCAAACCGGGACCAATAAATCTGCAACCCAAGGACACTTGTCAAACATCTTAGCTGAAACTAGGTCAGGTAATTCTTCAGAACAGATCAGGACAGGTACAGGTGGTTGTCAGAGGTTGCAGGGAGTGGAAGGTAAGACCTTTTTTTCACCCAGTTTTTTCCACCAGTGAGGTCTTACCTTCCACTACCTGCAACCTCCGGCAACCGCCTTCAACTAGCATCGCAACCAGCTTTGACTAAAAAATTACCGATTTTTAAAACGGCAACCTATTTTTAGTCGCGGCCGGTTTTGAATTTTTTGAAATAATCGCCGGAACATAGAAGAAGCGGAAACCACTTCCGACCATTAGGGAGACTGACAAAAACCTCTGGGAACCGCACGGAAACCTTGGGCGCAAAGTCTCTAGACTTTGGGACAGGGTCGTTACTCTAATCAGCTATCATAATGACATGTTATTTTAAAATTCATCTGTAGCCAGACTACATAAGTAAACCTCTCCATTCTCCAGTGCTCTGATTGTTCATGATAGACTACCTTCTGGTCACTCCAGATGAGCTGCCTGCATGGGCAGAACAAGGACCGGCACCTCAGCACCATTATTTAGAGTGCAATAAGGCCATTTGCTTGTTAACCTTAATCCATGTCTTTGGATTTGCAGATCATTTTTTATGCATGTCAAGCACTTGAAGATTAACTTAAATGTATTTCCTGGTCATGATCTTTCCTTGGATTGGAATGTACAGTATCATTACAAATGGCATTTCATGTTAAAGGTATTGGCCACTTAAAATATGCACTCAAAGCATTGTGCTTTGACTGTACCTGTGTAGTTTACTTAAAACTTTAATCACTTTCAATACTCAGCATGCATATTGGCAGATGTGCTTAACCAATTTCACAAATGGAGGAATTCACATTAAACTAACAATACTAATATGTAATACAACTCCTTCAAAATAATAAATAGCCAAATTGATTATATTGTACACATTTATGAGAGACAAAAGTGTACAATCAAACGAAGTACAAAGAATTACACTTGCTTGTATATACTATTTTCAATTATGCTTATGTCCTTTAAATCATAAGCATCATTGAATATAGTATAAATATACATGCAAGTGAATGCATTTGTTCTTGGTTTATGTCAGGTGGAACACTGTGTTGGTTTCTATTCTTGTTTCTACCACATTCTACCCCAATAAATCAACAATACCAATATGCAATACTACTCCCTCAAAATAATAAATTGCCAAATAGCTTATTTGGTGCATCAGCTGGTGGCACTATTAGCAAAGACAGCATAACAGTGAAATTACCAAACAGATTCTATTTGTAGCTGGTTGACACAGTACTCCTTTTGAATTGCTGCTCTAATTTCTCTGAAACATTCTAGTAAATTATAACAATTTTCTGCATTTGACCTGTTTCGATGGTAAATGCATTTGTCTTTAAAACAGTGATTAAATTTAGCAAATTACAAAATCCTTTTAAGCTTTTATAATGCAATGTATTTGATGCACATTAAGAATGGCAATAGGGTCACTGAAATTGATTCTGTGCCTAAGGATTAGGTAGAGCTCAAGAATTGTATTTCCTATTTTTACCATCTCCTACCATAGAATGGCCTGCCTTGGATATTAAATGAAAATGGGCCCAATGTGTACTGACATGCATCCAACGCAGAAAGAAGAAATACGCTTGCATTTACTCAACATCAGCTCATTCCCAAAGAAATTTATAATCACAGTATTTTTGTCATGCAGTATTTATTACCATGTAGCAAAGGTGGATTCCAATTTATTTTCAGCAAGGATCTAAATGCAAATTGCAATGCTTGTTGAAGGTAAATAAAAAGAACAGGAGGATGGGGTGGATGCCCCTGGTCTTCTTTGAAAAGTGTTAAGTTATATCCAACTGAGAGGAGAGAAAACATTTCACTTTAATATATCAGCCAAAAAAACAAGAAGTCCCAAGAAAGGGACTTTGTAGAGTGCCTTTGTGATGGATTCTTAGAGCAGCGTGTATTGGAGCCTACCAGGGAGAAGGCAATTCTGGATTTAGTGTTAATTAATGAAACGGATTTGATAAAGGAACTTGAGGTTAATGAGCCATTAGGAGGTTGTGACCATAATATGGTCAGGTTTAATCTACAATTGGAGAGGGGGAAGGGTAGATCGGAGGTGTCAGTGTTACAGTTGAATAAAGGGGACTATGGGGCCATGAGGGAGGAGCTGGCCAAAGTTGACTGGAAAGATACTCTAGCAGGGATGACAGTGGAACAACAATGGCAGGTATTTCTGGGAATAATACAGAGGTGCAGGATCAGTTTATTCCAAAGAGGAAGAAAGATTCCAAGGGGTAAAAAGGGCGATCGTGGCTGACAAAGGGCGTCAGGGACAGTATAAAAATAAAAGAGAAGAAGTACAACGTAGCAAAGATGAGCGGGACGCAAGAGGATTGTGTAATGATTAAAGAGCAACTGAAGATAACTAAAAAGACAACACTGGGAGAAAAGATGAGGTACGAAGGTAAGCTAGCCAAGAATATAAAGGATGATAGTAAAAGCTTCTTTAGGTATGTGAAGAGGAAAAAATGAGTTAAAACCAAAGTTGGACCCTTGAAGACCAAAAAAGATGAATTTATTATGGGGAACAAGGAAATGGCAGATGAGTTGAACAGGTACTTTGGATCCATCTTCACTAAGGAGGACACAAACAATCTTCCAGATGTAGTGGTGGCCAGAGGATCTGGAGTGATGGAGGAACTGAAGGAAATCCACATTAGGAAGGAAATGGTGTTGGGTAGACTGATAGGACTGAAGGCTGATAAATCCCCAGGGCCTGATGGTCTGCATCCCAGGGTACTTAAGGAAGTGGCTCTAGAAATCGTGGATGCATTGGTGATTTTCCAATGTTCTTTTGACTCCGGATCCGTTCCTGTGGATTGGAGGGTAGCTAATGTTATCCCACATTTTAAGAAAGGCGGGAGAGAGAAAACAGGGAATTCTAGATCGTTTAGCCTGATATCGGTGGTGGGGAAGATGCTGGAGTCAATTATAAAAGATGAAATAGCCGCACATTTGAATAGCAGTAACAGGATCGGTCCGAGTGAGAAAGGATTTACGAAGGGGAAATCATGCTTGACTAATCTTCTGGATTTTTTTAGGTTGTAACTAGGAAAATGGACAAGGGGAATCAGTGGATGTAGCGTACCTGGACTTTCAGACAGCATTTGATAAGGTCCCACATAGGAGATTAGTGGGCAAAATTAGGGTACATGGTATTGGGGGGTAGAGTGCTGACATGGATAGAAAATTGGTTGGCAGACAGGAAACAAAAAGTAGGGATTAACGGGTCCCTTTCAGAATGGCAGGCAGTGGGATACTGCAAGGCTTGATGCTGGGATCGCAGCTATTTACAATATACATCAATGATTTGGATGAAGGGTTTCAGGGTAACATTAGCAAATTTGCAGATGACACAAAGCTGGGTGGCAGTGTGAACTGTGAGGATGATGCTATGAGAATGCAGGGTGACTTGGACAGGTTGGGGGAGTGGGCAGATGCATGGCAGATGAAGTTTAATGTGGATAAATGTGAGGTTATCCACTTTGGTATAAAAAACAGGAAGGCAAATTACTATCTAAATAGCGTCAAGTTGGGAAAAGGGGAAGTACGATGGGATCTGGGAGTCCTTGTTCATCAATTTATGAAAGTAAGCATGCAGGTACAGCAGGCGGTGAAGAAAGCGAATGGCATGTTGGCCTTTATAACAAGAGGAGTCGAGTATAGGAGCAAAGAGGTCCTTCTGCAGTCGTACAGAGCCCTAATGAGACCACACCTGGAGTATTGTGTGCAGTTTTGGTCCCCTAATTTGAGGAAGGACATTCTGGCTATTGTGGGAATGCAGCGTAGGTTTACTAGGTTCATTCCTGGGACTGTCGTATGCTGAGAGAATGGAGTGGCTGGGCTTGTACACTCTGGAGTTTAGAAGGATGAGAGGGTATCTTATTGAAACATATAAGATTGTTAAGGGTTTGGACAAGCTAGAGGCAGGAAACATGTACTCGATGTTGGGGGAGTCCAGAACCAGGAGCCACAGTTTAAGAATGAGGGGTAAGCCGTTTAGAACGGAGATGAGGAAACACTTTTTCTAACAGAGAGTTGTGAGTCTGTGGAATTCTCTGCCTCAGAGGGTGGTGGAGGCCGGTTCTCTGGATACTTTCATGAGAGAACTAGATAGGGCTCTTAAAGATAGCGGAGTCAGGGGATATGGGGAGAAGGCAGGAACGGGGTACTGATTGGGATGATCAGCCATGATCACATTGAATGGCGATGCTGGCTCGAAGGGTCGAATGGCTTATTCCTGCACCTATTGTCTATTGTCTACGTTCAATTGAGGCAAAATTTGCCAGGCTGGTCTTAGTGATGGTGTGGGTATGTGGTCTGAAGCTCATCTCCAGATCAAATTTGATACCAAGATTGTGAACAGCCTAATCCAGTCACAAGCAGTTCCCAGGGTAGAGAACAAAGACATAAATAGACAATTTGAGCCATTCAATGTGATCATGGCTGATCATCCATAATCAGTACCCCGTTCATGCCTTCTACCCATATCCCCTGACTCCGCTATCTTTAAGAGCCCTATCAAGCTCTCTCATGAAAGTATCTAGAGAACCAGCCTCCTGAGGCAGAGAATTCCACACTCACAACTCTCTGTGAAAAAGTGTTTCCTCATCTCCGTTCTAAATGCATTACCCCTTATTCTTAAACTGTGGCCCCTGGTTCTGGACTCCCCCAACATCAGGAACGTGTTTCCTGCCTCTAGCATGTCCAAACCCTTAGTAATCTTATATGTTTTAATAAGATCCCCTCTCATCCTTCTAAACTCCAGAGCATACAAGCCCAACCGCTCTATCCTCTCAGCATATGTGAAGTAGCAGCTCTACTGCCTGCACCACTCTGATAGAGGGAAGATCATTGATGAATAGACTGATAATGATAGGGACTAGTATATTGTTCCAATGAACTTCAGCGGTGATGGCTCAGATCCTAGCTGATTGACTTCCAATACAATCAACCATTTTCCTTTGAGCTACCTATGAGTCGTGTGTAATTATCATTTATTTTTCCCAAATTCAAAAGGAATCCAGTCTAGTGCAGCCTTAATGTTAGAGCAGCGGAGAGAGCTCTGCAACAGAACTCTGAAGAAAGGTACCTAAGAAAGGCATAAAAGGCTGGTGTAACTATGGGTCGGGCAGCATCTCTGGAGAACATGGATAAGCAAAGTTTCTGGTCCTCACCAAGTTTGGCACCTGTACATTTTCCATCACTGAATCTGCCTGACTCACTGAATTATTCAAACAGTTTGTTCTGTGCTCAAAATTCCAGTATGTAGTCTCATGTGTCTCCTAGGGTGCAGCAGAATGCATCTGCTTTATCCATCGTTGGATCAAGGCTCCAATGACATAGCCCCATTTTTAATACATTCTACAAAACATCCAAAATTGGCTTGATCATCGGAAGCAGAAGGTAGTGGTGGAAGTTTCATGACTGCATCATGACCTCCTGACTCTTATACTCATGGGCCCAAACAATGAAGGCAAAATCCTTTCGTACATTAATGCTATTAAGAGTCTTGCCATCAATTGTATATTTCCCCTTACACTTGATCTTCCAAAGTGCAAAGCCACACATTTGCTCGAATGAAACCCCATCTGCCATTTCTCCATCCATTTTTGTAGTTGATCAATATCCTGCTCTATACTTTGACAGTCTGCAGCGTTGGCAGATGGCATTTGTGTAGTCAAAGAGGCTAACACAGTATACAATAAAGGATAAGGCACTAAGGAATGTTGGTGAACAGAGCGAGCTTGAAGTTTAAGTATATAGTACCCTGAAAGTGGCAATACGGGTTGATAGGATGATAAATAAAGGCATATGGCGTGCTTGTCTTCATAGGTTAGGGCATGGAATATTAAAAAATAAGAACTATTGTGACTTAATAAAACACTGGTTAGATTGCACAGTGTGGTTTGTGCAGTTCTGGTCACCATACAATAGGGAAGGATGTGTGTCGTTTAGATTAATTTTTTTTTGAGATACAGTGAGGAAACAGGTCCTTCGGCCCATAGAGTCCATGCCGATGGACTCATCTGTTCACATTAGTTCATATTTTATCCTACACAATTTGCAATTGTGACAAGGGACAATTTACAGAAGCCAACCGACCTACAAACCCACACGTCTTTGGAACAGCTGAGGAAACCCACATGGTCAGAGGTAGAATGTACAAACTCCACACAGACAGCACCTGAGGTCAGGATCAAACCCAGGACCCCAGCTCTGTAAGGCAGGTGGTTGCACTGGAGAGAGTGCAGAGGAGATTCAGGAGGATCGTGCTTGGATTGGAGGCAGCGAATTGATTGTTGAGCTTGTTTTCCCTAGGGTCATGAAAGGTGAAGGTAACCTCTCAGATGTAATTAAAATTATAGAAGACTTAGTTATAGATAAACAGAATTATTTCCCCATAGTAGTGTATCAAAAACAAGAGGGGGTAGGGTTAAGGTGGAAGGGAGTTTTAAAGGGGATTTGAGGAATGCTTTTTATATGGAGAGTGGTTGATTATCTGGAACATGCTGCCAGAGGAAATGGTAAGTAAGTATTTTTTATTTATATTGCATCACTGAATCAAATCAAATCAATTTAAAATCAAATCACGTTGATGGCAAAGTGCTTTACACAGAATAAATCAGATTACTATACATCCATATAAAATAAAAAAATAAAAAAATACACAACACACTATTGAATTTAACACGAGCGTCCCATTACAGCAGAATCAACACATTCCACTGTGATGGAAGGCACTAAAAAGTCCAGTCCTCCTCCTCTTAGTTCACCCGAGGTCGGGGCCTATTTGCGGCCTCCGCAGTCGCTGCAATGGCGGCCCGATGTTATAGGATGATGGAGTTCTGGCTTCGGGAGAACACTCTTCAGCGGCATTGGAGTATCTGGAACGGCCACTTCCTCCCCGGAAACCGCGGCTCCCGAAGTCCATGGGCCGCGCTGGTCGGAGCTCCGACACTGGCAATCTCGGCGAGAGATGCCAGACCCCGTGGAGTTTGAAATCAGCGCCGCCCGCAGCTGGATGCCCGCAGCCACAGCTCCGCGATATTCCCGTTGGCGGTCTTCAGCCCTCCGGAGCTTACCACACGGCGACCCGGGCTAGGCATCGCCCTTAATAATAATGGTAGAATCATTACAATCACAATATCCAAGAAACCTTTAGATAGACACTTGAATAGACAAGATATAGAAATAGATGGTCCCACTGCAGGCATTTGAGATGCCTAGATTAGTATATAAACATTTTATATATTAGCAGGAATATAATTTGTTTGAGTTATTTTAAAGCAGTATGAATCAATGATTTAAAGATCCTGGCAGTCCAGGATAATCGAATGATTTAAGCATTCCATAGGCCTATTGAAGGATATGAGGCTTAAGAAGAATAGAAAGATTAAACAAAAACTTACCGTTTGAAGTTTGATCTTTATTTTATGAGAAGTTGAAGTGAGGGATTACGTGAAGTGCCCACCAGCCCGCATGCGCGTCAATCTTCAGAGCAACTGTATGAAGCCACAGACCAGTTGTACGGATTTAAACTATAGAAAGATTAACAACCCTAGATTTACCGGATGATCTTGATGAGAATCAGGGTTGGGAGTGCAGGGCACGTAATCCCTCACTTCAACTTCTCATAAAATAAAGATCAAACTTCAAACGGTAAGTTTTCGTTTAATCTTTCTATTTTACATCGAAGTCACGTGAGTGACTACGTGAAGCCTTCAAAGCTCTATGTTTCATTCAGTAACCAATCTGTGAGTGAAACCACTTAAACAGATAAACCATAAATGGTAGAAAACATGGGTTATTAATATCATGATGCTAACTTGCATACATAGCCATTGCTCTTAATCGGACCACCGTCCCAATTGGCTTTGAGTTAGACAATAACTCATGCAACACAGTTCAGAATTCTATCTGCAACCTTCCAGGCATTTTCAACCAAATGTTATAACTTCTGAAAGTGCACTATGTAAGCCTTCTGCTGTATGATCAAAAGGAAATATCCATTCTATTGGCTGCTAATGAGCCATCAGCAAACTCTTGAGAGACTATTAAATAACAATGAAGAAATTATCCTTCATCTCATAGGTACTAGCAAGCTCAGTGTACCTGTGTACATAATAACACTTCCAATCTCCGATCTGGTGGGTATGCTGTCAACTCCAAATATACGCAACCGTGCCGGTTTTGCTTTATGAGATCATTCCCATAAGCTACCCTCATGTCAGTTATGACCCAGAGACCGAGCCAGAGATTGAGTAAAGACTGTGTTCCTTGTGCTGAAATCAGTTGCTAAAAGCATAATCAACTTAAAAGATACAGCTCCCATTGGGAATACCGTAGATGAATATCTGCATAATAATTTACTGATATACATTGCACACTACTATGAGTGTAGGCTTATAAAGCGGTCATATAAAAGACACCTTGCATTACGTTAGTGAACAGCGGGTGAACTACCAATCATTTATTGTCCCACTTATGGGACTATAGAGAATGACAAAGCAGCACAAGCAGTGCCAATTGTGCTATCACATAATCGCTTCATTAAGGCCAAAGTGAAAGCAACATAAACCTATGTTACTTCCGTTTAAAAGTAACTCACATGTCTTGTTCACAAACTTCCCATACATTTGTGCAGCGCTAGGCTACCCGAGAAAAAGGCTGCACCAGACATCACTCGTGACCGAGTAAATAGAAGCTTCTTTCAGCCACCTTACCATGGACACCCTCAATGAATAGGCAAAGTTGGCACTATTAAATTTCATGTTGCCTCATCCTTAATATCGTAAGAGGCATCTACTGATAAACCCCTAAGTCCTATCAGCTGCAAATTTTGCATGTCATCTAAAAACTCGATGACCCAATGCCCTTTTGATCTGGGTAGGGCAGCATTAGCTTCCACCACTGGCTTTGTTATCAAAAGACCAGATATATCTGTGCCTCTTGTGTATAGACATGGCAAAGTTTGCATCTTCAAGATCGATTCTCTGAATCAGCTAAATTGCTGAATGCCAATCATCCATCTCAAACTGGGTAACCAAACACATGATCATGCTGCCAGTATATGTGTCTCAGCGGGGCTCACTGGACATGTCACACCTGTCATTACTGCAAACCTGGTTCAACAAGCTGTTCTTGCGAGGCCAGAACAGCTAGTGACTCCCGAATGCTTCTCTCCGGAGCTTCAACGGCGCTTCCTGCTCCTTGAATACAGGATGAAAAACCCGCCGGAATAGTGGAGCTTTAACCACCTTGAATGGTACTCCACCCCCACAGCCACCTAAAATTCCCCCTGCAAGTCTTAAACTTGCTACATAAGTCCTCTCTGAAGAGATACTATGCAGGCTGCACGTTACTGGCCCTGTAAATATGAGCCATTTTGGGAATTATCTCATGCCTTATAGCATTTTGCGAAGGCAATAACCCCAACTGGGTATACAGAGAAGTGATAATACAGAGAGAGTACAGAGGAGGTTTACTAGAATGTTGCCTGGGTCCCAGCAACTAAGTTACAGAGAAAGGTTGAACAAGTTGGGTCTTTATTCTTTGGAGCGCAGAAGGTTAAGGGGGGACTTGATTGAGGTCTTTAAAATGATGAAAGGGCTAGACAGAGTTGACGTGGATAAGCTTTTCCCATTGAGGGTAGGGAAGATTCAAACAAGAGGGCATGACATGAGAATTAAGGGACAGAAGTTTAGGGGTAACATGAGGGGGAACTTCTTTACTCAGAGAGTGGTGGCTGCGTGGAATGATCTTCCAGCAGAAGTGGTGGAGGCAGGATCGATTGTAACATTTAAAAGTAAAGTGGATAGGTATATGGACGGGAAGGGAATTGAGGGGTATGGTCTGAGTGCAGGTAGATGGGACTAGGGGAAAATAAACGGTCGGCACGGACGGAAGGGCCGAGAAGGCCTGTTTCCGTGCTGTAATTGTTATATGGTTATAATACAATTTCCTGCAAAAGGCCAAAATGACTCCAGAACGGTTTTGCACTTGCTGACATAATTTAGTTGCCTACATATCCTCACTGGGATATCCCAACTGATGAAATTGACGTATGGACACATCCAAAAGTCTGGCAGTTATCTGGACTGGCATATTTCCTGGATACTTTTAGCCAAATCTCCTATCCCCAAAGAGATGGCAAATATGAACCTGTAGCTCCTTTATATGATTAAAAATGAAGCATATCTCCCATTAGTTCAGGGATTCAATTGTCCTATCGATATCCACATAGTTGGAGTCACATATGTAAGAATCTCCAACACTTCCCCTCAGTTATCATAACGCAACCCTGAGCCAGGTACTGCTTCCGTTCTTCTAATGGGAGATATTATAACGCAACCCTGAACCAGGTGTTGCTGCCACAGTTATCTGACTGACACAGCCTGTAAATGTCTCCTGAGCTAGGTGCACATTTTGTTTCCTTTTTATTTATTCATCCATTTATTTATATATATTTTTTATTTTATTTTTTTATTTGTTTGTTTGTTCATTCATTTATTTATTGTACTTACCAGACTGGTTGCGCCTGTTAGTGACTCCGAGTCCTTGCTCCCTTCTGGAGCCTCAACGGAGTATTTTAGGGGAGGAAATAAATCTCAACCCTGAACCAGGCATTGCCTCCTCAGGCCTCTGGCTCCTATCTGCCTGGTCGAGCTGGCAGCGCTTGTTTTTTAAAAAATCACCAGCTCCTGCTGAGCCGCGCGGCGTTTGCGCTATATATCCTCAGCGCATAATCAGAGTCACCTCTGTAATCTTCGATACTCCCGTCATCAGAGTGGGAGGAATACTGCAACCCCGAGCCAGGTGTTGCCACAGGCGTTTGGCTGGAGCCGCCTGTTAATGCCTCCGGTGCACGGAGCATTATAAACACCAGCTCCCACGGAGCCTTCACAGCGTTCAGCTATCCCATCTGTGCCGGTTGCTGCTATTTTTAGAATGTGCTCTCACGAAGCCTCCTTAGTGTTCAGCTATCCCGGCCGCACCGACCGTTGCTATTTTTAACCCCGCCTCGACGGCGGCAGCTGCACAAGCTGTGCGAGCTTCCCCTGTTTTCTGAGCAGCGGCCCGCCCTGAAATAAATTATTTCTCTTACCTGTCGGAGCAGTTTTGAACTGCTCCGATTCTCGCGCAATGCGTTGACGTATTGATGCGCACGCGGACTGGCGGGCTCTTAACGTAGTCACTCACGTGACTTTGATATAAAATTATTCATTTCAGTTGCTTATGGTTTTGAAAATTTGAGTTTAGTTTCAAAGCAAGCAAAGTAGAGAATAGTATCAAGTGTCAGGAAGGAAACATTGATCTTGGAACTCCAGTTCAAGTAGAGCTCATTTTGATGGACAAAGGTCTGCTCTCGCTGACAGTTATAAAATCCTACATTGTAATTGTGAGTACATCAAAATCATTTGGGATGCCCCGAGGATGTGAGAAGTTCTGCTTAAAATGCTAGCTCTTTTCTTTCTCTCCGTGAGCTTTAATCACAATCCAGCTAAGCCATACATAACTCATCTTAAATAGATATTTGGCTTTTATTTGGTATGGCACCACATTCGTCAGCAAGCTCATATGTTCTTGTGTAACAACGTGCTGGAAATGTGAGCTGATAATGGCACGTTAAGAAAAAACTGGGCAAGTTACCATGTGAAATCAAATCAAATAAAGAAAAAGAAAATTAGCAGCACAAGGACTGAGGAAAAAATTAGAGAAAGTGAATTCAATATCAAGAGAATCAAGATTGTTTAATTGTCATATGCACTGGGATTGGAAGAGCAACATTTTACTTGCTACAGCTTCACAGGCACATTAATGAAACGGTGCAACAAAAAATATGCCATAAATAATAATGCAATAAATTACTAGTTATATTTCTGGTAGACAAAAATGCTGGAGAAACTCAGCGGGTGAGGCAGCATCTATGGAGCGAAGGAAATAGGCAACGTTTCAGGTCGAGACCCTTCTTCAGACTGATGTGAGAGTGGGTGGGGGGGGGGGGAAGAAGAAAGGAAGAGGTGGAGACAGTGGGCTGAGGGAGAGCTGAGAAGGGGAGGATAAAGTAGGGGCTACCTGAAATTAGAGAAGTCAATGTTCATACCGTTGGGGTGCAAACTGCCCAAACGAAATATGAGGTGCTGCTCCTCCAATTTCCGGTGGTCCTCATTCTGGCCATGGAGGAGGCCCAGGACAGAAAGGTTGGATTCGGAATCGGAGGGGGAGTAGAAGTGCTGAGCCACCAGGAGGTCAGGTTGGTTATTGCGAACTGAGTGGAGGTGTTGGGCAAAGCGATCGCCAAGCCTACACTTGGTCTCACCGATGTAGAGCAGCTGACATCCAGAGCAGCGGATGCAATAGATGAGGTTGGAGGAGGTGCAGGTGAACCTCTGCCGCACCTGGAAGGACTGCTTGGGTCCTTGAATATAGTCAAGGGGGGAGGTAAAGTGACAAGTGTAGCATTTCCTGCGGTTGCAAGGGAAGGTGCCCGGAGAGGGGGTGGTTCGGTTGGGAAGGGATGAATTGACCAGGGAATTACGGAGGGAGTGGTCTCTGCGGAAAGCAGACAGGGGAGGAGATGGGAAGATGTGGCAAGTGGTGGGATCACGTTGGAGGTGGCGAAAATGTCGGAGGATTATTTGTTGTATGTGACGGCTGCTAGGGTGGAAGGTGAGGACAAGGGGGACAAGGGGGTCTGGTATATTTCTGGTATTAGTATGGTTTATTATTGGTATCTGCACTGAGATGCAGTGAAAAACTAGTTTGTATACTATCCAGTCAAATCATACTACACATGAGTATAATCGAAGCATAAATGTACCACAAGGTACAATAACTCAAAGACAAAAATACCAGAGTGCAGAATAAAGTGTTATAGCATTACAGTTACAGAGAAAGTGCAGATCTGCAAAAGTGAGAATGAGGTAGTTTGGAAGATCAGGACTCTAGCCTTAGCTTATGAGAGCACCATTCAGTGGTTTGATAACAGCAGGAAAGAAGCTGTTCCTGAATCTGGTGGTACATGTTTTTGTATCGTCTTCCCAAAGGAGAGGGGAAAATATGGAATGACCAGCATATTAATGGTACTAGATAACCAAACCATTACATTGCACGTCGATGTACATTGTGCAACCAATACAAAGCCCTTAGTAATTTGGTGCTGAGATAGAATTGTGGTAAGGGATGTGCATTGTGGTTCAAGAGCTGGTTGTTTGATGGAGAGAAGCTAATCTTGAATCTGGAGGTAATGGTTCTCAGGATCCTGTATTTGTTTTCTAATGGTATGGATTTAGAATGCGGCCAAAGCATTGTGGGTCTTTAATGATATTCACTGCCTTCTTGAGGTAGTGTTTACTATAGATCTCTTCGATGGCGAGAAGGTCAATACCTGTGTTGGACCAGGCAGTGTCTAACAATTTCTGCAGCTTCTTTCGTTCTTGAGAGTTTGAGTTACCAAACTAGGCTGTGATGCTTGGACCCTCAGTTTTCTGTTGGGGAAGGCAGCAATCAGCTCCTTGGTCTTGCTAACATTGTTCCGGCATCCTTTAACCAGATTATCGATCTCTCTCCTGTATTCTGGCTCAGCATCACCCGCTATTCGTCCAACAATGGTGATAAGCGTAATCGAGAGGAACATAAGATTTCATTATAAGAGAGTAAAAAGCAGAAAGGGAAAGCAAACAGTAATTATAAAGTATAAATTGATTACATATTGTGATCTCTCAAAACAATTAATGTTTGGAGGAATGAGTCTCCATACTTAATATATAATCCTCAGTACCAGATAGGTGACTGGCAGTAATTATGATCTATCTTTTATGCATTACACTGAAATAAATAAAACATGATTAACTTGGTGAGTTTGGTTTATATCTTGTGTGCAAATCAATTTCATGGCATACATTGCTTTGCAACAGTAAGAAAGACAGTTAGATTATAATTATTCAGAGGTAATGGTGGACTGGTGGATCCCAGATGTCAGTGTTTAGATATTTGACTTTAAGTGTGCATTTGTTCATTATCAAAACTAACTGTAACCACTTGCACATAACTAATGGTTAATGGCATCTACTTCCCCATTATTTTGACTGTTAATTATGATTCATTAATTTGTATTTCTCAACTCAAGTCAGGGGGAAGAAGGCAGGACCGGGGTACTGATTGGGGATGATCAGCCACGATCACATTGAATGGCAGTGCTGGCTCGAAGGGCCGAATGGCCTACTCCTGCACCTATTGTCTTTTGTCTATTGTCTATTGTCTATTGAACCTGGACGTTACAGTTTTCCGGCTCCTGTACCTTCTTCTCGATGGCAGGGGTGAAATGAAATAAGTGTGTGGCCAGGATGGTGTGGGTCTCTGATGATGCTGGCTGCCTTTTTGAGGCAGTGACTCAGATAAATCCCTTCAATGGTGGGGAAGTCAGAGCCGATGATGGACTGGGCAGTGTTCACAACTTTTTGCAGTCTTTTTCGCTCCTGGGCGTTCAGGTTGCCGAACCAGACCATGATGCAACCAGTCAATATGCTCTCTACTGTACACCTCTAGAAGTTCAAGAGAATCTTCTCTGACATACCGAATCTCCATAATCTTCTCAGGAAGCAGAGGCATTAATGTGCTTTATTTATAATTATAATATCAGTGTGCTGGGTCCAGGAAAGATCTTCGGAAATATGCACGCCCAGGAATTTGAAGTTATTGACTCTCCACCAACAGGATTGTGGGTCCTCATCTTTCCTCTTCCAAAGTCTACAATCAGTTCATTGGTTTTACTGATATTGAGAGCCAGGATGTTGTCCTGGCACCATTTGATCAATCAGTCAATCTCACTTCTATACTCTGACTCATCACCATCTGTAATTCGTCCAACAACGGTGGTGTCGTCGGCGAACTTGAAGATGGCGTTCACACTATGCCTGGTTACACAATCATGAGTATAGTGTGAGCAGAGCAGAGGGCTGAGCAATAGTAAACTGGGGGAATGGGGGAAAGTGTCAACTATGTCCACATGAATAAAGTGCTATTCTTCTGTAGAAATAAAGTTGGATAAGTATTAAAATGGCACCTCTTTATCTACCAAGATCAATAAATCATACTCAGGATCTTTGAGCTCAACGGCACTTATGAAGCCTGTATCATAACTTGCCACATGCCCTGATGGACTTTTAGGAGATCTTGCAGTAAGCAAATTGTCAAACTCGCAACAGGGTTAGAGTAGCAAAATTCAGTGAGTTCCAGCAGTGGGAAATAAAAACAAAAAATGGTGCAAATATCCAATTATGTAGTGGGGAGAGAGACAGAACTAACCTTTCAAGTCAATAACCTGTCATTAGATGAACTATTTCTCTCAGTGGAGTTGCTGTTTGACTGAATTGACTATTCCCAGCATTCTCTGTATTTACAATAACAGTGAGCACACATAAAGATGTTTCATTAGTTACAACACATTTTGACACCCACAGTTGTTATTGCCTGAAAAGTCATCCATGACTGATTTCACCAAATTATCCATATTTTTATGGAAGAATATTTTATTCACTAACTTAGTTCTATCAACTTCAATGGGATTTCAGAGGCAGAGTACCACACTGACATTTCTACAAAGAACATTGTGTGCTACATTTCACAAATGAATTTAAAGCTATATACTAATACATAGAGGCATAGAATAATACAGTATGGAAGCAGGACCTTTGGCCCAACTCGTCCATGATGACCAAGATGCCCCATCTAAGCTTGTTCTATTTGCCCACATTTGGTCCATATCCCTCTGAACCTTTCCTATCCATATACCTGTTAATTAAATGTTGTTATTGTACTTACTTCAAATACTTGCTCTGGAAGGTCACTCCTTATCCACCAGTCTCTGAATGAAAAAGTTTCTCTTTAGGTTCTTATTAAATATTTCCGCTCTCAACTTAAACTTATGTCCTCTGGTTCTTGATTCCCCTATCCTGTGTAAAAGATTCTGTGCATTCACCCTGTCCATTCCCTCAATACAGTTCTTCTTTAATGACGGTGATATTTCCAAAGACACTATGTTGCTGGCAAGACCATTTGTTGACTTGTCCTATCCATGATACTTGAAGGGCCGAATGGCCTACTCCTGCACGTATTGTCTATTGTCTATTGTTTATAACAACATTTCATGGTAGTATAACAACTGTTTCATGGTATTATAACAATATTTTTGGTACTCTAATACATTTAAAAGACATTTGGACAGGTACATGGATTGGAAAGGTTTAGACGCCAAATGCAGGCAAATGGGACTAGTCCAGATGGAGCATCTTGGTTGCTACGGGCAAGTTGGGCTGAAGGACCTGTTTCTGTGCTGTATGAACCTATAAATACAAACAAGTTCAAATATCCATTTCCTATGGAAAACCAATTCTCACCTTCCTTCAATCTTTAGCCCTGTTGCTGGTTTGATTATTACTTACGTCCTAAGCTTTGGGTTTGTCCAATGTTAAGGTCTTACAGAACTGGCAAAGGCTTAAAATATCTGGAGGTAAAAAAAAAGAGAGTGATTATAAATTTGACCATCACCAGTAATCTGTAGCTTTCAGATTCACTGGGCACCAGGATTTCTATGGGACTGAAAATGTTTGTGTACAACTTGACCAGAATAGTCTTTGCTGTGCAAG
The DNA here is from genome assembly GCA_963514005.1 of Raja brachyura. Next base: position 85,306,901 of record OY740781.1, on the reverse strand, counting down.
GCTATGAGCTGCTGTTATTGATCAACCTGGTCTAAATCTCTAGTCCAAATTAAGGCAACCCAAGTAACTATCCTGATGGAGCAAACTTATACAGCAGAATGTCATCCCTAAATTGGGCACAGTAACCTTCCTACAAAAGTATGTTGCATAAATTATGTCTTGCTAGCGGCTGAGGAAGCAACCGTGTGCAACCGATAATCATTGGCACATCTGTCTAAGATTGCTTAGCTCCTTGAATAGCCACCACATACTTGTCTTAGTTTCAATGGTGATTTTCAGGAAGCCCAAGTAACCTGTAATCTTGATATTAAAATGAACCAGGGTGTTGAAATCCACCTAATTGAGCAATTAGCTAATCCAAATTAACAGCCGCTTCTCCCCGAGGTACTGCGCTCCTGCAGTCTGACAAACTGAAGTTAAGAAGTCAGTTCCTGACAGTGGCATTCTAACTCGCTGCTAATATCTTCCCTTTTAGTCTCCTCACCCACTCACAATCGCAGTTGCATATTAAAATTCAGTCCGAGGTCTCAGTGCAATATCAGTAATTGCTGGTTTTGCAGCAACATGCACATCACATATATCAGAGAATATAATTTTCTCTACCAATCAAGGTACTTTGTGTATTTCTATCCCTTTGCCTGCAGTTAAATCCACTGCAACTTCCTGAAATATATATTTTTATTATCTGAATTTGATTTCCTGTTAGGAATATAGCACGACATGGGGGAATGCAGTTCAGCCTGTGCATGAAACAGTCACAGCAGGTACAGGGTAGCAGGCAAGATAGTTTTTACTAGTTTTTAATTTGCGTGGATAATTGGAATCAGGCTTCGTCAGGTGTGTTATGCAGATCTACCTAGCAGAATCGAGTATAGTAACAATTCGGGCTGATTCCACTGGCAATGCTTCACAAATTACCTTCACTGCGGGTTTTATTTTAGGGTCTCAGTTCCCCAAGTACAGTTGACAATGATTCCTGCCCTTTGCTGACACGAGAGCTGGAATGAATTCTGCTCTGTCTGTTGGATTGGATGATGTAACTGCTGGTGTTCTGTCCTCAGCTCATGAGGAATTTATGTACGTTCAGGAAACAACCCAGCAATGTTTCATCCACTGAGGTGACCACCTATTATGGACCATTAAAATCTTGAACAGTTTGAATTGTCATTTGCAGACTGAATGAGAAAAAGGATTAAATGCTGCGCAGGTGAGATGAATGGGATCTGTGTTGCAATTCTAAGCCACACTGAGCTACAGTAACTGCAAGAATCATTCTGCCCTCCGCTGTTATATGAGAATTGCTTAAACCTGAACCAGGCTTGTCTAAATGGCATTTTCACACAGTAGATTCTGGTCAGTAGGTGGATCGAGATGTTTAGTTTAATTTAGTTCAGAGATACAGTGTGGAAACAGGCCCTTCAGCCCACTGAGTCTGTGCGGACTAGCGATTCCCGCACACTAGCACTATCCTACACACGCTAGGGAGAATTTACAATTTTACCAAGCCAATTAGCATATAAACCTATATGTCTTTGGTGTGTGGGGTGGGTAGAAACTGGAGGACCCGGAGAAAACCCACGCAGGTCACGGGGAGGTTCCTTCCTTTGCTGTCTTTCTAACAATGCCTCTTTTGTATCAGAGAGCCAAGATTACACCCTGTTCCCCCTTCACGCTCCAACTGCTGAGCAACAGGGTGGCGAAGAGATGAAGAGCCCCTTCCATTGGCAGCTGTGGCCGCTGACAAAGATATTCACATTTTATGTATGGTAGAGAGTGATGGAGGTGTGGATAAGTGCATACTGAGTCACAACCTGCACCAGGGCAAGACCGGGCCACTCTCTCTTCTCCCCTTTCCTATCTGGTAAAAGTTATAGAAGTGTGCAAATGTACACCTCCCGATTCAGGAACAGTTTCTTCCCAGCCGGTATCAGGCAGCTGAATCATCCTACCACAACCTGAGAGCAGTCCTGAACTACTATCTGCCTCATTGGTGACCCTCGGACTATCTTTGATCAGACTTTACTGCCTTCACCTCGCACTAAACGTTATTGCCTTATCATGTATCTATACACTGTAAATGTCTCGATTGTAATCATGTATTGCCTTTCCATGGCTGGTTAGCACGCATCAAAAGCTTTTCACTGTGCCTGTATTGTCATTGTACATGTGACAAAACTGAACTGAACTGAGTAAAGAGTGGCCCATGTACTCACTCCATGTTGGGTGAAGTCACTCCAGAAAATTTAGTTGTAGACTTTGTTGTCAGAACCCATAAACACAGATTGTTGGGCAGAACCATGATTTGATTTGTGCATTTGGCATGTCTGTCTGAAAAATTGTGTGAAATGCAAAGGAGCACGCAAAGGTATAGATCTCCTTCTGTACAGGTCTTTCTGCAGAGTTGGGAGCTCACAATCTCTCGAGTTGTGGATACTTGTGGACCCAATCATCATCCAGTGTCTGATAGCCAAGGTCTCCTCTGATATTTCAATGAGTGTTGAAATCCACCTAATTGAGCAAATAGCTAATACAAATTAAGAAACCCTTCTCCCAGAGGTACTGCACACATGCAGTCTGTCAAGGGAGTACAGGGAGCACAGGGAGCACAGGAAGAAGCCATCAACGTTAGAGTGCCAGAGTGGAATCTGTGATTTCTGGCGGACAGTCTACCATGGATCTGGATCCCAGATCTTAGAGAGGTCTGGAGATGTGACTGCCTTTCACCAATCCGTCCATCAAGGAAGATATAGAACTGCAGAAGAATCACGTTTAGGTTTAGGTTTATTGTTGTCACGTATACCAAGGTGCAGTGAAAGGCTTTGTTTAGCATGCTATCTAATCAAATCAGGGAATAGTATTACAGTAAACGGAACAGAAACCGTGTTACAGTTATTAAGGCAGTCTTCTTTCTTAACAATATTTTTATCCACATGCATTACTGCAATTAATTGATTTAAATCAACATGTGTGCGAGAGCCTAACACATCTAAAAATTAGCAAAGAAGGATTGAATTTATGCTCAACAAGGTTCTGAAGCTTAATGTCTTGCTTTGTTGTTTTTGTTATTGAACAGCACAGAAACAGCCGCAGTACAAGTGTCTGCCAGTAATTTTTGGATAATCTGAAAAAACCCCACAATTCTTCTTGTCATTCAGTGGAGAAAAAATAGGGCTGGAGGCCTTGGGGCTTTGGTGCAAGTATGACAAACACTGAAAGCAAAGATAAGGCAAACTCCTGAAAAGTCATTTTCTTTGCTGGCTCCAAGGGAAAAAGTTGCATCTTATTCAGGGATTTTGAATTGAAGTTACGAAATCTCCTTTTCAAAGCTTTTCTTTGTGAAGATCTTCAGCCTGCAGCAATACCTACAGTAGCTGATTCACATCAGCAGAACAAATAGAGTGTACCAATAATTATTCCCAGTGGCGACGAGTCCAATGTGCCTTATTCTAGAGCTCACTATTGCCACTAAGGTTGGTGGATTTGTAAATTGAAAAGAATAATGCGGCTCTGGTTTATTTTGTCTTTGGAGGTTTATTTGTCCCACAGCAATATGCTTTGAGTTTAAGTAGACCACTGACTAGTTAAATGTGAATGAACATTTTATCTTAAATAAAAGTAATAATCCAGCAGCAAATGAACTGGAATCAATAAAAGAAGAATGTCTCTGGGCTATATATTTGGTAAAACATAAAAGCATATTTCAACTATGCTTTTAATTTTTCTAATTCCATCTAAGTTGATAGAACTAGTGGAGAACGGAAACACATAAACCTGGGATGAGGGGGCAAGGTTTGAACTAAAATCTGAGCGCGGGACAAATTAAGTGGCTCAAACAGCATCTGCGGAGGCAAAAGATGTAAATCAACATTTCAGGTCGAGACCTTGTATCAGGACTCAGAGGGTAGAGGAAAAATTCCCAGTGTATAACAATATGTAAGAAGTGGGATCGAGGATGGTAGGTGATAATTGTAGGAGGGAATCAGGTAGAACCACATTGGGGAGGAGGATGGGAGAACTGAACAAACATAGTTTAGAGATACAGTGTGGAAACAGGCCCTTCGGCCCACCAAGTCTGCACCTACCAGCGATCACCCTGTACACTAACATTGTCCCACACACTAGGGATAATTTATAATTTATACCAAAGTCAAATTAACATACAAACCTGTACGGCTTTGGAGTGTGGGAGCAAACCGGATCACCCGGAGAAAACCCGGAGGTCACAAGGAGAACATACAAAGTCCATAAAGGCAGTAGCTGTAGTCAGGATCGAACGCAGGCCTCTAACGCTCTAAGGCAGCAGCTCTACAGCTGTACTACAGTGCCATAAAGTCAACAAAAGCCAAAAAATGAGCTGGCAGAGGAACCTGGTGGATCAGACAGCATCTGTGGAGGGAAATGGACAGGCGACATTTCAGGTTGGGAATAAAATTACCTAAAATAGCAGACACTGTAAGCTTCAGATGGCCATTGCACACGGAGTGCAGACGCTCCACAAAATGGTCACCTAGACTGTGTTTGGTTTCAGCTATGGAGAGGAGACCATATTGTGAGCCCAGAATGCACTAGACCAGGTTGGAATGAAGGAGGTGAAACTTGACTCATTTGGAAGAGCTTTTGAGATCTCTGGATGGTGGTGGTCGTGGCGTGGAGGGGTGGGGATTGAACCCGCAGTGAGAATTGAACCCGGGTCTCTGGCTGTAAGGTAGTAACTCTACCGTTGCACCACTGTGCTGCCCCATGTTAGAGCTGCGGAAACTGTGGGCGGCATGGAGGCATAGCAGTAGAGGTACTGCCTTACAGCACCAGAGACCCAAATTAGTTCCAGACTATGGGTACTTGTCTGTATGGAGTTTGTACATTTTCCCCATGACCTGCGAGGGTTTTCTCAGAGAACTTCAGTTTCCTCCAACACTCGGAAAACATATAGGTTCGTAGGTTAATTGGTTTGGTATAAATGTAAAATTGTCCCTCGTGTGTGTAGGATACTGTTAATGTGTGGTGGTCGCTGGTCAGAGCGGACTTGGTGGGCCAAAGAGCCTGTTTCCGCGCTGTATCTCTAAACTAAACTAAAAAACTGGTGGAGAATGATGTGTTGGGTGCAAAGGCTGTGGGGTAAAAACTGAGGACCAAGGGAACTCTACTGCTGTACTGTCTGGGGAGAGGTTGGTGTGAGCGGAAATGTGGGAAATGGGGAAATGCATTGTGAAGACTCCATCAACAAAGGGAGAGGGGAAGCCAGGCCACACATTGAAGGAGGACATTTTGAGAAGACATGTGAGGGAGATTGAGAAATTGAGAAAAATGATGGCAGCTGTGGGAGAAGGTATGGTTGAGGTAGGTGTAGGAGTCGTTAGGTTTATAGGACGGTCACTGCTCTGTAATCACAGTGGCACAGACAACACAGTGGCGCTGCGGTAGAGTTTCAGCAGTAGAACAAGGTTTGATCCTGACTACAGGTACGGTCAGTTAGAGAAGGAATACATTTTATTATTTCAACATCATTGATAAAAATTTTATTAACCCTTTTTTTGGGGAATATTTTCAAATTTGTTTCCAACCAAAGTTTAATCTAATTAATTGAAGAGATGTGAGCTGGATGCCTGTTTTACATCCCAATTGTTCATAAGCTAACAGATCGTAAAATTGGGCAAAGTGAAAACCAGTGTCTGATTTGAACATGACCCTTGCCTGGTGAATATGTTAAGTTTAAAAATACCATCTTTGCATCCAACAGGAAAATCTTTCTCTGACAAGAGCAATATTTAATGTAAATATTGTAATGTTTTAGTTTAGACGTACTGTGTGGAAACAAGTTCTGCGGCCCACCGACCACGTCGATCAACAATCACCCATACACACTGGTTCTATCCAACACACGAGGGATAATTTACAGAAGCCAATTAACTTGCAAACTTGCACGTCTTAGGAAATTGGGTGGAACCCGGAACACCCGGAGAAAACCCACGCAATCACAGGGAGAACGTACAAACACAGTAAAGTCAGCACCTGTGGTGTGGATCCAACCCAGATCTCTGGTGCTGTAAGGCAGCAACTCTACCGCTGCACTTTCTAGTGGTCGGTTACCCGTGACCTTATTATAACATTCTTGCTACATTAATAGGCAAGGCATATGTAAGGGATGGAGGGATATGGAGCACGGCTGGCAATGGAGATTGATTGTTGGCACCATGAACATGGACATTGTGGGCCGAAGGGCCTGTTGCTGTGCTGTACTGTTTTATGTTCTCAGTGATAGGCTCCATGCTGAGTTAGAGTCACACACTAATTAAAAACTCATGCCCAATATACTACCTGTTGATTAAGCCTGATTTGTGCAGCAAGAAATTGGCATCAAAGCAACACATAACAAGGGTTTGGCATCAAATTACTGGAGACACATGATGCAAATCCCCTGCAGTCTGAAATTTTCAATCAAAAATCAGTGCCTATTTGAAGAAGATGAGATAATACCTCCTGCGGCATGAACTGCTGCAGGACAAATCTCACAAATAAACTCTCGGGGATTGTGCTCAGTCTGGCCATCTGGACCAATATTGAATTTTTATTTCAACATCGCCATAAATGAGGCATCGGTAAAAAAAATCAAATTCCTTATTCCAATAGCCATTTCTTCTCCCTGAATTTTAAGTGGAAGGACAGATGGAAAGACAGGCTGTGAAAAGTTACCATGTTGCTGTGAGTTGTACTCCAGTATAAGAAAGGTGAGAAATTGAAATTACAGCTAAAAAACAAATCTTGTGAGGTTGCTTTTAATTATGCTAACACTCAAGATTACATTTTAAACTGCTGCTCAGGGAATTTCACCAGCTGAGTACTAATGATGAGGGGCTGAGGGGCAGAGGACCTGGATCTTAGACCCTATTGCCACAAAATTGATGCTGGGCTAGTAATCCGTACAAGTTGACGTCCCAGTGCCCAGATGATGTAGTTTAGTTTCTCGTGTAGCTTACTTTAGAGATACGTCATGGAAACAGGCCCTTCAGTCCACCAAGTCCGTACCGACCAGCGATCCCCCATACACTAATTCTGTTCTACACACAAGGGACAATTTACAGGAGCCAATTAACCTACAAACCTGCACGTCTTTGGAATGTGGGAGGAACCCGGGGTATCTGGAGAAAACCCACGTGGTCACAGGGAGAACTCCGTATAGACAGTACCCGCAGGCAGGATTGAACCTGTGTCTCTGGCAATGTAAGGCAGCAACTCCTCCACTGCGCCACTGCATCACCCTTGGACAATGGGAATCTGGATGATGAGTAGATGCAATGAAAATACAGGATCTGTATCTGTGGGGGGTACAGGGAGGGGGGGTTATGCTCTTTGCACATATTAGCAGCACAAAGATATACATCACTAGAACAGTTCCTTCAGCTCAAGTTAGCCATGCCATGCAATGTGACCTTATTTCCGAGCCTGCATTTGGGCCATATCCCTCTGAATATCCATTGGCTATATCCATGAACTGGTCCAGATGTCTTTCGACAGTTACACACCCACCTCTACGACCTTGTCTGGTAGCTCATTCCATGTATCCACCACTTTCTCTGCCCTTCAGATCCCCTTTATGTCTTTTCCCGTTCACTTAAACCTATGCCCCCCTAGTTTAACACTTCCCTGTCCTTGGAAAAAGACTGTGGCCATCCACCTTATCCACACAAGCAGTGTGTTTCAGGTCCCCACCCTTCTGTGCATAAAAAGCTTCCCCATATATTTCCTTTAAACTTTGCACCTGTCATCTTAAAGCTATGCCCTTGTCAAATGTCCTTGATATTTCCACTCTGGTGAAAATGTTCTAATGATCTACCCTAACTTCCCCTCATAGTTGCATTTACTTCTATCATGCCTCCCCTTCACTCCCAACGTTCCACAGAAACAATCCATGTTTGACTAACTAAGGAAGACATAAATAATCTGCCGGAAATAGCAGTGGAACGGGGGTCAAATAAGATGGAGGAACTGAGTGAAATCCAGGTTAGCCGGGAGGTGGTGTTGGGTAAATTGAACGGATTGAAGGCCGATAAATCCCCAGGGCCAGATAGTCTGCATCCCAGAGTACTCAAGGAGGTAGCCACAGAAATAGTGGATGCATTAGTGATAATTTTTCAAAATTCCTTAGATTCTGGAGTAGTTCCTGAGGATTGGAGGGTAGCTAATGTAACCCCACTTTTTAAAAAAGGAGGGAGAGAGAAAGCGGGGAATTACAGACCAGTTAGTCTAACATCGGTAGTGGGGAAACTGCTAGAGTCAGTTATTAAAGATGGGATAGCAGCGTATTTGGAAAGTGGTGAAATCATTGGACAAAGTCAGCATGGATTTACGAAAGGTAAATCATGTCTGACAAATCTGATAGAATTTTTCGAGGATGTAACTAGTAGAGTGGATAAGGGAGAACCAGTGGATGTGTTATATCTAGACTTTCAGAAGGCTTTCGACAAGGTCCCGCATAAGAGATTAGCATACAAACTTAAAGCACACGGTATTGGGGGTTCAGTATTGATGTGGATAGAGAACTGGCTAGCAGACAGGAGCCAAAGGGTAGGAGTAAACGGGTCCTTTTCAGAATGGCAGGCAGTGACTAGTGGGGTGCCGCAAGGCTCAGTGCTGGGACCCCAGCTATTTACAATATATATTAATGATTTGGACGAGGGAATTCAATGCAACATCTCCAAATTTGCAGATGATACCAAGCTGGGGGGTATAGTTAGGTGTGAGGAGGATGCTTGGAGGCTGCAGGGTGATTTGGATAGGCTGAGTGAATGGGCAGATGCATGGCAGATGCAGTACAATGTGGATAAATGTGAGGTTATCCACTTTGGTGGCAAAAACATGAGGGTAGACTATTATCTGAATGGTGGCAGATTAGGTAAGGGGGAGATGCAACGAGACCTGGGTGTCATGGTACACCAGTCATTGAAAGTAGGCATGCAGGTGCAGCAGGCAGTGAAGAAAGCAAATGGTATGTTAGCATTCATAGCGAAAGGATTTGAGTATAGGAGCAGGGAGGTTCTACTGCAGTTGTACAGGGTTTTGGTGAGGCCACACCTGGAGTACTGCGTACAGTTTTGGTCTCCAAATCTGAGGAAAGACATCCTTGCCATAGAGGGGGTACAGAGAAGATTCACCAGACTGATTCCTGGGATGTCAGGACTTTCATATGAGGAAAGATTGGATAGACTCGGTTTGTACTCGATGGAATTTAGAAGATTGAGGGGGGATCTTATAGAAACCTACAAAATTCTTAAGGGGTTGGACAAGCTAGATGCTGGAAGATTGTTCCCGATGTTGGGGGAGTCCAGAACAAGGGGTCACAGTCTAAGGATAAGGGGGAATTCCTTTAGGACCGAAATGAGGAAAACATTCTTTACACAGAGAGTGGTGAGTCTCTGGAATTCTCTGCCACAGAAGGTAGTTGAGGCCAGTTCATTGGCTATATTTAAGAGGGCGTTAGATGTGGCACTTGTGGCTAAAGGGATCAGGGGGTATGGAGAGAAGGCAGGTACGGGATACTGAGTTGGATGATCAGCCATGATCACATTGAATGGCGGTGCAGGCTCGAAGGGCCGAATGGCCTACTCCTGCACCTATTTTCTATGTTTCTATGTTTCTAACTGCTCTTTATAGCTAATATCGTCCAATCAAGGCAGCCTTCTAGTAAACCTCCTCTGCACACAATCCAACGCTCCCACGTCCTTCCTGTAATGGGGTGACCAGAAATGCACACAATACTCCAAATGCAGCCTAACTAAAGTCCTTTAGACTGCAACATGACTTCCTGACTCTTATAATCAATGCCGTCTGATGCAGACAAGCTAACCATACACCTTCTTTACAATTCCCTCAGTTTGATTCAGACGTCAATGTTCCCAACTGACAATGTGCTTGGCCATTGAAGGTAATTAGGTCTGGAGATGGCAGGCCTGCATGTGGTGTTAGGAAGTGGAATTGAAAGCCTGCATTAAATGCAGTCCTGGAACCGAGGTGATGATTATGTTCAGTACTTTCATTTACATTCCTCGCAGTACTAGGTACCCACATTTACTTAACATGCAGAATGTTTGAGGTTGGTTTGAGGTTGTTTGAGGTTTTAATGTGATCATGGCTGATCATTCCCAATCAGTACCCCGTTCCTGCCTTCTCCCCATATGCCCTGACCCGCTATCTTTAAGCCCTATCTAGCTCTCTCTTGAAAGTATCCAGAGAACCGGCCTCCATCGCCCTCTGAGGCAGGGAATTCCACAGACTCACAACTCTCTGTGAGAAAAAGTATTTCCTCGTCTCTGTTCTAAATTGCTTCCTCCTTATTCTTAAACTGTGGCCTCTGGTTCTGGACTCCCCCAACATCGGGAACGTTTCTTGCCTCTAGCGTGTCTAAACAGTTAACATATGTTTCTATAAAATCCCCTTTCATCCTTCTAAAGTCCAGAGTGTACAAGCCCAGCCGCTCCATTCTCTCAGCATATGACAGTCCCGCCATCCCGAGAATTAATCTTGTATACCTATGCTGCACTCCCTCAATATCAAGAATGACCTTCTTCAAATTAGGGGACCAAAACTGCACACAATACTCCAGGTGTGGTCTCACTAGGGCCCTGTACAACTGCAGAAGGACCTCTTTGCTCCTATACTAGACTCCTCTTGTTATAAAGGCCAACATGCCATTCACTTTCTTCACTGCCTGCATGTTTACTTTCATAGACTGATGAACAAGGACACCCATATCCTGTTGCACTTCCCCTTTTCCCAACTTGACGCTATGTAGATAGTAATCTGCCTTCCTGTTTTTGATACCAAAGTGGATAACCTCACATTCATCCACATTAAACTTCATCTGCCATGCATCTGCCCACTCCGCCAACCTGTCCAAGTCACCCTGCATTCTCATAGCATCCTCCTTACAGTTCACACTGCCACCCAGCTTTGTGTCATCTGCAAATTTGCTAATGTTACTTTGAATCCATTCATCCAAATCATTGATGTATATTGTAAATAGCTGCTGTCCAAGCATCGAGCCTTGCGGTACCCAACTAGTCACTGCCTGCCATTCTGAAAGGGACCCGTTAATCCCTACTCTTTGTTTCCTGTCTGCCAACCAATTTTCTATCCATGTCAGCACTCAACCCCCAATACCATGTGCCCTAATTTTGCCCACTAATCTCCTATGTGGGACCTTATCAAATGCTTTCTGAAAGACCAGGTACACTACACCCACTGGCTCTCTCTTGTCCATTTTCCTAGATACATTCTCAAAAAAATCCAGAAGATTAGTCAAGCATGATTTTCCCTTCGTAAATCCATGCTGACTCGGACTGATCCTGTTACTGCTATCCAAATGTGTGGCTATTTCATCTTTTATAATTGACTCCACCATCTTCCCTACCACCGATGTCAGGCTAACTGGTCTATAATTCCCTGTTTTCTCTCTCCAGCCTTTCTTAAAAAGTGGGATAACATTACCTACCCTCCAATCCACAGGAACTGATCCTGTGTATAGAACATTGGAAAATAATCACCAATGCATCCACAATTTCTAGAGCCACTTCCTTAAGTAAGTAAGTTTATTGGCCAAGTATTCACATGCAAGGAATTTGCCTTGGTGCTCTCTGGGATGCAGACCATCAGGCCCTAGGTATTTATCAACCTTCAGTTCCATCAGTCTACCCAACATCATTTCCTGCCTAATATGGATTTCCTTCAGTTCCATCGTCACACCAGATCGTCTGGCCACTACTATATCAGGAAGATTGTTTGTGCCCTCCTTAGTGAAGACGGATTCAAAGTACCTGTTCAACTCATTTCCTTGTTCCCCATAATAAATTCACCTTTTTCGGTCTTCAAGGGTCCTACTTTGGTTTTTACAAATTTTTTCCTCTTCACATACCTAAAGAAGCTTTTACTATCCTGCTTTATATTCTTGGCTAGCTTACCTTCATACCCCAGCTTGTCTCCCTGTATTGTATTTTTAGTTATCTTCTGTGCTCTTTAAACATTACCCAATCCTCTTGCTTCCTGCTCATCTTTGTTACGTTGTACTTCTTCTCTTTTATTTTTATACTGTCCCTGATGTCCCTTGTCAGCCACGGTCGCCCCTTACTCACTTTGGAATCTTTCCTCCTCCTAGGCATGAACTGATCCTGCACCTTCTGTATTATTCCTAGAAATACCTGCCATTGTTGTTCCACTGTCATCCCTGCTAGTGTATCTTTCCAGTCAACTTTGGCCAGCTCTTTCCTCACGGCCCCATATTCCCCTTTATTCAACTGTAACACTGACACCTCCGATCCACCCTTCTTCCTCGCCAATTGTAGATTAAACCTGACCGTATTATGGTCACTACCTCCTAATGGCTCATTAACCTCAAGTTCCTTTAACAAATCCGGTTCATTACATAACACTAAATCCAGAATTGCCTTCTCCCTTGGTAAGCTCCAATACAAGCTGCTCTAGAATCCATCACGAAGGCACTCTACAAAGTCCCAGTCTATCTGCATGTTGAAATCTCCCATAACAACCACAGCATTACCTTTGCTACATGCCAATTTTAACTCCTGATTCAACTTCCACCCTATGTCCAGGCTACTGTTTGGGGGCCTGTAGATTAGTCCCATTTGGGTATTTTTGTCCTTACAATTCCTTAGTTCTATCCGTACTGACTCCACATCTCCTGTTCTAATGTCACCCCTTGCAAGGGACTGAATTTCATTCCTCACCAACAGAGCTACCCCACCCCCTCTGCCCACCTGTCTGTCTTTTCGATGGGTGGTATACCCTTGAATATTCAGTTCCTAGCCCTGGCCCTCTTGCAGCCATGTCTCTGTAATTCCCACAACATCATAGTTGCCCGTTTCTAACTGAGCCTTAAACTCGTCCATTTATTTCTTATACTTCGCGCATTCATATACAACACTTTGACCTCCATATTCACGTTCCCCCCATGTCTGCTTCACATGAGAACAAAGGACGGCAGTGGCCTGTCCAATACCATGGGACATCCTGTGCACCGAGCATGAATATTTCAAACATCATTTCTGACCCTTCACATGGGCACCTGGAAAATGCAATGTTCAAATAACACTTCAAATTTTCCCTCCCCAGAAAAATGTTGTGTTAATTTCTAATGAATCACTGATAATGGAACATGAATATGGACCCCGCTATTGTATGATCAACATAAAAACAAAGGTTTACAGTATGATATGAAAACAAATCACTTGATATCCTTGAATTATTTAATCAATCGATAAATACATGAACTGATGTTGGCCCTGAAATATGTTTATCATCAGGTTATGCACTGCCTATGTTAATCTCAAGATGACAGTACAGTGATTTTTAGCTTTTAACGATTGCTTTTGAAGATAGCATTGATGGATTGAAAGATACAACATGGAAACGAGCCCTTTGGCCCAGTGAGTCCATGAGGGATGACAGTGGAAAGAAATGGCAGGAATTTCTGGGAATAATCCAGAAGACACAGGATCATTTCATTCCAACGTGGAAGAAAGATTCTAAGGGGAGTAAGAGGTGGCTGTGGCTGACAAGGGAAGTTAAGGACAGTATAAAACTAAAAGAGAAGACGTATAACATAGCAAAGATGAGCGGGAAGCCAGAGGATTGGGAAACTTTTAAAGAACAACAGAAGGTAACTAAAAAGGCAAAAGAGGAGAAACGATGAAGTACAAAGGTAAGCTAACGAAGAATATAAAGGAGGATAGTAAAAGCTTTTTTAGATATGTGAAGAGGAAAAGATTTGTTAAGACAAATGTGGGTCCCTTGAAGACAGAAACAGGTGAATTTATTATGGGGAACAAGGAAATGGCAGATGAGTTGAACAGGTACTTTGGTTCTGTCTTCATTAAGGAAGACAAACAATCTTCCTGAACTACTAGGGGACTGAGGATCTAGGGTGATGGAGGAACAGAAGGAAATTCACATTTGTCAGGAAATGGTGTTGGGTAGACTGATGGGACTAAAGGCTGATAAATCCACAGGGCCTGATCCCAAGGAGGTGGCTCTCGAAATCGTGGATGCATTAGTGATCATTTTCCAATGTTCTCTAGATTCTGGATCAGTTCCTGTGAATTGGAGGATAGCTAATGTTATCCAATTTTTTAAGAAAGGAGGGAGAGATAATTATAAGTTTAATAAAGAACTGCAGATGGTGGAAAAATCGAAGGTAGACAAAAATGCTGGAGAAACTCACCTGCTGAGTGAGTTTTTGTCTACCTTCGAGTGAGAATTGTAGACCAGTTAGCCTGACATCGGTGGTGGAGAAGATGCTGAAGTCAATTATTAAAGATGCATTTGGATAGCAGTAACAGGATTAGTCCAAGTCAGCATGAATTTATGAAGGGGAAATCGTGCTAGACTAATCTTCTGAAATTTTTTAGGGATGTTACAATTAAAATGGATAAGGGAGAGCCAGTGGATGTAGTGTATCTGGACTTTCAAAACCCTTTGATAAGGTCCCACACAGGAGAATAATGGGCAAAATTAGAGCACATGGTGTTGGGCGTAGGGTATTGACCTGGATAGAGAAGTGGTTGGCAGACAGGAAACAAAGAGTAGGAATTAACAGGTCCCTTTCAGAATGGCAGGCAGTGACTAGTGGGGTGCCTCATGGCTCGTGCTGGGACTGCAGCTATTTACAAAATATATTAATTTAGAAGAAGGAATTAAAAGTAACATTAGCAAATTTGCAGATGACACAAAGCTGGGTGGCAGTATGAACTGTGAAGATGATGCTATGCGGAAGCTGGGTGACTTGGATAGGTTGGGTGAGTGGGCAGAAGAATGTGGATAAATGTGAGTTTATCCACATTTTTGGCAAGACCAAGAAGGCACCCATTCATAATAGTCCATGCTATCTCACTGTTGCAACCATTCCCTACACACTCGGGGCAATTTATGGAAGCCAATTAACCTACAAACCTGCACGTCTTTGGGATGTGGAATAAAACCAGATTATTATTTGAATGGTATCAGATTAGAAAAATGGGAAGTGCAACGAGACCTGGTTGTCCTTGTACATCAGTCACTTAAAGTTAACATGCATGTACAGCAGGTAGTGAAGAAAGCTAATGCCATGAGGATTTGAGTATAGGAGCAAAGAGGTCCTTCGGCAGTTAAACAGGGCCCTGGTGAGACCACACCTGGAGTATTGTGTGCAGTTTTGGTCTCCCAATTTGAGGAAGGACATTCTTGCTCTTGAGGGAGTGCAGCGTAGATTCACGAGTGTAATTCCCAGATTGCGGGACTGTCATATGATGGAAGAATGGAACGACTGGGCTTCTATTCACTGGAATTTAGAACGATGAGAGGGGATTTTATAAAAACATATAAGATTATTAAGGGATTGGACAAGCTAGATGCAGGAAACATGTTCCCGATGTTGGAGGAGTCCAGAACCAAGGACCACAGTTTAAGAATAAGGGGTATGTTTTAGAACTGAGGTTAGGAAAAACGTTTTCACCCAGAGAGTTGTGAATTTGTGGAATTCTTGGCCTCAGAAAGCAGTGGAGGCCGATTCACTGGATGCATTCAAAACAGAGTTAGATAGAGCTCTTAGGGCTAGCGGAATCAAGGGATATTGGGAGAAAGCAGGAATGAGGTTCTAATTGTGGATGATCAACCACGATCACATTGAATGAATTCTCCAGAATGACCCCTACTCCTGCACCTATTTTCTATGTTTCTATGTTTCCACACCGACCATCGATCACCCATTCATAATAGTCCATGCTATCTCACTGTTGCAACCATTCCCTACACACTCGGGGCAATTTATGGAGGCCAATTAACCTACAAACCTGCACATCTTTGGGATGTGGAATAAAACCGGAACACCAGGAGCAAAACCATGCGGTCATAGGGAGAATGTACAAACTACATACAGACAGCACCCGTGATTAGGATTGCCCTCTGGCACTGTGAGGTAGCAGCTCCACCAGCCACACCACGGTGCCACTTGCTTTGTTCTCTCTAGCTAGAGTAGAGAGAGAAATTAAGGCTATCATTTTGACTTGTAATGCTGTCAGCAGTTATGGGGCAAAGGCAGGTGAATGGGGTTAGGAGGGAAAGGCAGATTAGCTATGATTGAATGGCAGAGCAGACTTGACGAATGGCTTAATTCTGCTCCTAGAACTTATGAACTATGTCTAATGCATGTTGGAAAGTGTGAAACTGAATAAGAACAAACTTTTAAGCCCACAAGCCAACTTGCTGCTTGGTCTTAATCCTAGAGATAAACCTTTCAAAAGATTTATCTCAACGGGTTGGAATGTTTCCCTATCACTACCCTCTCCAGGAAAGTAGAATGGCTGTAAGAGCTATCAGCTCTTGCTTCTGAGTAAGTTTTTGCACTGCTGTGGGCCAGCAGCAGCAGCAATGTTTCATTCAACATCTCAAGTATAATTACTGGATAATTACTTTTTTTCCCCATGATCTCATCCTGTCTCATGGTCTCTCATCCCATGAACTTTCAAGCCTGCAATCTCGATTTTGAAGCAATCGCTCTACAAGTACTTAAGATACACGCTCTGTATTTTGAACATGGGTTCACGTACACATTAATATTCCCCTGGCATTGAAGTCATCTGAATATCTTGGCTCATGAATTCTTTTTATGAGCTGTATCATTATAATAAGCAATTATTTGTAAATGTTAATGGATGAACCAAAACACCCCAATTATTAAAATCATTTCAACTGTTGACATGGTGACTGCAAGAGAAAATTGAATTACCTGATCACCTAACCTTCTTCGGACAATGGGATGAGCCCCGGTCTGATGTTAATTGCAAGCACTCATGGATTAAATGCATGCTTGACTGATCAGGGGAAGAAACTGCATTGCGTGCTGCAACATTAAAGTACATTTCCTGTCTCCACCTTCACTCTCATAAACTATTAAAGGCATTTATTATTCACTGAATATTTTAATAACAAAATTAAATCAATAAGCTACAATTGAAAAATATCGAATGAATATAAATACTCCCATCGGTTATTGTACAAAACAGACGCACTGTGCTGTATCGATACAAGCTTATTTGTCGATTTCTCACAATTATTTTTGAACTAGTGTTACTGCCAGTGATACATTCACCATCTTCCCAGAAAAGTAATCAATTTCTCATTTCATTGTGTCAGAAGATATACTTACATTGTCAGAAAAAGTTGGCACAGTTTTGAGAAGCATGCCAAATGCTCTGCAGTATTTGATAGCCCCCCTGTCACATTTGATTATAACGAAATTGCTTATTCTATTCAAGGCACATAAACTGCTGGGAAGGCGATGCAGTCTTCCACCCAGCAGTCAACCAATCTGTCAATATTCACAGCTGCTGGGCGGGAACCGAAATAAAAGAGATATTCTGATAAGGTTCTATTGTGAAGTTTGGCAGGACCCTATTTATTGGCGTTTCCAAATTTTTTGGATTCTGATGCCTCTCCCTCCCTGTAAATAATGGTCCCACAGTAAGATATGTCACCATCAATTCAAATGGAAATGTCTGGCAATGGTGCCTTCTGCAGACATAATGAAGGAGGCTGGTACCCGTGCAATTGTACTCAAGTGTAAGTTAATATCTTCAGATGGTGAGGGAAAGGATTTACAAGAAACTTCATAATAAGCACTAGAATTTAGGGATCTGATGTTGCTGCAGCCGTAAGGACCGCATAAAGGGCAATGTGCAGATACAAATAGGTGGGCTTTCTTCTCTTGATTTGTGTTGCCCACCATGAATACGGAAAAGGAGAACACTGGACAAACTATCATTGACTTAGATTGTACAAGATAAAATCACTCTCAGTCCAATCAACCTCCTCACAAACACCTAGGCACTGGTCCTCATCCTGAAACTCTACCCACCAACACCGTATGAGTACTTTCACTGGACCAACTGCAGCGGTTCCAGATGGTGGCTCACCACTACCATCACATGGGCAATTATGGATGAACAATGATTGTTCATCTCAGCAGCAATGCCCAGATTAAAAATAAAGAACAAAATAAAAATCCTTCTTTTCCCAGCATTAATCTTTTTTTCGTAATTCTTGCCAATGAAGACGATTTGCTTCTGTGAGTCCTGAGATGTCTGTTTTGCACTGTGCTCCTGATGCATGGATTAATTGCAATTCCCAGTGTCAAACCAAATTCTCTTTCTCCACTTATAGCAGTGGGCCGGGGATTCCCATGAGTCAGAAGGAAAGTTGAATATCTTCAAGTGGCTTTTGAGCACATCTTTTGCATAAACATTCCTTTGTTACCTTGCCAAAATAAGTCACTACCAAATAACAATGTTACAAAATTTTGAGATTTAAAAAATCGTCTGTAATTTATCCCATCAGATAAAGCATAAAAAGTTTAATTTGACACCTAATTCACATTCATAACTTCAGTATTAAGAAAGTTATGACCATTTTCATACTCGTAAAAATTAGCATCTTGTTCCCCATTGCCTTTCGATTGACTTAACTCAAAAGCTGTGATCCAAAACAGTTAAAAGCCCATAACTTTCTTAAAAATTAAAAGAACTCAATGAAATTTTCAGTTATTATAGATTGAAGCATTCTGAAACAAGTATGAAACAATCTTACCTGGATGACCTGAAATTAAAGCATTTATTAGTTAGTTATCTAATTGTAGCTAATTACACAATTCAATGAGTAGATCTAAACATCTATCCATTGCTTAAGAAAAGATAAACCTTTTTTAAATTGCCTATGCGTCCAAATAACATTTACACAATAATCCACAATATAACATAATTTTTAAATCTCATTTTCATGAATTTCTGGGCCAAATGGAAGGAATTTAGTGTTTAATGCCTGTAAATTAATGGCCATTTAAATCAACTAGCGAGTGGGTTTTAGTGGAATGCGGTGGATTGGAACGTTGCGGTTTGCGGTGAAGTCGGGAGGAAAAATACTGTTGGTTCATACATTTTTTTGGACCTCATTTCGCAACATGAAAATATTATTAAAGCCTCCATAAAAACCAACTTTTAATATAAAAATAAACTATGTACCTTTTTTCTCCCCTACGCAAAATCCTTCCCGTTGTCGACGCTCACGGCTTTTGAAGGTGATTTTTAAATTACTCTAGTTAATAAATAATCAAGCGTAATTTAAAAATACCTTCATGAATGAAATGTCGGAGCGATTTTTCTTCCGCAACGAAATCGCCCGACATGGATCGATTTTCCCAGTCTGCAGAAAAATGGCACTTTCAACACGCCCCCCTCTGAAAGGCACCAAAGTCACGCACACGGGGAGGGGCAGAACTGCAGCGCTGCTCAAGGTAAGTTTTGTAACACACCTATACCAAATAATTTGACGTCATCAAATAATTTGAATCACCAAATAATATAACCAAATAATTTGAATATGACTCCATGGAAGTCTTCTTCTTCTTCTTGCGTATGGCGTGCACAGCCTACCAAAACACTACATCTATTTGTTTGTGCACGTCGGGTTGATTGCATTAGTCGAAATAGGGTGGACCACGTGAAGGTTGCAATCTCCCATATTCCATGAGGCTGACCAAAATAAGATTAGCATACTTTGTCTTCCTGACCATATCTCTCCAATGTCAATACCCGGAGTGAGATGCAGGCATAGTCAAGGTTCAAGATTCAAGGTTTCAAGGTCAGTTTATTGTCACATGTACCAATTAAGGTACAGTGAAATATGAGTTACCCTACAGCCATACTAAGTGAAAAGCAACAAGACACACAACCACATTAAAGTTAACATAAACAGCCACCACAGCGGATTCCACATTCCTCACTGTGATGGAAGGCAATAAAGTTCAATCTTCTTCCCCTTTGTTCTCCCGCGATTGGGGCAGTCAAACCATCCTAAGTCCGGGCGATCAAAGCCCCCGCAGCCGACAATCGAGGCCCCCGTCGGGGTGATCGAAACCCTCGGGTTGGGGCGGTTGAAACTTTCTCCGCGGCATGGAGCTCTCGATTTAGCCTCTCCTTACCAGAGACCTCGGGATTCACGATGTTAAAATCCACAGGCCCCGCAGTTGCAGCTTGGATCCCCGTCAAAGTGATCATAAGCTCCGCGATGTTAAAGTCCTGCAGGCTCCCACGGCGTTGCGCACCCGTCGGGCTACAGTAAAGGCCCCCAACGATGGAGCCACAGCGTGGACAGAGATACAATATGGAAACAAATTGCATCTCCGTCGAAGTAAGAGATTGAAAAAAGGTTTCCCCCAACCCCCCTACCCATCCCCCCACCCTCCACATTAAAAAAACAAGAACACTAAAGCATACTTTTTAACACATACTAAAAATAACAAAAAAGAAGAAAGGACAGACAGACTATTGGCGAGGCAATTTTCTAAGATTCCCTTTCTATTGAAATCTAAATTGAGATTTGTTGCTGGTAAGGTGCTTGGCTTTTTCATGTAGGTGTATTTCTGCTGGGAAATTATGTTCACTTTTTGCATATACAGAATCAATAGCAAGACAAAAACAAGACAAGTTAAATTACATGGGTTCCAACCAAACCCCAGCGTGAAGCACAGTACAGCACAGGAACAGGTCCTTCATCTCACAATGTCTGTACTGAACATTATGCCAAATTAAACTAATTTATTCTACGTGTGCGTGAGCCATATGTCTCCATACCCTGCACATCCATGTGCCTATCTTAAACCTCCTTAAATGCTCCTATCTCATCTGCTTCTGGCAGTGAGTTCCAGGCACACGCCACTCCCTGTGTAAACAACCTTAAAGCTATGCCGTCTAGACTTTGATATTTCCACCCTGGGAAAAAATGTTTTGACTCTCCTCTCTATTATTCCTCTATATATTTCTATCACATTTCCCCTCGACATTCCAGAGAAAACATTCCTAGTGCTTCCAACTTCCGAATATGGCCAAACCATTGTCCTAAAGTACAAAAATATTTGTCAGGTAATTAATTGTGAATTTAATTGTTGTTGACCTCATTGCTTCATGTAATATTACACTATTCAATGAAAATTAATAGAAAAAAAAACAGACTGAATATATCCCAACAACAGGAACACAAACTATTTTTCGACTTTTTTTTTTGTGTGTCCAAATGTTTGTTTTAGTGTCTCTCGGTGTGTCTTGTGTGTGGGGTGGTGGGGGGGGTCTAAGGGGGGAACGGCATCTCCACGGAGAACCGACTTTTTCCTTGTCGCCTCCCTCGTGGCCTAACACCTTGGATTGGAGCGGCCTTTCCCGGAGATAGGTCTCGATTTTCAGCAGCGGGCACAACGTGGACTTTTCATCGCAGAGCGGGCGAGCCCTTGCCGGGGGCCGCCAGAAGGGAGTGCTCCGATCAATGGCCCGTGGACTGTAACACCCTGAAGCAGCGGCCTGCGGAGCTTCTTGCCGCAGGCGCGGCATCTGGAGCCTGGGATCCCTCGTCGGGGATACCCGGAGAAGACCTCCGACCGCCAGCCTGCGGCCTACAACATCCTGAAGCCACGGTCTCCGATAAGAAAGCGCCGATTCGGGACCTCCAAGCAGTGGAATGTGTTCGACTGTCCCGATGAGATGTCCTGTACATCTGGCCATCCGTAGCGGCGACTGCGGAGGTTTATGTCCTCGACCACGGGTGAACAAGGAGGAGAACTGACTGAACTTTGTGCCTTCCACCACAGTGAAGAATGCTGTGGTGGATGTTTGGGTTAAATTCTATTGTGTAGTGCGCTTAACACCTCCGCTTAGTCCACCTTAACCTATCTGATCTCCCGATTGCTCAGCACTTTAACTCCCCCATCTATTCCCAATCTGACCTTTCTCTCCTGGGCCTCCTCCATTGTCAGAGTGAGGCCCAGTGCAAATTGGAAGAACAGCACCTCATATTTTGCTTGGGTAACTTACACCCCAACGGTATGAACATTGACTTCTCTAACTTCAAATAGCCCTTGCCTTCCCTCTCTCTCCATCCCTTCCCCTTCCCAGTTCTCCCACCAGTTTTACTGTCTCTGACTACATTCTATCTCTGTCCTGCCCACTCCCCTGACATCAGTCTTCAGAAGGGTCTGGACCCGAAACATCACCCATTACTTCTCTCCAGAGATGCTGCCTGTCATGCTGAGTTATTCCAGCATTTTGAGTATACCTTCGATTTAAACCAGTATCTGCAGTTCTTTCCGATAATTTTATGTTAATTGGCTTCTGTAAATTGTCCCTAGTGTGTTGGATAGAACTGGTGTACGGGCTGGTGCAGACTCGGTGGGCCGAAGTGTCAGTTTCCACGCTTTATCTCTAAACTAAACTGAACTAAACTAAACTAAATTAATCTCGGACATGGGATTTATCAAAGGCATTCTGAAAATCCAAGTATAAGGGTGACCATTCCGTGTACCTCCAGTGAATTGGCCTTTCATAGAGTCATAGAATCTTGCAGCATGAAAACAGGCCCAACATGCCAACTTGCCTAACATGTCCCATCTACACTAGTCGCACTGCCTGTGTCTGGCCCATATCCCCCTAAATATGTCCTATCCATGTACCTGTCTAAATGTGCATCTGGCTCTTATCTGCTTTGCTGCACTTACTCACTTGCTTTCATGTCACACCCACCCTGGTGTGAGCTGGCATCCATTGCTGACATATATAAACGAGATCCAGCAATTAAAATGCCACAGGCAAACTCAGGAAATCCACTGGGCACTCCGTCTACCCAGCCACCATCTGTCTAAAACATGCCTTGATTTAAAATTGCATCTAAATTCTCTGAAGTTTGTAAATGAGCACTGTGCATAGTTAGCAACAGAGCAACCCTGACCAGAAGTGGAACAAATGCTTTTTGCAAGAAAAATTATGAAGAAAAATGCAAGTTCATGAAACCAAAGAGAAGCCAACACGGGTCTGAGACCTCATGGGGCGGAGCCCGTGGCCGCTGGAGTCGGCAGAGGCCGAGGTCGGAGCCCACGGCTGACGGAGCACGTGGCTGACGGTGCCTGGGTTGGTATGATGAAGACAAATGGACCCAGCAACGATAGTGGAGAGGTCAGTGCGGTGGCCGAAGGACGGACGAGGATGGACCAGGTGAAAGTGACGAGGCTGTTGCCGAGGGAAGGAATGAAGGAGGAGCCGACGTGGGGGAGGTGGAGTGGTGGTTGACGGGGAGAGCAAAGGGGGACCTGGCCCGAATACTGTGTGCACTTTGTAACCTGAATGAATGAATGGATTCTGTAAATGAACAGCTAAGTTATTGGACAGGTTCTAAAAGCAAAAGCCTTCATTTTTCAGTCTGAAGAATGGTCTCGACCCGAAATGTCACCCCATTCCTTCCCTCCAGAGATGCTGCCTGTCCTGCTGAGTTACTCTTGTTGTGTTGTCACCAAACAACTAACATTCTGAGAAGCTCTTCTTATCTCTCAGTGTAACATTGGCCTTCAATGCTGCTGTAACAGGAGGGAGCAAAATATTCCAAGGCTTTCTTAAGTTTCTCCAGCGACCTCTGCCATCTATGTTGTATAATAATTACAGGCCCAATCAAGTCGAGTGATAACTCATGGTTCTAGAGAACTGTTACACATTGTTTGTCCATGGCTCAGCTTGTCTTGGACCGATTCATCCGACCTCCTGGTCTGCACCTGGATTCCAGGACACTGCTGTGCTGGAGAGGAGCTCAATGCACACTGCATTTAAGAGGCTTTTAGATAGGCACGTGTATATGCAAGGAATGGAGAGATATGGATCACATGCAGATTGACTCAAAATGCTGGAGTAACTCAGAGGGTCAGGCAGCGTCTCTGGAGAAAAGGAATAGGTGATGTTTCGGGTCGGGACCCTGTTTCAGACTCACGTGCAGGCAGAGGAGAATAGTTAACTTCACATCATGTCAAAACACACATTGTGAACCAAAGGACCTGTTCCTCCGCTGTGCTGTTCTATGTTCTTTGCATCTGGCTCCTCAGGTCTTGTAACCCCATTAATTAGTGTAGAGTGACTGATCCTCTGGAAAGGGAAAAGTTAAGGGAAGTGCTTGAATTATTTTAGTCTATGTATTAGTTTAAATTATTTGTTAGTATTTTAGGGTATTTTAATTAATTTTGCTTTTCATAGTCATTCTATTCCATTCAAATCATTAAAAAAAGTTATCCGACTTTGTTTAGTTTAGTTTAGTTTAGTTTATTGGCACAAGTACCGAGGTACAGTGAAAAGCTTTTTATTGCGAGCTATCCATTCAGTTGAAAGACTCTACAAGATACTCCTGCACCTATTGTCTATTGTCTATTGTCTATTGTTTATCATCTTATTTGGCCCTTTGTTACCAGAAGGGACAAGTCTTGGAGAGTGCTCAGTGGGTAGTGAGTCTAAGCAATGGGCCAAGTCCAGTTCAACCTGGCCCATACCCAAATGTGCACCGTCTGGTTGTCCTTATGTCTATACCAACCATGGGACCTCTTCCGTGCCCTGCAGTGGAGTTCTGGCAGTGAGGGTAGAGCCAAATTCCAGACTATAAATTCACACACGTGAGAGAAAATGACAACAGAAAATATATATTGCAAATAATTCCTCATCTACTTTCTAAAAGTAAAATCATTCTGATACCCACATGGCTAAGATTGAGTGTTAAAGAAGGAACTGCAGATCCTGGAGAATCGAGGGTACACAAAAAGCTGGAGAAACTCAGCGGGTGCAGCAGCATCTAAGGAGCGAAGGAGATAGGCAATGTTTCGGGTCGAGACCCTTCTTCAGTCTGAAGAAGGGTCTCGACCCGACCCAGGGCCACTCCTCGGAAATCCAAAGGACTGTTGTGTAGTATGTAACGGAACGTCACGGCCGCCATTTTGGTGGACTGCCTCCCTATGTGTAATCCGCTCCAAAGCTACAGAGCAGTTGCAAGCAAAGATGATAGAGGAGCAAGATGCAATTGAAAGTTATTAGATTTATTTGTAATAGATCTTTACTTACCTCTCGATCTTTCTCTCCCCTCTCTTCTTGCTATCTCTCTTTATTCCCTCGATCTCTCTCTCCCCCTCTCGATCACTCTCTCCCCTCTCTTTTCTCGATCTCTCTCTCCCCTCTCTTCTCTCGATCCCTCTCTCTCCCTCTCTTCTCTCGATCTCTCTCTTCTCTCGATCTCCCTCTCTCTTCTCTCAATCCCTCTCTCCCCCCTCTTTTCTCTCGATCCCTCCCTCTCCCCTCTCGATCCCTCTCCCTCCCTCTCTTCTCTCAATCTCTCTCTCTCCCCTCTCTTCTCTCGATCTCTCTCTCCCCTCTCTTCTCTTGATCTCTCTCTCTCCCCTCTCTTCTCTCGATCCCTCTCTCTCCCCCTCTCTTCTCTCAATCTCTCTCTCTCTCCCCTATCTTCTCTCGATCTCTCTCTCTCTCCCTTCTCTTCTCTCGATTTCTCTCCCCTCTTGATCTCTCTCTATCCCTCCTTCCCTCTCCCCCTCCCTTTTTCCCCTGTTCCCCCATTTCCCTCGCATCTTTCCTCCACAGCCCCCACTTTTGCGTAGTTTACCTTGCATTGTATTGTGCAGCTTCCCTTGCATTGCTTTAACACACACTGCACAAAATTACAGCCACACACAAACACACATTCATGTAAATATATGGTAGGACAGATAGAATAGCTTATTAAAATGTTCTTACAAAGACCATTATGCAATTTATTTCTATCCTCTTTTGGGCCTAAGGCATAGCAGGGCTGCCAATTCTCACACAGAGGGAAGGGAGGGAGAGAGGGAAATCGAGAAGAGCGGGGAGAGAGATAGATCGAGAAGGGAGAGAAAGAGATCGAGAGGGAAGAGAGAGCAATTGAGAGGGGAGAGAGAGCGATAGAGAGAAGAGAGGGAGATTGAGAGAAGAGAGGGAGATAGTGAGAAGAGAGGGGATAGAGAGGGATCGAGAGGTAAGTAAAGATCTATTACAAATAAATCTAATAACTTTCTAATGCATCTTGCTCCTCTATAATCTTTGCTTGCAACTGTAGCTTTGGAGCGGATTACACAGCGGGAGATCAAGAGACAAAGATTATAGAGAAGCCTAGTTTCCCATTGATGTAGACGCCATAGTCGACGCCATCTCTGGTCCGCTAATATGGCGGCGACAATCACACATGTGATACTACGCCTTTTCCACTGAGTGGCGCATCTTGCTCCTCTATAATCTTTGGTTTTAATCTCAGGGCACATGTTTCAATGTTTATTCTTGTTTGCTTCCTTCCAGAACTTTCTTTCGAATACAATATATTGTTTACTGTATTATTGGGTTAGGGAAATGTCTATCATATACTGTGTTAATCGATATCTGTTATTGGATTGTAAAGAGACCATCCCCATGTGGTTCGGCCCCTCAAGGTTTGGGGACCTATAAAAGGCCGCTCCCATGATGTGCTGTGTTAATCCTCTGGGAGAATGCTTGGGACTGTGTGACTCTGGAGTGTTTCTGCTTGAGCGAGGCTGAAGAGGGCTTAGCCAGGCAAATACGAGGATCGAACCCGCGGTGGTTAGGTATAGTAGTGGGAACTGTAATTGTGTTTTGTCAAAGTAAAGATTAGTTGCGCAAGTGCTTGACAGTGATTTTTGACTGAAACTAGACTGGGGGGAAGCTTAGAACGAGTTATTTACATAATTAGAGCAAAGAACCTCACCAAAATGTTTGTACAAATCTCAGAATTTACAAACAATTCAGCAGCTACAAAACATGAACAAATGTAAAATTCTGGTCATGAATGAAAAAGAAAATGGATGACATAAATACACCATGAGTGATGTTGAAGAAATTAAAAATAAAATTATATGATCTGGAAATTTTGGTCAGATATCTGTGGTGAATTTGTGGAATTCTTTGTCACAGAAGACTGGAGGCCAAGTCAATAGATATTTTTTAAGGCAGGGATAGATAGATTCTTGATTAGTACGGGTGTCAAGGGTTATGGGGAGAGGGCGGGAGAATGGGGTTTGGAGGGAGAGATAGCCATAATTGAATGGTGGAGTGGATGTCATGGGCCAAATGGCCTAATTCTGCTCCTATCACTTATGACCTTATGATATTTGATTGACATATCCAAGCACTGCAAAGCAAAATCACCAGAATATCAAGGGATGATATCAAGTTCTGTAAAGAGTCATGAGCGTTGTTAAGATCATGAAACTAACTGATAAGAATAGTTGTCCTTTTCAGTTGGGAAAAGGTGTAACAATATAAAACAGTTAAATAATTAGAGAGAGTAAATCCAGAGCATAAACTAATTATAGTTGGGAACTCGGCTTTGAAAGGCCAGTTGAACAAGGAAAATAAATTCACAAATTATAGGAGTAAGTGGCCGTTTACCCATCGAGTCTACTCCGCCATTCAATCATGGCTGATCTCTGCCTCCTCATACCTTTTCCTACTTTCTCCCCATAACCCTTTATACCCATTGTATTCAAGAATGTGTCTATCTCTGCCTCCCAAATATCCACTAAGTTGG
Source organism: Raja brachyura (assembly GCA_963514005.1). The sequence continues at coordinate 85,279,451 of OY740781.1, read as the reverse complement.
CCTCCACAGCCCTCTGTTGCAATGAGTTCCACAGATTATTACCCTATGACTAAAGTAGTTCCTCCTCACCTTCTTTCTTAAAGAACACCCTTTAATTCTGAGTAACAAGTTATATTGACATTCACGTAGAAATGAGTTGCAGTTAGTAGAAGGGAAGCAGGACAATTAGATGCTGCGATTTAACGTGCTGGAGAGATGACTGAGAATCCTCCTGGATAGTCGAATGGGATGAACCACACAGTATTCCTATCTTGTAATCTTGTGCTGCTGTATAGTCAGAAGTAAACTTGTCTAACAAGTTACTCTCCTGGACAAAGCACAAGTAATTAGATTTTTTTTGTGGTGCTGGACTACTCAGCCTGGATTCTGTGGAATTGAAGTGAACAGGTGCCACCAGAGAATGACAAAGCAAGTATCTTTTAAAACCTCACTGATGGCCTTGAGGCATTTAATTGTTGAATTGAAACGCCTAAAAAAAAAACTCATGTCAATGTAGTTTACAATGTCAAGGCGATTTACGAAAGAATTGAGGAATGACTGTCATTCTCCATTTTAGCTGTACCAGGGCCATATGCTGCTGGAATCTAAAGTATAATAGCAACTGCTATTAGCAATAGAATTCCAAATCAAGCAATATCACACATAAATATGTATACAAGTATGCAGAAATATCGGTCCATAGCTTAACTGTAGAACATCACACACACACATTTACAAAGTAACAACACTTCAAAATTATGTGGGGTATGGATAGGGTAGCGACTCAGAACACTTATTTCCAAGGATGGAAAGTTAAAGACTAGAGGGCATAGCTATAAAGTGAGAGGGGGAAAGTTTAATGGAGATGTGCGGGCCAAGTTTTTTTTACACAAAGAGTAGCGGGGGCCTGGAACACATTGCCATGCGTGGTTGAGGCAGATATGATAGCAGTGTTTAAGAGGCTTTTGGATAGGCACATGGAAATGCAGGGAATAGATGGATATTGATTATATGCATACTGATGAGATCAGTTCAGCCAAGCATCATATTCAGGACAAACATTACGGGCTAAAGGGCGCATTCCTCTTCTATGGATAGACACAAATGCTGGAGTGACTTAGCTGGAGTTACTCCAGCATTTAGTGTTTACCTTCGGAATAAACCAGCATCTTCAGTTCCTTCCTACACACTGTACTGTTCTATGTTCTAAGTTGATGGTATCTGTCTGGAATTTTGAATTACATGATGGTGTGGATTTTATTCCCAAAGAATGGATGCGTGGGGTTGACCAAGTCATATAAATTATAAAAATCTAAATTCTGGCCTGAAGCCACCAGCAAGGTATCAACATGTGGAAAAAACCAGAAACAGATCAGGGGCCAGAGATAACTTCCTAATTCCCTGTTTTCCTATTGCTTCCAAGCGCTGGATGCAGTCTGGCCTTAAATGCTTCCTGTCTAACTGGAATCTACATCTTCCTTGAGCACCATCCCCTTTGTTGTCTCATTTTCACACCTTACACTTCCTTATCTTTGTTTCTCCCTCTTCCCTGACCCTCTGTCTGATGAAGGGTCTCGACCCGAAACGTCACCCATTCCTTCTATCTAAAGATGCTTCCTGTCTTGCTGAGTTACTCCAGCATTTTGTGTCTATCTTTGGTGTAAACTAGCATCTGCAGTTCCTTCCCACACATGGAAGTCAAGCAGGCTATCTCTAATAAGAGGAACCTTCTCAAATATCAACATGACATGAATTAAAATACATGGGAAAACTTCTAAAACAGCATTATCCTTGCTTCAGCTTAGAAAACGTCCCCTGTTAATATCAGGACAATGTGTTTCATTGTGTAGGAAAGAACTGCAGATGCTGCTTTAAATTGAAAGTAGACACAAAGTACTGGAGTAACTCAGCGGGACAGGCAGCATCTCTGGAGAGAAGGAATGGGTGACGTTTTGGGTTGAGACTTCTTCAGACTGATGTCAGGGCAGTGGATGGGACGGAGATAGAATGTAGTTGGCGACAGTAGGACTGGTGGGAGAATTGGGAAGGGGGATGGGATGGAGAGAGAGGGAAAGCAAGGGCTGTTTGGAGAAGTCAATGTTCATACCGCTGGGGTGTAAGCTACCCAAGTAAAATATGTGGTGCTGTTCCTCCAATTTGTGGCGGTCCTCACTCTGACGATGGAGGAGGCCCAGGACAGAAAGGTCAGATTGGGAATGGGAAAGGGAGATAAAGTGCTGAGCAACCGGGAGATAAGGTAGGTTAAGATGGCCTGAGCGGAGGTGTTCAACAAAACGATCGCCAAGCCTGCGCTTGGTCTTGCCGATATACAGGAGTTGACAACTGGAACAGTGGATACAGTAGATGAGGTTGGAGGAGGTGCAAGTGAATCTCTGCCTCATCTGAAAACATTGTCGGTATCCATGGATGGAGTCAAGGAAAGAGGTAAAGAGACAGGTATTGCATCTCCTGCGGTTACAGAACATTGACTTATCTCAGTTCAAATAGCCCTTGCTTTCCCTCTCTCTCCATTCCCTCCCCTTCCCAGTTCTCCCACCAGTCTTACTGTTCCTGACTACATTCTATCTTTGTCCCGCCCACTCCCCTGACATCAATCTGAAGAAGGGTCTCGACCAGAAAGGCCACCCATTCCTTCTCTCCAGAGATGTTGCCTGTCCCGCTGAGTTACTCCAGCATTTTGTGTATATCTTCGTTTCATTAATTTGCCTCAGATTTCCAGCTTTTTCATCTTATAATAATACTTATGTACATTCTATGCTTGAAAACAAACAATAATATTGGTATTGGTTTATTAATGTCACATACCAAGGTACAGTGAAAATCTTTGTTTCACAAGCTATCTGGGCAAAATATTCCATACATCAGTAAATCAGTTATGCAAAAGTGAAAAAAGCAGAGAGTGCACAATATAATGTTTCAGCTAAAGAGAAAATGCAGTTAAAAAGTGCAAGGGCTGCAACAAGGAAGATTGAGAAATTAATAATACATCCGTAGCATTTAAGAGGTCTATCAAGAGACTGACAACAGCAGGGAGGAAACTGTTCTTGAGCCTGGTGGTAAGTGCTTTCAAGCATTTGTATCTCCTGCCTAACTTGAGAGGGGAGAAGAGAGAATGACGAGGAGCAGAATGGTCCTTGATTATGCTTTCCCAAGCAGTGTGAAGTGAGTTGATGGTGGAGGGAGAGGGCTGGGGTGTCTGCATGATACACCGGGCTGCCTTCACACCTCTGCAATTTCTGGTGTTCTTGGACAGAGCAGTTCCATACCAAGATATAATGCATCTGCATAGGGGAAACATTGGGAGAGTTGCACAATAGGACATTGATATAATGATACCACATATTTTACATTATAATCCTTGGTCAAGTTGCCTTCTCATCAATTTTCAATAGATTGTGAACTTCACGCTGATTTTGAAACTTTTAATTCCCATGAAATACGTGATCTCTCTTATGTTTCTAATTGTGAGAGAGTCCGAATTTATGTTAAGAGTGCTTGCACCAGAGCTTCTTTAATGGATTTCCTTAGCATCTTGTCCAGATATCTTCAATTTGAACATCTATCGTTAGCTTAAAAATACCATTCATACCACGAGTCATATAGTTGGTGCTGCATGCTGATATCAGGTGTAAACGATACAGAGGATGGTATGCTTTTGTTGCCATGGTGACAGGAAGCAGGAAACAATACAGTTGTGTTATTTATTTTGGACTGAGCCTGCAGCCTTTGAGAAGCTGATGCTGGGATCCATATTGTTAATGGTGACATCTGTATATTAGGTATAACAAGCTCTCTTCTCTCCTTTCCTTGCTATAATCTTTGCAAATGCCTTTAAAGCAAAGTGATGGATCATCCCCAGGGACATGGGAGTGTCAACTGTGCCTTCTCTCTCAGTAATGGGATTCAAAATTGGTGCTTGTGCGAAAGGTGAAAGCAATTAAGCAGTGTGCATTGAAACCACATTCCTTCCCTTACTAGTCCTTTGTGTTCGAACTGTAATGGAACTAAGTCATTCCTTTTGGGAGCATTCCACTGCTATTCAAAGACTTTATATCATGTTAACACTAGCAGGCATTAGACTTTCATTTCAATTCTTGTAGATGAAAAAATGTTTAGTTTAGTTTAGAGATACAGCGGGAAACAGGTCCTTCATCCTCTGAGTCTGTACCAACCAGCGATCCCCACACACCAGCAAGCACTATCCTATAGTCTAGCGACAATTTACAAATCTTACCAAAGCCAATTAACCTATAAACCTGCATGTCTTTGGAATGTGGGAGGAAACTTGAGTTCCTGGTGAAAACCCACGGGGAGAACGTACAAACTTCATACAGACAGCACCTGTGGTTAGGATTGAACCCGTGTCTCTATCGCTGTAAGGCAGCAACTCCACTGCTGCACCACCGTGCCGACCTAATGATGCCAAAAGAAATGTTCTAGTCTAATTTTGCCTTCAAGGCAAGGCAAATCATTTCCATCTAATCACGTCCACATTTATGATAGACTTGATAGATACCTCTACATATTGAATCTAACTATACATTGTGATAATGTGGTGTAAGAGGCAGTTGCTTCCAGTATCACCAGTTGCTTCCAGTATCAATGCAAAGGGAATATTGGATGCATTTGGGAAAGTTGAAAGTTGAAAGTTGAAAGCTGAACCTGAATACTCACTTACTTGCCAACTCTTGAATTCTGGTGCATGCTTTAAACTGTTGTCCTAAAGGGATAGAGCTGGAATAACAGGAGAAACTGCGCTGATCTTGCTCATTTTTTCAATAACCTATTCCTTATGATAGTGATTATGGTAAGTTTATCCAAACTGTTTGAAACTAGTCCATCAGATATTTTAGGAGAATTTTCAATATCCTCCACCATGTTAGATACAAGGAGAGCTCCAAACTTGGATTGTTTTCTCTGAAAAGCCGAAGGTTGATGGGAGACATGATAACAATTCTGAGAGGCATTGATAGGGCAGACAATTAGAACCTTTTCCCCCATGCCAAGGACTTGGATGCACAGCTTTATGATGAGGGGGGCAAAGTTTTGGGGTAATGTGCAGAACAGCTATTTTACGCAGAGGATGATGGGTGCCCTGAACTCGCTGCCAAAGGTCGTGGTGGTGGAGGCAGATACAATAGTGGCGTTTGAGAGGCTTTTGCATTGCCACAGGCAATAGAGGGAAATGGATCAACTGCAGGCATATGAGATTTGTAGCCTTGCCACCATATTCGGCGCAGACATTATGGGCTGAAGGGCCTGTTCGTATACTTTTCGATGTTCTATGAAGACTGATGCAAAGTATTGACTTAATTTATCTGCCATTTGCTTGTTTCCTGTCATTAATTACCCAGATTTCCTCTCTAGGAGTACCCCATGGCCCCTGGCATTCGCTTGCCTTTTCCTCTATCCTTCCTGTTGTTTTGATATTGACCATGTCTTCCCCTCCACTGTATTTGCTGGGGCTGTCATCTGAATTTTTCCCATTCATCCTTTCCCATCCGGAACCAGGACAGGATTCCTATTGTTCTCACTTTCCTCTCAAACATCCTTTACAAATAAGGGTTATCCACCATCTCCACTATGACACTACCATCAATTTCATTCCCTTCCCTTCCTTTCTCAGCAGTCTAACGGGACCTTCCTCTCCAATAAGACTCTGATCTATTTATTAGTCTCAAGACCATCCCTCTCATACACATCTTATCCCAGCATCTTCCTGTGCAGGTCAATGAGATGAAACATCAGCACTTTTATAGACGTCACATATACAAGCGTTTGAATTATCTACAATACTGAACTAAGTGGCTCCTCAAACCTGCTCTATGGTTGATCTGATTGCTATTGAGGGAGTGCAGTGTAGGTTCACAAGGTTAATTCCTGGGATGGCGGAACTGTAATATGCTGAGAGAATGAGCTTGTATACTTTGGAATTTAGAAGGATGAGAGGGGGATATTATTGAAACATTTAAGATTATTAAGGGTTTCGATACTAGCGTGGCAGGAAACATGTTCCTGAGGTTGGGTGAGTGCAGAACCAGGGGCCACAGTTTAAGAATAAGGGGTAAGGCATTTAGAACGGAGATGAGGAAACACTTTTTCACACAGTGGATTGTGAGTCAGTGAAATTATCTGCCTCATAGAAACATAGAAACATAGAAAATAGGTGCAGGAGGAGGCCATTCGGCCCTTTGAGCCAGCACCGCCATTCATTGTGATCATGGCTGATCGTCCGCTATCAATAACCCGTGCCTGCCTTCTCCCCGTATCCCTTGACTCCACTAGCCCCTTGAGCTCTATCCAATTCTATCTTAAATCCATTCAGTGATTTGGCCTCCACTGCCCTCTGTGGCAGGGAATTCCATAAATTCACAACTCTCTGGGTAAAAATGTTTTTTCTCACCTCAGTCTTAAATGACCTCCCTTTTATTGTAAGACTGTGGCCCCTGGTTCTGGACTCACCCAACATTGGGAACATTTTCCTGCATCTAGCTTGTCCTTATATAATTTTATATGTTTCTATAAGATCCCCCCTCATCCTTCTAAACTCCAGTGAATACAAGCCTAGTCTTTTCAATCTTTCCTCACATGACAGTCCTGCCATCCCAGGGATTAATCTCGTGAACTGCCTCAATCACAAGGATGTCCTTCCTCAAATTAGGAGACCAAAACTGTACACAATACTCCAGATGTGGTCTTACCAGAACCCTATACAACTGCAGAGGAACGTCTTTACTCCTATACTGAAATCCTCTTGTTGTGAAGGCCAACATTCCATTAGCTTTCTTCACTGCCTGCTGTGCCAACTTTACCAGCACGCCAACGTTCAGTGACTGGTGTACAAGGACACCCAGGTCTCGCTGTACCTCCCCCTTACCTAACCTAACGCCATTGAGATAATAATCTGCCCCCTTGTTTTTGCCGCCAAAGTGGATAACCTCACATTTATCTATATTATACTGCATCTGCCATGCCACTGCCCACTCACTCAACCTGTCCAGTTCCCCCTGCAACCTCCTAACATCCTCTTCACAGTTCACACTGCCACCCAGCTTTGTGTCATCCACAAACTTACTAGTATTGCTCCTAATTCCTTCTTCCAAATCATTAATATATATACTAAACAGTTGCGGCCCTGACACCGAGCCTTGCGGCACTCCACTTGCCACTGCTGGCCATTCCGAAAAGGACCCGTTCACTCCTACTCTTTGCTTCCGGTCTGCCAACCAATTTTCTATCCATGTCAACACCCTACCCCCAATACCATGTGCTCTAATTTTAGTCACCAGTCTCCCGTGTGGGATCTTATCAAAGGCTTTCTGAAAGTCTAGATACACTACATCCACTGGCACCCCTTCATCCATTTTACTTGTCACATCCTCAAAAAATTCCAGAAGATTAGTCAAGCATGATTTCGCTTTCATAAATCCATGTTGACTTGGACTAATCCTTTTACTGCTATCCAAATGCTCCATTATTACCTCTTTAATAATTGACTCCAGCGTCTTTCCCACCACTGAAGTCAGGCTAGCTGGTCTGTAATTCCCCGTTTTCTCTCTTGCTCTTTTCTTGAAATGTGAGATAACATTAGCTATCCTCCAATCCACTGATCCTGAATCTATTGAACATTGGAAAATGATCACCAATGCATTCACTATTTCTAGAGCCACCTCCCTGAGGACCCTGGGATGCAGACCATCAGGCCCAGGGGATTTATCATCATTCAGTCCCAATACTATTTCTCGCCTAATGAAAATTTATTTCAGTTCCTCTACCCCTTAGATCTTCTGTCCTCCAGTACATCTGGGAGATTGTTTGTGTCCTCCTTAGTGAAGACAGATCCAAAGTACCTATTCAACTCTTCTGCTATTTCCTTGTTGCCTATAATAATTTCACCCGTGTCTGCCTTCAAGGGACCCACATTTGACTTTGCTACTCTTTTTCCCTTAACATATCTAAAAAAGCTTTTACTGTCCTTCTTTATATTCCTGGCCAGCTTCCCCTCATACTTCTTCTTTTCAGCCCATATTGCCCGTTTTGTTTCCTTCTATGAAAGTTTCCCAATCCTTTGGCTTCCGGCTACTCTTTGCTGTGTTATAAATATATTCTTTTAGTTTTATTCTATCCCTAACGTCTCTTGTCAGCCACGGTTGCCTCCTACTCTCCTTACAATCTTTCTTCCTTTTTGGAATGAAATAATCCTGCGTCTTCCAGATTATGCCCAGAAATTCCTGCCATTGCTGATCGAACGTCATTCCTGCTAGGATCCCTTTCCAGTCTACTTTGCCCAGCTCCCCTCTCATGCCTTCATAGTCCCCTTTGTTCAACTGCATCACTGCCACTTCCGATTTAACGTTCTCCTTCTCAAATTGCAGATTAAAACTAATCATTTTATGATCACTACCTCCAAGCGGTTCCTTTACCTCGAGTGCTCTTATCATATCTGGTTCATTGGACGACACTAAATCCAGAATTGCCTTTTCTCTGGTCGGCTCCATTACAAGCTGCTCTAAGAATCCATCTTGGAGGCATTCTGCAAACTCTCTTTTTTGGGGTCCTGAACCAACCTGATTTTCCCAGTCTACCTGCATATTGAAATCCCCCATCACCACAGTGGCATTACCTTTGTTACATGCCAGTTTTAACTCCTGCTGCAACTTACACCCTACATCCGGGCTACTATTTGGAGGTCTGTAAATAACACCAATTAGTGTCTTCTTGCCTTTATAATTCCTCAACTCAATCTACAGTGACTCTACCTCGTCAGTCCGTATGTCTTCCCTCACAAGGGACTGAATTCCATCCCTCACCAGCAGAGCTACCCCCCCTCCTCTGCCCACCTGCCTGTCCTTTCTATAGGATGTATAACCCTGAATATTAAGTTCCCAGGCCCGATCCTCCTGCAGCCACGTCTCAGTAATCCCCACAATGTAATATCTACCAACCGCTAACTGAGCCTCAAGCTCATCTACTTTACTTCTTATACTTCGCGCATTCATATACAATATTTTTAATTGCCGCAGAAACCCCTGTCCATACCTCTCACAATGGAGTCTTCAACTACAATGGCGTTGCCTGATGTTGGGCTCTTTGGTTTTGGCTCAACAGCCCTTGTTGCTTCGCAATCTAGTCCGCCGCTCAGTGTGATAACGTCTTCTGTCTCAACAGCTTCTAAGTGTGTGAACCTGTTCACAAGAGGTACAACACCCAGGGGCCTTTGCATTCCAAGTATCCCTCCCTTTCTCACCGTCACCCACTTTCTCTCTTCCAGTACCTTAGGTGTAACAATCTCACTGTAGGACTTGTCGAGGAACGACTCAGTTTCTTGGACGAACCTGAGGTCATCCACTTGCTTCTCCAGTTCCCCAACACGGTCCTTCAGGAGCTGTACCTGGATGCACTTCTCACATTTGTAGCAGCCAGAGGCACCAGCAGTGTCCCTGACCTCCCACATACTGCAAGCATCACACTGAATCAGCTTGTTTGACATCTGGTGGAGGCCGGTTCTCTGGATACTTTCAAGAGAAAGCTAGTTAGGGCTCTTAAAGATAGCGGAGTCAGGGGATATGGGGAGGAGGCAGGAATGGGGTACTGATTGTGGATGATCAGCCATGATCACATTGAATGGTGGTTCTGGCTTGAAGGGCCAAATGGCCTACACCTGCACCTATTGTCTATTGTCTAACCTCAGCAGCTCCACACTTCCACAATTATCTGGTAACCTTTCACCGCTTGCCTATCACTGTGTAGGATCTCAGCTAGAAATAATGATCTATTTTCCGTGCAATGCTTCTTGTTGCCCTTGCTAACATCCAGTCACTGGAGAACAAGTTGCATGACCTCAGGGTGAGGATTAGATTCCAGCGGGACACAAGAGATTGCAACATCTTCTGTCTGACTGAGACATGGCTGACCCCGCTGGTGCCAATCAGGTAATCTGCCCTACCGAGTCCTTCTGTTTTTCGTGCAGACCGAACGGAAGAATCTGGGAAATCAAAGGGTGGAGGAGTTTGCTTCATGGCCAACAATAACTGGTGCAACCCTAAGAATATTAAGACACTTTCTCGCACCTGCTCGACAGACCTGGAGCATCTGACAATCTCATGCCGTCCATTCTACCTTCCCCAGAGTTCAGCTCAGTAATCATTTCAGGCATCTACATACAACCGCGTGGCACTATCGGCCCTATACAATGTGTTATGTCGGCATCAAAACAAGAATCCTGATGCGGCTATGGTGGTGGCTGGGGATTTTAATAAGGCAAATTTCAAAAAAGTTATGCCTGACTTCCGCCAACACATCACGTGTGTCACCGGGGGGAAAGGAATTTGGACCAATGCTACATGCTGTTCAGGTAAGGATACAAGGGCGTTTCTCTCCCTCCTTTTGGAAAATCTGACAACGCTGCCATTTTCCTGCTGCCGTAGTATAAACAACGGAGAGTACGGGAAGCGGCAGTGACAAGGGACATAAAGTGGTGGTCTGACCATTCAGAGGCCATGCTGCAGGATATACTGAGTGATATTGACTGGAATATGTTCCAATCAATTTCCAGAGATGTCAGTGAGTTTGCGGAAGCTGTCACGGACTTCATTTCAACAATAGCTGACAACATTTGCCCCATGGTAAGGGTTAGCATCTTTCCTAACTAAAAACCCTGGGTGGACAGGTCCATTTGCATTGCTTTGAATGCTCGCACCGCTGCTTACAACTCCGGCCTGGCATATGGCAATATGGATAGACAATAGACAATAGGTGCAGGAGTAGGCCATTTTGCCCTTCGAGCCAGCACCGCCATTCAATATGATCATGGCTGATCTGGAGGACTACAAGGCAGAGTCCTACAGACTGCGAAGGGCGGTGAAGGACACAAAAAGGAGGTACAGCGACAGGATGGAGTCGCAGATGGAACAGCGGGACACCAGATGCCGTTGGCAGGGGCTACGGACTATAACTAACTACCAGAGCAGCCCCCCCCCCCTCAAACGGGAGTGCCAGCACCTCCTTAGCAGATGAGCTGAACTCTGATTACGCACGATTTGATGCGGGCAACAACACTCCTAGCTCACAACAACACCGCCAGTGCGCTGGCTAGCAAGGCTAGAGGGAGTTCCACCGCTGGGAATGTGCACACATTCTCGGTGTCCGAGCACGACGTGAAGAGGGCTCTGAAGCAGGTGAACACGAGGAAAGCTGTTGGCCCAAATGGTATATCTAGGCGAGTACTAAAGTCTTGTGCTAATTAACTTGCTCCAGTGTTCACCACAATATTCAACCTCTCCCTGGCCAAGTCCGTAGTCCCTGCCTGCTTCACGAGATCCACCATTGTACCAGTGCCTAAAGGGGCTGTCCCACTTGGGCGACCTAATTGGCGAGTTTAGAAGAGTTTGGAAAAATGACATGTTGAAGACCACCTTCGACTATGTAGAAGTCCTCCTTCAACCTCCTTCGACTATGTTGAAGACAGGCATGTGCCGTGAGTAATTACTCAGGGTAGGCACTCAGTCCGCTTAAAAACCGCGCATGCGCAGATTGTTCTCTCCGTTAAAGAAATAAATAAATTTAAAAAACAGTGACATTTCAATTTCCCTTTCCTAGGCTTCCTAGTCCTAGACCAATTGGGGGAACAGTTGCTTTCGCAGTGTGCGGAGAGTCTGTGCCAGGGTTAATATTGTGGGGAGGGCACGAGTATTGAGAAGGAGGGTGTCGGGGATACTGCCAGTAACTCACTCACTCACTCACCGCTACCACAGCTCTCCGGGCGCGAAGCCACACACTGTAGCTGGGGATAGAAGCAGCTCGGGGAGCGGCCACCGGGACCTGACAGCAGAACTGGCTGCCAATTCAGCGCCTTCTGGCCGCTCACCTTTGGCAGTGCTCTCTGTCGGAACACCTGTCACCTGCCGTTCGCCAACTTCGCTCATGTCAGCGGCTTCCTGCAAATCCTTAAATTCCCACAGCCGAGTAATCTCAATCGCGCTGTCGGAATTTAAGGACATGAGTGAGGCCTGCGAGCGGCAGGAGAGAGGTTTTTAGATGGAGAGCTGCCAGAGGTGAGCGAGGACCGGCAGAAGGAGCTAAAGTGGCGGCTGGTTCCGCTGTCCGGCCCGGCAGCCGCTCAGCCACCCGAGCTACTTCTCTCTCTTCCCCCCCCGTGCAGATTGGATGACTGTTTTATGTTAAACTTCCATTCATCCTAATTGATGTTTCAAGAATCAATTTTATTCCAGCAAAGCCAGTTGGTGTCTAAGCTCGTAAACGATTTCGATTTTGAAGGTTCTCCGCGTTTCTTCCCAGCTGCCTTAAGCCTCGGGACAGTAGTTGAGGAGGCAGTGTGTTTACCCCTTCACTGTACCTACCTGAAGCGGGATTTCTCCTGTATAGTTAATTTGTTCTATTTAAAGAATTCAGAACCCAGCTATTTTGATAAACCGCCAAATTTATTTTTTGATCATGTATAAATTTAATATATGAGTTATTTTACAGCATATAGCGCCATGGGGGCAGCAATGGTAGAGTTGCTGCCTAACAGTGCCAGAGACCTGGGTTTGATCCTGACTACGGGTATTGGTTTTGGTAAAAATTGTAAATTGTCCTTAGTTTAGTTTAGTGTAGAGATACAGCATGGAAACAGGCCATTCAGCCCACCGGGTCCGCGCTGACCAGTGATCCCCACACACTGACACTGACATTGTCCTACACACATTAGGGACAATTTACACATAAACCAAGCCAATTAACCTACAAACCTGAAGAAGTGTTTTGGCCCGAAACGTTGCCTATCTCCTTCGCTCCTTAGATGCTGCTGCACCCGCTGAGTTTCTCCAGCTTTTTGTGTACTCTCTACATCTTTGGAGTGTGGGAGGAAGCCGAAGATCTCAGGGAAAACCCTTGTGGTCACAGAGAGAATGTACAAACTCTGTACAGACAGCACCCATATTCGTGACCGGGTCTCCGGCTCTGTAAGCGCTGTAAAGCAGCAACTCTACTGCTGCGCCACCGTGCCACCCAGCGTGTGTGTAGAACAGTGTTAGTGTATGGGGTTCACAGGTCAACGCGGACTCGGTGGGTCAAAGGGCCTGGTTCTGCACTGTATCTCTTAAACTAAAAACTATAAAGCACGGACTTAATGCAGAACAGTCATCCTTTCTGGACAGGTAGTACAGGTGCAGGACTATTATTAATTATTCTACTGCTTTTTGGTGTTCGACTTCTATTGGACTTCTTGTCTTCTTTGAGCTTATCAGAACTAGACCACAGTCAGTATTGATTTGTTCCAAAAAGCTCTCTTTTTCCCAACTGCTAACTGAAGCCAGCTGCTATAGAGCTTATATACAGCTCTACTTGGCATCATGTGGGAGTGGTCAGAGATTCTTATCATGGGGTTCACTCTGATGGTTCTGTCATTCATTTCATTGTTTCATCAGCAGATCTGTTTACCTTTGTGCTGATTCCCGCTCCATTACTTATTCTGCAAACCAGCATCTGCAGTTTCTTGTTTCTGCAAAAGTTACCTTTAGATAGACAAGTTGCTGGAGAAACTCAGCAGGTCAGGGAGCATCTCTGGAGAAAAGGAATGGGTGACATTTTGGGTCGAAATCCTTCTTCAGACTGAGAGTCAGGGGAGAGGGAAACTAGAGGTAGGAAAATGTTTTGAATAAATTAGAGCCAGCACCGATGACCCAGGAAAGATAGAGCCCATAATGGTCCAATAGTTGTCTCAGCTGTTTCCTCTCATTACATGTCTTCTCATTACATTCTATGATTCAACAGCCAATCAACATGTTACTGTATTCCAGTGATAGAAATGTATGGATGCACTAAAGTGTTTTTTAACTTCCTCTTCTAATGAACCTTTACAATTAAGGTTCATTAGCTTTACTCTTAGGGCTAAAGGAATCAAGGGATATGAAGAAAAGGCAGGAACAGGGTACTGATTTTAGATGGTCAGCCATGATCACATTGAATGGTGGTGCTGGCTCGACGGGCTGAATGGCCTACTCCTGCACCTATTTTTCTATGTTTCTAATACTAAGAGTGGTGAAAACGCCCCTGAACAGCTTTAAAAATAAAGAAAATTTAGCTGGGAAGTTGAGCATTGATTCGGATGGGAGGAAAGCAGAATTTAAAGTGGAAGGTGCAAAATTAACGAGTATTTAAAATGAGACAAAATAAAAGTTGAACGTAAACAATCGTTAAACTCTAAATGCACCAATATAGTATATGGCAGGTAAATTATATTACAGCTATTACAGAACAGGGTTTAAAGAAAGGCAGTAATGAAAGCATCATGTTTAGTGGAGTTTAGTTTATTGTCACGTGTACCGAGGTATAGTGAAAAACTTTTTTTCTATGCTAACCAGTCAGCGGAAAGACAATACATGATTACAACCAAGCCATCCACATTGTACAGATACATGATAAAGTGAATAAGGTGAATAAAGTTCAGTGCAATATAAGGTCCAGTAAAGTCTAATTAAAGATAAACCAAGCGTCTTCAATGAGGTACTAGCCAGGACTGCTCTTTAGCTGTTGGTAGGATGGTTCAGATGCCTGACATCAGGTAACAGTTCCTGGTAACAGAGTTTTCAGATGGGATTGAATGAGGATAAAATGAGAAGGGTGGGTGAAAACATTGATTAACGAGATAATTAGTGCAGAGAAGAAACATGCGAAGGATAATCAATGACACAATAAAGGCTTAAATAACAAACAAAAAAGGGACAACCACATACAGTAGTTGGGCATGAGTTAGTGGTTTTGCAGATAGTGAAGATGGTTGTGAAAGATTGCAGCAGGATCTGGATCAATTGGCCAGGTGGTTTGAGGAATGGTTGATGGAATTTAACCAGAGAAGTGTGAGGTGTTGCATTTTGGGTCATCTATCAAGGGCAGGACCTACACAGTGAATGGTAGGTCTCTGGGTAGTGTTGTAAAACAGACGATCTAGGAGTACTGGTGCATGGTTCCTTGAAGTCAAGTCAGGCCTTCATCAGTCAGAGTATTGAGTATAGAAGTTGGGAGGTCAAGTTGCAGTTGTACAAGACGTTGATGAGACTGCATTTAGAATATTGTGTTCAGTTCTGGGCATCATGTTATAGGAAAGATATTGTCAAGCTTGAAAGGGTTCAGAAAATCCCCACAATTAAAATGTGGATTACGGAAATGTCAGACACCCTACACTTGGAAAAAATCAGATTTGCCCTAATGGACAAACAAGAAGTCTTTGTTAGAATATGGTCTTCTTTCATTGATTACTTAAAAGGGTAGATCGGTTCGGCAGGGAACCCTAACCGAAACTTGGACTTAGGATTAGATGAAAAGTTATATTCTATATTCCTTGATCTTATCTCCAATGACGTATTAATGGTAAATTATTCCATTCTTTATGATTTCTTTTTTGACATATTTTATTTTTCTCCCTGTTTCTCTCTCTTTAAAAAAAAAATATTAGAGACAAAATGATTCATTTGATAATATTAATAATGTATGATTGTTGCACATGAAATATTACTATCATAATATGTGTTTGCTAATGTACTGCTTACCTACTCTAATAAAAATATATATGTTAAAGAAAGGGTTCAGAAAACATTTATGAGGATGTTGCCAGGACTAGAGGGTGTGAGCTCTAGGGAGAGGTTGAGTAGGCTGGGTCTTTGTTCCATGGAGCACAGGAGGATAAGGGATGATCTTATAGAGGTGTATAAGATCATGAGAGGAATAAATTGGGTATATGCACAGAGTCTTTTGCCCAGAGTGGGGGAATCGAGGACCAGAGGACATAAGTTCAAGGTGAAGGGGAAAAGATCCAAGGTGAAGGGGAATCCAAGGGGTAATTTTTCACACAAAGGCTGGATAGAGGGTGTATGTAACAAGCTGCCAGAAGAGATAGTTGAGATTGGGACTATCCCATCATTTAAGAAACAGTTAGACAGGTAAAAGGATAAGACAGGTTTGGAGGGATTTGGACCAAGGGAGGCAAGGTTGCCTAATTATAGGAAGGATGTCAACAAAATAGAGAGAGTACAGAGGAGATTTACTAGAATGTTGCCTGGGTTCAAGCAACTAAGTTACAGAGAAAGGTTGAACAAGTTAGGTCTTTATTCTTTGGAGTGCAGAAGGTTAAGGGGGGACTTGATTGAGGTCTTTAAAATGATGAAAGGGATAGACAGAGTTGACATGGATAAGCTTTTCCCATTGAGGGTAGGGAAAATTCAAACAAGAGGACATGACATGAAAATTAAGGGACAGAAGTTTAGGGGTAACATGAGGGGGAACTTCTTTACTCAGACAGTGATGGCTGTGTGGAATGATCTTCCAGCAGAAGTGGTGGAGGCAAGATCGATTTTAACATTTAAAAGTAAAGTGAATAGGTATATGGACGGGAAGGGAATGGAGGGGTATGGTCTGAGTGCAGGTAGATGGGACTAGGGGAAAATAAATGGTTGGCACGGACTGGAAGGGCCGAGAAGGCCTGTTTCCGTGCTGTAATTGTTATATGGTTATATGGTTATAAGTGGGACTAGTATAGCTGGGACATTGTTGGCCGATGTGGGTGTTGGGCCGAAGGACCTGTTTCCACACTGTATTGCTCTATGACTCTATAATCAGGACACTACATTTGCCAGCACATTTCAGGACAGTGCTAAAACACTAAGTTAGAAATAGTGGTAATTTTCAATTACCCTCATTTAACTTGAATGAAAAATCAAAGTAAAAGATATATAGAGCACAGAATTCCTCACTGTGTTTAAGAATATTTTAAAATTAATCTGAAAGAAGCAAGCTCAGCAACAAGGGGGAAGAATTGTGGACTTTTAGTGAATGAAGCTGGACAAAGGGGAGGAGTTTCAGGGTGATAGATTTTTTGTTTCATAAATTAATTTAGAATTAACATATCAAAGAAAGGAGCAAATACAACATTGAAGTATCAATTCTAAACCGTGGTAAGTCAAAATGTATTGGAGGATTAAAAGTGGACCAGAAACAATTACTTGAAGGTAATTTGGTTTTGGTGCTCTGAGCCCCCTGCCACATCCAATACGGATAGTTTTGATCTGTGATTGGGAAGAGTAGGCAAGTTGAAGATTCCCATCTACAGTGATGACAGGGCCCAGTGACAATGTTCAGCCAGAAGTGAGTGAGATATCTCAGCCTCCTGAGGTCCTCTCCACCACAGAAGCTAACCATAGGTCTTCACTACTATAGCTAACCAGCTATAATAGTGATGACCCATGTTCCAGAATTAGCTGTGCCTCTACCAAGTCATTCCAGTCCTGTAAGAACACTGGTATGGATAATGTGGGAAATTACGCAGCTACATTCTATTTGCAAAAGGCAGGACAAATCCAATCTGGATTATTAGCGATCTTTAGCACTAAATCATCAACAAAGTGACAATAACACTGTCGTTCTCACTAACAACTGACTCTTTGATCGCTAGTTTGGGTTTGGCAAGGACCTCAACAAAGCCTTGGTCCGAGCATGGATTGAAGTGTTAAACTCTGGAGATGAGGTGAAAGTGATTGCCCTTGACATCTTTTTCACTGCATTGACATCAAAGAGTTCTAGTAAAACAGGTTGTGGATGTTAAGATTAAAATGATCTAATGATTGGTCAGATTTTTCCCAAAGGAAGATGGTTATTATTTAGTGAAAAGTGTTCTCAGCCCAACCAAATACTTTATCAATGACTTTCCTCTTTCATCAGGTTGGAAGTGGGGATGATCCCTGATGATTGCACATTGTTCAATTCCATTTGCAATTGATCAATAAAGGAAGTCACCCATGCCTGCATGGAAGTTTTCTAGACAACACACAAGTAATATTTCACATCACAAAAGGGTCAGGCGTGAGTTGGAGTGTGTCGAACCAGCTCAATTCATTTGTATGCGGCAAATGCTTTGTGTTTGGAATGTATTAACAGGGAGTATTAAAGGCAGATTTGCTGAAATTATCTCGCACTATGTTATTCCCGTTATCCTGCATCTGTACACTGTGGACAGCTTGATTGCAATCATGTATAGTCTTTACGCTGACTGGGTAGCATGCAACAAAAAGTTTTCACTGTACCGGTACATGTGATAATAAACTAAACTAAACTATAAACTGAACTAAAATAGTTTAGGCCCTTTGGCCGACCGAGTCTGCATCGACCAGCTATCCCCGCACACTAACACTATCCTACACACACTAGGGACAATTTACAATTTTACCGAAGGCAACTAACCTACAAACCTGTACATCTTTCGAGGAAATCGGAGCACCTGGGAAAAACCCATGCAGATCACAGGGAGAGAATACAAACTTCGTACAGCACCCACAGTCAGGATTGAATTTGGGTCTCTGGTGATGTAAGGCAGCAATTCTACTGCTGCACCACTGTGCCACACTTTTAACATCAAATATTCAATTAATAGCATTCACAAGGACCAGGATCAGTGCAACAAATGAAAGAATTGGCAGCACTGTTGTGTGAGGGCGGTTGAATGTGGCAAGATATATTGTTCTTGCATGGGCTGCATGCCTTAAATTCTGTGCTGTAACTATTCGTTGGTTTTGTGGTTCCTCTTTAGTTTGGACAACATCACTGATTTCCATCCCGCTGTAGATATTGTCTTTAGTTTCATTTTATTTTTTGGCATCTGTAGTATTTTCCACCTGTCCGTTACTTCCATGGTGGTTCCCAAATCACGAGATTCGCTGAGGAACTTAAGGATTTTTTTTGAGTTTTGAACTTAAACATCCAGTCTATCACATTGAAATGACAGTCAGGGGCAGCATGGTGGCACAGCAATAGAGTAGCTCATTCACATTGCGAGAGACCCTGGTTCAATCCTGACTACCAGTGCTGTCTGTACAGAGTTTGCATGTTCTCCCTCTGACCGCTTGGTTTTCCTCCGGGTGCTCTGGTTTCATCCAACATTCCAAAGACGAGCGGGTTTGTAGGTTAATTGGCTTCTGTAAATTGTCCCTAGAGTGTAGGATATAACTAGTGTATGGGATGATTGTTGGTCGGCGTGGTCCCGGTGGGCCGAAGGGCCTGTTTCCATGCTGTATCTCTAAACTAAACTAAGACAGCCCTTGTGTCATTGTGTTACTTTGTTGCAATGTGACAGTTAGTAATTCTGTACTGCTGAATGCCCACACAAAATTGCAGCCCTTCCATCCATTTGGTGTTCTTGTTAGAGCACATACATTGTTCTAGGCCTAACAAAAAAGTATTTAAAACAACACAATTGTATAATTAGGTGACATTGGCTTAGTTTATGCACATTTTGTGGAACAGCACTGGCAATGGATGGTCTGTGGTGAAGATGTTTGGGACTTCCCACACAAGAATAATCAAGGGTATATATTGAAAGGTAGGTTAAAAGAACATTCAAAGGAGATGTCAACCAAAAACATTGTACTTATGTTTAGTGGGATAAATTATCAAAAACTCAGGCAAATGGTATTAAATGTGCAAAAATAAATTGTCAGAATGTTCTCTGGATTCAGAACAATGCATTAACATGTGCAAATGAGGGTTATTTAGTACATTCAAAACCTTTTGTAAAACAGACATTTGAAATAGCATGATGCTTGGAAAACAGCTTTAGTCAGTCCTTTTGTAAGCGTTTAGAAAGGATATTCTGGTGACATTTATTGTTATACCAAACAATGAATAATTCTCTGAAAACCAGTTAAATTCCTTCAAAGGGTTTATTGATTGCAAAATTGTAATGAAGGAAATACAGTTAGTGCACTGATGAAATATGTGAATCTTAACAATATAAAACACTTTGAGAGTTGCACGGTTATTATTCAGTTATTGAGATTTCAGCCCGTGGGAAAAATTCAAGAAGTATAATAGTACGTTTTGAAGTTTAAAAGCATTAAAGTTACTCCATTTCATTTGTGGCAGCAGCAATTTAGTTCAACAAACTCTAGAGAGAATTTGAAATGAGAAAAAAATGTGACAGAATAGGATAATGGACTTCCAATTCACCATGGTCTATTCTATATTACCATTTCAAATTACTGACAAGTTTCACCACCTCTGTGTTATTCTACGAACTTACATGCCAGATGGGCATCAGATGTCAACAAGGTAGTGAAATCCATCATTAAGGATTTGTTAAGGTGCACAAAACATTGTTTGATTAGACTGGATCAACATGAGTTAATGAATGGAAAACAATTAGTTTGTCAAATCCAGGATGATCTTTTGTAGGAGTATGAAGTAGAGGAGAATGAACCAGTAGTAGTAAATATCAGATTTAAAAAAAGGCTTGAAAGAAGGTATTGTATAAAATGTGTTACCTAGTTCCACTGGGTTTGACGAGATAACGTATCAGTATGGTTAAAAATTCAGATGTCTTTACTAGTGTGGTATCACAATGACAGATAGAATGGCAAAATGTAATTTATCTAACATTGCTAATGATGCAACATTAGAAACAAAGGACAACCGGGAAAGAAATTTGACTTCCATAACTGATCTACTCCACTGCTAGGGTGGTGAATCTGTTGAATTCATTGACACAGATGGCCGTGGAGGCCGTCAATTGATATTTTGAAGTTATAGACAGATTCTTGATTAGTAAAGGTGGCAGTGGTTATGAAGTGAAGGCAGAAGAATGGGGTTGAGAGTGAAAGATAGTTCAGCCATGATTAAATGGCAGAGTAGACTTGATGGGCCGAATGGCCCAATTCTGCTCCCAGAACTTATGAACTCTTCAAATGATACCTGACTGAATGTAAATTAAAGTCCTGGATTGGGACAAGGCAAATTTTGAAGGTATTGGACAGAAACTTGCACACACTGAATGTGAGGGGCTATTTGCAGATAAAGCGATGTCTGGCAAGTGGCAGCTTTTAGAAGTGAGATAGGGATAGTTCAAGAACAGCATGTTCCTGTGTCAGCATTTTCCCTTCCAGTTAGAATGAAGGGAAAATCTTAAGATATATTAGAGTGAATAAATCCACAGGCTTGATCTAGTGTATCCAAGGATATTATGGAAAGCTGAGGAAATAATTGCAGGGTCCCTGGTCGAGGTAAACTAGCTAATCCAAATATTATTAAAAGTCTAGTCTTGTTTCTATCTATATGTGTCTGTGTGTGTATATGATTAAGATTGTATCTATGCCAAAACGGTAGAAGGTAGAGCTAAAGTTTTTGCAGAACCTTACTCAGCTTTTTCCCATCATTGATCTTGTCAAGTTTCCTTCAGATTTAATGTTATATTTCACAAGTTATTGATATTTAAAGGTTAAAAAAAACCAACAACTTTGAGAAGAATAACTGTGACTGTGCTTTGAGATTTTTCTGGCAGCTTCCAGTGATGACGTCACAATGGCATCTCACAGTCACAATCCACAGTCCAATCACAATTGGATCTCATTTACATATGCTGCCAATGATGTCACAATGGGATTGTAGCCCTGCTTGCAACATTGTTGCTATCCAAGTACACTTAGTTCTGCTAGCTCCATGATAATGGTGACTCAGGGAGACATGGTGGTGGAGAAGATATTTGGCATGCTTGAGTACAGGTGTTGGGACATCATATTGCATCTGTACAAGATGATGGTGAGACCACAATTGAAGAATTGTGTACAGTTCCAGCAACCAGCTATAGGCAGGCATGGAACTCGCTATCAAAACATGGAAGGGACCGGGGGACAGGGGGGCCACAATTTTTTGGCGGTCGCATGCGCACGCTCACACACACATGTGCAAGGCGTGGATTTATTCACTCTAATATATTTTCCGCCCCTGGCTATAGGAAATATGCCATTAAGCTGGAGATGATGCAGAAAAAATAATGAGCATGTTATCACGACTGGAGGGCTTGAGTTATTATGAAAGGCTGAAAAGAGTGAAATGTTTTCCTTCAAGCATAGGAGGCTGAGGAGTGACATTATAGAGGTATATCAAATCATGAGGGGAAGATAAGGTAGATGGTCACTGTCTTTTACATAGGTTAGCACAATCTAAAACTGGAGGGCATAGATTTAAGATGAAAGGGGAAAGATTGATAATGGACCTGAAGGGCAACCTTTTCAACAGAAGGTGGTGTGTGTATGGTACAAGGTGCTAATGAAAGCTGAAGAGGCTTGAAAAGAGATTTGGTCAGGTACATGTATTGAAATAGTTTAGAGGGAAATGGTCCAAACACAGGAAAATTGGACTAATTCAGATAGACATCTCGGTCAGGACAGAGGAGTTGGGCTGATGAGCTTGTTTCCATGCTGTATAACTCTATGACTCTATGAGTAGTTGACTCTTAACTGCCCTCTGAAATAGCCTGGATGGCCAAATTCATACTCATCGAACATGCCAATGCATTTCCCAGCCCAGCTGACCTTTCATAGACAGACAGGTTGGAGTCTGCGTTAGGGGAGCTGTTGCGAGTTGCATTATGCAGAAGATGCCCACATTGGCAACGGATGCCTTTTGTTTCTCAGCAATCACTGGCAAGCTGGGAAATTACCCACCAACATTTAACTGAAGCCTGGGAGTTATAGCAGAATGTACCTGATTTATAACATTTCCAACATGGCTCCGTTCCTGACCTACAAAGGAATTAAAATTATAGCCTTCTGTCTAGTTAACAATGCACAATGTTCATAATAAACCTGTATAGACAATGATATAGAACACACCAAGCAGCTTGATCCTAAAATGTAGCAATCCTTTTCAATGCTATAACTTCCTAAGAGCAATAAACTAACAAACTCGTCATTCATGGGAACATCAAAGTGATTAGTTTCTTTTCAGAAGCTGAGTTCAGCATTTTCCCCCATATCTATGAGCTACTTAATCATCTTGACAAGTACTATTGTAGACGTACGCTGAGCAAAATGTTTAGGGTTGAGGATATTTTACCTTTAATCGATGAGTATCAATAGAGAACTAATGGTCCATTTCAATTACTTTGTTTTGTTTCCCATTCTTTTCTCTGTTACTGACTTTAATCAACAGCACTTCATCAAATAAATTAACATGCAACAATACTGTTAAAGCACACTTTGATTTTGTACCTACTGTTCTTCATATGACACGTCCACAATGACAACCATAGCTTCAAAAGATTCTAAACAAACATACAGGACTTCTATATGATGAGTGACATGCAATCATACATTCACAGGATGGTTACATCACAGAAGGGGCCATTCAGTGACTGACTCGTTCATGCATTCATGTGAGAGAAATCTGGCTAGTCTCACTCATCCCTCTCCATAGGTCATTAAATGATCTATTATTGAGAGAGTTTAGTTAAGTGGGTGGAATGGAATTCCAAACACTGGAGTTTAGAAGAATAAGGGGGACATTGAAACATACAGAATAGTGAAAGGCTTGGATAGAGTGGGTGTGGAGAGGATGTTTCCACTAGTGTGAGTGTCTAGAACTTGAAGTCATAACCTCAGAATTAATGGATGTTCTTTTAGGAAGGAGACGAGGAGAAATGTATATGTGATGAATCTGAGGAATCATTTGCCACAGAAGGCTACAGAGGCCAAGTCAGTGAATATTGTTTAGGCAGAGATAGATAGATTCTTGATTAGTACAGGTGCCAGAGGTTATGGGGGAAAGGCAGGATAATGGGGTTAGGAGGGAGAGATAAATCTGCCATGATTGAATGGCGGAGTAGACACGATAGGCCCAATGGCCTAATTCTACTATTCCTTTATGACATGATCTTATGACTTATCCAGCTGCTCAAAAAAAATCTGCCCCAACTATCCCTAAAATGCGATATGAAAAGCTTAAACTCATTTAAAGCTTTTAATTAGCAATGTTACAAAATTTTGAGATTTTAAAAATCAAGTCTGCAATTTATCCCATCAGATAAAGCATAAAAAGAAGTTTAATTTGACACCTAATTTACTTTCATATCTTCAGTATTAAGAAAGTTATGGCCATTTTCATACTCGGAAATGAGCATCTTGCTTCCCATTGCCTTTCAATTGACTTAACTCAAAAGCTGTGATCTGGAAAAGTTAAATGTCCATAACATTCTTAAAAATTAAGAGAACTCAATGAAATTTTCAGTTATTATAGATTGAAGCATTCTGAAACAAATATTAAACAATCTTACTTGGATGACCTGAAATTAAAGCATATAATTAGTTAGTTATCTAATTGTAGCTAATTACAAAATTCAATGAGTAGATCTAAACATCTATCAATTTCTTAAGAAAAGATAAACTTTTTTAAAATTGCCTAAGTGTCCAAATAACATTCACACAATAATCCACAATATAACATAATTTTTAAATCAAATTTTCACGAATTTCTGGGCCAAATGGAAGGATTTTAGTGTTTTATGCCTGTAAATTAATGGCCATTTAAATCAACTAGCGAGTGGGTTTTAGCGGAATGCGGTGGATTGGAACGTTGCGGTTAGCAGTGAAGTCGGGGGGAAAAATACTGGGGGTTCATACATTTTTTGGGGAACCCATTTCGCAACATAAAAATATTATTAATGCCTCCCGAAAAACCAACTTTTAATATAAAAATAAACTATTTACCTTTTTTTCTTCCCTACGCAAAATGCTTCCGGTTGTCTGCGGTCACGGCTTTTGAAGGTGATTTTTAAATTACTCTAGTTAATAAATAATCTAGAGTAATTTAAAAATACCACCATTGATGAAATGTCGGAGCGATTTTTCTTCAGCAACCAAATCGCCCGACATTCATCGATTTGTCCTGCCTGTGGAAAAACGGCACTTTAAGCCCGCCCCCCTCTGCAAGGCGCGAAAGTCGCGCACACGGGAAGCGGCAGAAGTGCAGCGCCGGTAAAGGTAAGTTTTGTAACATACCTATTTTAATGTAACGAAAACCGTGAAAGCCCTGAATTCCTAATGCTTTGCTTTATGATTTTCATTGTCCATTCAGTATTCTCACCAAATATATTACCTGCCTATTAAAGGAAAAGTTGTCAGGTTACCTACACTTATTTTTTCTAGGTTTCCATTTAAAAATGTTCTTCTTGCTTTTGTTTCTCTTTGTGCCATGTGGCAAGCCACAATTAAGAACGACGAGTCTTCCACCAGATTCTGTTCTGGATCTTATTCCCCCAATTTCACTATTCTTCCTAAAAGAGTGATAGTGAGTGTTTCTTGGACTGAAGAGAAAAATAAATAGGAATGGATAACTATGCAATATCTATATAACTAAAAGTCTCATCTTGACCACTATCTGTCTGCGTTGTATATTGATTTTAGAAATAATGCTACCATATATCGCTATGACTTTTGGCTATCTTACTCACAGTCCTCCTCTGGTGAGGCAGCCCCAAGATTTTGTCCTATTGATGAAAAATAAAGTTATGAGTGTTTAAAAAATCTTGAGATCAGCTGATTGGTCCTCTGGCCTGTCAATCACCATGGTAATGCCACTTCCGGGGGTGGGGGGGTGGGGGGGGGGCAGGACTATAAAAGTCCGGATGCCTGGACGTGAGTCAGTCACTCTGGAAGATCGCGAGGGAGTGTCCACAAATGTGATTCTAAGCTGCGAATCAACTTAACTGTGAGTCTACAATGTACTTGCAATAAATGATTTGTTAGCCCTTTATGACAATGTCATGAGTTGTTTGGCAATTTGGTGGCCTGCACTCTGCTTGAAATGCTTTGAAATTGAATTTGGTGGCCAGCACTCTGCTTGAAATGCTATGAAATTGAATTTGGTGGCCTGCACTCTGCTTGAAATGCATTGAAATTGAATTTGGTGGCCTGCACTCTGCTTGAAATGCTATTAAATTGAATTTGGTGTCCTGCGCTCTGCTTGAAATGCTATGACATTGAATTTGGTGGACTGCGCTCTGCTTGAAATGCTATGAAATTGAATTTAGTGGCCTGCACTCTGCTTGAAATGCTATGAAATTGAATTTGGTGGCCTGCACTCTGCTTGAAATGGAATTTCATGAAGAGCCGTGAGTGAACTGCCAGCCCACCAGCCCTGAGTGACTGAGCTTCCAGCCCACCAGGCCTGAGTGACTGTGCTGCCAGCGTACCAGGCCTGAGGAACTGAGTTGCTAGCCCACCAGGACTGAGCTACCAGCCCAATAATCCATTAAGCCGGCAGTGTCCATACTAGCCCTCTGGAAACCAGTCCCTTAGGCCCACAATACCCATACTAGCACTCTAGAAAGCCCCCCCCCACTGGTGGAGAGATTGAATATTGCTTTGGGGGACCATCCCTCCCATGTGAACATGGGACCCAACGGGTCTTACTTAGTCTAGTGTAGGATTAAATGGGTACTTGATGATCAGCACAGATTCAATTGGCCAAAGATCCTTTCTCTGCGCCGTATGTCTCCATCACTCTCTGACTCTGTGATTAGGTGAGAAAGTGTTATAATTGCTTGTACAAACAGAATAATCCCACGTTGATTACACGCAATAGTCAACTGATTGTGATGAGGATCTTCTACTAATCAGTGTGATCCTTCCAATGGTTAGTTGGTGCAATATCTTAAAAGTAATTAATTTGGCATTTCACAAGAGATTTTTCGCTGATGAATGGCTGTGTGTTGACTTGAAATTTTAACCCCATATGCTTTTTATCTGGCTACCCTTTCAATAGCGACTTGATCAATATATTTCCTTGTGCATTACTCTCAGCTGCTGTAGTACAATGCTGACTCACCATCATTGATGTTGCGCAGCGCTCTTCATGGTTCAAGATTCAGCATTGTTTAGTGCTGAGCCGGACAAAGTATATTTTTGGGAGAACTCATTGTTGGTCTCATCAGAAAATATAAGGTTTATGTAGTGAGACATTTCTCTTATAAGGGTCAGGGAATCACTTGAGGATGTGTTAAATCCAGAACACGTTGCCCAGCACAGCAGGATGTAAAATGAGTTTTGTAATCGTCTGGTTCCTTGCATTGATTATTAATGCATTTTGCAATAGCTAAGGGCGATTGGATGGAAAGGGTAATTTAGATTGCATTAAGGACGATGATTTTTTTTGCAGATTCGATATGAGAACGGTTTCTCTTTTATGGGAGATAGACACAAAAAGCTGGAGTAACTCAGCGGGTCAGACAGCATCTCTGGAGAAAAGGAATAGGTGATGTTTCGAGTCGAGACTCTTTTATAGAATTCCTTATATAATGTACCATTAATGCCTGCCCCCTCCAGCATGGAGATGGAGCTGAGCACATCGTCTCTTTGACAGCTTTTTTTCTGAGAATCATAGATTCAAGATTCAAGATTGAAGAGAGTTTATTGTCATGTGTCCCAGATAGGACAATGAAATTCTTGCTTTGCTTCAACACAACAGAATATAGTAGGCATAAATAAATACAGAACAGAACAGTGTGACCATCTACCAATGAATATATATATATATATATACAGACACATAAATAAACAGATAAAGTGCAATGGGCTATTAATGATCAGAGTTTTGTTTGAGTTGAGTTTAATAGCTTGATGGCTGTGGGGAAGTAGCTATTCCTGAACCTGGATGTTGCAGATTTCAGGCTCCTGTACCTCCTATCTGAAGGCAGCGGGAAGATGAGTCAGTGGCCAGTGGCAGTCAAACAGCATAGAAACAGGTCTTTTGACCCAACCCGTCCATGTTAAGCAAGATACCCCTATGGTCGTCCTATTTTGTTCATATTCCTCTGATCCATTCCCATCCATGCATATGTCCATGTCTTTTAAATGTTGTTATTGTATCCGCCTCAACTACTTCTGGAAGTTCATTCCATATAACCACCACACTATGTGTGAAAAAGTTATCCCTCAGGTTCCTGCTAAATCTTTCCCTTCTCACCTTCAACCTACGCCCTCTAGTTCTTGTTTTCTCTGCCCTCGGAAAAAGGCTCTGTACCATGACCCTATTTCTTCTCCTCATGATTTTATACGCCTCTACAAGATTGCCTACATTCCAAGGAATAAAGCCCTAGCCTGCCAAATCTCTCTCTGTAGCTCAAGCCCTTGAGTCCTGGCAATATTTTCGTATATTTCTTTACATTCTTTCCAGCTTAATGATATAGCAGGATGACCAAATTTGAACACAATACTCTTGCGGGGTATCCGGGGTTATGGGTAGAAAGTAGGGGAAGTGGGTTGAGAGGGAAAGATAGATCAGTCATGATTGAATGGTGGAGTGGACGATGGGCCGACCGGCCTAATTCTGCTCCTATCATTTAGGAACATATGAGTAGTAGAAACAAGGAGCTGCAGTTTATGCTTAATACACAAAAGGATACAATGTGCTGGAGTAATTCAGCAGGCCAGGCTGTATCTCTGGAGAACATGGATGGATTTGCAGAATGGTCTCAACCCGACACTTCACCTACCACCTATTCATCTTAGATCTAGCATATGAAGGATTGATAAAGGTGTTTCTCAGTTATAAGAAAATGCTTTTACCAATTCTCTTGTCTTCCCTCATCTCAACGATGACATGGACTTGTGAAATCAATGTGCACCAGTGAGGACTAAATAGGATGTTTAGTGGTGTTTCTGAAGCTCCACAGGAGTAAACTCTTCAACTTATGATAGCCAGTGGTCCTCGATTCATCCCACTTGGTCATTGACATACCAATGCTCACCGAAAAGAATTGTCTGAGTGATTATCTCAAAGATAGACACAAAATGCTGGAGTAACTCAGCGTGACAGGCAACATCTCTGGATAGAAGGAATGGGTGAGGTTTTGGGTCGAGACTTCTTCAGATTTCAGCAGCTCATTGCTGCAAGAATCACTCACAGTTTGACCACACTTTGTGTAAGATGGCAGAGCAGCCTGAAGCTGACTTTTCAGGTCACCCAGTGTCAGCACATTGTGCCTTTAAAAAGTTGAAAATACAACAAACCAGCATGATGTGCTCTGACTTCAAACACGACAAATCTATGAGGGCTGTGATGTGGACTATTGAGCCATGGTGTAGGACAGTGTGAGTTGTGCATTATTAGCTGCAAGTCCAATGTCAGAATATAACATAAGCCCAAATGTCAACTGCAACTGTAAGTTGCAACTTCAATTTCATGATTTCACCTGGAAAATACTTATAGGTCAAACTACACAGAGTAGGACAGATTTCTGATTGCATAGTTCTGAGGAAAAAATGCTTCAATCTGTTTTCTACGCTGTGGAATTATATTACAGCACAAAACAAGCAATTTCATCCAAACAGTGTTTTCCTTCCGCTTTTGTTCCAGATGAATCTCCTGCCTTCCTATTTCAAATTTAAAGCATGAAAGGAAATTCAGATGGGATCATGCAATTATTCAGCAATTAATATTCTGTTTGGTTTTCCTAGCTTCAAAATGGAAAAACAAATCATCCATCACAATGCCTTCCTCAGTAGCTGTTTGGCATACCAATAATGACCTCTTGCACTTTTCTCTCATCTTAGGTCTAACATATGAAGGAATGAAAGAAGCTGTTTCTCATTCATAAGAAGATGCTTTCACCAATTATGTGGGCTTTGAAGGAGACAGAGACTATTGCTGGTAAAACCACGAATGGGTCGGAGTAGGCGATAGTGACACAGCTGGTAGAGCTACCGCCTCACAGTGCCTGAGACCCGGGTTTGATCCTGACCTCAAGTGCTACCGATGTGGAGTTTGCACACTCTCCCTGTGACCGCATGGGTTTCCTCTGGGTGCTCTGGTTTCTTCCCACATCCGAAAGATGTGTGGATTTGTAGGTCAATTGGCCCTCTGTACATTGTACCTAGTGTGTAGGGAATGGATGAGAAAGTGGGATAACATAGAACTAGTGTGAGTGGGTGATTGATGGTCAACGTGGACTTGGTGGGCCGAGCGGCCCGTTTTTATGATGTATCTATCAATCAATCAATCAGTTAGTCAATATAAGAAATTATTCCTGGTTCTCTCCTGAACTGAGGGCATTACTTTGCAGATATCTGGATCACATGCATGATAAAGTACCAGCAGCAATGGAACAGTTCAAAGAAATTTCCTGCCCATTGTGACTACTCCACACCTGTCGAGCCTTAAGAAAATAATGCCTTTATCTTCAACAATTAAATCAACTTTCCTCACTATCACTGTAACTTTGTTCTGCTTGAATGCAGCTTTCGGATATTATCATATTTCTTTCCTAACATGATTTACATATCACTGAATCTGAAGCCTTATTTTGCGGAGCTTTTCATTGCAATTTCAGAGTACATCAAATATACCAAACAAACAAGCTGCAAAAAATTATTGCTGAAGAGCACTAAATATGGTTAAGCTGGGATCAATTTTGCTTGGCTAATAAATATAGAAATGCCATTAGTGCACTTGATGTATTGTGCAAAGCAATCTGCTGCCTAATCAGCCATTCCGGAGCTTGATGCATGGAGACCACTAATAAACTGTCTTATTGCACCTGAAATCAAAAATGTGCACAGCTAGGCATCACTGTATCACTTGATATTTCACCCTGCTTCAGTGTAGACTTCAAGTGAATCAGAATCACGTAGTACAGAACATAGAACATTACAGCGCATGAACAGTTCCTTCCGTCCACAATGTCTATGTTGATCATGATGCCTAGTTAAACTAATCTCCTCTATCTGCATGTTAATCACATCCCTCCATTCTCTGTCTATTCAAAAGCCTCAAATACCATTATCATATCTCCTGGGGTGGAAGATTGCAACCTTCATGTGATCCACCCTGTTTAGACGAATGCAATCAACCCGGCGTGCACAATCAAATAAGATCAAATAGAACAAGTTGTCCTTCAACTTTAGGCTGTGCACGCCATATATAAGAAGATCATATCTCCTTCCACCATGGTTATTCTAGGCATCCAGAAAGGCATTTCTGTGTAAAATTCTTTCCTGTAATCTTTTCCCCCACCCCTCTTCTCACCTTAATCTATGGCCTCTCGACTTTGACCAGGATTGAAATAATCCTGGGGAAAAGGTCTTGACCTTCTACCCTATCTATGTCTCTCAAAGCTTATATACGTATCCGATTTCCCCAAAGCCTCCAACACTCCAGAGAGGGGGGCCGGTCAACCTATGAATTTTGAACAAGTTAGACAATTGGGGTTATAGAGTCCTAAAGCATGAACAGGGCCTTTAGCCAGATGAATCAATGTTGTCCCTCAAGCACCCATTTAGACTATTCCTACACTATTCCCATTTTATGCTCCATACATTCTGATCAACTAAACTCTGATTCTACCAGTCACTTACTAAACAGGGCAAATTAACAGTTTGCATAGGCTAACCTGGAATTAACCTATCAACCCGATTAATTAACCTACCTGCATGCCTTTGGGATGTGATAGAGCATTGGAGAATCAAAGGAAACCCACGTGGTCACAGGGGAAACTCACACACACAGCACCAGAGGTCAGAATTGGACCCCAGAACTACGGCAGCAGTTCTACTAGATGTATTACTGTACTATCCATTTAATTCTGTTTCTCGGGTCGTTCATTGTATCTCTGCAAATATCGCAACTTCAGGTGTCTGTACATATCATTTTGAAAGCCATTTACTGTATGAACCAGCACCTTCAACCATTTCCTGCAGGATATTTCTGATCATACAATTTGCTGCGTACATGTCCAGACAAACTGGGTGTTGCTGCGTAGAAGCCCAGGAACATCCAAGCTGCCAGTCATACCTTATGCTGAGAATAAATTCATGGTTTCAAGGTTTCAAGGTCAGTTTATTGTCACATGTAGCAATTAAGGTACAGTAAAATTCAAATTACCATACAGCCATACTAAAAAAAGCAACAAGACACACAACTGCATAAAATTTAACATAAACATCCACCACAGAGGATGCCCCACGTTCCTCACTGTGATGGAAGGCAATGAAGTCCAATTTCCTCCTCTTTATTGACACCAAACTCTGATTATAGAATAGGTTCCACCAAAGAGACTGAGGTTTGTTGCACTGAGGTTAAGTAGTTGGGTGACACTATTGTCAATGTATTTCAGTGAGGCAAGTAATAGGTTCTCAACTTTGTATCTTAAATGGAAGTAATGCTTCCTAAAACATTTGGAACAATAGAGATTCAGGATTCAAAGGTTAATTGTGTAAGAAGGAACTGCAGATAATCCAAAGATAGACCCAAAAAGCTGGAGTAACTCAGCGGGACAGGCAGCATCTCTGGAGAGAAGGAATGGGTGACGTTTCGGGTCGAGACCAGGGCCGGATTTACGTATAAGCTTCACAAGCTTCAGCTTAGTGCCTTGAGATCTAGGGGGGCCTCGGCAGGGACGGATTTATCTATAGGCTTCATAGGCTGAAGCCTAGGTCCTCAAAATCTAGGGAGCCTCCGGCCAAGGTGTGTTTTTCCCAGAGTAAAAGAAATCCAGAGAACAAAAAAAATTGGAGCGCTATCAGCGTTTCCACTTTGATGGAAACTATCCAAAATTCTGGTGCTGCCCGCTGGAAGTTTTGGGGAAAAAAAATTGTGACCATCCGCGCCTGTGCAGTTGGAGGAAGCCAGTGACGCAGTAACGATACAAAATGACGCTGTCTCTCCGCGCGTGCGCAGTGGGCCCGGGCGGGTTCAGATCTCCATTTGCACTCCACACAATCACCTCGATGCCTCGTGTCTACTCCAGGTAAGTAGTGGAATATTGCGTTGTGGGAGTGCCCGCTTCTCCGGGCCGGGGGGGGGGGGGGGGAGGGGCTGCAGTGTCTGAGGCGCAGAGTCGGAACCTCATTGCGTTAGAGGGAGAGAGAGGCGAAGGGAGGGAGAGAGAGGGTGGGATTTTAGAGGGGGAAAGAGGGGGGGGTTGAGACAGAGGGGGAGAGAGAGGGAGGGGAGGGGAGAGAGGGAGGGGAAGAGGGGAGAGAGAGATGGGGAGGGAGAGGGAAAGGGGGATTATCTTTAGTGAGATTGCAAAATTAAAGTAGGTTTTAGAACAATTATATTTTCACCTCCATATGAATAATATCAAACAATTGGAACTGCTTTCTTTTCCTTGATAACAATACTGAAAAATATGTATACCATAGTTTACGACTTTCATTTTGCATCATATTTTTAATGTATCACACCATCACATTTGAACAGTAACAGGCGATCAACATTTTCTAAAAAAAGGTTTTATTTACTGCAAAATCTTACAGTGCAAATTTTATTTGCAGTGTTTGCATGCTCCTTTATAACATTTTACATAACATTTTACAGTACAACAATTATTAAAACAAGGACATCTTGAATTCTTGATTTAATAAAATGTATACAACAATGACACCAATCATCCCATTCCAACCACTCATTACTCTTGACTCAACCAAAATTATTTTTGAAATATTGGTCATAAATTTGGTGCAAAGATGCTCCAAAATAAGGCTCAGAATGCACCAGAGAGCATGTAAATCCCCAGAGCTTCCAGGGCCCTTAAGCAGACCCTGGACCCCGCCCGCAACGGTCTTTGAGCTTTGTGCTTGTGATATGCGCTGCTTGCACTTATTTTACATAAAATGTTTGTAATCCTGCCATGCCACCCCCCTTTTTGAAAAGCTTCGTATCGGCCTGGTGTATAATATTTTTGACACTGTCATAGGCCTTTCCTACATATGCTGTTACAATGCACTGTAGTCGCTAAACAACACTTCAGTAATTTTCCTTGCCCTCCATTTCAGAATAATAGTATTTTAAGCCGATAACTCGACACTAGCAATAAAAAGTGAAGCTTTCTAGCCCTTATCTCATTGGCCACGGTCAGCTGCACATCGGTGTCAATTTGGTGGACTCTTCCATCTTCCTCTCGTCGTGGGGGTGGGGGATTGGGAGGTACCTCACAAATGGAATAACTTGAGTGGGGGAGGGATAGAGAGGGAGAAAATGCCAGGGCTACCTGAAGTGAGAGAAATCAATATTCATACCACTGGTCCCAACAGAGACAGAGTCGCCGTAGTCCTTAACCTCCACCACATCAGCCGTTACATACAACACATAATCCTCCGAAAATTCCAATGGGATCCCAATGATAATATCCTAGTTAATAATGAAATATTTTATAATTAGAATGGATTATGTAAATGATTAGCTTGAGATAGCCTGAGTATAACCCAACTTTCTCTGGGTGCTGAAATAAGCTGAAGTTTGCCGAAATGTGGGAATCAGGAAATTGGAGGCCAACTTTCACACTGCTGTTCAAGCTGGAACCTGTTATGTGCCAAGTAGAATACCATAGTAGTAGAGTAGTACCAAGTAGAATACCATAGTAGTAAACAGAAGCCTTGGGAGAGGATGAGCTTCCTGAGAACTTGGTATTGAATTGAATTGAATTGAATGCCTTTATTGTCATTCAGACCTCTCGGTCTGAACGAAATTTCGTGCCTGCAGCCATACATATATAAAAACAACAACACCATACAATAAACACAAAATTAACATCCACCACAGTGATTTCACCAAACACCTCCTCACTGTGGTGGAAGGCAAAAGTCTTAGGGTCTCTGTCTTTTCTCCCCTCCCCATTCTCCCTCTGCGCTGAGGGGATTCAGGCCACCGCCACCGCTGACGCCGGAACGCCGGAACACCACCACAGGGCCCGCCGCTGGAACGTCGCTGGAGCACCGCAGCTCCCGAAAGCCAGGCCGCCGCTGGAGCACCGCAGCTCCCGAAACCCAAGCCGCCGCTGGAGCACCGCAGCTCAGAGGGAGCCAGGCCGCCGCTGGAGCACCGCAGCTCCCGAAACCCAGGCCGCCGCTGGAGCACCGCAGCTCCCGAAACCCAGGCCGTCGCTGGAGCACCGCAGCTCAGAGGGAGCCAGGCCGCCGCTGGAGCACCGCAGCTCAGAGGGAGCCAGGCCGCCGCTGGAGCACCGCAGCTCCCGAAACCCAGGCCGTCGCTGGAGCACCGCAGCTCAGAGGGAGC
The DNA here is from genome assembly GCA_963514005.1 of Raja brachyura. The sequence continues at coordinate 85,244,621 of OY740781.1, read as the reverse complement.
CAGGCCGCCGCTGGAGCACCGCAGCTCAGAGGGAGCCAGGCCGCCGCTGGAGCACCGCAGCTCCCGAAACCCAGGCCGCCGCTGGAGCACCGCAGCTCCCGAAAACCAGGTCGCCGCCGGAAGCCAGGTCGCCGCTGAAGCTCTGAAGGCCGTGCCGCCGCCTCTGGAAGCTGGAAGGCCGTCACCAGGGCCTCAGCACAGACGGAGACGGTGTCGGGGGACACGACAGGAAAAGTCGCATCCCCCCGAAGGGAGAGACTAAAACCCCCGTTTCTCCCACCCTCCCCCCCCCCCCACACACATACACAACCCAACAAACCAAAAATAAACACCAAAAACAGGGACGAGGACAAAAATAAAATAAAAGACAGAGGGACTGCAGGTGAGCCGCAGCTGACAAGCAGCGCCGCCACTCCGAAACAGTATTCTCTGCAAACAGGAACGTCTGTGGGTAGCTGACAATCAAAGATTATATTGTTAAGATGGAATTGAAAAGGTTGTGTTTCTTGACTAAGTTCCTGCTTTCGAATGTTTGTGATCAACAGTTTTGTGATTAATTGAAGCACTGGACGGCAAGACTATTGTGTCAATAACAAGAATACTTTGAATGGGTAGAGCTGTGATTGATTTGTAGTAAACATCATTGCTGCCATTCTGTATAAACATGTGACTACATTTCCAAAACACTATAAAATAAGCTGTATGTCTTCATTCATTAGAGTGTTAGCCCAGGGAGAGTCAAGTATCTGCTGTATACTTGACTTTGTATCCCCTAGCACTCTTGCCGGCTCAATGATCAGTGAAACTTGTGTTGGTTTTACCTAATTTATTGTGAGTTGTCTGTTTTAAGAAATGAACTTTAACACCAACACTAACCACGTCTTCCCATCTCCAACCCTTTCTGCCTTCCTCAGAGACCATACCCTCCGCAACTCCCTGGTTAACTCATCCCTCCCCATCCAAACCACCCCATCCCCAGGTATGTTCCCTGCAATGCAGAAGATGCACCACTTGTTGCTATACCTCCTCCCTCGACTCTGTCCAGGGAGGAGCCCCCCGACAGTCCTTTCAGGTTAGGCAGACGTTCACTTGCACCTCCTCCAACCTCATCTACTGTATCCGTTGTTCAAGATATGAACTCTTATATATTGGCGAGACCAAACGCAGACTGGTCGATCGTTTTGCGGAACACCCTCGCTCAGCCTGCATGAACCAACCTGATTTCCCGGTTGCTGGACACTTTAATTCTCCTTCCCATTCCTACACAGACCTTTCTGTCCTTGGTCTCCTCCATAGTCAGAGTGAGGCTAAATGCAAATTGGATGAACAGCATCTCATATTTCGCTTGGGCAGCTTACAGCCCAGTGGTATGAAAATTGATTTCTCTCACTTCAGGTAGCCCCGGCATTCCCTCTCTCTCTATCCCTCCCCCACGCAAGTCACACTAGCTTTTCACCTTACAAACAGATGTTTGCTTTATCATCGTCACTTTTTTGCATATCTTTCATTGATTGTTCTTTTTTATCTCTTCACATCACCATTTATATCTCTAGTTTCCCTGATCCCTAACCAGTCTGAAGAAGGGTCTCAACCCAAAATGCCACCCATTCTTTCAAAGGTTAATTTGCAGTTTGAGTCAATTGTAAGGAAGGCAAATGCATTGTTAACATTCATTTCAAGAGGACTTGCATATAAAAGCAAGGTTGTAATGCTGAGAGTTTATAAGGTCAGGCCACATTTGGAATAGTGTGAGCAGATTTGTAACTCATATCTGAAGAAGAATATTCTGGTGTTGCAGAGGGTCCAGAGGAAGTTTACGAGAATGATCCCGGGGATGATTAGGTTAACATGTGAGCAGCAGTTGATGGCTCTGGGCCTGTACTCAGAAGGATGAGGAAGATCTCATTGAAACCTACTGAATAACAAAAGGCCTACATAGGTAAATGTGGAGAGGCTATTTCCAGTAGTGGGAGAGTCTAAGACCAGAGGGCAGAGTTTTGAAGTAAAAGTACATCCTTTAAGAATGGAGATGAGAAAGAATTTCTTTAGCCATAGCGTGGTGAATCTGTGGAATTCATTATGGCGGTGGAGACCAAGTCATTGGGTATTTTTAAAGCAGAGATTGATAGATTCTTGATTAGTAAGAGCGTCAAAGGTTATGGGGAGAAGGTACGAGAATGGGGTTGAGAGAAATAGATCAGCCATGATATCTTGCCGTTTTGAGACTCAACTGGAAACGTCACGTTCTCCAGGTTCTCCAGGGCATGCTGCCTGACTCGCTCAGTTACTCCAGGACTTTGTGGCCTTTTGTCTAAATTAAAACAAATTGACAAAAGGTCATTATGCTGAAACATTGATTCATTTTCTCTCTTCAAGGTTGCTGCCTGACCTGTTGATAATTTTTTAATTCTGTTTTATTTCATGAGTATTTGGAGTCAAAACAATTGATCACCCAAAAAGCCATAAGAACACCAACTTAAATAAAAGTTAATATAGAGAGTATGCATTAACTTCCAGGGTCCATCTATTGAATTGCCAAACTATAGGAGTAAAAGCGATCTATCCCTTTGTGAACAGTACTTTGAAATAGTAAGATTAAATGAGCACTTACCAGTTTGAAGTTTGATCTTTATTTTATGAGGAGTTACGATGAGGGATTACGTGAAGAACCCGCCAGCACGCATGCGTGACATTCTTCAAAGCAGTGGTGTGAAATCACAGATAGCAACGTAGACTAATATAGTAAGATAAGAGAGAACTTCCATACCAGTTGAACTTTATAATAGAGGGTTTTGGGAGCGGAGGGCACGTAATCCTTCATCGTAACTCCTCATAAAATAAAGATCAAACTTCAAACTGGTAAGTTCTCATTTAATCTTACTATTTTACTTCGGAGTCACGTGAGTGACTACGTGATGATTTCAAAGCTCTGTGATTTCATGCCCTGGAAACAAGTCCATGCTCACACACTGCCATGCTGGGATAAGAGGATGAACGTATTTCAGACATGACACTGGCTGAAAAACAAAATAGGTATTTATTCATACCAAAACAAAAATATATCCCATATAGGGTAACTATTTAGCAGTACTCAAAATTTTCCCTGCAAAAGTGTCAGGAGAGGCCATGGGTTTGTTATAGAAGCGTTGGAATGTCTTCTCATTGCTCCAACCCGCTGTGGCCAGGATGTGGTCCATGGGTACTTCCATCATCCTAGCCCCCGAAGTAGATGCAGCCCTGGTGGAGGGAGATTTGAAGACATTAGTGTCCGCTGCATCTAACACCACCCTTAACCATCTTGATATGGTTTGCACCGTGACTTTGTGATGCGGCCGTTTATGGCTTATAAGTAAAGCTCTCTCCGTGCCCCTGAGAGTCTTAGTGACTGTGATATATTGTAATATCAGTGTAACGATGCAGAGTCGAGTATCTGCAGGATAAGCTTGAAACTCTAATGTTTGTCCAGACGAACCGGGTCAGTCTTGTTTTAACAGCCCCTGTATAAGAAAAGTTATTTTGCCATTGGAGATTGTCATGGCGTCCATACTTAACTTGTGTAGGGACTGGACCCGTTGTGCTGTGACAAGTGCCATAATCATTACCATTTTATAGGTGAGCTTGTCCAAGGTGAGCCCCGAATTGGCTGTCCATCCTCGTAACATAGTCAAGACTGCTAATATCCCACGTATGGTTGTATCTGGGCCTAGGGGGATTGGAATTAAATATTCCCCTCATTAGCTTAGACACTAATGGGTGTGATCCAATAGCCAGATGATCACTCCCTTTGCCCAGATAATTCGATAGAGCACTCCTTGCACAGTTGATGGCACTGTAGCTTAATCCTTCATCGTAGTGGAGGGTAGCCAGGCATTCCAGAACTTCCGTGATGGTGGCTGTTTCATAGGTAGTGTTCGTTGTAGTACAGAACACTTCCCACTTCCTGATATAGATCAGGTACTGTTTCCTGGTGGACTCCCTGCACGACGCTGAGATGGTATTTATAGTTCTGTCGGTGAGTCCGTATCCCAGAAGTGGCCGTTTCAGAATCTGCAAATTTACAGGTCCATGCGGTCATGACATGGATGGCTTTCCCCTGAAACGGGATGTATCAATAAACTAGGTCGTTTGTTGACCCGGATGCAAGGTTCTGTGGCCATCTTCTGTACTGCTGGGAACCATGGTTGGGTAGGCCAATCAGGCACAACCAAAATACCCGATGCGGAGTCTTGTCTTATTTTTTGCAAGACCCGACTGATGAGGCAGAAGGGGGGAAATGCATAGCAGAACAAATCCCCCCAATGTAACGAGAAAGCGTCCATCGCTACTGCCCCTGGGTCTGGTTCCCAAGCAACATATGTTGGAGGTTGGTGATTAAGTCTGGATGCAAAAAGGTCGATATCTGGTGTCCCATAACGTTCTATAATATCCGTAAACACTTTCCGATCCAACATCCATTCTATGTTGTCGTTGAATTTTCGTGATCTGGTGTCTGCCACTGTGTTTAGCTTACCTGGAAGGTAAGTGGCTGAGATCCAAATTTCCCTTTGCAGACACCAGTGCCAGATATTGTTAGCCAATTCATCACATGATATCGACTTTATTCCACCCATATGATTAATATAAGCCACCACTGTGGTGTTGTCAATTTGTAACCTGACATGCAACTGGTGCATATCTGAGCAGTATGCCCTTAGTCCATGAAATGCTCCCAGCATTTCTGAATAATTAATCCCTAATGTTTTGAATAGGGTTAGCTCTTGTGCACTCCATCTACCTCCACAACTTGTGGTGGTATTAGTTGCTCCCCAACCTTTGGCACTGGCATCAGTTTGTAAGATAACCGAGGGATTCATGATAGTGATGGGGTTAGAACAAAGCTGTGCATTTTCTATCCACCAATTTAATTCAGATTTTGCCTTTTCTGGTAGTTTCATAGGCCTGTCAAAATGGCCTGCATGATTTTTGAGAGCTATAATTTTTGCTCTTTGAAGGTTTTGATAATGGAGTGCTCCAAATTGTGCTGCGGGAAAAGCAGCCACTATTTTCCCAATCACTCTGGCTACTTGCCGTATAGATGGATCCCTGATGCCAGTGAGGCTCCTGCATGCTTCTATCAAGTCCACCACCTTGTTAGGTGGTAAGGTGATAGACATTTGTACCGAGTCAATAGTGAACCCTAAATAATCCATGGTAGTGGAGGGTTCCAATATTGATTTATCTGGATGTATGATAAATCCCAGCTTTTGAAAAAGATGTTTTGTGGCTAGAACTGCCAATGTAGCCATCTCCAAATTCTCCCCGACAATGAGGATATCATCAAGGTAGGCCATAACAATATGGTTTTGTTTCCTTAAATAGGCTAAAGCTGGTTTCAATATTTTGGTAAACAGCCTGGGTGCTGATGATAACCCATTGGGTAAGGCTTTATATTGCCATAATTGTCCCATCCACATAAATTTCAGGTATTTCCTATGATCCTTGTGTACAGGTACTGAATAGTATGCATCCTTAAGGTCAATGCAAGCCGTGTAGTACCTTTCAGATATTAGCTGTTTAGCCGTGACAAAAGTGTCCATTTTAAAATGAACATACTGGACGGAAGTATTTAGTTCGGTCAGGTCTATGATGATGCGGCACCCGCCATCTTTTTTATTTTTGGTAAATATATTTGATACGAACTCCTGAGATTCTCTGATAGTCTTCTCAATTACCCCTTTGTTAATTAGTCTTGATAGTTCAGCATGGCCTGTCGTTCTTTCTTTCTGTGAAAGTATAAACTTCCGGCTAGGCGAATGCTGAACTGGGGTAGGGAGTTCGTGAATAAACTCAATTTTATAACCCTGAATACTTCCGAGTATGTAAGGATCAGAGGTAAAGGTGCGCCATACTTCATGAAACAAGTGCAACTGTCCCCCCACATTAGATGAATTTAGACATGCAATGTTCCTGAGGGAACCAGACCCACCTACCTCCATGGTTACTGCCGGTGTTGCGGTCTTTGCCCTTGCTTCTTTTGTTGCTGTGTTGCTGTGTTGTAGGGATGGCGCATTTTCCAAGAAGGCCGGGCTGGGCCATGGCCTAAAAAAGACCGTTGTGCAGGTGGGCCGGCCTTTGAGCTTTCACCACCGGACGGTCTGTTGTGATATCGCTGTCCGGTGGGTGTGTAGGGGTGCTGCCGCTGCTGATAGTGGGGTTTGGAGGTACCAGGTACCTTAATCAGGCCTATAGCCTTGGCCTCCTCATCCAGGTCTTTCACCTGTTTTGGAAGGTTATCCCCAAACAGCAGATTAGGTGGTTGCAAGTTACCTGACCTGCATAACCCCGCAAATTTGGGAATAAGTGCAGGTTTGATGATGCCCTTCCGATAGCTATTTATTTCAAACTGTGTGGTACACAGCAAAGCCAGAGCATCTTGCAGTTCTTCTGGTAACTCCACCCCTACAGCAATCCTGGCCACTGCTGTAATCCCGGCGGCCAATAGTTTCAGAATCCTCTGAAGCTTGATTTCTTGCCCTCTTATAGTAGGGCTCATGTTCCCCCATATAGGGTTATTCACCGCAGGAACATTCAAAGAGTTACAATTCTCAGGAGCGAGATACTTCTCAGCTGTTGCATTAATGGCTTGCTCCTGAAGCTGGTTGGTAGCCATATAGTTAATGCTGGCTGCCAGCTTCTGGTGAATAGGCAGTCCTTTCTGTGTAGGAACGGCATGTTTGTTCACCATATCCAGTAACTCTTCCTGCACCCCTGACACTGCTGGTTGTTCAGCCAAATCCCCCTCTTCAGGGTCAGCCCAGTTCTGACCCCTAATGCTCCCCTGCGAAGAGGGTGAGACATTTGGCAGTCCATGGTAGGATTCTGCCGTGGGCCTGAGAAGAGGCCCACTGTGACTCTGCCCCTGCAAAAGCAGGTCACGCTGGAGCAACTGCTCCATCATCCGCTCCATGCGGGAAAGACGCCCGCCGTCGCTATCAGCGAACGGGGTGTCTTCGGGTCCGGACCCAGCTGAGTCACTGGCCCCGTCCGACTTCCGGGTGGATTTGCCGCCCGACCGCGGCGTACCTGCGGTCCTCATCGGCGAAAAGTCGGGAGCTGCCGGTAACACCTGCAGCTCAGGAGTAGCAGCACGCTGCTGGCTGCTCCCCACAGCAGCGGATTTTGCCGCTGCTCTTTTAGATTTTCGCGACTCCATGTTGGGTTTTCTCCTGTAAGTAAGAAAAATACCGAGTCGCCACGCTCACCACTACAGGTGAGACTTACCTTCCGTAAGTTTTTAAACTTACGCTGGAGGAGCGATGCTCCTCCCGACTGTCGCTTCCGCAATGCGTTCAACGATATGTCGCGCATGCGTGCTGGCGGGGTCTTCACGTAGTCACTCACGTGACTCCGAAGTAAAATAAGGCCTAGAACTTTAAAGTCAGTTATGGTCTCACCTCTCCCTGTCACTCTAACCCTCTGAGAATCTGAAATGAACAAAGGGATATTTATGAGGAGACCTACACGGTCAAGGAGAATCTGCAAACTCCATACAAACAGCACTCCACGTCAGGATCAAACCTGGTCTCTGGCATTGTGAGGAAGTAGGTCTACCAGCTGTGCCACCCTTAACATTTGGATATGAAATCACTGTGTCAATTTGGGGGCAGTCACAGCATCTTAAAAGCAAGGTTTTCTCATCTGTTCAGTTTCTTTTTGATTGATAATGTTCACGTGTGATGCCTTATGCTGCTTCAGCATGTTAAGGATGTAATCATTGCAACTTGTTGTATTAAATTATGTTTGACTTTAAGAAATTATGAGTGGCCTTGTACTTTGCATTCTGCATTTCAAATATGGTAAAATTAAGAGGGCCGAACACATGCATGACATATTTTATTAATGGATATATAATATTAGTGGACAGATGTAATATTATGAGAGAATATATTTTTGGAAGAAAAGCCATTGAAATATGTAGGTAACATGGATATTAAGGCACAAAGATGAATCGGGAATTAAAGGTTCAAATACATGAACTGCCCTGAAGTTAAAAAAAATCTACTTAAGCAAAATAATGGGTATTTGATCACAACTGTGTGATGGTGGTCATAGACCTTCAAAAATGCTAATTAAATACCAAAGATAAACATACATAAAAATGCAGTCATTGGACCATAAGTTGGAATGTCCCATTATGGAAGGCAATTTAAAGGTATAGATGTGAAAACATCGAGGACAATTAAGTTCAATGGTACCAAATTACTACAGGAATAGAATATCCAGCCACAACCATGCAGTGTAGCTGGCACTTTAAACTGGAGATTAATTTCTATGTTAGGTACTGTACCTTATCAGCTTAATTTCTTTGCTGAGAAATTGGTTATGAAGACCTGATGGAGGAGATAAGGCTAATAATAGTATTCATTAGTTTTTGATGAAATTATGAACTGGTTTGATTGAGCACTACTGAAAAGAATATTTCCCCGATGAGTACTGAGGGAATTTTAATGTTAAAATAACCATTGGGGTGGGGGCTTATTTGAGAGAAACATCTTAACCCAATCAGTGTTAGCATGAGAGACTCGGTACCACATAGAGTAATTTTGGTGATTGTCATTGGTGAATTAAGGTAGAAGCTGGGAAAAATACTGATGTACAGAAGATCTCTCCTGGTCCCAAAACACTGATGCAATTATAAAGAAAGCACATCAGCACCTCCTGAGAAGATTACAGAGAGTCGGTATGTCAAGGAGGAACGTGGCTTGGTTCGGCAACTTGAGTGTCCCGGAGCGGAAAAGTCTGCAAAAAGTTGTAAACACTGCCCAGTCCATCATCGGCTCTGACCTCCCTACCATCGAGGGGATCTATCGCAGTTGCTGCCTCAAAAAGGTTGCCAACATCATCAAGGAATCCACACCATCCTCGCCACACACTCATCTCTCCGCTGCCTTCAGGTAGATGGTACAGGAGCCTGAAATCTGCAACATCCAGGTTCAGGAACAGCTTCTTCCCCACAGCATCAGACTATTAAACACAACTTCAAACAAACTCTGAACTATAACAGCCTATGGCACGTTATCTGTTTATTTATGTGCGTACATATATATATATATATATATATATATATATATATATTCTATGGTATATGGACACACTGATCTGTTCTGTATTTATGCTTACAATGTTCTGGTGTGCTGTAGCAAGCAAGAATTTCATTGTCCTATCTGGGACACATGACAATAAACTCTCTTGAAAATAACGAAATGGAAGAGTTTAAACTAATAGAGTTGACAGAAGAAGGTCATGCACAAAATAAACACTTGTTTAAGTCAGACACACCAAACAACATCTTTAGGTGCTGTAAATCCTGCCTAATTCTATATAAGATCCCATTCTCCAATGAAGGATGAACTAAGTTAATGGCATTCACGGAATTAGTCACAGTGTAACTAATATCATTTGGACAATATTTCTCGGCCATAAAAATAGGCAAACTCCTTTTTGCAACTCCTTTCAATAAAATCAGACAGCTCTGTCTAATCCCCTAGTTGTACATAAATGCATGTTTAATTAAAAAAACAGTTTCAACATGGTGGGAGCTCATTAAGAACGTATTGGGTGCAGGTAAATTATTGAAATTGGCAAACGTACGCAGGTAAATTATTGAAATTATGTCAGTTAGTCACGGTACATGGAGCCACTGAACTAATAGAGGGTAGACACAAAATGCTGGAGTAACTCAGCGGGTCAGGCAGCATCTCTGGAGAGAAGGAATGGGTGACGTTTCGGGTCGAGACCCTTCTTCAGACTGAACTAATAGAGATGCACATATTCATGATGGAAGGAAGAAGGGATATTGAGCATAGTGGAAGAATTTGCCAAATTATGTCCATTCTTGGGACAGCATATTTATGGAACGGTACTAGGTGTAGGGTAGAGTAGCCTCAAAGTTCCAGGGATTCTGATGTGCTGGCTGGTACGTATATTGGTCACCGTTAATTGACCCTGGTGTAGGTGGGTGGTGGGTGAATTGGTGGAGGTGACGGGACTGTGAGAGAGATATGTGGGGGAATGGAATTTATGAGATTTTTCCACCCTGGGAAAAATATTCTGTCTACTCTATCTATGCTTCTCATAATTGTATATACTTCTATCAGGTCTGCCCTAAACCTCCAGCATACCAGAGAAAGCAATCCAAGTCTACCCACCTCTCCTTGTTACTCTAATTCAGGCATCATTCTGTGATCTCTCAATGTAATCAGAGTGGAATCCCAACATTTTATTGCCAAACAAGCTTCTCTGCTGAAGTTAGAGTGGGAGATGAAAATATCTTGAGCCATTGTAGTGTGATTATGAAGACTATGGAGGTCTGGATTTTTTAAATGTTTTAGTTTAGTTTAGATATACAGCGCGGAAAAAGGCCCTTTTTACACACCGACACATCATTCTTTGCACTTTTTCCAAAGCCTCCATATCCTTCTTGTATTGGGGCCACCAGAACAGCATGCAAAACTCCAAATGTGGTCAAACCAAAGTCCTTTAAGGTTGTACTTAAGATAAACCTGTACGTCTTTGGAGTGTGAGAGGAAACCGAAGCACCTGGTGAAAACCCATGTGATCACGGGGAGAACGCACAAACTCTGTACAGACAGCACCCGAGGTCAGGATCGAACCTGGATCTCTAGCACTGTAAATGCTGTAAGGCAGCAACTCTACCGCTGTGGCACCATACTGCCCTTCTTGCCTCTTATATGTAATGCTATGTCCAATGAAAACCTCCAGCATACCTGAGAAAGCAATCCAAGTCTACCCACCTCTCCTTGTTACTCTAATTCAGGCATCATTCTGTGATCTCTCAATGTAATCAGAGCAGAATCCTAACATTTTATTGCCAAACAAGGTTCTCTGCTGCAGTTAGAGTGGGCGATGAAAATCTCTTGATCATCGTAGTGTGATTATGAAGACTATGGAGTTCTGGATTTTATAATGTTTTAGTTTAGTTTAGATGTACAGCGCGGAAAAAGGCCTTTTTTACACACCGACCAGTGATCCCCGCACACTAACAATTTACATTTATACCAAGCCAATTAACCTACAATCCTGTACGTCTTTGAATTTTTCTCATAAAACGCCTAGAGTTCCTTCATATTTGAAATGAGTATATTTTATTAATTTAGAAGTAATTTAGTTTAGCAGAACTTTAACATTCCTTCAGACATCTTTTACTGAGGTATAATACAGCATGTTGTGAAAGCAATTCGAAGATCTAACTGTGATTTGAAGAAAATTATCTACCGTAAGTTCTATCCTTTGTCAGTGTCGTGATGTATATTAAATTCCACACAATTCTCTGGCAGCATATAATGCTTTTGTGACCTTTTTGATGAATGATTTCAATTCATTTTCAGATCACTTGTGTCCTTGGAATCAATTATGTTTTTTGAAGGAGAGTTAAAAATGTCAAGCATGAATTTTATCCCGATGTAAAATAACTTTATATGCAAAGTACAGAGAGGTACTCGACCTTTACAGTTGGTTAAAATGTTCTTTTTTTATATAAGAACATAAGAAACTGTTAGGTAAGAGCATAAAATTAGAAGTGTAAAGAATGGTGAAATATCCAGCAAAATCATCTGTAATTTGTTCCACTCTAACTAATGCTAACTTACGAAGGTTTCTCTAATTACATTTTTTCAACTGCTGAACACCCATCACACATTAGCTATAGGCAACATCTAAAATTTGAAACTCACCATGTTATCGAAAAGGTAAAACGTAACGATGGCCTGAAATACCACACTGATAAAAATAAAGAACAAATCGCAAAAAAAAATGTTAATTCTATGACTCCAACCGGCTCAGGTGTTATTTGCTTTATTTAACAAGAAGGAAAAATCCACGAGCCCAGTGCAACAACAAACACCCATGTGGCCCATGGATCATATTATCATTGGAATCATCTTGATCGTAACATCACTTACTTTGCAATAGAAAATTCCAAAGTGCACCAGCAGGGTCTCTGCTGCACCCAAATTTCCAGCAGTAACTACAAATAACTGCTGAAGAAAATCCATCACAATAGTGAGGAATGATCCACCATTCTGGGCAAAGTGGATAAAACTTTCTGCAAAGTTTAAGCTTTGAAGGCAAGTCATGTGAAATGCAGATGATCAATGGGAAACTGTGATATCTCCCACTGAAATCCCAGCTGCATGGCAATGGGATCCTTATGGTGTTGAAAGTTTTGTGTCAACCTGTGCCAGTGAACAATGAACCTGGTGGGTCTTCGAAACCGAGGGTCATTTGCATGCTGGCTAGAGAACCATTTGTTGTGTTCATTGGCAGAGGGAAAATTGTACAGGAAGATTAATGTCATCAGCCTGGCCAACTAGCATATTTGATATTAGTGATTTATTAAAACAGAAAGAGCTTCTACTTCATCGGTGTTAAACTGATCTGTGGCCAATGACACAATATCATGTAAGTCAAAGAGGCCAGCCAAGGTTTGAAATCTAATTATCCATTTCTTTATTTCGCCCTTGGAAAATTACCTTGAAATATTGCACATTAATGATAATGGAAAAATGGATAGCAAGAAGTTAGATTGTACTTTTCTCCAAACTCTCATCCTAAATTTAGAATGACAGCTAATTCAACAGCAACATCCTGCATTTGAGATGATAAAGCAACCCAGAGGCCTGCTGCCTTATCTATATTTTCTTTACAGTTCTCTATGTAGATACTACTGCAGTTTCATTCTCATTGTAGTCCTTCCCACTGATACCAATTTGCAACTGTGACCCCTGTGAAGAGTAGAGCACTATTCATTCTGCAATGAAACAATGGATTTTCTGACACAAAATCCAGTAGGGACAGGGATCTCCCATCTACTGCCCCAGGCTCAGAATTGTAGGGGCTTTGCTGTCTCCATGAGCCTTGTTGAAGTTGTACTAAAGGGTTCCGGCCAGAAATATTACACCACAAAGGTAGATGATTCAGCAAAGGAAGACAATTTGTGGACAGTGCTTGAGGCATCTATTGTAGAAACAAAAGATTCTACAAAACAAAACAAAACATTACGGGCAACAAGGTGGCGCAGCCTAACAAGGCCAGAGATCTGGGTTCGATTCTGACTACGGATGCTGTTTGCACAGAGTTTATATGTTCTCCTCATGACTGCATGGGTTTCGATCCTGACTACGGATGTTGAACGGAGTTTATGTATTCTCCCCGTGACCGCATGGGTTTTCTCCGGGTGCTCCAGTTTTCTCCCATATTCCACAAACGTACAGGTTTGTAGGTTAATTGGCTTTAGTAAATTGTCCCTAGTGTATAGGATAGTGCTAATGTATGGGAATAGCTGGTCTGTGCGGACTCGTAGGGCCGAAGGGCCTGTTTCCACACTGCATCTCTAAACTAAACCAAACGGAACTAAAGGAGGTAGGGGTCCTTGCAACTGGTGAAAGAGATCAGAAGGAGCTTTGAGCCTGTCACACAGGTTTGAACAAGTCATTGAGTAAGGGAAGGTTTCACCAGGGAGGTACTTGGTCTATGTAAGCAGGTACCTAAACAGCAGCTGAAGATACTTTCCCCCAGCTAACAGTTAGTTCCAGCTGTCTGTCAGGTGATCCAACTAAACTGTACTTTGCTGCCTAAAGCATTTTTGTTTATCTTGTTGATTAATTGTAATTGTAATTAATGTATTAGCCAAGTATGTAAAAACATACAAGGAATTTGATTTGCCATACAGTCATACCAAAAAAGCAACAAGACACACAACTACATATAAATATCATCTACATCCACCACAGCACACTGTGATGGAAGGCAATAACGTATTATCTTCTTCCCTCCTATCATCCTGCGGTCGGGGCAGTCTAACCATCCTCAGTTGGGGCGATTGAAACTCCCACAGCCGGCGATTGAAGCTCCCACGTCAGGGCGTACGAAGCTCCCGTGATCAGGGCGGTCGAAGCTCCTATGGCTTGGGGCTCCTGAAGACGGTCCCAAAACCAAGGGACCATGAGCTCCATGATGTTAAGTCCGCAGGCTCCCATGGTTGGAGCTCCCGGTCGATCCCCAGCAAAGGGACTTCCAGCTCCATGATGTTAGGCCGCAGTGCGGACGGAGATACGACACTGAAAAGTCGCATCTCCGTCGAGGAAAAAGATTTTTTTAAATTCCCACAGGATTGAATGTCAAATTGTGGTTGAAGTGTGTACCATCTACAAAATGCATTCCAATAACTTGTGTGCAAAATAATGAAAGAATTGATCAGGTAGATACAGTGTGTCTTGCTCAGAGTAGGGGAATCGAGGACCAGAGGACATAGGTTCAAGGTGAGGGGTAATATTTTCACACAAAGGGTGGTGGGTGGATGGAACAAGTTGCTGGAGGAGGTAGTTGAGGCAGGGAACATCCCAACATTTAAGAAACATATAGACAGGTACGTGGATAGGAGAGGTTTAGAGGTATATGGACCAAGCGCAGGCTGAAGGGCTGTTTCCATGCCATATGACTATAACTATATGACTCTCACTCATCTAAATTATAACAATGTTTTCCAATCACATAACCTTTACCAATAAGAAAGAGACACAGGACCACCATTCCTTCTCCACCCACATTCTTACTTGGATTTACATCAGTATTCCTAATCCTAGAATTTCCTAATCTAATTGTGCCATGGGTGTATACTTCCCCAGAAACGAGGATGGCAGCAATTAGAGGTGGACAATAAACTATGACCCTGCATAAAATGGTTACATGCCAAAAAAATATTATTTTTAAAGAAAATTACACTTCGAACTCTGAGACCACAAAAAAATAATGCAACGCCTACATTAGTTGCTTCAATGAACCTGGGTACTGCAGAATCCCACTAGTTGTAAGCTAAAATTGCAATGATGTTTGTTTATGCTCAATTTGTCATATTGATTAGCAAGGGTGTCAGAGGTTACAGGGAGAAGGCAGGGGAATGCGAAGAACAGATAGATTAACCATGATTGAGTGGCAGAGTAGACATGGTGAGCCGAATGGCCTAATTCTGCTGCTAGAACTTAAATGAGCCCATCACCTGGAAAAGGTGGATGCCTTCAAAACATGGTCATGGAGCCTCAATATAAAGATGCCATCGCACAGTAATGGTGTTAAAGCGATGGCAAGGCTCCAAACTCATAATTGCTATTCTTTTGATGCCTGATGAATCATGAACTCTCATGGCCCATGACAATTACATTAAGCTACACTTTATTTTTCTGATGACTTCCAACAGTGCAAAATTTATAGATATCAGGTTGATTTGTGGGATGGATTCAGGATATGAATTTTATTATACAATTCCATCTGTTTTAAATTGAGTCATAAGAAAATCTGTGATGTTTAGATGTTGAGTTAAATGAGAATTTATAGGTGCAGCTTCGTAAACTTTATTAGATGCATATTGCTGAATTAAGTGATTAAAATAAACTGTGCAGGATATTCTTGGGGAAACATTATAATTTAAACCATTGTAGATTTTATGACAAAGGTGAAGTAACTTGAGCCTTTGGACTTTACTTAGTGCATACTTTCCTCATTGATTATTGTAGTTAACCAAGAAAGATGAGCTGTCAGAATTAATCATTTCCAAACACCAGAGCAAGTCAAAGTGCCTCATTTGTCTGTCATATGTTTCCTCTGCTTCTCTTTCCATCCAAATTTCTCTGTGAGAGATTCTTCAGGCTTAATCCATTTCTATTACAACTACGTGGTGATCTTTACTACCTCGAGACTACACACGTGAGTTAATCTTAGAGTCATCCAACATTATTGAATATGGAAATCAACCACTAAAATGGAATATAGTCAAAAAGAATTGACATGTTCAAATGGAGCATAAAGGTCTCTGTGAGTTCCATTATATTACTCTACCTTTCTCAAACGAAAATCTGTTCTCTTACAACATACAAATAATAGCTTCATATTTCCAGATGTTCTTAAACTAACTTCAAAGTTTCAAATTGCAATGATTGAAATTGAAGTCACATTCTCCTGGTTATTAAATTAAGCCTCTGAAATAACTGGCTGGTAATATAATCACTGCATTACTGCACATCCTGTCTTCATAATCTGATACTCAGTTTTATCTTTCTGTATTGATTCCATTTATCTGTTCTATGGCCAGGCTGGATTGAGATGATCCGTCAACTAGTTGAACTAATTTTGCTTGTTTTCTCTGGCAATTAGAGAATGAGTGGAGACCTGATAGAAGTATAGGAGATTAGTTTAACTTGGCATCATGTGCGATATCAATCAATCAATCAATCAATCAGTTTTATTCGTCACATTGCACATAAAGTGCAAATTAAATGAATTTTCCAGCAGTGGTACAATGATAAAGAACACACAAAAACACACTAAAAATTTAACACAAACATCCACCACAGCATTCATCACTGTGGTGGAAGGCACAGAAATTGGCCAGTCCTCCTCCATTTTCCCCCGTGGTCGGGACCTCCACCCTCTGCAGCCGTCGCTGCGGGCGTCCAGATGTGCAGATAAGGTAAAAAGTCCAGGTAAGTCCTGAATTGTTGCCTCCCCACCGGAGACCGCGGCTTCAGGCTGGTGTAGGCCTCAGGCCGGCGGTCGGAGATTTAAAGTTCGCGCCGCAGCCAGAAGCACCGCAGACTGCAGGGCCGGCGGTCTGGAGCTCCCATCCAGGGATCCATGGCAAGGGATCCTGCTCCTGATGGTAAGTAAGTCCCCGCCGCACCCGCAGTAGAAGTAGGCCGCAGGCCGGCATTCGGAGCTTCTTCTTCCCCCTGGTCCCACACGAGGGATCCCAGGCTGTTGACGCCGCGCCAGCTGGAGCTTTGCAGACCGCGTCTTCAGGCTGCCGCGGGCCAGCAAACGGAGCGCTCCCCTCCAGCGAGCCCCGGCGAGGGCTCGCCCACTCCACGCCGAGAGTCCGTGCTGCGCCCGCCGTTGAAGCCCTGGGCACGCCTCCGGGAAAGGCCGCCCGACCCTCACTGTTAGGCCACGAAGGAGGCGACATGGAAAAAGTTGCCTCTCCATGGAGGAGGCGACTGAAGCGGTTTCCCCCTTACCCACCCCCCACACAAGACACACAGAGAAACCTACATTAAAACATGCTAAAAGAACAAAAAAAGTTAAACAAAAAAACGGACATGCTGCTGACAGGGCTGCCGGCTTGCAGCGCCCCCACCGACCAAAAAGCCATGGACATTGTGGGCTGATGCACCCACTCCTGCGCTGAACTGTTCTATGCTCTATGTTCAACAAACAATCATTTGTTTCACACTTCTAAATCATATGTTATAAACACTTTTATGGTTTTTATGTTTCCAGAACATCTTAATATCCTTCTTACAAAGTTACCACTGGAGTCCTTGAGCTATCCAAATCATATGGTATTGAGGGTAGGGTATTGACATGGATAGAGAATTGGTTGGCAGACAGGAAACAAAGGTCAGAATAAACGGGTCCCTGTCAAAATGGCAGGCAGTGGAGAGTGGAGTGCTGCAAGGCTCAGTGCTGGGGCCATAACTATTTACAATATATATTAATGATTTAGATGGTGGGATTAAAAGTAACACAAGCAAATTTGCAGATGACACAAAGCAGGGTGGCAGTGTGAACTGCGAAGAGGATGCTAGGAGGTTGCAGGGTGACTTGGACAGGTTGAGTGAGTGGGCGGATGCGTGGCAATATAATGTGGATAACTTTGAGTTATCCACTTTGGTGGCAAGAACAATGAGGCAGATTATTATCTCAATGATGTCAGATTAGGAAAAAGGGAAGTGCAACGAGACCTGGGTGTCCTTGTATTCCAGTCACTAAATGTAAACATGCAGATGCAACAGGCAGTGAAAAAAGCAAATGGCATGTTGGCCTTCATAATGAGAGGATTTGAGTATAGGAGTAAAGAGGTCCTTCTGTAGTTGTACAGGGTCCTGGTGAGACTACATCTGGAGTATTGTGTGCTGTTTTGGTCTCCTAATTTGAAGAAGGACATCCTTGCTGTTGAGGCAGTGCAGCGTAGGTTCACAAGGTTAATCCCCGGGATGGCGGGACTGTCATAGGAGGAAAAATTGGAAGCTGATATTCACTGGAATTTAGAAGGATGGGAGAGGATTATAGAAACATATAAAATTATAAAAGGAATGGACAAGCTAGATGCAGGAAAAATGTTCCCAATTTTGGGGGAGTCCAGAACCAGGAGCCACAGTCTAAGAATAAAGGGGAGGCCATTTAAAACTGAGATGAGAAAAAAATGTTTTCACCCAGAGAGTTGTGAATTTGTGGAATTCTCTGCCACAGAAGGCCGTAGAGGCCAATTCACTGGATTCATTTAAAAGAGAGTTAGATAGAGCTCTAGGGGCTAGCGGAATCACGGGATATGGGGAGAAAGCAGGCACAGGGTACTGATTGTGGATGATCAGCCATGATCACAATGAATGGCGGTGCAGGCTCGAAGGGCCAAATGGCCTCCTCCTGCACCTGTTTTCTATGTTTTCTGTGAATGCCTCGTCTGTTTCTCATCATCCCTCATTGATGATCATTGGAAAATACGAAAGGTTCTACATACTCACCGATGACCCTCAGATCTATATCGCAACCACTTTCCTTCACCTCTCCTGGCCCTTTGATATGCCTTTTAACTGGCATCTGGCACTGAATTAGTAAATATTTCCTCCAACCAAATTTTGGGAAGATTTGCCATCCCTTCGGGGATAGGAGATCCACTGGAGGAGAACTGGCTAAGAGCTTCAGTGATTTAACTCCTCATCAGCTAAGGAGGTATGTGTTGGATATGGCTGGGAACTATACCAGTCCAAATGAACTGCCAGACTTTGGATGTTCCAAAAGTCAATGTCACCATTTGGGATATCTCAGTGGTGATACGTGGGCAAGATTTAAATTTCAGCGTATTCAAAGACTATTAACTGATGTCATTTCAGCCTTTGCAAGGGCAGTAGATGGGTTCAGAGCTTGATAGTGCAGAAGATGCTTTAGCACTTCTATGTAATACACAGTTGGAGCTAAATTGCCTTTGCAAAATGCTACAAGGCCTGAGGTAATTCCCCAAAAAGTTGTTCGTTTATGCAGAGCCAGTAACATGCAGCCTGCAATGTATCTCTTCGGAGAGGAGAGATGTTAGCAAGGTTATGACTTGCAGGGAGAACTTTAGGCGGCTGCAGGCGTGGTAGAACCATCCTATGTGGGTAGGACACCAGTATCTTGGCATATCACCTCTATATATAAACTAACGGCTGGAAGCGCTGCTCTGAGGCTGGTTGGAATACCAGGCCTACTCAATTCAGACCTAGCCAGAGACCTTTGTTAGGCCCAGGGCCATCGCACTCACCTTGGTGAAGAGAATGTGTTGTGCTCTCTGGCGACTGAGATAGGTCATTCCAGGCAGAGGACTGCGGCAGCAATTCCTGGTTCAGGTTTGCATTATGATATTTCCACTCTGAGGGTGACTCTGACTGTGACGAGTTGACAGGGAATTCGTATACCCACACCAAGCGGATGCGACGCTTCAATTCTAGTCACATAAGGATCTGATGTATGTTCTGATTCAGTCAGACACTGGAGTTTGTAGATTAATGCCATCAGTTAAGGCAAAATCTAAGTTGAAAGGCTTTAACCCAGAAAGGCTTGAGACTTCTCAGGGAAGGATTGACCTTGTACAAGGTCAGTAGAGGGTCTTCTGTGTTATACGCAGTCTAAACTCAAATCGACTAGAATCCAATTTATGCTAAAATTTCTCAAGAGTAAGAGGATACCACTCCACGGAGGCTGGTTGGAGCACCAGGCCTACTCTTCTATCAAAGCCAAGGGCTTTTATCCGCAGGTTCAGCGCTCACCATGGTTGCTGTGCTTTCTTCATACTCAGTACTGTCCCCAGCGGGTCATGTTGCATGTGCAAAGGGACAGAGCAAGTCTAGGATCAGCTGACTGTTAGTCTTCTGTCTGAGGCCAAGAATCTTCTTGGTGGATGTTACAGCAAGTGCTTTCCCAGAAACTGCCTTGATCTCACCTTCAGTCATCGTCTGCCTTCTCAAGAACAGCAAAGCAACATTGAGCTGGAGGTGGTTTAAATATGGGAATGTTATTACATTTGTCACATGAGAGCTGCTGTCGATAATTAAGTCAGGGTTCAACAAACAGGTGGGGACAGATATCCTCTGGAGTTTTTCTAGTTTACAAAGCACACCGAATTATAAGGTTCATTTTCTGGTTGATTATTCCTCCATGGCAAGAGAAGCCAAAAAAAAAAAATTCTGTCCTTATGGTCAATAATGGAAACTATGGTTATCCAAGTGGAAACAGAGACATCTCACAAAGGATGAGTAGTCTGGCCAAGAACAAGAGGGGTATTGTTCTAATATTTTTCTCAAGGTTGAAGAGAAGCGGAGCATGCCAAATCAAGTTAGGATTTGGCTAGTCTGATCATGTGTTTGGTTAACTAGTTTAAGATAGATAATTGTCTTTCAGCAATTTAGCTGTTTCAGAGGGTTTAGGGCCTCAATCAATCTTGAAGATGCATACTTTTCCGATACCTATTCATGAGAGGCACAGATACATCTGGTGTTTTTTGATGACAAGCCAGTGGTGGAAAGTTTAGGCTCTACCTAGGGGTTGTCTTTAAGCCTAGGCTATTTACAAAGATTCTAAAGCTAATGCTGCCCTACCCAGATCAAAAGGGCATTGTGTCATTGAGTTTATAGACGACATGCTTTTGTAGCTGATAAGATTCAGGGGTTTTATCAGTAGATGCCTCTTAATATATTAAAGATGAGGCGACATGAATTTTAATAATGCCATTTTTCCTACTCATTCAGGGTGTCCATTGTAAAAGGCAGCTGAAAGAAGCTTCTACTTACCGAAGTCACGAGTGATGGCTAGTTCAGCCTATTTCTCGTGCAGCCAGCTCTGTACAGTTGTATGGAAAGTTTGTGAAGAAGACACATGTGAGCTACTTTTAAACAGAAGTAGCAGAGGTTTGTGGTTCTTTCAGTTTGGGCTTAGAGAAGCGGTTATGTTAAAACACAATTGACCGCTCATGCTGCTTAGTCCTTCTCTCTAGTACTATAAGTGGGATAATAAATGATTGGTTATTCACCCACTGTTGACTAACATTATGCAAGGTATATTTTATATGAACACACTAAAGCCTAGACTCATAGTAGTGTGGAATGTGTAGCAGTAAATATTATTAGGTAGATATTCATCTACTGTATTCCTAATGGGAGCAGTATCTTTTAAGTTAATTATGCTTGTAGCAACAGATTTCAGCACAAAGATCACAGTATTTACTCAATCTCCAGCTCGGTCTCTGGGTCATAACTGACATGAAGGTAGCTTGTTATGGGAATTATCTCATCAAGCAAACCAGACACGGTTGGGTACAATTTCGAGTTGACAGCATACCCACCAGATCAGAGATTGGGGATGTTATTATGTTTACAGGTACACTGAGCTTGCTAGTACCTATGAGATGAAGGATAGTTTCTTCATTGTTATTTAATAGTTTTCTCAAGAGATTGCTGGTACAGACTATCTCAACACGAATAGAGGGTAAGCAGCTAATGGCGGGGATGAATTCAAATAATTTCAAGTGTCGCACTTTCAAGGGGGCTGGCTCATTAGCAGCCAATAGAATGGATATTCCCATTTGGTCATCTTGCAACAGCAAGAGGCTTACACAGTGCACTTTCAGAAGTTGTAAAATGTGGTTGAATATGTCTGGATGATTGCAGATAGAATTCTGAACAGTGTTGCATGAGTTATTGTCTAACTCCAAGCCAATTGGGACTGGTCCGATTAAGGGCAAGGGACATGTATGTCAGTTAGCTTCATGTTGTTAATATCCCATGTCTTTTCTACCATTTATGGTTTATTTGGTTAAGTGTTTCACACACAGATTGGTTTATTGCATGAAACCACAGAGCTTTGAAGGCTTCACATAGTCACTCACGTGTATTCGATATAAAATAGACAGATTAAACGAAAACTTACTGTTTGAAGTTTGATCTTTATTTTATGAGAAGTTGAAATGAGGGACTATGTGCACTCCACTCCCAACCCTGAATCTCATAAAGATAATTCGGTAAGTTCTTGAGGGTTATTAATCTTTCTATAGTTTAATTTCGTGCAAGTGGTCTGTGGTTTCATACAGTTGCTAGGACGATTGACGCGCGTGCGGGCTGGTGGGCTCTTCACGTAGTCCCTCACTTCAACTTCTCATAAAATAAAGATCAAACTTCAAACGGTAAGTTTTCATTTAATCTTTCTATTTTAGATGCTTCTTGGGTCTGCTTCTTTGATTTAACTCCATCTTAATATATCGTCTTGGAGCCTGGTTTTATATTTTGCCAATTTATGCTTTTGGGAAGAACCCTGAGACATTTTAATATGTTAAAGGTACCTTAAACATTGTTGCAATTACAATTGCAGGATTGGTTCTTCATGGATCTTCTGCTTGTCTATTAAAATTTGTTGGTAGAATTTGGAAACAATGGATAAATAACCACAAATATGAGTCCCAATATGAATCAAGCTGAGTCCTAATATTAGGGGTGATAAGTAGGAAAACACTTGGGTAACTATTAAATTCTAACAAATGCTCTAGGTAAATAATTCAAAAATAGAGTATAAAAAAACAACAATTTGTTAGGGAAACCGACCTACAGTAAATGCACAATTCTGTAAGGCTATTGGCAATTTCATGTTACTATGGTTATTGATGTTGTATTACTCTTACTAAAGTTCTCCCATCACTACTTTTGCTTAATGTTTTTTCTCACTACTATGCACTTTTATTTTTGAAGAGGCTATCCAGTTTCTTCTTGAAAACTTTATTTCCCCAAGTAGGGGAGTTTCAATAGTTACTTTATTGTCACATGAACCTAGATAGAGTGAAATGCTTTGTTTTTCATACGATCTAGTAAAATCGCACTATACTTAAACACATACATAAGTAAAAATGTGCAATGATTGTAGTGTAAAAAAAGTAGATTTCCTCTGTGACCCCACAAAGATTCACTAGGTTTCTGGTGCATCTTGTTTCTTTTGAGTATCAAGTTCTTAAAAGATTCTTCTTATGTTGTTCTGAATGACCCATTGTCTTGGTGGTGGCACTGGGTCAGTAATGTCGAGATCAGCTTAGCCTGGTGATACTGACAGTGCTTTCCACCACCATTCCATGTTGTTTGAGGCTGTGCCTGATCTGCACACTTGTCGGACTTCTATGGGCCTCCAGCAGCATTTGATCCACGCTGTCCCCTCCCCCTGCCAATCCTGCTGCTGTAGAGCCTCCAGTGACCTGCTTTACCCCTACCACCACTGCGAACATGCTTTCTCCTTGCCTCTGGTGTCCACCGCTCCACTTCTGTGTGCTAACTTGATTACCATATCTAACGTCAAAACTTTTGCATGCTTCCAAGGGTGCAGGAGGTGAACTCACAGCCCATCACAGGCATCAATCTTCATCTCTTAACTGCTCGGCACAAAAAGGTTTTATTACATCCAGCCCTAGTATCTTGTGCTCTCCAGTCCTTGAACCATTTTGCCAATTGGATCAGCTTCACCCAACCTGCTCTACCAAATCCAATCATGATTTTGTGCACCTTTGTTAAATCGCATCCAAAATGTCTTTGCAGCATTGGGACCAATCCCAGCTCCTACTATTGCTAATCCCAGCTGCCGCTATTGCGAATCCCAGCTCCTGCTACTGCTAATCCCAGCACCCGCTACTGCTAATACCAGCTCCTGTTACTGCTAATCCCAGCACCCGCTACTGATAATCCCAGCTCACACTACTGCTAATCCCAGATCCCGCTACTGCTAATCCCAGCTCACACTACTGCTAATCCCAGCTCCTGCTACTGTTAATCCCAGCTCCCGCTACTGCTAATCTGAATCTGAAATACCTCAATCCTGCAAGCAACCCAGTAAATATTTTCTGTTATCTTCCAAAGACTCTGGTGTGGCTTCATGCAAAATTTGTAACATTATAAAACAAGTTCAAGAGCTGAATCAAAATGTGTTTGTATAGTGATTTTGTGGTTTTGTGTAATAATCTAAGAGAGGAGGAATTAATTGACACACTGCATCCTGATAGGGAAGTCTCATAATTAGATGGCAGTAGCGGTAAACATGTTCAGGACTGTGCTGTTAGTTGGGACTCAAAGCTGAAATATGCAGATCTACCTATTTGTTAGTAGAGGAGTGGATTCAAGCATGGATTCAAGTAGCCTATTTCACACAGATAAAACAGAATGCAAAATTCTTAAAGATAGCGGAGTCACGGGATATGGGGAGAAGGCAGCAACGGGGTACTGATTGGGGATGATCAACCACAATCACATTGAATGGCAGTGCTGGCTCGAAGGGCCGAATGGCCTACTCCTGCACCTATTGTCTAACGCCTTGACAGTTTCACTGGGTGAACTGAATGAAGCTAAATACAAAGGAATTTGGACTACATGGGAATGCAACGTTCAAAAAACCGAAATAAAATACTTGTGCAAAACAAAGTCATGATTTTACCATGATTTTATATAATATTTATGATATTTGATATGCAATGCATTTTTAATGTAATGTTGCCCCTTGTCTGAACCCTGAGTCCATAATAAAGTTGTTATTATTATTATTATTATAAAGTCATCCTCAAACTGATTTTCCTATTTGCTACAGAATTTTTACCTGACTGTCAATGTGGACAACCATTTTTTATTACTTGAGATTGAAGTTTAAGTATTGGGCATTGCTGAAATATTTAAAAATAGAAGTATATTCCAATCATATCTTTGCTTTCATTTACATTGCATCCCTACGTGATAAAAATAAAATCGCATTCTGTCTCTTATACTGAAATGCATCAATCTTGATGCATTCTATGAAATTGTTCAGTTCTTCTCCACACCATATTCTTACTTTTATGTTCCTAGCCTTTTATCCCTTTTCGTGAGTATTAATTAGTATTTTCACACTATTCACCTTGTAAAGAACTTCTAAGCTTTCAATATTTCCCTCATTAGATTCACAAAAAATAGTGCCTCGACATGTATACCTGACAGTTGCAGATAAAAGTTAAGGCTGAGCTGAACCAATTGAGCCACAAATAGTTATCTAACTTCTTTCAGCTGCCTCAAGACATCAGCCTAGTTAACAGAAATGACACAGCAATATTCATGAGAGAAAGCAGTCATGTTAGCTCAGTATTTTTGCAATTTCTGAAAATAGGTCCTCAGCTTAATTAATTTTGTGCTAACATTGTCAATGATTGCTGAACATGTAAACGCTATATATATATACATTATATTAAGCTATTCATAGTCAGCAATTGTTATTGTCCAAAAGGATTTTCACAGAGATGGACGGATTACATTTCTTTTATTAACAGATCTTTCATCTTATCCATTTTGCCCACAAATCTGCAGGCAATTTAAAAGAGCCTTGGGGCAGCTCCTTGGGGTCTGTGCTGTGAGGAAAGACTGAGGATTTTGGCTTGGCAGTCTTGTAAAAGGCAAGGACAGCAAGCACATTATTGCTGATTATGTAAACAAAGGAAATTAATCTGGAGCAAAGGTACACCAAAACAGTGGGGTAAAAAAGCCTCAGGTTTAAATGAATAAAATAAAAAAGTTTTAGAGCTCATGTCAGCAAGTTACTTACATGCAAGAGGAAACTAACCCATAGAATTGCTTTCAGTTCATGAGGGAAAGGTATCCCAGACATCAGAGCTTAATCTTATGACTGTGGTGGAGCATGTGAGTGAGCAATAGTGAGCCTTGGAGTACACAATGTAGCAATCTGCAGATTTGCACTCCTCAGTGAAACAAGACACAACTTGCAGAAACACAGACCATAAAAGCACACTATAATTTACTTGGTGAGGTATTTTAATGCTCCCTCAGTCAGGTATCAGTTCTTCAGGGTTCCTGGTGTCAGGCAACTACAATGTTGTCTAAGATAGACACAAATGCTGGAGTAAGCAGCATCTCTGGAGAAAAAGGATGGTTGACGTTTCGGGTCAGGACCCTTCTTCAGACTGATATTGTCAAGTTGGCAGAACAGTCAATCGCCTTAAATGATTTTGAGAGTCATCAAATTCAAGAATAGTATTTAAAACATCCTACAAAATGCTAAATAAATTTGGAAAATACATGTTTGATTTAAGTTGAAACTGAAATATTAATAAATAATTCAAAGTATAAAGAACAAAAGAAAAGAAATAGGACAATTTATTTTCTTTTGTTCTTTATACTTTGAAGTATTTATGTGTGGAAATTATAATTTACCTTCATAAAATTTATGAATAGGAAGGAACTACAGATGCTGGTTTAAACTAAAGATAGACACAAAATGCTGGGTCAGGCAGCAGGAAAAAAGGAATAGGTGATATTTTAGGTCAGACCCCTTCTTCAGCCTGAAAGATAGACAAGGCCAGAACAAAACAGGCCGGTAACAGATCATCAGTTTTAATTCACAGAATTAATTATTCTTCAGCTAGATAATTGGAATGCCATTGATCTCATGCAACTAAAACCCCTGTCCTTGGAAAGCTGGGAAAGAGGTCGGGGTAGGCTAAATCCTGGCAAGTAATAAGTCGCTGCAAATGAGAGGTAAAGATTGCCAGGTCCGTGATTAAAGGCTAGAGTTAAAAAAGAGATAAACGGCTCGGATAAAGAGAAAAGAGGAGTGAAAATTTGAAGTCATAGACATAGATAATGGTGGAATGATGGGATGGTTGGGGGGGGGGGGGGGCGGAGGAAAGCTGAACTAGTTGGAGGGCTACGGAAAGACAAGGAAGGAAAGAAGAGGGTGTTACTTAAAATTGGAAAATTCAATGTTCCTACTGTTGAGTTGTAAGCTACCCAAGCTAAAGCAGGCAGTGAAGAAAGCGAATGGCATGTTGGGCTTTATAACAAGAGGAATCGAATATAGGAGCAAAGAGGTCCTTCTGCAGTTGTACGGAGCCCTTGTGAGACCACAGCTGGAGTATTGTATACAGTTTTGGTCCCCTAATTTGAGGAAAGACATTCTTGCTATTGACGGAATGCAGCGTAGGTTTACAAGGTTACTTCTGGGGTTGGCGGGGCTGTCATATACTGAGCGAATGGAGCAGCTGGCATGTACACTCTGGAGTTTAGAAGGATGAGAGGATATCTCATTGAAACATATAAGATTGTTAAGGGTTTGGACATGCTAGAGGCAGGAAACATGTTCCTGATGTTGGGGGAGATCAGAATCAGGGGCCACAGTTTAAGAATAAGGAGTAAGCCATTTAGAAACATAGAAACATAGAAAATAGGTGCAGGAGTAGGCCATTCGGCCCTTCGAGCCTGCACCGCCATTCAATGTGATCATGGCTGATCATCCAACTCAGTATCCCGTACCTGCCTTCTCTCCATACCCCCTGATCCCTTTAGCCACAAGTGCCACATCTAACGCCCTCTTAAATATAGCCAATGAACTGGCCTCAACTACCTTCTGTGGCAGAGAATTCCAGAGACTCACCACTCTCTGTGTAAAGAATGCTTTCCTCATTTCGGTCCTAAAGGAATTCCCCCTTATCCTTAGACTGTGACCCCTTGTTCTGGACTCCCCCAACATCGGGAACAATCTTCCAGCATCTAGCTTGTCCAACCCCTTAAGAATTTTGTAAGTTTCTATAAGATCCCCCCTCAATCTTCTAAATTCCAGCGACAGAGTTGAGGTAACACTTTTTCTCACAGAGAGTGGTGAATCTGTGGAATTCTCTGCCTCAGAGGGCAGTGGAGGCGGGTTCTCTGGATGCTTTCAAGAGAGAGCTAGATAGGGCTCTTAAAAATAGGAGAGGCCGGGGATATGGGGAGAAGGTAGGAACGGGGTACTGATTGGGATGATCACATTGAATGGTTCGATGGTATGAATGGCCTACTCCTGCACCTATTGTCTATCGTCTATTGAGTCACAGCTCCTTCAGTTTGCCTGTAGTCCCACTCTAGCAATGCAGGAGGCCCAAGACAGAAAGGTTAGCATTGGAATTGGAATGAGAGTTAAAATGGTTAGCAACCGGGAGATCCAGCAGGTTATTGGACACATTGGTATGTGCTTCACAATGTTTTTCACGTGTGCTGGTATGCTCCGTGGAAACCCCAAGTGTTGCGCTCCCGTGCTCTCTGTGAGAAGGGAGAACTGAAGGGTTTTGTTCACTGATTTTAGATGAATTACTGGAAGAGAAGTTTAGCTGTGAACATTTTATGCATAGGGATGTTGATGGAAGGAATTGCAAAGAGAACATAAAATAAAATTTTACATATTCTTTCACATTTCATGAGCAAGAAATTATTCTGCTAGTTCCATGATTAATCCAACTGTGGAGTTGCATAAAATCCTATGAGTGGCTCAGCAGGAAATTTGTTAATTGACTGGGCACAGGATTTCTATGACGTTCCAACAGCTACAATTCTTAACACCAAGATTTTATTTCTCGATATTTCTTTGATTAACTGGATTCAAATTGTTGAATTTGAACTCTGATTCTCTGGATAATTAACTCAGGCCTCGTTATTTCAAACACATAACCACAGCACGACCATATCTATGATGTAATATAGAGAAGGGAAATTAATTCAAGGTCAATAGATATCTTCAAGCAAAGTTGGACTCTTGCCAAGTAATTAATTCCCATGGGGTTGGTTTATCTTATGCTTGAAGCCAATAGCCACGTGAGTGGCTTTACAGCAAGTATTTTCAAAAAAAGTCAGTAACTCTATAGGAATATATAATTCTGGAAATGGGAAATATTCTTGACGGCACAGGGACCAATAAATTTGGACAAATTCCCAAGTTAATGAGAATATTTATATTGATAAAGCAGGTTGTTCAATTCTAATAACTATTTCAAGTAATTGATGCAGTTGCTACTACGCATGCCAGTACAGAGTTATTCTATTCCAACATGGCTTGAGTCATGGTAGAATGATATCAGAATTAAAATTTTACCCTGGCCACCATTGGCTGAAGGAACAAGATTGGCTTAGGCACAAAGCAGACAACCTGTCATTTTATTTACAGGAGCAACACCTCAGAATGCTGAATCAGCACAGTCATGGGCCTGTCCTATTTAGGCGACAGCAGGAGACTATGCAGTCGCCACATGTTCGTGGGTAGTTGCCGGGGAGTCACCTTCATGGTCGCGAGGATTCCCACATTCTGGGAACTAGTCGTGGCCTCATTATCCCTCATGTTGAAAAATTAGAGGCAACTAGAATGATGCCGCCATGGAGAGTAGCGAGAATTCTCGTGCCCGTAGGTTGTTTGCCAGGAGGTCAAAGGTTCTCGGAGGTTCTCATAGGTTGTAGCCAGTGACTTTCATTCGCTCATTGGGAAAAAAAAGGTAAGCAGTAGTTTTCAGAACCAAGGAGATCTGACCGGTAATGTTAAATGTCCGCTGAGCTTCACAGCTGTGTTATTAAACGTTGTCCCCACTCCTTCTCCCCCCCTCTACCCCCCTCTCCCCCCCTCTTTCAAAGGACTTACTGTACACTGTGCTAGCCATATTAATTACAGTGCCAACGTTCCTGTTCATCGCGGTATGTGTCTGTATCACCTTGGCTTTGCACCACGTGAATTATTTAGGCAGCGCTCCCCCCACTTGCCGTGTCCCCTGCCTGCATAAAGTGGGGGCACGTGGGCTGGTGAAGGAAGCGGTGTGTGTGTGTGTTCCACTCTAACAGTCGCCGTTCCCGTTGCCAGTTTTTCAGGCGACTGCCAGCAACTTGGCAGTCTCCGGCAGTCCACTGAAAAATCACCTAAGTGGGACAGGCCCATCAGGCAGCACAGTGGCGCAGTGGTAGAGTTGCTGCCTTTCAGCACCAGAGATCCGACCTCGGGTGCTGTCTGAGTGGAGTTTGTACATTTTCCCTGCGACTGCCTGGATTTTCTCAGAGCGCACAGATTTCCTTCCACATTCCAATGACATGCAGGTTTGTAGGTTAATTGCTTCTGTAATTTGCCCCTAGAGTGTAGGATAGAACTAGTGTCCGGGTCGGCACAGACTCGATGGGCCGAAGGACCGAAGGGCCTGTTTCCAAACCGTATTTCTAAAGCTAAAACTAAAATTAAGGTCCTAAACCAATAATAATCTGATCCAGAGGCGAGAGTGCTATTACTAAGCCAAGCAGATGTTAATTTGAATATTTGTTACATCCATAGAGCCACATGTCGACACATTGGAGGTGATGCTTGCATTGTGCTAAACCATGTGGTTGCAATTTATTTCACTGCTAACCCTTTTCTCCAGCAATGAGCCAATTTAGCCTTTCCACATCAGTGTATTTAACAAAACATGGAAGAAAACCTCACTTAAGCCTATATTAAATTCCACACCTGAAATAAGACTTGGTTTTATCTCAAAAATATCTGGAGATAGTTTGATTTCTGGACTGCTTTGACGCTCTTGTGTTATCACAGGAATTTAATAAGTAAGTATGTTTTCTTTAGTTTAGTTGAGTTTACAGGTACAACATAGAAACAGGTCCTTTGGCCCACTGAGTCCACGCTGATTCACACATTCACACTTGTGTTATGTTATCCCATTGTCTCATCCATTGCCTGCACATTAGGGGTAGTTTTTACAGAGGTCAATTAAGCTACAAATCTCCATATCTTTGGGATGTTTAGTTCAGCTTAATTTAATTTATTATCACGTGTACTGAGGTCGAGTGAAAAAAAAATTGTCGCATGGTTTCCAGTCAGCGGAAAAACTATATATGATTACAATCGAGCCGTCCACTGTGTACAGTCATGGAGCTAAAGGGAATAAAGGGATGTGGGAGACCTGGACAGAGCCCACGTGGTCGCGGGGAGAGTGTGCAAACTCCACACAGACGGCATCGAAGTCAGGAGTGACGCTGGTCTCTGGTGCTGTACCAGCTGCGCCACTGTGTTGCCCTATGCTGCTACAATGGTGTGCAGTGTAAGAGATCCCACAAAAGGAGCTCCATCAACGAAACAATCCTGAGCCATTACCAATGAATATGAGAACATAGCACTAAAACTTTCAGAAGCAACAAAGAAAAAACAAATCTGCCTCATTCAATTAAACTTCAGCACTTAATTGCCAAATGACAATCAAGAATTATGATTTTTACCGCAATTCCAGAAACAGTGACCACATCTGCTCAGTAACAGTTCAATGTATGAGAGATATCACATTGAATAATTAAAAAGTCATGACAAATATGGAGCAAATCAATAGAGCTTTTAATTGTGCTTTGAATGAATTTTGATTCAATTACCATCTGCATTTACATAAGGTCGCCATTTAAGCAAATGAATCAGATTATGCCACTGCTGCCTTTTATTTTTTCTCAGACTTTTCTGTAGAACAGATGAGAGAAAAAAACAGTTAAAGGGCTTAACAAGTGTAAAATCAATCCCTGTCTACAATAGAATGCAGCACAATGTACCAAAGTTATAAAATGGCATACACTCTCCCCCAGCCAATGGGACAAATGAACTTTCTTTTTGCACTGAGCAGTGTTCAGTGCCTGGACACAAAGCAAAGGAAAGAGGTAGTCATCTGCTGCAGATAGACAAACTCAGGGAGTCGCCTTCATGGTCGTGAGTCAGGGTAGAGGGAGACTAGTGTTATGGAAGGGTAAGGTATGGAAACAACAGATCCAAGCAGACGATGATCAAAGAAATGTAGACTAGTTCATTGTTAGCTGAGGGGAAGGTGACAAGGAATACAATCAGTAAAATTAATCAGGAGGAACTAGTCAGAGGACTAGGGTGGGGAGGGATGGAGGAAGGGGGAAAGCAAGGTTTACTTAGATGAATCAATATTCATCCCGCTGGGTCATAAGCTGCCCAAATAATGTGCTGTGTTGGGTCTTTACTCCCATTCTGTTGTCCCGGGATATCCTCAGACACAATCTAAAATGGGAGAAGCTGTTAGGCTTGAAGAAAAGACAGCATGAAGCTGATAGCATGCATGAGAATCCCATCCAACCCTCAGTCACTTTGTTGCGATGGTTATTGACTTCCCGACCATTCAATGCCCTCTTAATTTTATTACATTCCCACCGCCCCCACACAGGCTCCACTGGTAGTTTTATTAATTTAATTTACCCCGCAGAAGCAGATTTGTCTTTAACCCCCTAACAAAATACATAATTTACAACCATATACTGTATTCACTTGAAAGCTGCGGTGGGAGATTGCAACCTTCACGTGGTCCACCTTGTTTCGACCTATTCAATCAACCTGACATGCACAAACAAATAGATGATATAGAACAAGTTGACCTACAATTTTAGGCTGTGCACACCATATGCAAGAAGAAGAAGACTTGAAAGCTCTTTCAATTCATAATACTTTGATTCTAGGCAATGTGGACAGTGAGATCCCTGCGCAGATTTTCTTGTGATTTTCAAAGAATTTGCAAGATCTTTCAGGTTTTTATTGATTTTATCATTACAATTTGCACCCTTATGAGATATCCACAGATTTTATCCACCACGTTTAAAAATTACTTGGACTGCGGGTTAGAAAGCCTCATATCCAATTTTGCAGATGACCCAAAAAAGTAGCATTCTAACCAGTGTAGATGAAAATATTAAATTACTGAATTGTTTTACTAGGTGAATCACTTCGGCAAAAAGATTACAAATGGATTGCATGGGATCCAAGGGGAAATAGCTGAATGCATAGCAAATTGGCTCCATGGAAGGAAGAAGAGGGTGATGGTGGATGGTTGCTTCTTGGACTGGAGGCCTATGACCAGTAGTGTGCCTCAGGGTTCGGTGCTGGGCCCATTACTGTTTGTCATCTACATCAATGATTTGGATGAGAACATACAGGACAAGAATAGCAAGTTTGCTGATGATACAAAAGTGAGTGGTTTTGCAGATAGCTAAGATGGTTGTGAAAGATTGCAGTACAATCTGGGTCGATTGGCCAGGTGGGTTGAGGAATGCTTGATGGAATTTATTCCAGAGAAGTTGTGAGGTGTTGCATTTCGGGACGTCTAACAAAGGTAAGACCTACACAGTAAATGGTAGGCCTCTGGGTAGTCTTGTAGAGCAGAGGGATCTAGGAGTACACGGTTCCTTGAAGGTCAAGTCACAGGCAGATCAGGTGGTCTAAAAGGCTTTTGGCACATTGGCTTTCATCAGTCAGAGTATTGAGTATAGAAGTTGGGAGGTCATGTTGCAGTTGTATAAGACGTTGGTGAGACCGCATTTAGAATATTATGTTCAGTTCTGGGCACCATGTTATGGGAAAGATATTGTCAAGCTTGAAAGGGTTCAGTAAAGATTTCTGAGGATGTTGCCAGGGCTAGAGGGTGTGAGCTATAAGGAGAGGTTGAGTAGGCTGGGTCTCTATTCCTTGGAGTGCAGGAGGATGAGGGGTGATCTTATAGAAGTGTATAAAATCATGAGAGGTAGTGCACAGAATCTCTTGCCCAGTCGGGGAATCGGTTCAAAATTAAGGGGAAAAGATTGAATAGGAATCTGAGGGGTAACTTTTTTACACAAAGGGTGGTGGGTGTATGGAATAAGCTGCCAGAGGAGGTAGTTGCGGCTGGGACTATCCCAATGTTTAAGAAACAGTTAGACAGGTACATGGATAGGACAGGTTTGGAGGGATATAGATCAAGCAAAGCAGTTGGGACTAGTGTAGCTGGGACACGTTGGCTGGTGTGGGCATTGGGCTGAAGGCCTTGTTTCCACACTGTATCACTCCACGACTATGACTATCAATGGATTTCATTGTAGGTAAGTTTAAGTTCACTGCGGGTTAATTAATGATTAAACTTATTACTTTCTAAATGGTGAGAAACTAAAGATACAGGTCCAAAGCATGGGAGATTTGTGTATATAGAGCATAAAATAACCACAGAAAGGAAGAGAAAGATAAAATTTACTCATGGAGGAGGGCGCTGTGACTCCATGGGCAGATCAGTGGCATTGCTGTAGAGCTGTTGCCTCACAGTGCCAGAGACCCGGGTTCAATCCTGATCTGTGGTCCTGCCTGTGTGGAGTTTTGCATGTTCCTGTTGTGACCACGTGGGATTTCTCCGGGTGCCCCGGTTTCCCCCACATCCCAAAGATGTGTGGGTCTGTAGGTTAATTGTCCCTCGTGTGTAAAGAGTGGATGTGCTAATGGGATAACATGAACCTAGTGTGAACGGCTGATCTATAGTAGGAGTGGACTCAGTGGACTCAGTGGGCCGAAGGGCCCCTTTCCATGCTCTATGCCTAAACCAAACTAAACACAACATATGGAATGCCACGCCTTTCTGTAATGAAGTGACAGAACATTTCTATATGGCAAGGGCAGTGGAAACTTGATATCAATTCTTGATATATCAAAATGTATCAAACAATTGGGCGGCACAGTGGCACAGCAGTAGAGTTGCTGTCTTGCAGTGCTAGACACCTGGGTTCGGCCCAGACTAAGGGGGCCGTCTATACTGAGTTTGTACGTTCTTGCTGTGACCACGTGGGTTCTCTCTGGGTGCTCCGGTTTCCTCCCATATTCATCTATAGTGGGGGAGGGGAATCCCCGTTCTCTGAAGAATGAGGACATTTGTGATGACCTGGTATAAACATTACATAGTGACTGTCACACAGAACATCTGGAAGACTAATATCATTCATTACTCTGGAGATGTTGCCCCAGAATGCAGAGTGCACATTTTTTTAAAGTTTTACGTGCTAGGTAATTGAGTTGAAGTGTAACAATAATCACCGGTTGAAATCAACCCTTCTCAGATCACCCTGCACATTACAGGACTTTAAATGCTGTGCACATGTGTCCGCACATGGTGGATGCTGAGCAAGCTGCTTCAATGTCTTGTGCAATGTCTTGAGATTTGATGTTGCTGCTGCAGTAGAAGAGCATGGATTCGTGACAACAAAACAGCAAAAACTTTAACCACCTAAAAGTAGGCCCCCATCGCAGTCTTTAAATGGATGGTGCTACCTGCTTTCCTGTTGGGGATCTAATTACTGACATCAATCGTAGATTTACTCCACAGCTTCACATCATTCAGTAATATTTTTGGTTGTTTGGAACCACTGACCAACTTGATCCTCTCCACAAGTTCCTGTTCAGCTCTGCCACCATAGTCTTTGACCAACTGATGAAGTCATAAGGCTGTGGAGTGAAAACTTTAAATAAGCCATACACAACTGTGAAGTTCGGCAGACATTTAACATTACCGGTCAGTTATCCTTGGTTCTGAAAACTCCTGCTTATGTTTTTTTTGCCCAATGAGCCAATGAAAATGACCGGACAGCAAAGGTGATTAACTAAAACTACCTACGACTACCCATAACTACATGGCGATCCCACTACAACTTTACCTACGACGACAGGATTAGCAATTTTCTCCATGGCGACCAATTTTTGAAAAATTTGTGTCGACCATACTGAGGCCGCGACTAGTTCCCAGAATGCGCCAACTCCTTGCGACCATGAACGAGACCACCAGCGACCATTTGGCAAGCGCAGAGTCTCCTGCACTCGCCTAAGTGGGACAGGCCCATTAAGGTTTCAGGCTGAATGCTCGTATTCCAAATTTGGAAACAGAGAACTTACAGTGTGAGCACAAAATTCCAATATTGGATACACTGATGGATAATCTGAAATTGTAATTATCCTTTTGGTCTAACCATAATGCAAAAATGCAGTTGACACCCCCAGCTGTAACATCAGCATCATTTGGATATGTTTAAAATATCGATTTAGTTTCAAGGTGTGGGCATCACGAACAAGCCCAGCATTTGTTGCTTGCATCTGCACAGTTGGCCTCAAAATAGAAACATGGAATCATAGAAAATAGGTGCAGGAGTAGGCCATCCAGCCCTTCGAGCCAGCACCGACATTCAATATGATCATGGCTGATCATCCAAAATCAGTCCCCTGTTCTGGCTTTTTCCCCCATATCCCTTGATTCCCTAAGCACTGAGCTAAATCTAACTCTCTCTTGAAAACAGACAGTAAATTGGCCTCCACTGCCTTCAGTGGCAGAGAATAGTAAGATTGAACGAGAACTTACCAGTTCGAAGGTTGATCTTTATTTTATGAGGAGTCGAAGTGAGGGATTTCGTGAAGAGCCCGCCGGCGCGCATGCTCGACATACTTCACAGTAGCGGCGTGGAATCACAGAACCAACAATAGAAATGACTTCGCATAGTATGATTGAATTGACTAAGATTACCAGATGAAGGTGATTGAGGGTTGGGCGAGGAGGGCACGAAATCCCTCACTTCGACTCCTCATAAAATAAAGATCAACCTTCGAACTGGTAAGTTCTCGTTCAATCTTACTATTTCATTTCGGAGTCACGTGAGTGACTTCGTGAAGACTTCAAAGCTTCTGTGATTACACGCCCTGGACCACGTCCATGCTGACACACCACTAGCAGGGATGGATGGGAGGAACAAACTTGCTCAATAGTTCATACTGCAAAACAAGAGCATATTTATTAATAACAAATCAAAACCCCTCATGCGGGGACATCTCCACGTTCTTGACCTGCATTCAGCACGGCTTCTGCGAACTGTAGAGGAGCAGCAACAGGCTTGTTATAAAAACGCTGGAACACAGCTTCATTAGCCCATCCTGCTGTGGCGAGAATTTGGTCCATGGGCACCTCCATGACCCTCGCCGCTGACGTCGATGCAGCCCTGTGGAATGAGATTTGAACACATTAGTGTCGATACCTGACTTACCCAAGACGACTCGAAGCCACCTGGATATCGTCTGGACTGTCACTCGATGATGAGGTCTCTTATGAGTGACAAGCAGGTATCTCTCCATTCCTCTGATGCGTGCCGTCACCTTGACATAGTGGCGGATATGTGAGGCTAAACATAGCCTAGCATCTGCGGGGTATGCCGGGAACTTCAGCTGCAGCCCTGTGCACCCAGGTCTATGCTGCTTTAGTAGCTCGTCAATGAAAAAGACTACTTCTGTAGGGGTAGATGTCATTCTGTCGACACAAAGTTTGTGTAGTGTCCGTACCCTCTGAGCTGAAGTCAGCGCTAGTAACATCACCAGCTTCATGGTGAGTTGGTCCAGTTGGAGCCCTTCCATGGGAGACCACGTCCTGAGCAGGGTTAATACGTCCCTGACATCCCAGGTGATATTATAGCGTGGTGTAGGCGGATTCATATTGAATATACCCCGCATGAGTCTGGACACTAGCCTGTTGGATCCTACCCCAATCTTGAGGTAGAATGATAGCGCACTTCTGGCGCTGTTGATGGCACTGTAACTTAAGTGTTCATCATGGTGCAACCCCGCGAGGAATTCCAGGACGTCGGTTATTGTCACGTCATCATACGTGATGCGAGAGCGGCTGCAGTAGGCTTCCCACTTCTTAATATGCGAGCGGTATCTTCGCCTTGTGGACTCTCGACACGACGCCCCGATGGTATCCATGGTCCGAGCCGAGAGGCCGTATTGGACTAACGGCCTGTTCAGAACCTGCAAGCCAACAAATTTAAATAGCCATGGCAGGGATGTGGCTCCCCTGAGACAGGGTGAGTAACCAATTGTGGGCAACCCTTCAAAAGGACCCAAGGTTCGTTGAGCATGTCAAAGACCACCGGATACCAAGGCTGTGTGGGCCAGTCGGGTATAATAAGGATGCCCTTGGCAGCATCTGCCTGAATCTTTCGCAATACCCGACTGATGAGGCAAAACGGAGGGAAGGCATAGAAAAACCAATTCCCCCAGTCCAGCGAGAATGCATCTAGCGCTATTGCCCCAGGATCTGGTTCCCATGAAACGTACCTGATGGTTTAACCGTGACGCAAAAAGGTCAATGTCCGGTTTACCAAATTTGGCTGTGACTTTAGAAAAAATCTCAGGATGCAACATCCATTCAATGTTGTCATTAAATTTGCGTGACCTGGTGTCCGCCACAGTATTAAGCTCACCTGGCAAATAGGTAGCTGAAATCCAAATGTCTCTTTGAACACACCAGAGCCAAATTGAGTTAGCCAATTTGTCACACGAAACTGACCTGGTACCACCCATATGGTTTAAATATGCCACAGCTGTGGTGTTGTCTATTTGGAGACGGACGTGTGCTCCAACAAGCTTGGAACAATATGCACGAAGTCCGTGGAATGCTGCCAGCAACTCCAAATAGTTAATCCCTTGAGTCAACAACATCGATGCCTCAAGGGTGTCCCATCTGCCCCCACAACTAGAGCAATTATCAGTAGCTCCCCAGCCATTGGAGCTTGCGTCAGTCTGTAAATATACCACCGGATTAGCCTCCCTAACAGGCTTAAATGAGTTGCTAATGTGACACACCCACCATTGCAACTCAGTTATCGCTTCGGACGGCAGCTGCATTGATCGATCGTAATGACCAGCGTTCCATTTTAACGCAATAATTTTAGCTCTTTGCAAATTCTGATAATGCAAAGGTCCATATCGTGCTGCCGGAAACAGAGCCACTAGCTTGCCAATTACTGTGGCTGTATGCCGAATCGATGGTATATTGGTGTCAATTAAATCTCTGCACACCTGAGTGACTTCCTCAATTTTGTTAATAGGTATAGTTATCCTCATGCTCATTGAGTTCACCGTGAACCCTAGGTAATTAATTACCTGGGCAGGGCAGAACTTCGATTTCTCTGGATGGACAATGAACCCTAATTGTTGAAATATATTGACAGCAGCTGCAACACCCTGTTCAGCCAATTGCAGGGTGTGGCCCACAATAAAGACATCATCTAAATAGGCCATAACTATATGATGTCGTTGTCTCAAATAAGCCATGATTGGCTTCACCAATTTAGTGAACAATCTAGGGGCTGTAGCGAGCCCATTAGGCAAAGCCTTATACTGCCAAAGTTGCCCCATCCAGATAAATTTCAAAAACCTTCTATCATATTTCTGGATGGATACTGAATAATATGCATCCCTTAAATCAATGCATGCCATAAAGCAGCCATGAGAAATCAATGATTTGGCTGTTTCAAACGTATCCATTTTAAAATGAGTATATGTTACAAACGTATTCAAACGGGTTAGATCAATAATGACACGACAGCCTCCATCCTTCTTAGGTCTAGTAAATATGTTCGAAACAAATTCAATTGGCTCATGCACCGTTTTCTCAATCACACCCTTCTGTTCCAGACTTAAAATTTCCTTATAACCTGCTGCCTGTTCTGCAGCAGACAATTTGAACGTACGACCAGGCATGTGCTGGGATGGAGGAATGTCGCCATTAATAAACTCAATTTTATGCCCCTGAATATTCCGCAACACATACTCATCACCAGTAAAATTACCCCATGCACCCAAAACAACCGTAAACGACCACCAACATGGGAAGTTAAACAGAGAGAAAAAAGAGAACCAGACCCCCTCACCTCCGTGGTTACCGGCGGTCCTTGACACGTGTGGGTGGCCGTGGAGGTGCTGGGTTGGCTTGAGGGCGCGGCGTCTTCGATTTCCACAAAGGTCTCTGCCGACCCTGTCCTAAAAAAGACCCTTGGTGCTGGTTCTGGTGCTGTTGTCGTTGTGGAGCTAGAGGGTGAGTCCTCGTCGAGGCACTGGCCGACCCTCGTGAGCGAATGTATGGAGCTTTTGAGCCTGACGGTGTGGGGGCACTCTGAGAGCGCATGATCCCCACCGTTTTGGCTTGTTCGTCAAGCTCTTTGACTCTCTTCGAGAGGTCCTCACCAAAGAGCTGACGGGGCGGCGGCGGCGGCGGTGGTTTGCACAATCCTGCAAACTTCGGGTTGAGTGCTGGGCGGATGCTGTTTTTGCGAAACCCGTTGATTTCGTGCTGGGTCGCGCACAATAAGGCCAGAGCATCTTCCTGGTCCAAATTCAGTTCGTCCCCGTCCACCGACCGCGCAAAGGCGGTAATACCGGCCGTGAGGAGTTTCAGGATCCGCTGCAATTTTAGCTCTTGTTGACGGATAGCCGCACTGATGTTGCCCCATATTGGCGTATTGACCACAGGCACGTTGAGGGAGTTGCAGTTTGATGGAGCCTTGTGACGGCTCATAGCCTGGATGAGGACTTCTTCCTGCAGCACCTGATTATTAAGAAAGTCCACTGTGGCTGCCAGCTTTGAATTTAGAGGAAGACCAGCCGTATGTGGGGCCGCGAATTTGGTCGCCACATCCAAGAGTTCCTCCGCTGGCACCTCCAACGGAGGTGGTACGGGATCCACCAGAACCTCCTCCTCCTGCTGCTCCAGGCTGATAGTAGATGTTGGTGAAGACGCCCTGTGCCTGTTGCTGCCATGCTGTTGTTGACGTTGAAGCAGGAGCTCCAGCAGCCGCTCCATACGGTCAATACGCCCTTCACCCTGAACACTCAGGTGGTCGGAGTCCTCCGGCTCTGAAAAGAAAACCGGGCTCCTGTCATCGGCCCGCACCTCGTCGAGGCCCTGCCGGTGCCGGTAGTTGTCGCTAACAGCCGCCGAGGCGAAACTGCGCGATTCCTGCGCAGGCGTGTTCAACCGCCTCCGTTTAGCGGGAGCTGAAGCCGCTGCCACTAAGGGCACTTGCGGCGAGGTGTCGGCACCAGCCGAAGCATGGCTGCCTGTGGCCCGCGCAGTCTTGCCGGCTGCCCACATCGTGGACGTTGCCGACGCATGGTCTCGCCCACCCATCCATGGGGGGCTCGGCGACCGTGACGAGACCCGACTCGACCGACCCGTCCCGGCGTCGAGAGTCGAGGTGTGCCGGCTGGACCTCACAGCCGCCCCGGGTCTCGCCCTGGAACCTGACCGCTCCTCCGCGACAGGCAATGCCTTAGCCCTAACAGGGTTAGGCTTCTGGGCTCCTGCCCTCCCCCTTCTCGGAGGGCTGAGTGGAACAGGCCGTGCAACGGCACGTGCCCTGCTCGAGGTCGCCAGCGAGCCCGCTGACGACCTGACTGCCATGGCAGGGTCCCCCTGCTCTGGCGGCACACCACACTCCTCCTCGTCGAACTCCTCCGAGCTGTGGTGTGCTGGCGGATCTGGACCTGTGAACACAGGGCTTACCCACATCTCCGCCTGAGTCCCGGCCTGCGCTGCAGGTACTGCCGATGGTAAAGACCCCGGAACTGTTGACCGGCGAACTCGTCCTGACGTCCTCCGGCCCTTCGAACTCCCATCCATGTCCTTGCTGCAAGACATAATCAGACAACAAGGACCACCAACTAAAGGTAGAATACTTACCTCCGTTGCCCCTTATGAAGGGCTGGCGAGGAGCGCGCTCCACCGCCAGCCGTCGCAGCAACGCGTTACGACGATATGTCGAGCATGCGCGCCGGCGGGCTCTTCACGAAGTCACTCACGTGACTCCGAAATGAAATTCCACAGATTCCCAACTCTCTGGGTTAAATTGTTTTTCCTCATCTCAGTCCCAAATGGCCTACCCTTTATTCTTAAACTGTGAACCGTGGTTCTGGACTCCCCGAACATCGGGAACACTTTTCCTGCATCTAGCATGTCCAATCCTCTAAGAATGTTATATGTTTCTATAAGATGAAGTCCAGATCCAGGGCTTTCAGGTCTGGAGATACAGAGGTCTACAAGAAGTGCAGATACGACTTTGGTAAGGTCATCAAAAAAGCTAAAAGGGACTTCTGCTCCAAACTGGAGGATGAGACGGATGTTCGGCAACTGTGGCAGGGCTTGAATGCCATCACCTCTTACAAGGCAAAATCAGGAGACAGCTCAATTGTCAGAGAAGCATCACTCCCTGACGAGCTCAATGCGTTTTACGCAAGCTTTGATGGGGAGAACACCGATGTGCCTTCCTGAGCCCCATTCTCTGTGATGGTATTTCAGTCAGTCACAGAGGCCGACGTCTGAAGATCCTTCAGGGGGGTGAACCCTCCGGAAAGCTCCATACCCGGTCGTGTTCTAATAACCTGTGAGGACCAATTGACTAGAGTTTTTAACGGACATTTTCAACCTCTCACTTCTGAGGTTCCCAGCTGGTTTAAAAGAGCATCAATAATACCGGTGCCCAAGAAGAGCAAGGTGACGTGCCTCAATGACTATCGACCTGTGGCACTAACGTCTGTGGTGATGAAGTGCTTTGAGAGGTTGATTATGGTGCATATCAACTCATACCTCGACAAGAACCTGGACCCACTGCAGTTCTCTTACCGCCACAACAGATCAATGGTGGATGCGATCTCACTGGCTCTCCACTCCGCTCTGGACCACTTGGACAACAGAAACTCATATGTCCGGCTGTTATTCATTGACTACAGCTCAGCATTTAATACAATCATCCCCTCCAAGCTGGTTACCAAACTCGCAGAACT
Source organism: Raja brachyura (assembly GCA_963514005.1). The sequence continues at coordinate 85,202,318 of OY740781.1, read as the reverse complement.
GGGTCTCTGCACATTCCTCTGCAATTGGATCCTCGACCTCCTCATTCACAGACCACAGTCTGTCCATATTGGTGGAAATGTGTCATCCTCGACAACAATCAGCAAGGGAGCACCTCAAGGATGCGTGCTCAGCCCTCTGCTTTACTCATTCTATTCACGATTCACTGATAGGGACGAGATCGACCGATTGACCAAATGGTGCCAACAAAATAACCTGGCCCTCAACACCAGCAAAACCAAGGAACTGATTGTGGACTTTGGAAGGGGTAGGATAGGGACCCACAATCCTGTTTACATCAACGGGACGATGGTGGAAAGTGGCAAGAACTTCAAATTCCTGGGCGTGAACATTTCCGAAGATCTTTCCTGGTCCCAGAACACTGATGCAATTATAAAGAAAGCACATCAGCGCTCCTACTTCCTGAGAAGACTACGGCGAGTCGGCATGACAAAGAGGACTTTCTTGAACTTCCACAGGTGCCCAGGAGAGAGCATGCTGACCGGTTGCATTGTGGCTTGGTTCGCCAAACTGAGCGTCCAGGAGCGGAAAAGGATGAAGAAAGTTGTGACCACTGCCCAGTCCATCATCGGCTCTGACCACGCCACCATCGAAGGGATCTATCGCAATCGCTGCCTCAAAAAGGCAGCCAACATCATCAAGGACCCACACCATCCTGGCCACACACTCATCTCTCCGCTACCATTCGGGCAGAAGGTACAGGAGCCTGAAATCTGTTACATCCAGGTTCAGGAACAGCTTCTTCCCACAGCCAACAAACAGACTCTGAACTGTAACAGCCTATTGCAATTTATCTGCTTATTTTTATGTATATTGAACTGATCTGTTCTGTATTTTTGTTTACAATATTCTATTGTGCTGCAGCCTGCAGGAATTTCATTGTCCTATCTGGGAAACATGACAATGAACTCTCTTGACTTGAGTTGACTTGAGATCCCCGCTCATCCTTCTAAATTCCAGCGAATACAAACCCAGTCGACCCATTCTTTCATCACACTAATCTCTTGTGCGGGACCTTGTCAAAGGCTTTTTGAAAGTCCAGATACACCACATCCACTGGCTTTCCCTTATCCATTCTAATTGTTACATCCTCAAAAAATTCCAAAAGATTAGTCAAGCATGATTTCCCCTTCATAAATCCATGCTGACTTTGACTGATCTTCACTGCTTTCCAAATGCGCTGCTATAATATCTTTAATAATCGACTCCAGCATCTTCCCCACTACAGATGTGAGGCTAATTGGTCTATAATTCTTTGTTTTCATTCTCCCTCCTTTCTTAAAATGTGGAGTTACATTGGATCAGTTCCTGTGGACTGGAGGGTAGCCAGACTCGAGATATAATTGAAAAATATCAATGCATCCACGATTTCTAGCGCCATCTCCTTGAGTACTCTGGGATGCAGACTATCAGGCCGTGGGGATTTATCTGCCTTCAGTCCTAACAGTTTACCTAACTCCATTTTCTGACTAATGTGAATTCCCTTCAGTTCCTCCCTCCCACTAGATCCTCAGGTCCCTAGTATTTCTGGAAGATTGTGTCTTCCTTAGTGAAGCCAGAACAAAAGTACACATTCAACTGTTCTGCCATTTCCTTGTTTCCCAATATAAATTCACCTGTCTCTGACTGTAAGGGACCTACATTTGTCTTCACTAATCCATTACTTTTTACATACGCAAAGATACTTTTACAGTTAGTTTTTATATTTCCCGCAAGCTTTCTTTCATGCTCTTTTTCCCCCTCTTAATTAACCCCTTTATCCTCTTCTGTTGAGTTATAAATTTCACCCAGTGCACTGGTTTGCTACTTCTTCTGGCCAATTTATATGCCTCTTCCTTGGATTTAACACTATCCTTGACTCCCCTCGTCAGCCACAGTTAAGCCGCCTTCCCAGTTTTATTTTTTCCCCAGACAGGGATGAACAATATCTGGAGTTCATCCATGCGGTCTTTAAATCATCGCCATTGCATCTCCACCATCAACCCTTTAAGTATAATTTGCCAGTCTATCCTAGCCAATTCCTGTCTCATACCTTCAAAGCCTCCTTTATTCAAGTTCAGGACCATAGTCTCTGAATTAACCATGTCACTTTCCAACCTAATGCAGAATTCCACCATATTATAGTCACTATTGCCCAAGGGGCTTTGCACAACAAGATCGCTAACTAACCCTTCCTCATTACACAATAACCAGTCTAGGATGGCCTGCTCTCCAGTCGGTACCTCTACATATTGGTATAAAAACCCATCTCGTATACATTCTATGAAATCCTCCTCCTCAGCACTGTTACCACTTTGGTTGGCCCAATCTATATGTAGATTAAAGTAACCCATAATAACTGCCGTATCATTGCTACACGCATCCCTAATTTCCTGCTTGATGCTATTCCCAACCTCCCTACTGCTGTTTGGTGGTCTGTACACAACTCCATCAAGTGTTTTCTGCCCTTGGCTATTTCGCAGTTCTACCCATACTGATTCTACAGCATCCAAGCTAATGTCTCTCCTTGCTATTGGATTAATCTCCTCTTTAACCAGCAGTGCCACCCCACCTCTTCCTTTCTGTCTATCCTTCCTGAATATTGCACACCCCTGCATGTTTAGCTCCCAGCCTTGGTCACCCTGGATCCTTGTCTCCGTAATTCCAACTATATCATATCCCTTAACTACTAACTACGCATTCAATTCATTCACGTTATTATGAATACTCCTCTCATTATGGCACACAGCTTTCAGGTTAGTTTTTCTAATCTCCCTTCTACCTTTTGCTTCTGTCCTCCTTTTACGTCCCATTGGTTCCCATCCCTCTGCCCTGTTAGTTTTAACGTGACCTTTCATAGAAACATACATAGAAAATAGGTGCAGGAGTAGGCCATTCGGCCCTTCGAGCCTGCACCGCCATTCAATGTGATCATGGCTGATCATCCAACTCAGTATCCCGTACCTGCCTTCTCTCCATACCCCCTGATCCCTTTAGCCACAAGTGCCACATCTAACGCCCTCTTAAATATAGCCAATGAACTGGCCTCAACTACCTTCTGTGGCAGAGAATTCCAGAGACTCACGACTCTCTGTGTAAAGAATGTTTTCCTCATTTCGGTCCTAAAGGAATTCCCCATTATCCTTAGACTGTGACCCCTTGTTCTGGACTCCCCCAACATCGGGAACAATCTTCCAGCATCTAGCTTGTCCAACCCCTTAAGAATTTTGTAAGTTTCTATAAGATCCCCCCTCAATCTTCTAAATTCCAGCGAGTACAAGCCGAGTCTATCCAATCTTTCCTCATATGAAAGTCCTGACATCCCAGGAATCAGTCTGGTGAATCTTCTCTGTACCCCCTCTATGGCAAGGATGTCTTTCCTCAGATTTGGAGACCAAAACTGTACGCAATACTCCAGGTGTGGCCTCACCAAAACCCTGTACAACTGCAGTTAAACCTCCCTGCTCCTATACTCAAATCCTTTCGCTATGAATGCTAACATACCATTTGCTTTCTTCACTGCCTGCTGCACCTGCATGCCTACTTTCAATGACTGGTGTACCATGACACCCAGGTCTCGTTGCATCTCCCCCTTTCCTAATCTGCCACCATTCAGATAATAGTCTACCCTCATGTTTTTGCCACCAAAGTGGATAACCTCACATTTATCCACATTATACTGCATCTGCCATGCATCTGCCCATTCACTCAGCCTATCCAAATCACCCTGCAGCCTCCAAGCATCCTCTGCACACCTAACTATACCCCCCAGCTTGGTATCATCTGCAAATTTGGAGATGTTGCATTGAATTCCCTCGTCCAAATCATTAATATATATTGTAAATAGCTGGGGTCCCAGCACTGAGCCTTGCGGCACCCCACTAGTCACTGCCTGCCATTCTGAAAAGGACCCGTTTACTCCTACCCTTTGCCTCCTGTCTGCTAGCCAGTTCTCTATCCACATCAATACTGAACCCCCAATACCGTGTGCTTTAAGTTTGTATGCTAATCTCTTATGCGGGACCTTGTCGAAAGCCTTCTGAAAGTCTAGATATAACACATCCACTGGTTCTCCCTTATCCACTCTACTAGTTACATCCTCAAAAAATTCTATCAGATTTGTCAGACATGATTTACCTTTCGTAAATCCATGCTGACTTTGTCCAATGATTTCACCACTTTCCAAATGCGCTGCTATCCCATCTTTAATAACTGACTCTAGCAGTTTCCCCACTACCGATGTTAGAATAACTGGTCTGTAATTCCCCGCTTTCTCTCTCCCTCCTTTTTTAAAAAGTGGGGTTACATTAGCTACCCTCCAATCCTCAGGAACTACTCCAGAATCTAAGGAATTTTGAAAAATTATCACTAATGCATCCACTATTTCTGTGGCTACCTCCTTGAGTACTCTGGGATGCAGACTATCTGGCCCTGGGGATTTATCGGCCTTCAATCCGTTCAATTTACCCAACACCACCTCCCGGCTAACCTGGATTTCACTCAGTTCCTCCATCTTATTTGACCCCCGTTCCACTGCTATTTCCGGCAGATTATTTATGTCTTCCTTAGTGAAGACAGAACCAAAGTAGTTATTGAATTGGTCTGCCATGTCCTTGTTCCCCATGATCAATTCACCTGTTTCTGACTGCAAGGGACCAACATTTGTTTTAACTAGTCTCTTTCTCTTCACATATCTATAAAAACTTTTGCAGTCAGTTTTTATGTTCCCTGCCAGTTTCCTTTCATAATCTATTTTCCCTTTCCTAATTAAGCCCTTTGTCCTCCTCTGCTGCATTCTGAATTTCTCCCAGTCCTCCGGTAGGCTGCTTTTTCTGGCAAATTTGTATGCCTCATCTTTTGTTTTTATACTATCCCTGATTTCCCTTGTTATCCATGGATGCACCACCTTCCCCGATTTATTCTTTTGCCAAACTGGTATGAACAACTTTTGTACTTCATCCATGCAGTCTTTAAATACCTTCCATTGCACATCCACTGTCAACCCTTTAAGAATCACCTGTCAGTCTATCTTGGCCAATTCACATCTCATACCTTCAAAGTTACCTTTGTTCAAGTTCAGAACCCTTGTTTCTGACTTAATTTTGTCACTCTCCATCCTAATGAAGAACTCAACCATATTATGGTCACTCTTGCCCAAGGGGCCATGCACAACAAGACTGCTAACTAACCCTTCCTCATTACTCAATACCCAGTCTAGAATAGCCTGCCCTCTCGTTGGTTCCGCCACATGTTGGTTGAGAAAACTATCCCGCATACATTCCAGGAAATCCTCTTCCTCAGCACCCCTGCCAATTTGATTCACCCAATCTACATGCAGATTGAAGTCACCCATTATAACCGTGTTACCCTTTTAGGAACCCTACCCACGAGGAACTGGAAGCAAACCGGAGATAACAACCCTGGAAGTCCTGCTTTTCAGCATTTTTCCAAGCTCTCTGAAGTCCCGCTGCAAAATATTCATCCCCTTCTTTCCAACATCATTTGTGCCAACATGCACGACCACTTCCGGCTGTTCACCTTCGCCCTTGAGGATTGTCTGCACTCTGTCCGTAACATCCTGGATCCTGGCACCAGGAAGGCAGCACACCATCCTGGAATCCCGTCTGTTGCCGCAAAAACCCCTGTCCGTACCTCTCACAATGGAGTCTCCAACTACAATGGCGTTGCCCGACTTTGGCCTCTTTGGTTTTGGCTCATCAGCCCTTTTTGTTTGGCAAGCCAGTCCGCCGCTCAGTGGCTCCTACAATCTCTTTCCCGTTAGCTACACAGATAAGCACCCACGTTGTTTACTCCGCCGCACCTCCACTGTTTAGTTTAAACCCACCCGTGTAGCTCTAGCAAACCTGCCTGCCAGAATGTCAGTCCCCCTCCAATTAAGGTGCAACCCATCCCTTTTGTACAGGTCACCCCTGCCCTAGAAGAGATTCCAGTGATCTAAAAATCTAAATCCCTGCCCCCTGCACCAATTTCTCAGTCACACATTCAGATCCCCCATCTCCCTGTTCCTACCCTCACGAGCATGAAGTACTGGAAGCAACACAGAGGTAACCGCGCTAGAAGTCCTGCTTTTCAGCCTCCTACCTAGTTCTCTATACTCACGTTGCAGAACCTCCTTCCTCACGTCATTTGTTCCTACATGCACAACTACTTCCGGCTGTTCACCTTCCCTCATGAGGATGTTCTTAAGTCGGTCTGAGACGTCATGGACCCTGGCACTAGGGAGGTAACACATCATCCTCGAGTCTCGCCTGTCGCCACAGAATCTCCTGTTGCCACAGAATCTCCTGTCCGCATCTCAGACATTGGAGTCACCCACCACTATGGCTCTGCCTGAAGTCGGTCTCACCGGTCGAGTCTCAGCGCTAGGATTTGAGTCACAGACCTTCTGCCGCTTGGACTGGAAGCATTTTCTGCCCTGACAGCTCCCAAGAGGGCATACCTGTTTTCCAGAGGTACTTCCACTGAGGTCTCCTGCACTTGCTTCATCTCCTTTCTCTCCGTCTCTACCCGTCAGACCTCCTGCACTCTTGGAGTGACGAACGGTCCTGTCCAGGAAGCTTTCGTCATCCCAGATGAACCGCAGGTCATCCAGCTGCAACTCCAGTTCCCTAACTCTGTCCTTGAGGAGCTGCATCTGGACTTAGTTCCCACAGGTGTAGTGGTCAGAGACTCCAGCAGTGCCCCTGACTTCCCACATCCTCCAACAAATGGCACTGCAATAACATTCTTGCCACCACAAGTGTAAATGTTTAAATTAAATTAAACACACAACCGATTCAAGTGTAGTCTCCTTGCCGAAGATTCTTGAGCCAAAGACTCGCACTTTACTTCACCAAGGCCGCTCCCCTAATCAAGTCAACCATCCACACAACTAGTTATGATGTCTCAGCCAATCCCCTCACTCGCTGATCTGGCAGCTGCTGCTCTGCGATCTTCCAAGTAATTGCCTGTTTATTTACAATGGTATTGGTACAGTGGAGATACTTTATAATACAATACCAACTAATAAAAGGACAAAATGATGTACAACCAGTTATATAATTGTACCAGTCAAAAAATGCAGCTTCCACAATCTCCTTATCTCCTAACACTATCAGTGAATTGATTTTCATTGCCTGCTGAAGTTAAATAGAGTCACAATGAGTTACAGCTTGGTAACAGGCCCATTGGTCCACAGGATCCTCCACTCTCAAGCATTGAATTTAAATATTTCGCAACAAAATCTTTGATTCAGATAAGTAGGGGTGAAAATTTCTCTTTACACTTGCAATCAGAGTTAATTTAAATACCACATTGCAGCAATCTACATCATCTATTGTAAACATTTCTCCTTTTAATGACTGCAAATAGAACTCAGAACCAAAAGCATTACTCTGGTAAAAGGGTAATTTCTCCAGCAAGATGTACTGAGTGATTAATATTGTACCAATAATCACTCTTGGTCACCTACAGGAACACCTACATTGGCGAAGCCGCATTTAGTGTTTTGTGTTTACTTTTGGAAACCATGTTATTGGAAAAATGTTGTCAAGCTGGAAAGGGTGCAGAGATTTATGAGGATATTGCCAGGACTCGAGGGCCTGAGCTAAAGGGAGAGGTTGAACAGACTAGAACTCTCTATTCCTTGGAGCACAGGAGGATGAGGAGTGATCTTGGAGAGGTGTAAAACATCATGAGAGAAATAGATCCGGTAGACATACAGATTCTCATGCCAAGCTTAGGGGAATTGAGAACCAGAGGACATAGGTTTGCAGTGAAGGTGGAAAGATTTAATAGGAATCTGAGTGGTAACTTTTTCACACAGAGGATGATGGGTGTGTGGAACGCGTTGGCAGAGGAGGTAGTTGAGGCAGGTACTATCGCAATGTTTATAAACATTTAGACAGGTACATGGATAGAACACGTTTAGTGCGATATGGACCAAATGCAGGCAGGAGGGACTAGTTTAGATGGGACATGTTGACCGGGGTGGGTACGTTTGTCCAAAGGGCATGTTTCCACGCTGTATGACTCTGTAACTCTATAACACAGTCTCTAGGTGTGATTGAGAACAACATTCCAGATTTAAAGGATGTTCCTTAAGGAAGGTGATGAGGAAGAATTTCTTTACCCAGAGGGTGGTGAATCTGTGGATTTCATTGCCACGGAAGGCTGTGGAGACCTAGTCAATGGATAGATAGATTCTTGATTAGTATGGGTGTCAGAGGTTATAAGGAGATGGAAGGAGATTGGAATTTTAAAGGAGAGATCGATCAGCCATGATTGAATGGTGGAGTACACTCAATGGGCTAAATGTAGAATACATCATTGGGGTAAATGATTGAATAGCGTAGTAGACTCGATGGGGAAAATGTAGAATAGATCAGTGTTAGCTGGGAGAAAAGCAAAAGCAAACAAAAAGCAAACAGAGATAAAATGTTGTTGGAGATGGTAAGACTGGTTGGAGAACTGGGAAGGGGGAGGGATGGAGGGAGAGGGAAAACAAGGGTTACTTGAAGTTAGAGAAGTCAATGTTCATACCACTGGGGTGTAAGCTGCCCAAGCAAAATATGAGGTGCTGTTCCTCCAATTTGCGTGGGTCTCACTCTGACAATGGAGGAGGCCCAGGACAGAAATGTCAGTTTGGAAATGGGAGGGGAGTTAAAATGTTTAACAACCGGGAGATCAGGTAGGTTTAGGCAGACTGAGCGGAGGTGTTGAGCAAAATGATCGCTGAGCCTGCGCCAGACTCAGGAACAGGTTCTTCCCCTCTGATATTAGGCTTCTGAATGGTCCTTCAACATAATAGGGTACTACCCAAATCACCTCTTCCCCATTGTGGACGTTATACTTTTCAAATGGAAATGATGTGCTACAATGTTGAGAACTATATTCTGCACTCTTTTTTTTCACCCTTGCTCCATCGAAGTACTTCATTTTGACCTGATTGTATTTATGTGTAGTATAACTGATCTGTTTGGATAGCATGCAAAACAAACCTTTTCACTGTACCTCATTACACCTAAACCTAAGAAACATAGAATGGAATTATGTCAAAAAGTACAAAGTAAAATTTAAAAATAACCTAATTGAAATTATATTATCTCTGGAAAGTAAGATCATTAGCTTCAGTTGTTAGCATATAAGGTTACATGATATTGGTTGAAAAAATCATCTTTGAAGTGTCAAATTAGTGGCCATGTTCATGCAGTACTAAGCCAACTGGATAGTCTATTCTGTGATCTATTTCTGGCAACAGTGTATTTAAATTATTTTGGGCTGGATTGTCATAGTTAAAATAAGTCAAATATCATTTGGAGTTTACATTAAATGTTAATAAAACTCTGCCAGACATTGTTTTGCTTTTTTTCCATTACATAAAAGCTGAATTGAACAGGTTTAAATCAAAAGTAATTGATCCTCTACAGACGTATTCAAGCTTGAACAAGACAAATATCTTGTTAAGAACAGGATTGAATGGCTAGGTATAGAGTGTGAAAATTAAATACTTCACAACACAATTTTTCTCTGTGCAGAATGACAGACTCTAAGTAGAGATAAGGAGATTGCTCCAAAGCTGTAATCAATGAGATTAAATAGGTAATATATTGGACTGGGCGCTGTTCCAAGATGCTGAACGTGTGGACTGGACAGAACCTGCAGCGGCACGGAGCGGCGGAGCAACGGTGGAGGACAGCGACAGTATGTGGTGCTGGCTTGAAGGACTGAATGGCCTACTCCTGCACTTATTTTCTATGTGTCGCCAGACAAAACAGACTCCTGCAACTCCAACCAAGTGCAGACACCAGGACAATGGGCCTTTAAGGCCAAGTCAGGGTGCCAGGGTTCAGGATGTCACGAGCCGAATTCTGAACATCCTCGAGAGAGAAATTGAGCAGCTGGCAGTATTTGTGCACGTAGGCACAAACGACATCGGGAAGAAGAGGAAGGAGGTTCTCCAACATGACTTCAGAGAGTTGGGAAGAAGACTGAAATGCCGGACTTCTAGGGTGGTTATCCCTGGATTGCTTCCAGTACCACGTGCTAGTGAGGACAGGAACAGGGAGATAGAGGATCTGAATGTGTGGCTGAGGGGCTGGTGCAGGGAGCAAGGATTTAGATTTATAAACTACTGGGGTCTCTTCTGGGGTAGGGGTGGCCTGTAGAAAAGGGACGGGTTACAGCTTAACTGGAGGGGGACCGGCATTCTGGCAGGCAGGTTTGCTAGGGCTACATGTGTGGGTTTAAACTAAATAGTGGGGGGCGAGGCTATTGACAAATTGGGAATGTAAAGATGGAGTTGAAGGGGAAGTGGCTACTGGAAAAATTACAAGCCCGAGCCCGAGTGAGACCACACCTGGAGTATTGTGTGCAGTTTTGGTCCCCTAATTTGAGGAAGGACATTCTTGCTATTGAGGGAGTGCAGCGTAGGTTTACAAGGATAATTCCCGGGATGGAGTGATTGTCATATGCTGAGAGATGGAGCAGCTGGGCTTGTACTCTTTGGAGTTTAGAAGGATGTTAAGGGCTTGGACACGCTAGATGCAGGAAACATGTTCCCGATGTTGGGGGAGTCCAGAACCAGGGGCCACAGTTTAAGAATAAGGAGTAAGCCATTTAGAACAGAGACGAGGAAACACTTTTTCTCACAGTGGTGAGTCTGTGGAATTTCATTTCGGAGTCACGTGAGTGACTTCGTGAAGAGCCCGCCGGCGCGCATGCTCGACATATCGTCGTATTGCGTTGCTGCGACGGCTGGCGGTGGAGCGCGCTCCTCGCCAGCCCTTCATAAGGGAACCACTAAGGTAAGTATCCTACCTTAAGTTGGTGGTTCTTGTTGTGTTTTGTTTTCACAGCAAGGACATGGATGGGAGCGTTAAAGGCTGGAGAACGTCTGGACGAGGTCGCCGGTCAACAGTCCCGGAGCCAGTGACATCGGCGGTACCTGCAGCACAGGCCGGGACAGGGGCGGAAATGTCGGTGAGCCCTGTGTTTACAGGTCCGGATCCACCAGCACACCACAGCTCGGAGGAGTTCGACGAGGAGGAGTGTGGTGTGCCGCCAGAGCAGGAGGATCCTGCCATGGCAGTCAGGTCGTCAGCAGGCTTGCTGGCGGCCTCGAGCAGAAGGGTGCGTGCGGCTGCACGGCCCTTTTCACCCAGCCCTCCGCGGAGGGGAAGGGCAGGAGCCCGGAAGTCTAACCCTGTTGGGGCTAAGGCTTTACCTGCCGCCGAGGAGCGGTCAGGTTCCAGGGCGGGACCTGGGGCGGCTGTGAGGTCCAGTCGACGCCCCCCAACTCTCGACGCCGGGACGGGTCGGTTGGGTCGGGTCTCGTCGCGGTCGCCGAGTCCCCCATGGATGGGTGGGCGAGACCATGCGTCGGCGAGGTCCACGACGTGGGCTGCTGGCAAGCCTGCGCGGGCATCGGGTATCCAGGCTGCGGCTGGTGCCGACATCACGCCGCAAGTGTCCTTAGTGGCAGCGGCGTCCGCTCCCGCTAAACGGAGGCGGTTGAACACGCCCGCGCAGGAATCGCGCAGTTTCGCTTCGGCGGCTGCTAGCGACGACTACCGGCACCGGGTGGGCCTCGATGAGGTGCGGGCCGATGATAGGGGCCCCGGCCATTTTTCAGAGCCGGAGGACTCCGACCACCTGAGTGTTCAGGGTGAAGGGCGTATTGACCGTATGGAGCTGCTGCTGGAGCTCCTGCTTCACGGTCAACAGCAGCAAGCGTCCAGCAGCGACAGGTACAGGGCTGTTTCACCAACTTCCACCATCAGCCTGGAGCAGCAGGAAGAGGAGGTTTTGGTCGATCCCATCCCACCTCCGTCCGATTTACCAGCGGAGGGACTTCTCGATGTGGCCACTAAGTTCGCGGCCCCACACTCGTCTGGGCTTCCCCTCAACTCGAAATTGGCAGCCACAGTGGACTTCCTCAACAACCATCAGCTCCAGGAGGAGGTTCTCATTCAGGCCATGAGCCGTCACAAGGCTCCATCCAACTGCAACTCCCTCAACGTGCCTGTGGTCAATACGCCGATATGGGACAATATCAGTGCGGCTATCCGTCAACAGGAGCTGAAAATTCAGCGGATCCTGAAGCTCCTCACGGCCAGTATTACCGCCTTTGTGCGGTCGGTTGATGGGGATGACTTAAATTTGGACCAGGAGGATGCTCTGGCTCAATTGTGCGCAACTCAACATGAAATCAATGGGTTCCGCAAAAGCAGCATCCACCCGGCGCTCAACCCTAAGTTTGCAGGGTTGTGCAAACCACCGCCGCCGCCGCCGCCCCGTCAGCTCTTTGGCGAGGATCTCTCTAAGAGGGTCAAAGAGCTTGACGAACAAGCCAAAACGGTGGGACTCATGCGCCCTCACGGTGCCCCCACGCCGTCGGGCTCGAAAGCTCCGCTTGTTCGACCACGAGGGTCTGCCAGCACCTCTACGAGGACCTACCCTCCAGCTCCACCCCGTTACCAACCGCCCCAGCACCAGGGGGCTTTTTTAGGACAAGGTCGGCAGAAACCCTGGTGGAAGATGAGGACGCCGCGCCCTCAAGCCAACCCAGCACCTCCACGTCCACCCACACGTGTCAAGGACCGCCGGTAACCATGGAGGTGAGGCGGTCTGGTTCTCTCTTTTCTCTTTGTCTAACCTCACATGTTGGTGGGCGCCTTCGGTTCTTTTTGGGTCCATGGGGTGATATTACTGGTGATGAGTATGTGTTACGAAATGTTCAGGGTCATAGCATTGAATTTCTTAATGGGGACATTCCTCCATCCCAGCACAGGCCTGGTCGAACATTTAAATTGTCTGCTGCAGAACAGGCAGCAGGCTATAAGGAAATTTTGAGGCTAGAACAGAAGGGAGTGATAGAGAAAACGGTTCATGAGCCCGTGGAATTTGTTTCCAATATATTCACTCGACCAAAGAAGGATGGAGGCTGTCGAGTCATCATTGACCTGACTAGTTTAAATACTTTTGTAACATATACTCATTTCAAAATGGACACTTTTGAAACAGCCAAATCATTGATTTCACATGGTTGCTTTATGGCATGCATTGATTTACAAGATGCGTACTATACTGTATCCATTCAAAAATATTATAGGAGGTTTCTGAAATTTATCTGGATGGGTCAACTCTGGCAATATAGGGCTTTGCCCAATGGGCTTACCACAGCCCCTCGATTATTCACTAAATTGGTGAAGCCAATTATGGCCTATTTACGACAACGACATCATATAGTAATGGCCTAATTGGATGATATCTTAATTGTGGGCCACACCCTGGAATTGGCTCAACAGGGTGTTGCAGCTGCAGTCAATTTATTTCAGCAGCTGGGGTTCATTGTCCATCCAGCCAAATCAAAGTTCTGCCCCTCCCAGGTAATTCATTATCTGGGGTTTACGGTGGACTCTATTCGCATGAGGGTCACCATACCACCTAATAAGGTTGAGGAGGTCACCCAGGTTGTCAAGGTTTAATCACCGCTGGTATACCATCGATTCGTCATACAGCTACAGTAATTGGCAAACTTGTAGCTTTGTTTCCGGCAGCCCGATATGGGCCTTTGCATTATCAGAATTTGCAAAGGGCCAAGATCGCTGCGTTAAGACAGCACGCTGGTCATTATGATCGACCAATGCAGCTGCCGCCTGAAGCGACGGATGAGTTACGATGGTGGGTGCGCCACATTAGTAACTCGTTTAAGCCTATTATTGAGGCTAATCCGGTGGTATACTTGCAAACTGATGCGAGCTCTTATGGCTGGGGAGCTACGGATCATTCCTCTAGTTGCGGAGGCAGATGGGATACCCTTGAGGCTACTATGTTGTTGTCACACGGGATCAACTATTTGGAGCTACTTGCAGCATTCCACGGACTTCGTGCTTATTGTTCCAAGTATTTTGGGGCACATGTCCGTCTCCAATTAGACAACACCACAGCGGTGGCATATTTAAACCATATGGGCGGTACCAGGTCAGTTTCGTGTGATAAATTGGCTAACTCAATTTGGCTCTGGTGTGTTCAGAGAGACATTTGGATTTCAGCTACCTATTTGCCAGGTGAGCTTAATACTGTGGCGGACACCAGGTCATGCAAGTTCAATGACAATATTGAATGGATGTTGCATCCTGAAATTTTTGCCAAAATCACAGCCAAATTTGGGAAACCGGATATTGACCTTTTTGCGTCCCGGTTGAACCATCAGGTACCAACCTACGTTTCGTGGGAACCAGATCCTGGGGCTATGGCGCTAGATGCATTCTCGCTGGACTGGGGGAATTGGTTTTTCTATGCATTCCCCCCGTTTTGCCTCATCAGTCGGGTATTACGAAAGATTCAGATGGATGCAGCTAAGGGCATCCTTATTATACCCGACTGGCCTACACAGCCGTGGTATCCGGTGGTCTTTGACATGCTCAGTGAGCCTTGGGTCCTTTTGAAGGGTTGCCCAGAATTAGTTACTCACCCTGTCTCAGGGGAGCCACATCCCTGCCATGGCTATTTAAATTTGTTGGCTTGCAGGTTTTGAACAGGCCGTTAGCCCAATACGGCCTCTCAACTCGGACCATGGATACCATTGCGGCGTCGTGTCAAGAGTCAACAAGGCGAAGATACCGCTCACATATCAAGAAGTGGGAAGCCTTCTGCAGCCGCTCTCGCATCACGTACGATGCCGTGACTATAACCGACGTCCTGGAATTCCTCGCGGGGTTGCACCATGATGAACACTTAAGTTACAGTGCCATCAACAGCGCCAGGAGCGCGCTGTCATTCTACCTCAAGATTGAGGTGGGATCCAACAGGCTAGTGTCCAGGCTCATGCGGGGTATATTCAATATGAATCCGCCTACACCACGCTACAATATCACCTGGGATGTCAGGGACGTTTTAACCCTGCTCAGGACGTGGTCCCCCATGGAAGGGCTCCAGCTGGACAAACTCACCATGAAGCTGGTGATGTTGCTAGCACTGACTTCAGCTCAGAGGGTACAGACACTCCATAAACTACGTGTCGACAGAATGATGTCTACCCCTACAGAAGTAGTCTTCTTTGTTGATGAGCTACTAAAGCAGCATAGACCTGGGTGCACAGGACTGCAGCTGAAGTTCCCGGCATACCCCGCAGATGCTAGGCTGTGTTTAGCCTCCCATATCCGTCACTACGTCAAGGTGACGGCAGACATCAGAGGAATGGAGAGATACCTGTTTGTCACTCATAAAAGACCTCATCATCGAGTGACAGTCCAGACGATATCCAGGTGGCTCCGGGTCGTCTTGGGTAAGTCAGGTATCGACACTAATGTGTTCACGTCTCATTCCACCAGGGCTGCATCGACGTCGGCGGCGAGGGTCATGGAGGTGCCCATGGACCATATTCTCGCCACAGCAGGATGGGCTAATGAAGCTGTGTTTCAGCGATTTTATAACAAGCCTGTTGCTGCTCCTCTACAGTTCGCGGAAGCCGTGCTGAATGCAGGTCGAGAACGTGGAGGTGTCCCCGCATGAGGGGTTTTTTGATTTGTTGTTAATAAATATGCTCTTGTTTTGCAGTATGAACTATTTGAGCAAGTTTGTTCCTCCCATCCATCCCTGCTAGTGGTGTGTCAGCATGGACGTGGTCCAGGGCGTGTAATCACAGAAGCTTTGAAGTCTTCACGAAGTCACTCACGTGACTCCGAAATGAAATAGTAAGATTGAACGAGAACTTACCAGTTCGAAGATTGATCGTTATTTCATGAGGAGTCGCGGTGAGGGATTTCGTGCCCTCCACGCCCAACCCTCAATCGCCTTCACCTGGTAATTTGAGTCTCTTTCATCTTACTATGCTAAGTCATTTCTGTTATTGGTTTCTGTGATTCCACACCGCTACTTTGAAGAATGTCGAGCATGCGCGCCGGCGGGCTCTTCACGAAATCCCTCACCGCGACTCCTCATGAAATAACGATCAACCTTCGAAGTGGTAAGTTCTCGTTCAATCTTACTATTCTCTGCCTCAGAGGGCGGTGACGGCAGGTTCTCCGGATGCTTTCAAGAGAGAGCTAGATAGGGCTCTTAAAAATAGTGGAGTCAGGGGATACGGGGAGAAAGCAGGAACGGGGTACTGATTGGGGATGATCAGCCATGATCACATTGAATGCGCGGTGCTGGTCCTGCACCTATTGTCTATTGTCTATTGTCAAGACTCTATATTTTAAGATCTTTGAAAGTTGAAGGATGTAAGATGGCATTAGCAACTCTTGTGTACTGCCTCAGTATAATCTACAACTCTAAGACTCTTGTGCTTAATTATGATTGTGCTAATGTCCAGTATGCGAAAAATAAATTTCACTGTACCTAGATACGTGACAATTAAATACCAATGGGCTATTGGACCAGTTAGCTGGAGTTGGATCTTTGATTAAGTCCATATACACACAATCTATGCCCTTTCCCACATCAATCTTTTTAGTTAAAAAAAATCAATCAAATTCTTGACTTGATCTCCTAGGTACAAAACCATGCTGATTATACCTAATCAGCTGCTGTCTATCCAAATGCAAAGATATGTCATCACTCAGAATCACTCAACGTTCATCCGTCTTTACGTGTCAGGCCTCCCGCATTAAAATAAACACAATTCAATCCAACAGTCTTTCTTCGCTCCCTGCCTATCTGTCCTCTGAACTTCCTTCCATCACCTTCCCTACCAATTTCCAGCCTCTCACTAGTCTCAGCCCTGCATAGGGTTTCTCCCCTCTGTCCATCTAGTTTAAACCCACCTATGTAGCACTAGAGACAACCTGCCGGAAGAGATCCCCATGGTCCAAAAATCTGAATCCCTGACCCCTGCATCAACTACTCAGCCACGCATTCCTCTGAACCATCTTCCTGTTCCTACCTTCACTAGCACGTGGCACTGGGAGTAATCTGGAGATCACTACCCTGGAGGTCCTGCTTCTTAAGCTTTTGCTTAACTTCCTATATTCATCCTCATCCCTTTGCCTACTTACTTCATTTGTACCAACATACGAAACATCTTCTGGTTGTTCACCCTCCCTCTAGAGAATGTCATGCAGCCTCACCGAGACATCCTGGCACCAGTGAGGCAACACACCATCCTTGAGTCCTGATTACTACCACAGAATTCCTTGTGTGCCCTCCTATCGCAAGCCTGGCTCACAGGCAGGCCTGGCTCACCCTGCCGTGGTATCAGGAAACCCACCTGAGGTGGGAAGCTTGAAGTGGGAAGCTGACGAGACCAGGCCCTGGTTGGCCGGAGGATCGGAGAAATGGAGGGGAGGGTGGATGGAGGCGACAATGACAGATGCAAGATCATAGGGCAGGAAAGCGGAAGTGGCGTCATGCCTTCAAGGTTGTCTGCGGGAGGCACTTCCAGGGCACAACAGCTGAACGTTGCTCGGTGGAAGAGAGAGATCATGATTCGCTGGATAATCCGGATGGAGGTGACAGATGCAATGAGCCTTTATGGGCAGCTGCAGCTGGGACTTTGAAAATGTCACTAAAACCTGGCCACTCTTGCATATGGTCCAAGCGGGCTTAATACTTAATACTTAATCTTGGATTGTGTTTATATACTGTGATAATTTACTGAACTGTCTGCAAAAAAGAATCTCACTGAACCTTGGTACATGTGATAATAAAGAACAATTGAACTGTTAGAAGAACAACTGCAGGGGACCTGGGTAAGTTTTAATAAGTTTGACTACGGGTGCTGTGTGTACAGAGTTTGTACTCTCTCCCCGTCACCTTCATGGGTCTGCCCCGGGAACTTCGGTTTCTTCCCACACTACAAAGACATACAGGTTTGTAGGTTTATTGGCTTGGTTAAATTGCGAATTGGCCCCAGTGTATAAGATAGTATTAATGTGCAGGAATCGCTGGTGGGTGCGGTCCCAGTGGGCCGAAGGACCCGTTTCCGCGCTGTGTCTCTAAACCGAACGAAACGGACTGTTTTTAAGTGTTTCAATTTTTAATTTATATTTACATTTTTAGTTTTCTTTTTAATAACAGATTCAATTTTTAATAGTGGTGGATTGCTTCTGAATGTTAGAAACTTAGAACTTTTGATAACTTTGATAGCCAGTTAAAGAAAAGGAGTGGATTAGCTGGCTGTCGAAGGTTTCACCAGCAGCCTTATACTGTAAGTGGTGTGCATTCTGCACCCTGTACACAACTATTGTCCAACCCTCCAACATCCCACTCTGCCTAAGTGAACAGAGGTGGCCAAATGACAATGCAGTGGGTTCTGGGATATCTCAGGGCCCTTGGGAGACCAATGAAGTGAACAGCTCAGAGTTCGGCTAGGCAGTGTATTGGGCAGATTTGGTAAGTCAGCAAACACTCTCTTGAACTTCTACAGGTGTGCGGTAGCGAGCGAATTGACTGGTTCCATCACAGCCTGGTTCGACAACTCGAATGCCAGGGAACGAAGAAGATTGTAAAAAGTGGTGAACACTGTCCCGGTCCATCATGGGTACTGACCTCCTCACAATCGAAGAAATCTACAGCAGATTCTCAAAAGGCAGCCAGCATCTTCAGAGACCCACACTACCCTTTAATTTCACTTCTGCCATCGGGAAGCAGGTATAGGAGGAGCCTGAAAACTGTAATGTCCAGGTTCGAAACAACCATCAGGCTATTAAACACTACAACCTCCTAATAAGCTCCGGACCACATAGACTTTGGGGGATTATTTTTGTCTTTGCTCGATTATTATTTGTTTTTTTAATATATAGGGAAATTTTTTTGGTTGTTTATTTTGGTGTTGACAGAATACTGTGTTTACATAACCATTGTACTGCTGGATTTCATTGTTCTGTTCTGGGTCATCGGAAGAGAGCGTCATGGTGAGACATACGGCGTGGAAACAGACCATTCGCCCAACTTGCCCACACCGTATAACATGTCCCACGTACACTAGTCGCACCTACCTACATTTGGCCAATATTCCATTAAAGGTATCCTATCCATGTACCTGTCTAATGACAATAAACATAAAATGACAATAAAACACTCTTGACAATCTCAAAGAGCTCTGGAGATATTTGTCAATTGATTTAATTTATGACCAAATTGCGATGACAACTTTTTAGCTTGACAGTCCATTTTATACCTTTTGAGTTTATGAACAATTCTGTAATTCTCTGCAACCAGTGGAGAAGATGTACTGCCGAGGAAAGGCAGCCAGAAGGTACAACAGCACTGTAGTCCTCATTTTCCAATCTGTCTGCTGACAGCTCCCTGCTGAGTGTGTAGAATTGCCTCTTATGTTTCTACCACATAAGAAACATTATTATAATTAGAATAAAACTGTGACACGATGGTGTACACTGAAGATTCTGTAATTTGCTCTATAATCACTTCTGTGATTGTAATATTTCGAAGAGAGGACATAAAATTTTGGAGTTATTAAAACCTATTACCTTAACATGAATTGTGGAATTAGCAAGCTCAATTGTGTTTGTTTTTAGAAATTAAAAATTCTGTAACTAATGGATGGAAAATTACAAGCTGGTGTGCGACAGATTGATGATGTGCATTGAAAGCATAGACTGGGATTGCAGGCAGATCATTGCCACCAGCATGGTCGTTCCTTCGCGTACACAACCAATGGAGTACTCCCAGCACCTTTTGCAGGGTTTATTCATCAATTTAAAAAAAAAGCCTTTTCCAGACAATTTTACATAATCAGAGATATGTTCAGGTCAATCTTAATTTGGTGCAAACTAAAAGATATGCAATAACATATTAGCAGCCTAACTTACAGTACTGTCTGTCCTGCTGACTTACTCCAGTATTTTGAGTCTTTGTTTTGTAAACCAGTATCTGCAGTTCCTTGTATCCATAACTTGCATCCCTGCCGTTTATACTTTGATAAAGATGGTGGAATTAAAAGTTTAATATCAAAACATCATACAATACCCTGGAAGATGTGGCTCGTCGGCCTGGGAAGGCAGTCCATCTAGGAGAAGGAAACTGTTTTTAAGATTGACGCGCATGCGGGCTGGCGGGCTTCTTCACGTAATCGCTGATCGTAACTCCTCATAAAATAAAGATCAAACTTTAATCGTTTAATCTTACTATTTTCACTTAAGGGAAGGAGAAGGACAAAGAAGACAGTGAGTCGAATGTGGAAAGTACTAATACTCATGGGCAAGTTGAGATTAAGAAGGAAGAGTTGGGGCTTTTGAAGAGCATTGAGGTGGATAAATCAGGAGTTGATGACTCCAGGTAATTGAGAGAGGCAAGAGTGGAGATTGAAGGGACCTCAACAAGGACCGATGCATATTCTACAGCCACAGCAAAGGTCCTTGGACTTGAAGAGTAGCTAATGTTGTTCTTATATTTACTTTTAGAGATCAGCACGGAAACAGGCACTTTGGCCCACTGACATCGCGCCAACCAGCTATCACCCTATACACTAGCACTATCAAGAGGGGGCACAGAGGGAACGCCATCGAGTATGGCTGTCGAGCCTGCAGCTGTTCGTCTTTTCACCCTATTTTTATTTTTAGTGTGTCGAACGTTTTTCTTTTTGGAGGTCTAGTCTTTTGATGTGGGGGGTGGGGGGGGGGGTGGGTGAGGGGTCAACTGTATTTCTCGGTTCCTATGAGCCTTCTTCCGAGCCACATCTTCGCCCCTTCCTCGCGGCCTACCAGCGGGACTGGAGCAGTGTTTCCTGCCGGGCCCGGTCAGGACATCAGCTTTGGCGGCGCACAGCGCTGAAGCACCATCACGGAATGGTCGCCATGTGGTAAGCTCCAGAGTGCTGAGACCACCGAGTCCAGCATCGTGGAGCTGTCATTGCGGACCTTCCAGCTGCGGGCGACACTGGGTTTAAACACCACGGAGCCTGGTATCTTTCGCCGAGATCGCCAGTGTTAGAGCTCCGATCAGCGCGGCCTGTTGACCTCGGGAGCCGCGGTCTCTGGCAGCAAGCGGCCATTCCAGACACTCCAAGCCACTGAAGAGTGTACCTCCGATGCCAGAGCTCCATCTTTGACCTCTCGCTGGGATGATGGAACTCCAGCGTCGGAACAGAAGAATACACTCAGTCGCTTGGAGTTCCGAAACGGCCGCTTCCTCCCGGATACCGCGGCTCCCGAAGTCCACAGGCTGCGCTGGGCGGAGCTCAACACTGGTGACATCAGCGAGAGATCCCAGGCTCCGCGGTGTTTAAAGCCAGCGCTACCACGGCTGGAAGCTCCGCAGACCACAGCTCCACGATGTTGAAGTCGGCAGGCCCAGCACTCTAGAGCTCCAACACGGCGACCCGGGTAAGGCATCACCTCGCTCCGTGATGGTACCTCAATGCTGAAGCTGCAGCTCAAAGCTCTGGCCGGTCTCCAACAGGAAAGACCATGCCAATCCAAATGGTAGACCGCGAGGAAGGGGCGAAGATGCGGCTCGGAAGAAGGATGCATCCTCGTCCAGGATGGGACTGGAAAAAACGGTTCAAGGTAGGGACAATCTACAAATTTACAGAAGCCAATTAACCTACAAACCTGTACGTCTTTGGAGTGTGGGAAGAAACCAGCGCACCCGGGGAAAACCCACACGGTGACGGGAGAACAGACAAACTCCGTACAGATAGCACCTGTAGTCAGGATCGAACCCGGGTCGCTGGCGCTTTAAAGCAGCAGCTGTACAACTGCGCCACCATGCTGCGCCTTTAAGAAGGGAAGTAGAGAAAATCCAGGGAATTATAGGTCGGTGCGCTACACGTCAGTGGCAAGGAATCTATTGGAGAGGATTCTTCATGAAATAATTTACTCCCATTTGGAAGATAATGGGTTAACTAGGGAAAGTTGGCATGGCTTTGTACACGACAGGACTCAAAAAGTTAAATCAAGTTAGTTTTACTAATTTGATTGAGTATTTTGATGAGGTGACAATGGTGAGCGATGAGGGTAGGGATTTTAGGAAGGCATTTGATAAAGTTCCCCGTGATAAACTGATCCAGAAGATTAAGATGTATGGGATTAACAGTGATTTGGTCGTATGAATTCAGAATTTGTCTTCTGATAGAAGAGTTGTGGTGGAAGGACAATATTCAGGCTGGAGGTCTGTGACTAATGGATTGCCGCAGGGATCTTGCTGTATGTAATATATATGAATTGATTGGACATAAGCGTAGATGAATTGGTTATTTTATTTTGAAGTCACGTGAGTGACTATGTGAAGAGCCTGCCAGCCCGCATGCGCATCCATACGTCGACGCATGGCGCGAGAATCAGAGTTCGAAACTGCTCTGACAGGTAAGAGAAAAATTTCTTTCAGGAACGGGCCGCTGCTCCGAAAATAGGGGCAGCGGGCCCGGAGAAGCTGGCACTGCTTATGCAGCTGCCGCCATGCAGGCTCCGTAAGGAGCTGGCGGAATAAAGGCCGGGTCAGCGACCACAGCGGAGGCACTGTAAGAAGCTGACAGGTATAAATAGCGGCTGCTGCGGAGGCTCAGTAAGATCTGGCGGTTTTATAATAGTGGCTGCAGGACAGGCCAGGACAGCGGCTGCCGTGGCAGAATGGGGCTCCAATGGAGCTGGCGGATGTTCGGAGCATCTGATGGGGAATGCCTGTGCAGATTGGAGCTCCGAAAGGGAGTCAGCCAGAGGCCTGAGGAGACAACACCTGGTTCAGGGTTGCGTTCTATTTCCTCCCCTATGAAACTCCGTTGAGGCTCCAGAAGGGAGCAAGGACTCGGAGTCACTAGCAGGAGCTTGTCTAGTGAGTAAAATAATAAACAAACAAATAAATAAAGAAAAGTAATTGGATGAATAAATAAATAAAATGGAAAAAAGGAATGTGCTCCGAGGAATGTGGTTCAGGAGATATTTACAGGCAGTGTCAATCAGATGGCTGTGGGAACAACACCTGGTTCAGGGTTGCATTATAATATATGTCGCTCAGAAGAAGGGAAGAAATACCTGGCTCAGGGTTGCATTATGATATTTCCCGCTCAGAAGAGCGGATTTTTGGAGATTCTTACATAGGTGACTCCAAATATGTGGATATCGATAAGGAAATTGATTCCCTGTACAAATGGGGGATATGCTTCATTTTTGATCATATGAAGGAGCTACCGGCTCTTGTCACATATTTACCATCCCTTTGGGGATAGGACATTCATTGGAGGAAGATCTGGCTAAAAGTATCTGGTAAAATGCCAGTCCAGATAACTGCCAGAATTGTTGGATGTTCCATACGTTAATTTTATTAGTTGAGATATCCCAGTGATGATTTGCAGGCAAAGAATTATGTCAGCAAGTCCAAATACCGCTCTGGAGTCATTACGGACTTTTGCAAGTCAGTAGATCGGTTTCATCTCTCGGAAGTGCAGAAAGCTGCATTATCACTTCTCTGTAATACACAGTTGGGGCTGTTGCCTTTGCAAAATGCTATAAGGCATGAGATAATTCCCAAAATGGCTCATTTTTACAGGGCCAGTAACGTGCAGCCTGCATTGCATCTCTTCAGAGAGGACTTATGTAGCAAGTTGAAGACTTGCAGGGGGTATTTAGGCGGTTGCGGGGGAGGAGTACCATTCTATGTGGGTAAAGCTCCAGTATTCCGTGGGGTTTCACCCTATATTCAAGGAGCAGGATGCGCCATTGAAGCTCCGGAAAGGAGGAGTCGGGAGTCACTAGCTGGCCTTGTAAAAACAGCTTGTTGAACAGGGCTTGCAGTATGGCATGCGTGACCTGTCCAGTGAGCCCGCTGAGGCTATGAAGGAGCAGCTAGGCCAAAGGAGCAGCCTGTCGATCCAGGCTGGGAGAATCTGGCAGCGCGACCTGCACAGGCAGCTCCAGCAAAGGCTTCAAAAAAGGCTGAAGGCTGCAGGAGCAGGCTTGGCGTTATGGCAGGTGTGGCCTGTTCAGTGAGCTCCGCTAAGGCTCCAAAGGAGCAGAAGGGGTCGAAGGAGTGGCCTGACAAACCAGGCTGGGAATACCTGGTAGTGTGACCTGCACTGTAAAGCTCCAGCAAGGCTCTAAAGAGGCTGTAGGCCGAAGAAGTAGTCTGTCCCATTGGGCTCCGAAATGCTAGCAGGCGTGCCTTGCACAGCAATGTCGCTTTTCAGCTCTGGAAATGAGCTGTTTGGCAAGTGTGGGGCTGAAGATGTGGTCAGACAGGGTCTGCAATGGAACTTCACTGAAGCTCCAACAAGCAGGTGGACCTGGGCTCAGTGACGTTGGCAGTAAGGTCTCTTTATTAACCTTCGTAAACTCCGGAATGGAGCAGTCTGTTGCCTCAGGTTTGGATTCACTGGCAACATGGGCTGTCTAGTACCTTTCACTGTCTCTGGAGAAGATGCAGAGACATTGGTAGGGTGCCTGGCATAGCAACCTCTGTAAGTTCCAAGTAGGAACAGCTTGGCTAGCCTGGTTCAGGGTAGACCATCTTGGAACTGGCTGGCCATATGGAAAATATTGACCAAGGAAGCTCTGCCTCAACATCTGTTATTGCTCAGTAGAGTGAGGTAGTTTGAGGTTTCCCTCAACACATGTTTAATTCTTTCAGCTCAGTTAGTGGAGTTGCCAGTTCGTTGGAAACATCAATGCCATCCTCTCTGGGATGGGTAGCTACCAGCAGTAAGCCGGTCTGTCATGTAGCATTTTTTATCCAACCTGCAGGTTAATGTTGTGAATAGAAATATATATATATAATAATCTGTAGGCTCTCAATACCAGTATTCTGGATTGAGTGGGGTGTGGAGCAGCTCCTGGTTCAGGGTTGCATTATTCTATTTTCCACTCTGAGGAAGAAGGCTAAGGATTCGTGGTGACTCTGACAGTCAAGAGTTGACAAGGAACTCATATTCCCACATCAACTGGATGTTGTGTTTCAGTTCTGAAACACAACATCAGGATCTGATTATATGTTATGCGCAAAAATAAATAAATAAATAAATAAAGAGGTAAATGCATCTTCTGCGGCAAGAGAAGCCAAAAATTTCCATCCATATGGTCAGTAAAGGAAATTATGGTTATCCAAGTGAAAACAGAGATGTCTCACAAAGGATGAGTAGTCTGCCCAAGAAAAAGTGGGGTATATTTCTGATATTTCTCAAGGTTGTAGAGAAGTGGAGCATGCCAAATCAGGTTAAGATTTGGCTAATCTGATCATGTGTTTGGTTACTCAGTTTGAGATGGATAATTGTTTTTCAGCAATGTAGCTGATTCAGAGGATTAGGGCCTCAATCGATCTTGAAGATGCATACTTTGCCAAATCTCTACATAAGGGGCACAGATATATCTGGTGTTTTGATGACAAAGCCAGTGGTGGAAGGTTTAGGCTCTACCTAGGGGTTGTCTTCAGGCCTAGGCTATTTACAAAGATTCTAAAGCTGATGCTGCCCTACTCAGATCAAAAGGGCATTGTGTCGTGGAGTTTATAGACGACACGCAAATTTTGTAGCTGATAAGACTCAGGGGTTTTTATCAGTAGATGCCTTTTATGATATTAAGGATGAGGCAACGTCAAATTTAATAATGCCAAATTTGCCTGCTCATTCAGAGCATCCATGGTGAAGGCGACTGAAAAAAGCTCCTATTTATGCAAAGTCACAAGTGATGGCTAGCTCAGCCTATTTCTCGTGCAGCCAGCTCTGCACGATTGTATGGGAAGTTTGTGAAGAAGACACGTGAGCTACTTTTAAACAGAAGTAGCAGAGGTTTGTGTTTCTTTCAGTTTGCGCTTAGAGAAGCGATTATGTTAAAACACAATTGACACTGCTTGCGCTGCTTTGTCATTCTCTATAGTACCTTAAGTGGGACAATAAATGATTTGGTATTCACCCGTTGTTGACTAATATTATGCAAGGTGTCTTTCATATGACTGCTCTAAAAGCCTAGACTCGTAGTAGTGTGGAATGTATATCAGTAAATTATTATGCAGATATTCATCTGTATTCCTAATTGGAGCAGTACCTTTTAACTTGATTATGCTTTTAGCAACTTATTTCAGCACAAAGAACGCAGTCTTTAGTCAATCTCTGGCTCGGTCTCTGGGTCATAACTGAAATGAGGGTAGCTTGTCATGGGAACGATCTCATAAAGCAAAACGGGCACGGTTGGGTACAAGTTGGAGTTGACAGCAGATCCACCAGATCGGAGATTGGAGGTGTTATTATGTGTACAGGTACACTGAGCTTGCTGGTACCTATCAGGTGAAGGATAGTTTCTTCATTGTTATTAATAGTTTCTCAAGAGATTGTTGGTGGCTCATTAACAGCCAATAGAATGGATATTCCCATTTGATCATCTTCTTGTAACAGCAGAAGGTTTACATAGTGCACTTTCAGAAGTTAAACATTTTGTTTGAATATGCCTGGATGATTGCAGATAGAATTCTGAACAGTGTTGCATGAGTTATTGTCTAACTCAAAGCCAATTGGGACTGTGGTTCGATTAAGGGAAATGGCCATGTATGCAAGTTAGCATCATGTTGTTAATAGCCGATGTCTTTTCTACCATTTATGGTTTATCTGTTTAAGTGTTTCACACACAGATTGGGTTACTGCATGAAACCACATAGCTTTGAAGGCTTCATGTAGTCACTCACGTGACTTTGAAATAAAAGGCTGCCAGGTGTGCAGTGGGATATAGAATAGCTACAAAAATGGGCAAAAAAAGCATATACAGCTTAATCCAAGCAATTTGGAATGTTGCACTTTGGGAGGTCAATGGTAGGGGGGAAATAGACAATTAATGGCATGATACTTAACAGCACAGATTTAAAAAGTGATCTTGGAGTTCACGTAGATAGAGTGCTAAAAAAGGCAAACGCTATGCTTACTTTTATAGGACTGTAAGTATAAATGACTATAGGTATAAAGTATACTCCGCCATTAACACCCAAAGATTGAACCTTCTTAACCAACTTTCCATGGGGAACCTTGTCAAAGGCCTTATAAAATCCATATAGACAACATTCACTGCTTTACCCTCATCAATTTCCCTAGTAACCTCTTCAAAAAATTCAAGAAGGTTTGTCAAACATGACCTTCCACGCACAAATCCATGTTGACTGGTCCTGATCAGACCCTGTTTTTCCAGATGCTTATATATATTATCTCTAAGTATCCTTTCCATTAATTTGTGCACCACTGATGTCAAACTAACAGGTCTACAATTGCTAGGTTTATTCTTTGAACCCTTTTTAAACAATGGAACAACATGCGCAGTATGCCAATCCTCCGGCACTATTCCCGTTTCTAATGACATTTGAAATATTTCTGTCATAGCCCCTGCTATTTCCACACTAACTTCCCTCAATGTCCTAGGGAATATCCTGTCAGGACCTGGAGACTTATCCACGTTTATATTTTTCAGAATTGTCAGTACTTCCTCCTCTTTGAATCTCATAGTTTCCATTTCTACTCTACTTTTTTCCCTTACCTCACAGAGTTCAATATCCTTCTCCTTGTTGAATACCGAAGAAAATAAATTGTTCAATATCTGCCCCATCTCTTTTGGCTCTGCAGATAGCTGTCCATTCTGGCTCTCTAATGATCCAATTTTATCCCTTGTTGTCCTTTTGCTATTAATATAGCTGTAGAAACCCTTTGGATTTACTTTCACCTTTCTTGCCAAAGCAACCTCATATCTTCTTTTAGCTTTTCTAATTTCTTTCTTAAGATTATTTTTACATTCTTTATACTCCTCCAGCACCTCATTTACTCCATGCCTCCTATAATTATTGTAGATATCTCTCTTTTTTCGAACCGTGTCCAATTTCCCTTGAAAACCATGGCTCTTTCCAATTTTTACTATTTCCTTTCAACCAAACAGGGACATAAAGATTCTGTTCTCTTACAATTTCCCCTTTAAATGTCCTCCATTTCTCTTCTACATCCTTCCCATAAAACAAAATGTCCCAATTCACTCCTTTTAAATCATTACGCCTTCCCTCAAAGTTAGCCTTTCTCCAATCAAAAATCTCAACCCTAGGTCCAGTTCTGACTCTCTCCATAATTATATTGAAACTAATGGTATTGGGATCACTGGTCCCGAAGTGCTCACCAACGAATACCTCCTTCACCTGACCTGCCTCATTTCCTAACAGGAGGTCCAGCACTGGCCCTTCTCTGGTCAATACCTCAATGCACACATTTTACAAACTCCAAACCATCCAGCCCATTTACAGAATGTGTTTCCCAGTGTATTTTTGGAAAATTGTAATCTCCCACAATCACTACCTTGTGCTTCCTACTAATATCTGCTATCTCCTTACATATTTGCTCTTCGAATTCTCGCTCCCCATTTGTCGGTCTATAATACACCCCTAAAAGTGTTGCTACACCGTTCCCACTTATCAGTTCCACCCAAATAGCCTCCCTAGACGATCCCTCTAATCTATCCTGCTAAAGCACTGCTGTAATATCTTCTCTGACAAGCAATGCAACATCTCCACCTCTGGTCCCACAAATTCTATCACACCTGAGAAACGTAATGGCATCTGCAGCCATTTCCATCCAATCTAGCACAGCTTTTGCAATGTCTGCCCTCGTTGTGCTGATACTAGTGTCATGACTAAGGATGTAGCTGGAGCCGCCTGGTAAAGTATTGTTAACACACTGTCAATATCTAATACTGCATATACTTGCAGTGGGAGAACTTGTTTTAACAATATATTTTACAAACTCGATATCCGGGGTTTAAACCCGATAGAGTGGGTCCTGTTTGCTGCAGCTAATGTGATGGGAAGGCACGTTGGGCACAGTTAGTGGCCCTATAACTGAATTATTGTCAAAGACCATTTAAGAATGAACTGGAAGACGTCAGTATTCTGTACGTATTAAATGTAACATTAACATTAAACAAACCGCTTCCGATCTCCTCAATTGGAAATGTACTGCTTTTTTGGTGTTATCCCTGCACTCAGCAGTGTGCACATCCGTGGATTGATGTGACAACCCGAGCCGTAAGGCAGTCCAATCAGAATGTGTTAGTCAATAATTGTTTTATTATGCAGAGGCTGGTTTCCTGAACCACAGTTTGAACCAGCAATGTTTTTGTTTTTTTAGAATTACCGTATACAGTTGTATTATTATGCCTGACGGAAGCAGGAAGCATGGTTGCATACCCAGTCAGACAGTACGAAAACTGAAGCGAGATCTTGCTGACTTTATTTCAAGTCCCGACTGATGAGGCAAAATGGAGGAAGACTTAAAATAACATTCCTCCTTCTAGTAGCGAGAATGTATCTCTCCCCACTCTTATGCCACATATTTTTGCAATCAGTGAATAAGCATGAAACCAACATGTCAATATTCGGTGTTCCATTGAACCATACTTTCATAATATTTTTTGATCCAATACCTATTCTGTATTGTCATCGATCTGAACTTGATGATTAATTATTAATAGGTAAATTATTACAGGATATTTTTATTTGATTGCCATGTGACTAACTTATGCCACCACTGTAGTGCATCAACTTGAAGTTGAGCATGTAGATTATCTATATTCGCTCAATAGCCCTTTACCCATGTGGTGCATATAGCGTATATAGTTAGTTGATACCAACAACTGAAGAATTGGCAACTCATGCAAATCTACTCCATCTCCAAACTAGAGATGATATTCGCAATTTCCCACCTTAAGAGTACTTAGCATCAGTTTGTAAATAACTGAAATTCGACTGACCATACTGGAGCAATGCTGAATACTGTTTGTTCATCGTTGTGACTTAGGTAGCTTCAGCTGTCAATAGCATAAGCTTGTTAACAATGATCTACATGTCATTTGAGAGGTTGCTACTTTGCACAATGTGAGTTCCCCGACTTGCACAGCTGAAACACAGCTACTATATTGCCAATTACTCTTGATGAATAGAAATCAGCTTTGTAACAGGTTTCTATTAACTCCAATCTCTTGCCACAGGACGGAGTCATAGGCTAATTAATAGTTAAAGGTAAATCCCAATGACCAACAAGTCTATTTGGTAACAACTTAAAGTTAACTGGATGGATGAGCCCAATTTCTCAAATATAATTTGAGGCTGAAACAGATAATTTTAACAAATACAGCATTAGAATATCATCCAGACAAGACATAACAAGTGTTTTTAAATTCTGAGTCCAAACGTCCGATTTTATTAATTAATTAAATAACCTGGGTAAATAGTTTATCCCATTTAGCAATGTTTTACTGTTATTAGTACAGTTATCATTGCCTTTTGATAATTTGATAATCTCTGTGATGGGAACTGCACAGAATGGATCTTTGAGACCCTTATGAATCTGTTGTTAGTCAGCAAAGAAGTTTTCCTATTCGGAAAGTTCATATGCGAGTTAACCGACATTCTCCATTTTTCATAATGACAGGCCACTCTTGCCATCATTCCATGGGTGCTTCGCATGGGAGCTCTGGCCCGATTTCCGAGCCAGTCTTAAAAGACAATCCTGGCCATAATCCCAAACTTGCTTGGAATGCTAGTATTGTGCACTTTTACATGGTTAAATGCCTCTAAGCAGATGCTTTTTTATCATTTGTGTGTTGTACAAACAAGTGTAAATATTACAACTTGTGAGTGGTCCACTTACCCATGTTTCCGAAGTGACAGACCCACCTTGTTGAGTAGGACTGGTAGGGTGCGTGGAACGTCTGCCCAGCTGTCATGCTGCCACCAGCTTCAGTGAACCGCTTACTGCCGATGAGCGCCTAGGGTGCGTTCTGAAACGATGAACCTTTGCCCGCCGTAGGCCTTTATTGATCCGTTAGCCAGGTTTTTCCTGTTGAATAGGCCTTACCTGAATAGAAGATTCGGTGGTTACACAAAAAGCTGGAGAAACTCAGCGGGTGCAGCAGCATCTAAGGAGCGAAGGAGATAGGCGACGTTTCGGGTCGAGACCCTTCTTCAGATTCGGTGGCTGGCTCTCATATCCCCCTGTTAGCGCTGTTCACTGCCGGCACGCATGTGCTCCAGTATGTTCCACCGACATCTTTAGAAGCTGGAGTCAGTTACATCTGACCTTTCGTACTCCCCTCCTCAGAGAGGGCTATTCGTAGGCAGCCCTAAACAGGTGCTGCCGCAGGTCCCTGAGGATACCTGCGCTGATACGGCCCCCAATGGACCTATACCAGGATGGAAGATTCTGTTGGGATCACAAACTTTGTTGTCAGGAATGGTACCTCTGACACGTGCCTTTCATCCCTTGGGGTATGGTCCACAGCTATACCCTCAGACTCGGCGCCAGAATTACACTGACCCGGCATGCTCTCCTCCTCCAAGAGGGAGACATGAAGCAGCCCTGTCCCAGGCGCTGCTGGTGCGGGCTCTCCCGTAGGCCGGCGCTGTGACAGATTCGGTACCAGCAGTACACTGACCCGTCATGGTCTCCTCCTCCAACAGGGAGACATTATGCAGCCTTGTCCTAGGCGCTGCTGGCACGGGCTCTCCTACAGGCCGGCGCTGTCACACATTAAGCAGCCCTGTCAACAGGTGCTGCTGGCGCGGACTCTCCCGTAGGCCGGACTCACACAGTCCCACTGTGTACAAACATCTGTGGCAAATTCTTTCAGTTTATATCCTACCATTTTTGGCATCAGGTTTGCCACAGGCATCCTGGGCTGAAAGTCAGGTTTCTGTGCTGTGTTCAAGACATTAAATTTGGAGTGTGGAGCTTCACCTGTGAAGGGTTAAAATGATAACAGCATCCCTGAAAATACACAGTTATTACCAGAGAGGATCCCTTGCAGCCCGAGTCAATAAGGCGGATCAATTTATTGGTCATTTCAGTCCATGCCTGGGGACCACCGTGTCTGTGAGCCGCTGACCGCACTGTGTCAGTGACAGAGTCAGCACCTCTGGCGGTGATACCGCATTCCTGCTTGATTTGCCCCTCCACGGGTATCACCACAGGCTGGAAGCCACTGACCTCTTTGTCAGTGGCTGGAATCGCGAACCCAACACCTGCTGACTTTTCGCTTCCGCGGTCGGAACCGGGGTCTCCCCACAGCCCATAGCCGGTTCTCTCGCTGGCCTTCGCCATAAATCTAGCAGGAAACCTCTGTGAAGAGAGGTTCCTGCTTGAACAGCAAACCCTGGTAAGTAATACAAAACTTACCTTCTAGGTTTAAACTTACCACCGGCAGGAGCGATGCCCTGCCAGTCCGGTGCTTCGCCAGGCGAACGACGATATGACATGCATGCTGACTGGCAGGGCTTCTTCACGGAATCACTCAGGTGACTCTGAAGTAAAAGAGGGAATTATAGACCAATTAGCCTGACATCAGTGGTGGGGAAGATGCTAGAGTCAGTCATAAAAGTTGAAATAGCGGCACATTTAGATAGCAGTAACAGGATCGGTCTGAGTCAGCATGGAATTATGAAGGGGAAATCATGCTTGACTAATCTTCTGGAATTTTTTGAGGATGTAACTCGGAACATGGACAAGAGAGAGCCAGTGGATGTAGTGTACCTGGACTTTCAGAAAGCATTTGATAAGGTCCCATGTAGCAGATTAGTGTGCAAAAAGGCACATGGTTTTGGGGCTAGAGTGCTGACATGGATAGAAAATTGGTTGGCAGACAGGAAACAAAGAGTAGGGATTAACGGGTCCCTTTCAAAATGGCAGGCAGTGACTAGTGGGGTATCGCAAGGTTCGGTGCCGGGGACCGCAGCTATTTACAATATACATCAATGATTTAGATGAAGGGATTCAAAGTAACATTAGCAACTTTGCAGATGGCACAAAGCTGGGTGGCAGTGTGAACTGTGATGAGGATGCTATGAAAATGCAGGGTGACTTGGACAGGTTGGGTGAGTGGGCAGATGCATGGCAGATGAAGTTTAATGTGGATAAATGTGAGGTTATCCACTTTGGTAGCAAAAACAGGAAGGCAGATTATTATCTAAATGCTGTCAAGTTGGGAAAAGGGGACGTACAATGGGATCTGGGGGGTCCTTGTTCATCAGTCAATGGAAGTAAGCATGCAGGTATAGCAGGCAGTAAACAAAGTGAATGGTATGGGTTACACAAAAAGCTGGAGAAACTCAGCGGGTGCAGCAGCATCTAAGGAGCGAAGGAGATAGGCGACGTTTCGGGTCCAAAACGTCGCCTATCTCCTTCGCTCCTTAGATGCTGCTGCACCCGCTGAGTTTCTCCAGCTTTTTGTGTAACCCTCGATTCTCCAGCATCTGCAGTTCCTTCTTTAACAAAGTGAATGGTATGTTGTCCTTCATAACAAGAGGCGTTGAGTATGGGAGCAAAGAGGTCCTTCTGCAGTTGTACAGGGCCCTAGTGAGACCACAGCTGGAGTATTGTGTGCAGCTTTGGTCCCTTAATTTGAGGAAGGACTTTCTTGCTATTGAGGGAGTGCAGCATAGGTTTACAAGGTTAATTTTTGGGATGGCGGGACTGTCATATGCTGAGAGAATGAAGCGGCTGGGCTTGTATACTCTAGAATTTAGAATGATGAGAGAGGATCTTATTGAAACATATAAGATTATAAAGGGTTTGGACACGCAGGAAACATGTTCCCGATGTTGGGGGAGTCCAGAACGAGGGGCCACAGTTTAAGAAGAAGGGGTAAGCCATTTAGAACGGAGATGAGGAAACACTTTTTCACACAGAGAGTTGTGAGTCTGTGGAATTCTCTGCCTCAGAGAGCGGCGGAGGCCGGTATTCTGGATACTTTCAAGAGAGAGCTAGATAGTGCTCTTAAAGATAGCTGATGTTTATAATAATGTAACTGGCTTTTCTTTTTTCTTTCTCTAATTTTCCCTCTTTCTTTTTCTTTCCTCTCCAGGGTCTATCTCTTAATTCCCGTTTCTATCTCTTCAAGGGTTTCCTTTCCCTCTGTCACGCTTTGGCACTTTCACATCTCTTTTTCACTTTTCTACTTTCTATGCTGCTATTTTTCTCTCTATTCTCTCTTTTCTAAAGCCTTACAATAAAAATAAAAATTAAGGGGTACAATGACTGTAGTACAATACAAGGGATGTACACTGATGTAACTTACAGTACCGTTAAAAAAACAAAAAACTAAAAAAAAGATAACGGAGTCAGGGCTATTGGGGAGAAGGCAGGAACGGGGTTCTGATTGGGGTTGATCAGCCATGATCACATTGAATGGCGGTGCTGGCTCAAAGGGCCTACTCCTGCACCTATTGTTTATTGTCTATTGTCTAATGCAGACAGTCAGAAACCTTTCCCAGGATGGAATAACCAAGTATGAGAGAGCAGAGTTTTAAGGTGAGTGCAGCAAAGTTTAAAGGAGACTAGACCAAGTGCAGACCTGTTGGGTCTGTTCCCCCAACGTGCAGTTGGGGGGGGGGGGGGGATGCGGCATCACACACATTAACCATCCTCCCACACACACTATCTACCGCCCTGCACACACGCTAACTACCCGCTTTGTTAATATATTAACATTATTAATTTGCTCCTTTTACCTCATAATCGGCCTATCTACTGTCGCATATCCCCCAACTCGCAGGCGCGTCATTTAAAGGGGAAATTGTAAGAGTACAGAATCTTTATGTCCCTGTTTGGTTGAAAGGAAATAGTAAAAATCGGAACGAGCCATGGTTTTCAAGGGAAATTGGACACTTGGTTCGAAAAAAGAGAGATATCTACAATAATTATAGGAGGCATGGAGTAAATGAGGTGCTAGATGAGTATAAAGAATGTAAAAAGAATCTTAAGAAAGAAATAAGAAAAGCTAAAAGATATGAGGTTGCTTTGGCAAGAAAGGTGAAAGTAAATCCAAAGGGTTTCTACAGCTATATTAATAGCAAAAGGATAACGAGTGATAAAATTGGACCATTAGAGAGCCAGAATGGACAGCAATCTGCAGAGCCAAAAGAGATGGGGGAGATATTGAACAATTTATTTTCTTCGGTATTCACCAAGGAGAAGGATATTGAACTCTGTGAGGTAAGGGAAAAAAGTAGAGTAGAAATGGAAACTATGAGATTCAAAGAGGAGGAAGTGCTGACACTTTTGAAAAATATAAAAGTGGATAAGTCTCCAGGTCCTGACAGGATATTCCCTAGGACATTGAGGGAAGTTAGTGTGGAAATAGCAGGGGCTATGACAGAAATATTTCAAATGTCATTAGAAACGGGAATAGTGCCGGAGGATTGGCGTACTGCGCATGTTGTTCCATTGTTTAAAAAGGGCTCGAAGAATAAACCTAGCAATTATAGACCTGTTAGTTTGACATCAGTGGTGCGCAAATTAACGGAAAGGATACTTAGATATAATGTATATAAGCATCTGGATCAACAGGGTCTGATCAAGAACAGTCAACATGGATTTGTGCCTGGAAGGTCATGTTTGACAAACCTTCTTGAATTTTCTGAAGAGATTACTAGGGAAATTGATGAGAGTAAAGCAGTGGATGTTTTCTATATGGATATCAGTAAGGCCTTTGACAAGGTTCCCCATGGAAGGTGGGTTAAGAAGGTGCAATCTTTGGGTGTTAATGGTGGAGTAGCAAGATGGATTCAACAGTGGCTGAATGGGAGATGCCAGAGAGTAATGGTGGATGGCTGTTTGTCAGGTTGGAAGCCGGTGACCAGTGGGATGGAAAATTGGATAAGTAAGTATGCAGAAGATACTAAGATAGGTGGTGCTGTGGATACTGAAGTAGATTTTCAAAGTCTACAGAGAGATTTGGGCCATTTGGAAGAGTGGGCTGAAAGATGGCAGATGGAGTTTAATGCTGATAAGTGTGAGGTGCTACATCTTGGCAGGACAAATCAAAATAAGACGTACATGGTAAATGGTAGGGAATTGAGGAATGCTGTGGAACAGAGGAATCTAGGAATAACTGTGCATAGTTCCCTGAAGGTGGAATCGCATGTAGATAGGGTGGTAAAGAAAGCTTTTTGTGTGCTGGCCTTTATAAATCAGAGCATTGAATATAGGAGTAGGGAAGTAATGTTAAAATTGTACAAGGCATTGGTGAGACCAATTCTGGTGTATGGTGTACAATTTTGGTCGCCTAATTATAGGAAGGATGTCAACACAATAGAGAGAGTACAGAGGAGATTTACTAGAATGTTGCCTGGGTTCCAGCAACTAAGTTACAGAGAAAGGTTGAACAAGTTGGGTCTTTATTCTTTGGAGCGCAGAAGGTTAAGGGGGGACTTGATTGAGGTCTTTAAAATGATAAAAGGGATAGACAGAGTTGGCGTGGATAAGCTTTTCCCATTGAGGGTAGGAAAGATTCAAACGAGGGCATTACATGAGAATTAAGAGACAGAAGTTTAGGGGTAACATGAGAGGGAACTTCTTTACTCGGAGAGTGGTGGCTGTGTGGAATGATCTTCCAGCAGAAGTGGTGGAGGCAGGATCGATTTTAACATTTTGAAGTGAAGTGGATAGGTATATGGACGGGAAGGGAATGGAGGGGTATGGTCTGTATGCAGGTAGATGGGACTTGGGGAAACAAAATGGTCGGCATGGACTGGAAATTTAACGAACGGCCTTTTGTAAATAAGTAGACCCCATCAATTCTCCCTACTCAGATATTGACATCTATGGTATCTATTTGTTAGATATATGAGAGAGAGATTTTCAAAATAACGTAAGGTTAAGATTAAAGATAACCTTGGGGAAAGACAAAGATGAAAGGTTACAATGAAATGAGACATTGATCAATGATGATTTATTTCAAATTCATAAGTAACCATTGTTTCATGTGAATATAAAAATGCTGTCGGTGCCGTGAAACTTGAAAACACTTTAGGTTCTCTCAAAGTGTTTTTCAGGACACACTGTTAAGGCCTTCAATAAACCGACTGGTTCGATATACTCACCACTGATTTATGAGCTGATTTATTCTGTGTTTTACTTCGGAGTCACGTGAGTGATTCCATGAAGAAGGCCCGCCAGTGCGCATGCGCATGCGAATGTCCCTAAGTTCCATAAGACTTGTTTCAGGAGCAAGCAGGAACATGGAGAAATCAATGAAAGGTAGGGCAAGGCGTGCCGCCGACAAAGTCAGAGAAACTGACCGCAGGACCGCGGCCAGCGGGCGGGCACTTACGCCGGCTCCAGAACTGCCAACAGTACAGCCAGCAGCAGCGACTCCGGCGCCTGAGAGTACCATGCCCACTCCAGTCGGGAGGAAGGCCAAAAGAAAGTCAGTAAGGCATGTCGACTCTGATGAGTCAGGCCAAGAGGACTCCCCTCCCACAAGCAAAAAAGTTTGGGGACGTCTAGATAAAATGGTGCACCTCTTAGAAAGAATACTCCATCTTGAGGTGTTCCAACCAGGTTTCTACACCCCCGGGTTTCCCCAGCCGCCCTCAGCAGCAACCTCCAGTAGAGCTCCATATGGGGAAGACCTGTTCCATCAGGAGGAACCAAATGTCCACGGGTCTGCATGGGAGCCCATACCAGCAGCGCCAGGTCAAGGGCTGCATGATACCTCCCTTATGCATGAGCAGGGAGAGCCAGGGCAGTAGGATATTGACCCTGAAGTTGGTGGTATAGCAGACGAGCATACCCCAAAGCACACAAGCTTAGCTCCAGGTGTTCGGATGTGGCATGTAAATTCACCATTCCGGCAGGAACTGGTGAGGAAATGGAGGAAAATCTGGCCAGGGACATCAATTATATGGCTTCTCACCAAGTCAATTATAGATGAAACATCTAAGAGGTACGAAACACCTGTAAATTGTGCATAGCTCAGAGTGCCCACAGTGAACCAGGCCATCTGGGGGCAAATGGGCGCAACCATGCAATCGCATGAGTTAAAGCTGCAAAAAGTCTTAAAATTAATCGGAGCAGGAATAACGGCATTTGGGTGGTCAGTCGAAGGGGCACCATTATTGGACACACAGCAGGATATGCTGGCCCTGCTGTGTAATGCCCACTTCGAAATTAACTGCCTGAGAAAAAAACCGCCATCAAGCCGACGCTCAGTCCAAATTTTGCATCTTTATGCAGATCCTCCAACATTCAGCCACAAAACTTGGTCACCGACTCTGGTGCAGGGCAAGGACCAAGCCAGGCTCTTCCATCTCTACACCATTGGCATGCACTAGTGTACACCCCCAACAGAACTAGGAGAGAAAGGAATCCAGCAACCATGGAGGAACAAGCAACTGGACTTGTCCAGGACATATCCTCTAAAGACCAGTCACCAGTAGGGGGCAGATTGCAATTGTTCTACGATGAATGGTGCTGCAGAACATCAGATTTGTTTATGCTGGACAGTATCCGGGGGTCTCGAATTGAGTTTATTACTGAATTACATCCACCCATACAACATACACCAAGTCGGGTATTGGTGTTTTCAAAACCAGAAACTCTACAGGTAAATGATGAAATTGAAACATTATTTCAAAACGGGGTAATTGAAAGGATGGCTCACCAGCCTCAGCAATTTGTTTCTAATATATTCCCCAGGCAAAAGAAGGATGGTGGGTGTCGAGTCATTCTAGACCTAACCCGACTGAACTCCTATGTCCAGTATAAACATTTTAAAATGGAAACCTTCAGTACTGCTAAGTAACTGGTTTTCAAAGGATGTTATATGGCTAGTATAGATCTGAAAGATGCATATTATTCAGTACCAATTCATTACAAATACCACAAATACTTGAAATGTAGTTGGATGAAACAGCTGTGCAAATTTAAAACTTTGCCCAATGTGTTAACAGCCCCTAGGTTATTTACAAAATTGTTGAAACCAGTATTAGGACTACTCCAGGCTCAGAATCACATTGTGATGGCATACTTGGATGATTGTCTGATCATAGGCAACACTCAAGAGGCAGCTGAATTTTCAGTTTCAGTTACCAAACATATGTTTGAGAGGTTAGGTTTTCTCATCCATCCAACTAAATCCAAATTGATGCCATCTAGAATCATTGAATATTTGGGGTTCACCATTGATTCAACTAACATGTCAATGACTCTGCCTACAAAACTTTAGAAAATATGGAGGCCTGCAGCAACCTGGTAGATGAACAGCAACCCTCCATCCGACGAGTGGCCAGTGTTATTGGCAAATTAGTGGCGGCTTTCCCTGGAGTGCAATTTGGGCCTCCACACTATCAGAATGTGCAACGAGCTAAGGAACAGGCACTCAAAAACATGCAGGTCATTTCGATAGACCAATGCAGTTGCCAGTCGAAGCAATCACCCAGTTGCAATGGTGGATAACTAATGTCTCACATTGTAATAGTAACATCCTGAGTAAACAACCTTCAGTTGTTTTACATACTGATGTGAGTGCTTCGGTATGGGGAGCCACTGATACCAATTCTAGCTGTGGCAGCAGATGGAGTATGCAAGAGGCATTTGTCCTGCGGATGCATGGGATAAACTATTTAGAATTGTTGTGGGCATTCTATAGCGTAAAAGCGTATTGTTCAACAATGCATGATTTACATGTTCAGCTCCAGATTGACAATACCACAGCTGTTGCATATATCAATCACATGGGTGGAATTAAGTCATTATCATGTGATAATCTGGCTAACCTCATGTGGCACTGGTGTATTACTAGGAACATCTGAGTCTCAGCAATCTACCTACCAGGTAGAGATAATGTGATGGCAGGTCACGTAAGTTTAATGACAACACAGAATGGATGCTGAATCCAAAAGTGTTTTAAAAGAATGTCACCCAGTATGGATTGCCAGACATAGATCTGTTTGCATCCAGGCTGAATCACCAGTTACCTAAATACGTCTCATGGGAACTGGATCCAGGGGCAGGAGCGGTGGATGCATTGTTGCTACATTGTTCTTTTATGCTTTTCCCCCATTCTGCTTCATCAGTCAATGTCTCACCAAAATTGAGCAGGACTCCGCTTCAGGCATTTTGGTAGTTCCTGACTGGCCTACACATGGTTCCCATTGTTTCTGAGACTGATGACACAGCCATTCATGGTTATTCCCAAATGCAGCAACTTGTTGATTCACCCTGTGACAGGAGAGAGTCACCCTTTACATGATCAAATTAATCTGTTGATTTGCAGATTCTGACCAGACCGTTCCAGGGGCTTGGACTATCGAATCGGACCGTGGATGTGATTACTGCGGCCTGGAGGGATAGTACTAAAAAACAATACGTATCTCATATTAAGAAATGGGAGATGTTCTGCTTACAGTCAAATATATCTTATCACACTGCAGGCATACCTGATGTATTGGAGTTCCTTGCTACATTGCATTTTAATGAGCAATTGAGTTATAGCGCCATTAATAGTGCACGGAGTGCATTGTCCTCCTATTTATGGCAGGGGCCGGGACAACACTCTGTTGGATCTCATCCATTGGTATCCCGATTTTAAGGTATTTTTAACAAGAACCCTCCCAGACCTAGATATACGGAAATCTGGGATGTGAGCATGGTTCTCACACTGCTTCAGCAATGGGCTCCAATTACATCTCTGTCTTTCCAAAAACTAACGCTCAATGTAGTCATGCTCATGGTGCTCATTTCAGCGCAACGGGTCCAGACATTGCAAAAGCTACGACTCGACAGCATGCATTCTTCTGTAGATAATATTATGTTTTATGTATATGATCTAATCAAACAAAGCAGGCCAGGGACGTCTGGAACCAAAATAAGCTTTAGAGCATACCCCATTGACCTAAGACTATGTGTAGTTACGCACCTGCGTCAATATATTGAGATCACCAAGAATCTCAGAGGCCCCAAAACAACGATGCTCATCGGTCTCAAAAAGCCTCATAGAAAGGTGTTGGTACAGACCATTTCTAGATGGCTGAAACAAGTTTTGGATTGTGTTGGTGTAGACACTGATGTGTTTAAATCTCACTCCACCAGGGCGGCATCAACATCCTCAGCGAGGGCACGGGACGTCCCTTTAGACCAAATCCTCAGGGCCGCAGGATGGTCCAGTGAAGGGACTTTTCAATGGTTCTATGACAAACCTGTCCTCACAACGGAAGGATTTGGGCATGCTATTTTGGGTTCTGTTTTGTAATTTCCCCCTGGGAGAGAGGGGTTATTATTGTTCCTTTTTTGTTATTAAAACATTAATTTGTATAATTCAAACAATGTTCAATACATTATTTGTTTATCCTGTGTCAACCGAAGCAGTGGTCGTATGGAACTGGATCTATGGCATGAAATCACAGAGCTTTGAAATCTTCATGGAATCACTCACGTGACTCCGAAGTAAAATAGTAAGATTAAACGAGAACTTACCAGTTTGATCTTTATTTTTATGAGGAGTTACGGTGAGCGATTATGTGCCCTCCGCTCCCGACCCTCATAATCGCAAATATCATCTGGTAGTTCTAGTTTTCTGAGTTTTACTATATTACTTTGACTGTGGTTACTGTGATTTCAAGCCGTTGCTTTGAAGATTGACATGCATGCGCACTGGCGGGGCTTCTTCACGTAATCGCTCACCACAACTCCTCATAAAATAAAGATCAAAGTTCAAACTGGTAGTTCTCATTTAATCTTACTATTTGTGCTTATTTGAGTAGAGGGAGGACACATTTGCAGGTCAATGTCCTCACATCGAGGTGTTGGTTGAGTGGTCACTGGAGGCCCTGCAGCAACCTGGCGCTTGATTAGATTGGACGGCACTCCCTATTGCCGAGTGTGCAGTTCGGACGTGGCCTGCAAACGCACAGTGGAGGCCATCAACAACATTGTGAAACCAGGCCGTCCCCTTGCACTCCAACCCAATGCCGGCACCAGAACAAAGAGCTTTTCTGGCTTAGTTAAGACTCAGGAGTCTTGACAACGTTGATCTTGAAGAGTACAAGATGGCACCAGAAATGTTTGATTTTTATGTACTGCCTCAGTGTATGCTACTATTCTTACACTATTTCACTTGAGTTTGATTCTACTATAAAATATACTGAGCTGTATGAAAAAAATAATTTCACTCTACATGTGACAATAATGTACATTAAGGACATGTTTTTGTATTTTTCTGAATATTTCCCAAACAGTCTGACATTTTAGAAGCAGCCGAGATGGAGATGGCAATGATTTGGAGCTGCTGTTCCACCTCTGTGGAAATGTATACTGATGTTTAGGACAGTGTCGCCCAGAGAATATAGAAGGGAAATAATGTAGAAGGGCCATGGAATATATGAGGCAACAGTGAACAGTCAAGGAGAACAATCCAAGAAATTACCCAGTATTTTCATTGCATGTTGGCACTGCCAGCAAGATTTATCCATCCCACTTCTTCTCTGGACCAATAATGTATAGCCTTACTGACAGCCCGATGATCTGAGTTTAAATCCCACCATGGCAGCTGTGGAATTTATAATCAGTAAATAATCCAAAAATTAAAAGAAAATTGTCATTTGTTATGATGATCACAAAATTACCAGATTACTATAAAAAAAAAACAAATCTGAGTCATTAATATAATTTCAGATGGAAATGTACCATCCTTACCTAGATTTGTCCAATTTGCAACTTCAGCCCACTATTGTCGTTGACTCTTACTTGCCTTCTGTAATGGACCAGCGAGCCAGTCAAGTTCAAGTGCAATGACAAAAAGGCAATATGTTCTAGTTTTGCCATCCCCATCCAGATGCTGAAAAATCAATGAATAAATCAGTAAAAAATCTCATGCTGTGTGAAAAAAAAAATCTGGGAATTTTGTTCCCACCAGCTGGATGACTGTGGAAACTCCTTGGAGGAGATTGGCGTAGTCTTTCACATCAAAGGCTACAGACAGACAAAAGGCTGCAAGGATTTGATTTTGAAGTGGTAAAAGGTCACAAAACATTATGTAGACTCAATAGAAGAAGAAGGAGAATCCAATTGGAAAGACTGAATTAAAAACATTGGAAAACAGACATAAATTTGGCTTGAGTGAATTTCTTTTGGGTGACGTTTGGGTCAACACCATTCTTCTACATCCCAGAGTAGTCAAGGAGGTGGCCGTAGAAATCGTGGATGCATTGGTGATAATTTTCCAATGTTCTTTCAACTCTGGATCAGTTCCTGTGAACTGGAGAGAAGCCAATGTTTAAGAAAGGAGGGGGAGAGAAAATAGGGAATTCTAGACCAGTTAGCCTTACATCGGTAGTGGGGAACATGCTTGAGTCGATTGTTAAAGATGTTATAGCAGCGCATTTGGAAAGCAGTGACAGGATGACAGCAGTGAAAGTCAGCATGGATTTATGAAGGGGAAATGATGCTTGACCAATCTTCTGGAATTGTTTGAGGATATAATAAGTAGGATGGATAAGGGAGAGCCAGTGGATGTGGTATATCTGGACTTTCAAAAAGCCTTTGACAAGGTCCCACACAAGAGATTAGAATGCAAAATTAGAGCACATGGTATTGGGGGTTGGGTATTGACATGGATAGCTAGGAGGCTGTAAGGTGATTTGGATAGGCTGGGTGAATGGGCATATGTATGGCAGATGCAGCATAATGTGGATAAATGTGAGGTTATGCATCTTGGTGACATAAACAGGAGGGTAGACTATTATCTGAATAGTGGTCGATTAGGAAAAGGGGAGATGCAACGAGACCTGGGTGTCATGGTACACCAGTCATTGAAAGTAGGCATGCAGGTGCAGCAGGCAGTGAATAAAGTGAATGGTATGTTAGCATTCATATCAAAAGGATTTGAGTATAGGAGCAGGGAGGTTCTACTGCAGTTGTACAGGGTTTTGGTGAGACCACACCTGGAGTATTGCGTACAGTTTTGGTCTCCAAATCTGAAGAAAGGCATTCTTGCCATAGAGGGGGTACAGAGAAGGTTCACCAGACTGATTCCTGGGATGTCAAATGAGGAAAGACTGGATAGACTCGGCTTGTACTCGCTAGAATTTAGAAGATTGAGGGGGGATTTTATAGAAACGTACAAAATTCTTAAGGGGTTAGACAGGCTAGATGCAAGAAGATTGGTCCCGATGTTGGGGAGGTCCAGAACAAGGGGTCACAGTTAAAGGATAAGGGGGAATTCCTTTAGGACCGAGATGAGGAAAACATTTTTCACACAGAGAGTGGTAAGTCTCTGGAATTCTCTGCCACAGAAGGTAGTTGAGCCAGTTCATTGGCTATATTTAAGAGGGAGTTAGATGTGGCCCTTGTGGCTAGAGGGATCAGGGGGTACGGAGAGAAGGCAGGTACAGGATACTGAGCTGAAGGATCAGCCATGATCATATTGAATGACGGTGCAGGCTCGAAGGGCCGAATGGCCTACTCCTGCACCTATTTTCTATGTTTCTATGTTTCTATAGAGAACTGGTTGGCAGGCAGGAAGCAAAAAGTAAAGATTTAGATAAGGGAATTAAATGTGACATCTCCAAGTTTGCGGATGACACAAAGCTGGGCGACAGTGTGAGCTGCGATGAGGATGCTATGAGGCCGCAGGGTGACTTGGATAGGTTGGGTGAGTGTGCAGATGCATAACATTTGCAATATAATGTGGATAAATATGAGGTTATCCACTTTGGTGGCAAAAAAACAGGAAGGCAGATTATTATCTGAATGGTCAGATTAGGAAAAGGGGAGGTGCAATGAGACCTGGGTGTGCTTGCACATCAGTAACTGAAAGTAAGCATGTAGGTTTGACAGGCAGTGAAGAAAGCTAATGGCATGTTGGCCTTCATTGTGATAGGATTTGAGTTTAGGAGCAAGGAGGTTCTACTGCAAGGAGGTTCACTGCAAGGGCCCCGGTGAGACTGCACCTGGAGAATTGTGTGCAATTTTAGTCTCCTAATTTGAGGAAGGATATTATTGCGACTGAGGGAGTGCAGGGTAGTTCACCAGGTTAATTCCCAGGATAGCGGGACTAA
Source organism: Raja brachyura (assembly GCA_963514005.1). The sequence goes on along the minus strand of OY740781.1, from coordinate 85,157,584 downwards.
CATATGATGAAAGAATGGGTCGGATGGGCTTGTATTCACTGGAATTTAGAAGGATGAGAGGAGATATTATAGAAACATATAACATTCTTAAAGTATTCGACAGGCAAGATGCAGGAAAAAAATTCCTGATATTGGGGGAGTGCAGAACCAGAGGTCACAGTTTAAGAATAAGGGGTAGGCCATTTAGGACTGAGATGAGGATTTTTTTTTAATCCCAGAGAGTTGTGAATCTGTGGAATTCTCTGCCACAGAGGTCAGTGGAGGCCAATTCACTGGATGTTTTCAAGAAAGAATTAGATTTAGCTCTTAGGGCTAAAGGAATCAAGGGATATGGGGAAAAAGCAAGAACAAGGTACTGATGTTAGTTGATCAGCCATGATCATATTGAATGGCAGTGCTGGTTCAAAGGGCCGAATGACCTACTCCTGTGCATATTTTTCTTTGTTTCTATATTTCTATTAAAAAAATTAATAGTGATATATGTTTATTTAGAAAATAAAAATAGTTGAGTTTAGTTAATTGTCAAGTATTCTGTGGTACAATGAAAAACTTTTGTTACTCATGTATTATATTAATGATAATGCTAACATTATGCGGAGAAGAAATATTCCTCTGGTCTGCTTACATTTCCTTAAATATACTGAATAAACTGCATATATGGAAAGCACAAGGATTCATTAAGGCAAATGAACCACACCATTCAAAAATTATTCATTAGGATAATGGATTTTACACAAATAAATCTTTTTAGTGAAATAAATCTGCAGTGACGACAGATTAAGAAAGCTCCAGTATAACATTCAAGTTCCTTTTTTGTTTGATGGAAATAGGTTTTATGAAAATATTAAAAGAAATACTGTTACTATTTCTTTTTGGAAGCAATTTGCATTTTGAAGATGATTTGTCAACTATTATTTTGTTTGTTTTTACATTTCAGAAGGGTCTGAATAGTTTCTTACATTCCACATAATATTATCACATCTGTCTGAGTTCTAAAAATATGAGCACGTCAATACCATACTATTTTAACAGGTTTTCTACTGCATAATTTTAAGTGTTAATTTATTCCCAAGGGGCCCAATTGGCCCACAAATTGCAAAATGACGTGTTATCATTGGTTGATAAATAGTATAAAAATTCCACAGTCTGTAAGGAACATGCCCTAATTTTAAAATTCAAACGAACAGCAGAATAACTGGATATAAATAGAATTTGATCTGATTTACTGCGCAATGTTTGCAAGTTGTATGTGAAGTGTGACTATGCGTTTTAACTCTTACTATGTCATATACAATATTTCTACGATTAATTGGATAATTAATAAAATCATCCTGAATAAAGGTTGCCTTAATTAACTTGACAACTATAATTATTGTACAGTTATTTAGCTACGAGTGTGTGGTTATGAGGCAATTTCCATTTCTGAGTGATCCAGTAGTGATGGAACAATTTCCAAGTTATAGTGTAATCAGGGGACATGGTCCTGTGTTACTCAGCTCTTGACTTCATTTCAGACCAAACATGCATAGGAAGGAACTACAGATACTGGTTTATACCAAAAGTAGACACAAAAAGCTGGAGCAACTCAGCGGGTCAGGCAGCATCTCTGGAGAAAAGGAATAGGTGATGTTTTCGGTTGGAACCCTTCAAAATGCGACCAACGTGGTAGTTTTTGGGCTTCCATGAAGAAATTAAAAAACTCAAAATGGAAATCAGGATGTCTACTCGCATTCTGCTGAGTTTTTCTAGTTTTTAGTGTCTATCTTCAGTTTAAACCAACATCTGCAATTCCTTCCTACACTATTTGTTAAGCAAAACGCAAATTCTCATTATATAATTTTGTGATCAGCTTGAGAGCATGAGAAGTTTGTGAAATGCGCGGGTCTCACGCTCAATGCATGAGAGTTGGCAACCTTGCTAATAATTCAAACATTTTATGCAAGTTCCAATTGTTTGGACAAAAATCACTTATGACTGCTTTATAACAGTTAAGTTACTTTAAGACTATTTCAGAAATTATGGCAGTCAACAAAAAATCAACTAACAAATTAAAGCAAACTAAAAAAAAAATAACATGTTCCCTTTCCTGACTCTACCTCATAAGTACTTTAACGCTGTTAACAGAGCAAAGGGATATTAATCTCAAGAATCAAAATGAGGAAAGTGAGGGCAATTTTGCTTAAATGGTAATTTAAGCCCATTCAGATCTGCATAGTCAGTTATACAACATGTACATGGCTGGCCCAATTAGTCCATACTGATCAGGATGGCATTCTGCGTGCCCAGGGACTGGCTGCCGTTCCCAGGTCAGCTCGCGTCCAAGGGACTGGCCGCATTTCCCAGGTCGGCCCGCCTGCAACAGAATGAGTGGTGGGCGGGGAAGGTATTGAGAGGGAGAAGAGGGGGGGGGGGGGGGGGGGGAGAAGGAAGAGAGAGAGGTTTAATTGAAGAAACTTGCAGTTAGAGCTTTGCTGTTGCTGCTGCCCGTTAGTGTTGAGGGGAGGGGGTGGTCGTGGCATCTGTTCCAGGTCCGGACCACGCGAAAACGAATTGAAAAAAAAAAACGTGTTTTTTCGGGTTACGGGCTGTGTGCCCGTAGTCCGAACCCTAACCTAGATGTTTGGCCTCATTGTGGTCATCGTCACCCTCCCCCCCATGTTTGACAACTGCTTCACCTGGTTGTTGTTGTCGGCAGCTGCACATTCGACCAAAGGGAAGAGACGCGACGTTACTCCCAGCCGTCAAACGACGCGCTTCCCCAGACCGCACAGATCGTTGGCAGCCGGTGCAAAGGAACAAATTGGTGCAGGGAATGAACTCAGCGTGAGAACTCGGTCATGAGCATGAGGGCGGGAGAAATAGCTCCAAAGCGTGAGAGTTGGCAGCCCTGCCGTTGCTATACAATAGGTGTTAGGCATGACACACCCTGTCCCACCCCGACTCAGTTTGACCAAGTGTTGTCAATTTACTCCCTGTAATTTGGATGAGTGATATTTTGTTTTGCATTAAAAAATTCCCATCAAGCCACATTGTTCTTTTCGGGATGAAGGTGGATGGTTCAGGCTGGACTTGGGAAATTATTGCCAATCCCTGGGACCGTTCTGAAAACCTTTCTGGGCTCTGCTTTAATGCTGAGATAGTGCTTGTGCGTTCAAGCCTTTCTGTGAAACCGGTATTTCTACTCCATATGTTAATTGTACTGAACTGCCTGTAGATGCTTGACACAAAATGCTGGAGTGGGATGGGCAGAATCTCTGGAGAGAAGTAACGGGTGATGTTTCGGGCCGAGATCCTTCTTCAGAAATGCTGCCCGACCCGCTGCGTTACTCCAGTGTTTTGTGTCTATCTTTGGTGTAAGCCAGAATCTGCAGTTCCTTCCTGCACATTTTGCCTGTAGACGTATTGTTGATTTCACTACTGGGCCATCGGTGGAGAAAGTAAAGGGCCTGTCCTACCAGCATCTGACTCCATGCGATGAGCGCGATCAAACTAGAAACAGGGGCCGCGTGGAGGTCGGGTGATCCCTGTACAGGGCTGTTCCCACCAGCATGCGCCTGCATACGGCAAGCGCGACCAAACCGGCAGCGAGGGCCGCGCGGAGGTCGAGTGAGTGGCGCAACGCAGCGCAAAGTAAGGTGAACTTGGAGCGAAGTCTTAAAGGTAAGTTCGTCAGGACAGAGAGGAGCACACAGAGAGGGGCACAGAGGCACACACACAGAGGGCCACGGAGCCACACACATAGTGGGTCACGGAGGCACCTACAGAGAGGGTCACGGAGGCACGACGTCAAGACGGTGTGTAATGCGTCGAGGTGACTGCGAGCCATCAAGCCGTTGCCGCGCGGAATTTTTGAACATAGTCAGTTTTTCGGAGCCCCGCGCGATGTCGGGACAAACTCCGCACAATTCCGCATGGCTCCGGCGATTGAAGTGGGACCGGCCCCGCGACGCCGGACGGCTCAAGCGACCACGTTAGGTCGCGCTCATCGCATAGAGTTCCATGCTAGTGGGACAGGACCTTTAGAAGCATCAAATTTCTGGGCGTTAATGTATCAGGTGACCTGGGCCTTGCTCAAACATGCAATCATGAAGAAAGCGTCCCAGTACCTCTACTTTCTTTGACATTTAAAGAGATTTAAGAATTCTCATAACATACCTCTACAAATGCACTGTAGAAAATATCCTGACTGGTTGCACCACTACGACCTGGTACGGCAATTCCAATACACACAGGAACCCGAGAGGCTTCAGGGAGGTGTGGACTCAGCCCGGTACATCATGGGCACAGTTCTCCCCCCATCAAAAGCATCTACATGAGGCACTGCCAGAAGAAGATGGTATCTATCATCCAGGATACCCACCAGTTGGGCTGTGCCCCTTCTCACAGCTACCATCAGGCAGTTGGTATGGGAGCCTCAGTTTTGGTCTCCAAATCTGAGGAAAGACATTCTTGCCATAGAGAGTAAGTTCACCAGACTGATTCCTGGAATGTCAGGACTTTCATATGAGGAATGACTGGATAGACTCGGCTTGTACTCGCTAGAATTTAGAAGAATGAGGGGGGATCTTATAGAAACCTACACCATTCCTAAGGGATTGGACAGGCTAGATGCAGGAAGATTCTTCCCGATGTTGGGGAACTCCCGAACAAGGGGTCACAGTTTAAGGATAAGGGGGAATTCCTTTAGGACCGAGATGAGGAAAACATTTTTCACGCAGAGAGTGGTGAGTCTTTGGAAGTCTCTGCCACAGAAGGTAGTTGAGGCCAGTTAATTGGCTACATTTAAGAGGGAGTTAGATGTGGCCCTTGTGGCAAAAGGGATCAGAGGGTATGGAGAGAAGGCAGGTACAGGATACTGAGCTGAAGGATCAGCCATGATCATATTGAATGACGGTGCAGGCTCGAAGGGCCGAATGGCCTACTCCTGCACCTATTTTCTATGTTTCTATTTCTTGCTGAAATATGTTAATGCTGTGCTGTGCTGGGTGAAGACAAGCAAGAAGTGTCCTCAACTCCATCTGAATAAAATGTGTTTTATTTTTGCAAAATTGGGAATGAGGATGGGTTCAGGGTTGGAGGGGTAGGGTTAGGATTAGTGGGGAGGTTACAGCCTGCTTGAGGTACTCAATAAGACTTGTCTGCCTTATGGTCATCAAAGCCTTAAGTGAAAGTTGAAAGAAAATGTGCTCGGCCCATTTTTTTACAGAAGTGGTGGGTGTGCCTGGAACGAGCTGCCAGGGGTGGTGGTGGTGGCAGATACAATAGTGGCATATCAAGGGCTTTTAGATAGGCACATGATGATAAAAGGAATAGAGGGGTATGAATCATGTGCAGGCAGATGAGATTACTTTATTAGTTTATTTCGCATCATTTTCGGTACAGACATCATGGGTCGAGGGGGCCGTTCCTGTTTGGTATTGATCTATGTTCTATGTTCTTCAATTAATTTACTTTAGTTTAGTTCAGAGATACAGTACGGAAACAAACTCTGCACATTAACACTATCTTACACCCACTAGGGACAAATTTTACATATACAAAACCAATTAATCTACAAACCTGTACGTCTTTGGAATTTGGGAGGGAACCGAAGATCATGGAGAAAATCCACGCAGGTCACGGGGAGAACGTACAAACTCCGTGCAGACAGTAATCGTGATCGGGATCGAATCCGGGTCTCCAGAGCTGCATTCACTGTAAGGCAGCAACTCTACTGCTGTGCCACAGTCCTCAGCCTGCCACTTATTATGAGGCTTCTGTCAGATGGAGTGTCATCCTTATATCCAGCTTGCTAAGCCCAGACAGAATTTTGTAACTAGAAGTTGGCATTGCTTAGTTCTCTTCCCAGATATATATTTTTTCAATGTAACCACTAATTATATGCCTGACCTACTAACTTTGTGAGTTTCAGTACACAGTTGAAGAAAATACTTAAAAGGAAAGAAATGAGCGGCACAGTGGTGCAGCGGTTGAGTTACTGCCTTACAGCACTAAAGAACCAGATTCGATCCTGACTACAGGTGCTGTCCATACAGGGTTTGGGTGTCCTTCCTGTGACCATGTGGGATTTCTCTGGGTGCTCTGGTTTCCTCCCACATTTCAAAGACGTACAAGTTTGTAGGTTAATTGGCTTTGGTAAAATTGTAGATTCTCCCTAGTGTGTAGGATAATGCCAGTGCACAGACTCAGTCGGGCAATAAGGTCTGTTTCCATGCTGTATCACTGGTCTAAACTAAAAATATATTTTGTATTTATTTATTCTGAATGCTGCACACATGCTGTGAAAGCCTCTTTAACACCCTTGTTACACCCAGATTACTATCCTAATTCTCTCCACTTGCACCCTTTAAATAGATGTGCTCTTCATGTGAAAAGATATCAGCAACCGTCTCAACTTGCACCATGTTCCAGTCACACATCAGCTAACAATGAGATTCACAAAGTACTGGAGTAACTCAGCAGGTCAGGCAGCATATCTGGAGAAATAAAGATAGGTAACGTTTTGGGCCAGGACCCTTCTTCAGACTGAAAGCGGAAGGTGGGGGTGAGGGCAGTGAAAAGATAGAGGTGAAAAAAGACCAGGACCAACCAGGGGACTGTAACTGGAGGGTGGGAAAGCTTTGTTTTGCAATTTTCCATTTATTTTCACATACATTTGTTGGCTTCAACCCTCTCTGAACTCTAATACCTCTTCAAGATTTAAAACCATCCAAGGTCCCTCATTGTCAGCTCTTATCACTCCTGATTTTGTATCTTTGACATCTTGCCCTAAGGCGCCAATGTCCTCAGCTCTGCAATCCCTGACCTCAACCTCTCTTCACTTCTTTAAAATGCTCATAAAAATGAATCAAGTTGACTAAGCTTTTGTACACCTGTCCTAATAGCATTTTGTTCTTAACGGTGTAATATTTTGTTTGATAATGATGTTGGCAACTGCCCTGGGACATTTTTCAAAATTAAAATTGCTGCATAATTGTATTTGCTGTTGTTGTTGACCTTTATACAAAATGGGTCCTTCACAAGTCCCAAACAGCAAAAACATTAGCATGAAATTGAAATGCAATCAGAGGGCAGCTATATTGGAGCGCAATTGGTCTCTATTATTACAAAATATGTTTACATTCATCTACATTAACTTCATTCTGTCACCTCTCCCTGAACAAAGACTAAAGAAAATGTGCACTGGATATCTGATCGAATGTCACATCATTGGGGAATGGACAGGGCGGTACTGGAAAATGAGTACTGGAATCATGGTGCCTGCTTAATCTTTGTTCCTTTGCACTGGCACAGGATTAGTTCATAAGTTATAAGTTCATAAGTTATAAGAGCAGAATAAGGCCATTTGACCCATCAAGTCTACTCCGTCATTCAATCATGGATCATCTATCTTTCTCTCTCAACCACATTCTCCTGCTTTCTCCCTATGTCCCCTGACATCCCCGGAGGTGCAAAGTAAAGAAGGCAAACAAAATGCTAGGATTTATTTCAAGATGGGCTAGAAAACAAAAAGAGGGATGTAATGCTGAAGCTGTATAAGGCCCTGGTCAGGTCGCATTTTGAGTATTGTGAGCAATTTTGGGCACCGTATCTGAGGAAGGATGTGCTGGCCCTGGAGAGACCCCAGAGGAAGTTTAGAAAAATGATCCCAGGAATGAGTGGGTTTCCATATGATGAGCATGTCATGGCACTGGGCCTATACTCACTGGAGTTTAGAAGAATGAGGGGGGACCACATTGAAACATACCAAATCGTGAAAGGCTTGGATAGAGTGGATGTGGTGAGGATATTTCCGCCAGTGGGAGTATCTAGGACTAGAGGTCATAGCCTCAGAATTCTTTTAGGAAGGAGATGAGAAGGGATTTCTTTAGGCAGATGGTGGTGAATCTGTGGAAATCTTTGCCACAGAAGGCTGTGGAGGCCAAGTCAGTGGATATTTTGAAGGCAGAGATAGGTAGATTCTTGATTAGTACGATGTCAGGGGTTATGGGGAGAAGGCAGGAGATTGGAGTCAGGAGGGAGAGATAGTTCAGCCATGATTGAATGGCGTAGTAGACGATGGGCCGAATGGCCTAATTCTACCATCACATGACCTTATGACATCCTTACAATAAAGAATCTGTCTATCCAGCCGCAAAAATGTCCTTTGATGACCTCCACAGCCGTCTGGGACAATGAATTTCACAGATTTACCACCCTCTGACTAAAGTAATTCCTCCTCATCTCCTTCCTAAAGGTACGTGGCTGATTCAGAAGTCCAAGCCATTGAGAATGTTCTTTCGTTTCGACGTCGGACTTCCATCATCCCGGCGAGAGGGCCTGAACATCGGGCCGCCCGTAGCGCCAACTGCGGGGGGCTCGGGAGGCCCCGACCACGGGTGAACAACAAAGAGGAGAATGGCTGAACTTTGGTGCCTTCCCTCACTGTGGGAAACTTGAGGGGATGTTTATGTTAAAGTTTATCGTGTACTGTGTTCTTTTTTATTCGTATGACTGTGTGGTGACCTCAAATTTCACTGTAACAATTGTTGCATGTGACAATAAATGTCTCTTGAATTGCTTGAATCTTGAATCTTGTTCTTTTATCCTGAGCCTGTGGCCTCTGGTCCTAGACTCTCCCATTGGTGGAAACATCCTCTCCACATCCATTTTATCCAGGCCTTTCAACTCTGATCCGGACATCTGCAGCCAATTGCTTATTGACTTAGGACCTTGGCCTGGCTTCCTGAACCATCAGCCCTAGATGAATTAAGTTGGCACCAACTGCTGCCTAGACCTCACTAAAGGAGCCATTTCCAGTGTTTCTTAAAGTTAGTGGAATGTCCATAGTATTTAATTAACAACACAATAAATTTGGCATTTGCAGGCCTGCCTGAATGTCCAGGTGTGTGATATCAACTATATGGCATTGTGTGGAATTGGCAGCCTCTTTGCCTGGCATGGGGACAGAGAGCAACCTCATTTTAACCATGTAAACCCAGCCATCACAAAGTATCTGATGGCCAACATGCCCACTTCCTTCTCAGCATATGATGCCACTCAGCATAGAGCAACGCTGTAAATGCTTTGACTGATGCTGCCACGGCTCAGGGTACAAAGATTGAAAGACCACATCCTTTGGCTTATGAAAGGATTGTTCAGTAGTCTACTAACTGCAGTAGTCTTCGTAAGTGTTTTCAGGGTTTTGTGTTTTCTGCCCGACAGAAAAGCAAGAAGAGAGAATGGCATGGGTGTAAATAGTCCGTGATTATGTTGGCCGAGTTTCCAAGGCAGCGTGAAATATAGATAGAATCGGTGGGGAAGGGTGGTGGGAAGTCTTGATTGCGTAATGGACTTCCAATATACTCAATGTTACTTCCATACTTGCCATAGAGGGGGTACAGAGAAGATTCACCAGACTGATTCCTGGGATGTCAGGACTTTCATATGAGGAAAGATTGGATAGACTCGGTTTGTACTCGATGGAATTTAGAAGATTGAGGGGGGATCTTATAGAAACCTACAAAATTCTTAAGGGGTTGGACAAGCTAGATGTTGGAAGATTGTTCCCGATGTTGGGGGAGTCCAGAACAAGGGGTCACAGTCTAAGGATAAGGGGGAATTCCTTTAGGACCGAAATGAGGAAAACATTCTTTACACAGAGAGTGGTGAGTCTCTGGAATTCTCTGCCACAGAAGGTAGTTGAGGCCAGTTCATTGGCTATATTTAAGAGGGCGTTAGATGTGGCACTTGTGGCTAAAGGGATCAGGGGGTATGGAGAGAAGGCAGGTACGGGATACTGAGTTGGATGATCAGCCATGATCACATTGAATGGCGGTGCAGGCTCGAAGGGCCGAATGGCCTACTCCTGCACCTATTTTCTATGTTTCTATGTTTCTATGTAACTCTCTGTAATTTCTTACGGTCTTTGGCAGAATTGTTGCTAACCCAGCTGTGATGCATCCCGATAGAATGCCTTCCATGGTGTTTCTGTAAAAGTTGGTAAGAGTTGTTGGAACATGCCTTAGTCTTCTGAGGAAGTAAAGGCATTGGTGAGCTTTCATGGCCGTAGCTTCAACGTGGTTCATCCAGGACAAATTGTTGGAGATATTTATGCTAAGGAATGTGAAGCTCTCAACCATCTCCATTTTGGCACAATTGAAGCGAACTGGGATGTGTAGATCAAAGGTTATGGGGAGAAGGACAGAGAATGGGGTTGAGAGGGAGAGATAGATCAGCCATGTTGAATTGTGGAGTAGACTAAGTTGAATGGCCTAATCCTGCTCCTATGATTTATGAACTTATGGACCATCTCATTTCTCGAAGACAATAATTATCTCCTTCATCTTGCTGACATTGACGGACACCATGTTAATATGCCCTATATCTCCTTCCTGTACTTTGCCTTGTCATTGGTCGAGATTCAGCCCACCACTGTGGTTCCACCTGCAAATTTACAAATGGTGTTAAAGAAGAATTTGGCTGCACAATCACGATTGTGATAGGGTGTATAGTAAGAGGCTGGAAATTAATCCTAATGGGGCACCAGTATTGAAACTATCCTGGAGGAAGTTGAGGATCCAATTGCAGTGGGGTATCATGTAGTCTATCCTATGTATCCCCGGTCAAGCGGTTTGGAGATGACTTTGATTGAGATTATAGTGTTGACGGAAGAGTATTGTCAATAAATAAGAGTCTGACGTTAGTGTTCTTGTTATTCAGATGTTCCATGGATGGGTGTAGTACCAGGGAGATGTCATCTGCCCTAGACCTTTGGTTGTGGTAGAGGAACTGCAGTGGATGAATGCTGTGTGGGACGATGGAGTTAATGTGCTCCATGTCCAGCGTCTCATAAACACTGCACGATAGTGGATGTCAAAGGTCATTAGACAGTAATCATTAAGGCACGCAACCTTACTTTTCTTTGTCACTGTAGAGCTGGTAAAATAGATGGGGAGCTAAGAATGGAGTAGGAAGAGATTAAAGATGTCGGTGAATGCTACTGCCAGCTGGTTCACCTAGGTCCTGAGAAAATGGCCACAGACTCCATCCGCGGCAATTTCCTCTCAGAAAGGTCTCTCTCCGGGAGGGGTAGGATTGGAATGACTGATTGCTCAATTTGTAGAACTGGAGCCAAATCTATGTTGTGCAGGTGTTTATATCATTGGCTGGCAGCTCTGCATGCACTATGACAAACGTGCTGGTCAGGCACTGCGCGTGGTGCTAACAATGCAATGCAATACCATTGAGCAAAGGAAACAAAACTGGCGCTTGTATCTGAGAAAAACACACTATCGTGAAGCCCACTTTTGCATCTCAAGAAAGGTAACAATATCATATCATCAGATACAAATAAAGATTTGTATGATAGGATGATAGATTTTTGCTCTCATGCTTTCGTATATTAATGTTTTTGACCTTGATTGAAACTTATCCTCATCTCACTGAGATTTTGCCAATACATTACAGTTCAATTTTTGTTGTAGCTCTTTGTTGTAGCTAATGGCATTTTCAGCCAAGTCTCCTACTTAGCAGTGGAGCAACTCACAATGTTGATCTTTACAAGAGATGAGACAGATTCATTTATCATCATGTAAACTCAATCATGGTGATATATATGCTAAGGTATCCCTGCAACTGGAAACCATCCTTGGTATGCCTCGGATTTTCTATTACAATTAGTTGAGACAGAAACATATTTTGTAGATTTTCTGTTGGGACAGCTGTAATGACTATAAATATACTGATGCCAAGCAGCATCTAATCCGAATTGTCTGATTATGATGAATGCCATGCTCAGAGCCTAGCGTTAAACATTCTGCGAGTAATGCCCAATAAAGTTAACATATGCGAGAGCACATGCAGTTATTTTTGTAAATGTACACAGAAGGTATTTTAGATGCTCAGCAGGTAAGTCTTTACCCCAAAGGTTGATTGACCTTTTGTTTTGATCCTTATCTTGTCAGAAGTAGCTGGTTTGGAAATTTAACCCTTTTCTAGTTTTTAGAGGCTGGTTTATCTGAAGGGATCGAGTGGGCTTGCCTTAGCTTTAAATGTCAGTTCGGTTCCATTTGGTTTTAAAAAAGGTTTTTAGAGGTACAGCGCGGAAAAAGGCCCTTAGGCCTACTGAGTCCATGTTGACCAACGATCCCCACACATTAACACTATCCTACACACACTCACGACAATATATAATTTAATATCAAAGTCACGTGAGTGACTACGTGAAGAGCCCGCCAGCCCGCTTGCGTGTCATTATGTTGAAGCATGGTGTGAGAAGCGGAGTAGTTTGAAATTGCTCCGGCAGGTAAGGGGAATCTTTTGTTTCAGGAACGGGCTGCTGCGCCGAAAATAGGGGCAGCGGGTCCGGAGAAGCTGGCATCTTGTGGAGGCTCCGTTCGGAGCTGGCGGTTTACATTTTTCATCTGACAGCGCGGCCGGGAGAGCGACCACTGTGGAGGCTCCATAAGGGAGCTGGCGGGTTAAAAGTAGCGGCTGCCAGCTCGGCCGGGACAGCAACCGCCGTGGAAGAATGGGGCTCCACTGGAGCAGGCTGCTGTTTGGCGAAAGGGAGCCAGCCAGAGCCCTGAGGAATCAATACCTGGTTCAGGGTTGCGTTATGATCCTCCCCTAAGGAATGCTTTGTTGACACATGCCAGTAGAGTTGCCAGTTGGTTGGAAACATTATTGCCATCCTCTCTAGGATAGGTAACTACCAGCAGAAAGCCAGTCTGGCATGTAGCATTTTTTATCTGACCTGCAGGTTCATGTTGTGAATAGAATATATATACATATAATAATCTGCAGGCTCTCAATACCAGAATTCCTGATTGAGTGGCTGGTCAAAGAGAGTGTGTTGTGCTCAATGGCGACTGAGACAGTTGGTTTCAGTCAGAGGACTGCGGAGCAATTCCAGCTTCAGGGTTGCATTATGCTAATTTCCACTCTGAGGAAGAAGGCTGAGGATTTGTGGTGACTCTGACGGTGCAGAGTTGACAGGGAACTCGTATTCCCACATCAAGTGGATTTTGTGCTACAGCTCTAGTCATAAGGATCTGATTATATGTTATGAGCGGAAAAAACCCCAAACATAAATAAATAAATAAATAAATGCATCTTCAGTGGCAAGAGAAGCCAACATTTCTGTCCGTATGGTCAATAGAGGAACCAATGGTTATCCAAGTGGAAACAGAGACATCTCACACAGGATGAGTAGTATGCTCAAGAACAAGAGGGGTATATTTCTAATATTTTCTCAAGGTTGCAGAAAAATGCAGCATGCCAAATCAGGTTAGGATTTGGCTAGTCTGATCATGTGTTTGATTAACCAGTTTAAGATGGGTAATTGCGTTTCAGCAATTTAGCTGATTCAGAGGATTTAGGGCCTCAATCGATCTTGAAGTATGACTACGTTCCATATCTATACATAAGAGGCACACATATATCTGGTGTTTGATGACAAAGCCAGTGGGGGGAAAGTTTAGGCTCTACCTAGGGATTGTCTTCAAGCCTAGGCCATTTACAAAGATTCTAAAGAAAATGCAGCCCTACTCAGATCAAAAGGGCATTGTGTCATAGAGTTTATAGGCGGCATGCTTTTGTAGCTGTTAAGACTCAGGGGTTTTATCAGTAGATGCCTCTTACGATATTAAGGATGAGGCGACATTAATTTTAATAGTGACAATTTAGCCTACTCATTCAGGGTGTCCATTGTAAAAAGCGGCTGAAAGAAGCTATGAGTGATGGTTAGTTCCGCCTATTTCTCATGCAGCCAGTTCTGCACGGTTGTATGGGAAGTTTGTGAAGAAGACACATGAGCTACCTTTAAACAGAATTAACAAAGGTTTGTGTTTCTTTCAATTTGGGCTAAGAGAAGTGATTATGTTATAGAACAATTGACACTGCTTGTGCTACTTTGTCATTGTCTCTGGTACCATAAGTGGGATAATAAATGATTGGTTATTCACCCACTGTTGACTAACGTTATGCAAGGTGTCTTTTATATGAACGCTCTAAAATGTAGACTCATAGTAGTGTGGAATGCGTATCAGTAAATTATTATGCATATATTAATCTACTGTATTCCTATTGGGAGCAGTATCTTTTAGGTTGATTATTATTTTAGCAACTGATTTCAGCACAAAGAACACAGTCTTTACTCAATCTCCGGCTCAGTCTCTGGGTCATAACTGACATGAGGGTAGCTTGTTATGGGAATTATCTCATAAAGCAAAACGGGCACGGTTGGGTACAATTTGGAGTTGACAGCATACCCACCAGATCGGAGATTGGAGGTGTTATTATGTACACTGAGCTTGCTAGTACCTATGAAATGAAGGATCGTTTCTTCATTGTTATTTTATAGTTTTCTCAAGAGATTGCTGGGGCAGACCATCTCAACATGAATAGAGTGTAAGCAGCTAATAGCGGGTGTGAATTCAAATAATTTAAAGTCTCGCTCTTCCAAGGGGGCTGGCTCATTAGCAGCCAATAGAATGGATATTCCCATTTGATCATCTTGCAACAGCAGGAGGCTTACATAGTGCACTTTCAGAAGTTATAACATGTGGTTGAATATGCCTGGATGATTGCAGATAGAATTCTGAACTGTGTTGTAAGAGTTATTGTCTAACTCAAAGTCAATTGGGACTATGGTCCGATTAAGGGCAATGGACATGTATGTAAGTTAGCATCATGTTGTTAATAACCCATGTATTTTCTACCATTTATGGTTTATCTGTTTAAGTGTTTCACACACAGATTGGGTTACTGCATGAAACCACAGAGCTTTGAAGGCTTCATGTAGTCACTCACGTGACTTTGATATAAAATAGAAAGATTAAAGGAAAACTTCCCATTTGAAGTTTCATCTTTATTTTATGAGAAGTTGAAGTGAGGGACTACGTGCCCTCCACTCCCAACCCTGAATCTCAAAAAGATAATTTGTAAGTCAACGGTGATTAATCTTTCTATAGTTTAAGTTTGTGCTATTGGTCTGTGGTTTCATACAGTTGCTCTGAAGATTGACGCTCATGTGGGCTGTCGGGCTCTTCATGTAGTCCTTCACTTCAACTTCTCATAAAATAAAGATAAAACCTCAAACGGTAAGTTCTCGTTTAATCTTTCTATTTTACCAAACCAAACCTATACGTCTCTGGAGAGTGGGAGGAAACCGGAGCTCCCGGAGAAAGCCTGCGCAGGTCACAGAGGGAACATACAAACTCCGTACAGACAAGCACCCATAGTCTTGATCGAACCCGGGTCTCCTGTGCAGTATGGCAGCAACACTACCGCTACGCCACATGCCGCCCTGGAGCACACTCTTATAGTACAACTCACAGTGCTTCACCAGCTGGTCAGCAGAGCAATGCAATTGTCAGACTTTAACCTTAGTTTAGTTTAGTTTATTATTGTCATGTGTACCAAGGCACAGTGAAAAGCTTTTTTGTTGCTTGCTATTCAGTCAGCGAAAAGACTACACATGATTACAATAATGCCATCCACAGTGGCATAGAGGGAATACGTTTAGTGCAAGATAAAGTCCAGTAAAGTCAGATTGAAAATAGTCTGCATGTCTCCAATGAGGTACATGGTAGGTTTGGACCGCTCTTTAGTTTGTGATAGGATTGTTCAGTTGCCTGATAACCGCTGGGAGGAAACTGTCCCTGGATGTTGACTTCTGGGTTGTGAAATAAGGAAAATAAGTCCTGCCTGTCATGGTGATACATCATTTTGGATATATTTTCTTTGGTCTCCAAAGAAAACAAAGTCAGCCTCAACAATCATAAATAATGTTAACCAGACCGATGCACATCAAAGTTATACAAATGCCATTGTAATAGTGATCAGATTAGTATGCTTGTAGTAATATAGTTGAGGAATTTATATTAGCTAGGACACTGGAGACCTCCAATATTCTTTGAAATATGTCAGAAAATCTTCAAGGTTTAAAAATATCAGATTTGCTGATAATGGTCAATTAAAAGATAGTACTACAATCAAAATGTCTTATTTTCAAGTTTTTTTTTATACAAAGAAACATTGAAATTAGTACAAACATTTGACCATTTAAATTAGGAACAGGGTCAAGCCACTAGATCCATCTAAATTAATTAGTAATTTGCCTCAATGCCTTAAAACTATTCAACCAGCATTTTAGGAAGAATTCCAAAGACTTGGACCAGTGAGAGAGAAAAGAAAATCACCTAATCTCTTTTTAAATGGTGACCCCCTAGTTCTAGAAATAAACATTTTCCCTGTGCCCATTCCATCAAGGGTCCTTAAAAATTACACTTTTCAATCATAATGTCCTACTTTTCTAAATCCAGGCAGATACAAAGCCCAGCCTATCCCATCCTTTTTCATAAGACAATTCACCCATTCTGCATTACGCCAGTGTATCTTTTCCACATTGACATCCCTCCTTAAATACGAGGACCAGTAATGACCACAGTACTCCGGACATGTTCTTGCCAATGCCCTAAATAAGTAAAGCTAGACTTTCTACTTTCATATTAAACAATTTACCTTGTAGAAACAAAAAATAGCCGATGCTAGTTTATAAATAAAGACACAGAGAGGAGTAACTCAGCGGGTCAGGAAGCATCTCTGGAGAACATGGATAGGTGATGTTTAATGTCGGGACCCTCTCCTAATCCTGAAGGGTTTCAACCGGAAGCATCTCCAGAGATGCTGCCCGACCCGCTGAGTTTCTCCAGCACTTTGTGTCTAATTCTGTTACCTTTCCTGATTACTTGATGTACTTTTATGAATCATGCGCCAATGCGGGCAGACGATCTCTACAATCTTGCACCATTTATATAATATGCATCTTTGTAATTATTGGTTGCACCTAATACTTCATCAACCAGATCTTTGCCCACTTGTAGCCTCCTCACAATTACTGGCCCACTTGCCTTGTGCTCTGAAACGTTTGCTGAAATCACGCTGTGCCATTTACCTATTGACTCTTTGAGACTAGAGATACAGCGCGGAAACAGGCCCTTTGGCCCACCATGTACATACCAACCAACGAACGCCTCCATATATTAATACATGTCCAAGACACTAGAGTCAATTTACAATTATACCAATGCCAATTAACTTACAAACCTGTCGGTCTTTGGAGGTGAGAGGAAACCGGATCATAGAAACATAGAAAATAGGTGCAGGAGTAGACCATTCGGCCCTTCGAGCCAGCATCATCATTCAATATGATCATGGCTGATCATCTAAAATCAGTACCCCGTTCCTGCTTTTTCCCCATATCCCTTGATTCCTTTTGCCCAAAGAGCTAAATCTAACTCTCTCTTGAAAACATCCAGTGAATTGGCTTCCACTGCTTTCTGTGGCAGAAAATTCCACAGATTCACAATTCTCTGGGGGAATTTTTCTCCTCATCTCAGTCCTAAATGGCCTACTCTTTATTCTTAAACTGTGATGCCTGATTCTGGACTCCCCCAACATCGGGAACATTTTCCTGCATATAGCCTGTCTAATCCCTTAATCTATATTACTAAAAGTAAGATCTTGACCACTTCCTGTATTTCTGTTTCATGATTTTTGAAAAAATGCTGCCATTTACGGCTGTGATTTTTGGCCATCTTATTCAGAGTCCCCCTCCGCTGTGCAGGACAAGAGTATTTTTCCCATTGATGAAAAATAAAAGAGTTATTAATGTTTAAGAAATGTTGACATTCTCTCTGTTGCCCCTGCTGGTGGGAGGGGGGGGCTATAAAACCCAGAAATGTTGTGCCTCACTCAGTCTCTGCATGATGAAGAAAGCGAGAGGGTCATGTCTCTCTGAACTGTGAATAACACTGAACATGTGTCTACTCAACTGTGAGTGCCCTTAATGTGGTTTGAAAATGAAAATGTGGTTGCTTTGAAATGCTGCACTGCAAATGGTTGTTGTTGGTGGTAACTGCTTTGAAATGCTGCACTTGCAAATGGTTGTTGGTGGTGGTAACTGCTTTGAAATGCTGCACTTGAAAATGGTTGTTGGTGGTGGTAACTGCTTTGAAATGCTGCACTTGCAAATGGTTGTTGGTGGTGGTAACTGCTTTGAAATGCTGCACTCGCAAATGGTTGTTGGTGTTGGTAACTGCTTTGAAATGCTGCACTTGCAAATGGTTGTTGGTGGTGGTAACTGCTTTGAAATGCTGCACTTGCAAATGATTGTTGGTGGTGGTAACTGCTTGGAAATGTTGCACTTGCAAATGGTTGTTGGTGGTGGTAACTGGACAACTTCCTGTTTGCACTGTATATTGATTTTAGATTAAACACTACCACTTACGGCTGTGATTTTTGGCCATCTTACTCAGTCCCCCTCTGCTCATCAGGTGCAGAGGATTCTTCCCAGCAATGAAAAATAAAAGTGTTATTAGTGTTCTAAAAAATGTTGAGAATGTCTCTCCTGTTAATCACGCCATGAAGGCTGCGCCCCTTCGGGTGGGAGGGGGAATTATACAACCTGGAAGTGTGGGTGTGGCTCAGTCTCTGCAAGATGGGGGAGGAAGAGTTCATGATACTGTCTGAGCTGTGAATCAACTGAACACACTGAATGTCTACTGAACTATGAGTGTGGTGTTTATGTGGTGTTTTGTGTGGTTTTATCGTGGTTTTACCCAGCTTGAAATGGTATGAAACAGCATTTAAATGTGGTGGCCTTGCACCCTGCATGAAATGGTATGAAACTGCATTTGAATTTGGTGGCCTTGCAGCCTGCATGAAATGGTATGAAACTGCACTTGAATTTGGTGGCCTTGCACCCTACTTGAAATGGCATGAAACTGCACTTCAATTTGGTGGCCTTGCACCCTGCTTGAAATGGTAGAAAACTGCATTTGAATTTGGTGGCCTTGCACCCTGCTTTGAATGGAATTTCAAGGAATAGCTTGAGTCAACAGCTTGCCCACCAGCCGTGAGTGAGCTGCCAGGAGCTGCCAGCACATCAGGCTTGAGTGACTGAGCTGTCACCTAAAGAATCCATTTGGCCTACAATGTCCATACTAGCCCTCTGGAAACCAGTCCCTTCAGCCCACAATACTCATACTAGCACTCTAGAAAGCCCACTAGCCACCAATATTGGAATTGGTGGAGAGGTTGAATATTGCGTTGTGGGACCAGCCCTCCCATGTGAACATGGGACCCAACGGGTCCCACTTAGTCTAGTAGTTATATATGTTTCTTTACGATTCCCTCTCATCCTTCTAAATTCCAGTGAATACAAGCCCAGTCGATCAATCATTTCATCCCCATATGTCAGTCCCGTCATCCCGGGAATTAACCTGGTGAACCTACGCTGGACTCCCTCAATAGAAATAATGTCCTTCCTCAAATTAGGAGACCAAAATTGCACACAATACTCCAGGTGCGGTCTTACCAGGGCCCTGTACAACTGCACAGGACCTCCTTGCTCCTAAACTCAAATCCTCTCACAATGAAGGCCAACATACCATTAGCTTTCTTGTACCTACAGAATTTACCTGCATCCAGAGAAAACCCACAATGTCACAGGGAGAACGTACAAAACATCGTACAGCAGCACCCATAGTCAGTATCGAAGCCGGGTCTCTGGCATTGTAAGGCTGCAGCTCTACCGCTGCGCCACTGTGTCACTGTCAGTCTGACATGGTTTTGGTTGCATAGTGGGTGCTGCTGTATTATCTTTATGTAATGAGACCATTAATCCAAGGTCCTTGAGTAATGATCTGGAGAATTAAGTTCAAATCCTGATATCTAGTAGCTGGATAATTTAAATACAGCTAATGAAATGTGTTTTAAATTAAAGAAAGTTGTCAACAGTAATGATGACAATAAAGCTGTTTCTTGTTAAAAATCTATCTGGTTTGCCAATGTCCTATGGTGCTGGATCTCTTGCACTACATGAAGTTAGAGGCCACTTGTTACGAATTATAAGCAGGAAGAGATTGCTAACAAGGTCAGTGGCAGGAGTGAAATTTAATGAACCATCCCTTGTAAAAGCTAGAACAAATCCCAGCAATTAGTTTTGTGTGCTGTTTTATCCTCACTGAACAATAATCTCTGTCAATCACATCTAAGCTATGTCCCAAATACTTCCCAGACATTCAACTAATGAAAAAAACCCTAACTTGCTCAATAGCACACTCTACTCTCTCTTGCAGAAGAACATTTCACACCGTCAGAAGCAGCTGATACAAATTCCAATGACTCCATCACCTAGCAGAACATTGGGCGACATGGTGGCGCAGAGGTACAGTTGCTGCCTTACATTGCTTACAGCGCCAGAGATCCAGGATCGATCCAAGCTATGCGTGCTTGTCTGTACAGAGTTTGTACGTTCTCCCCATGACCTGTGTATGTTTTCTCCGAGAACTTTAGTTTCCTCCCACACTCCAAATGCGTACAGGTTTGTAGGTTAATTGGGCTGGTTTAAATGTAGGAATTGTCCCGAGTGTAGGATGTTATTAATGTGCGGGGATCTCTTGTTGGTGCGGACTCGGTGGGCTGAAGGGCCTGTTTTAGCGCTGTATCTCTAAACTAAACTAAACTATACGAAACTAAACTAAACTAAATCATGAGGAGAAAACATATATAAGCCCTTGAACCGTAAGCCTGATCTTGAGAGTTGATGTAGTGGAAACGGAGAAAATGAGAGAAATCGGTGGTTGCCTTTCAAGGGACAGGATGGGAACAGTGCAGTCAAGGTAGCTGTGGGAGTTTGGCTGTTCATAGTAAATGCCAACGGATAGTTTGCCTCCTGAGATGGACTAGAAAAGGGAGAGAAGTGTCGGAAATGGTCTAAGTGGCCAAAATACTCATATCAACACCTCTTCTTCTTCAGGAGAATAAGTAAGCTTGGCATGTCTACAATTATTCCTATCAACATCTGTAGATACACTGTGGAAAGCATCGTATCGGGATGCATCATAATTCAGTTTGGCAACAGCTCTGCCCAAGACAGCAAACAATTGCAGAGAGTTGCAGATGTTGCCCAGTCCATCACACAGACCTGACTCCCCACTATCAATACAATCTATGCTTCACAGCACTTCAGGAAAGCAGCCAATATAACTATTTCTCCAGTCCTATTTGTTGCGGATAGACACAAAAAGCTGGGGTAACTCAGCGAGACAGGGTAGCATCTCTGAGGAGAAGGAATTGGGGACGTTTCGGGTCAAGACCCATCTTCAGACTGGTTAGGGATAAGGGAAACGAGAGATATAAACGGTGATGTGGAGAAATAAAGAACAATGATTGAATAATTTGTTGTGGATACTGGTTCTCTTAAAATAATGCTTCTTTCTGAGGTGCACTTTAGACATTAGAGAGAAAGGCCCTTCGGCCCACCATGACCATACTGACCAGCAATCACACCATATGTTAACACTATCCTTTAACCTCGGGACAATTTACAAATTTTTACTGTGGCAATTAACCTACAAACATATTCGTATTTGGAGTGTGGGAGGAAAGTGGAGTCCCTGGAGAAATCCCATGTGGTCGCAGGTAGAATATACAAACTCCATACTGGCATCACAGGCAGCAACTCTACCACTACAACATTTTGCCGCCCTCAAATAAATCCGTACTGATGTGCATTGTGCACATCAGAGACATTGTTTCTGAATATCCTGGTTAATGTGGTGTCCTGTGCATGATCCTTCTCCCCCTGCTCCTCCATTTTGGAGCACATTGCAGTTCTCTACTTGTCCTCTGGCCATCTTTCCTCTTTTGTACCCCTAGTGAAGGGTGTTACCACTGCATCCATGACTTGGAGTATTTGAGCTCTGTTCAAGATGATCATCAAATGTTATCCTCTGTTATACCAGTTAATGCAGACTGATATCATCCAGATATCACCTTAATATCACCCAAATGTCCTAATATCGTCTGAGGCCTTAGAAAAGATCAACCTGTAACTCACGCTACACAGCGCTTTGTAAATCAATTTACTCCTGACCTTAATGCTCCTGCAAATGGCATAGCCATGCTTTTGTTCTGCTGCCCAACACTGAATGCTGATTGAGATCACAGTTCCTCCAATCCACACAGGCTTATTCTCACAACGTGCAAGCTCACTGTATGAGCCCCTGTCCCTCCCCATTTGGTTGATGCCATGAGGCAAGCTAAAACCATGGCTCACACAGACGTTTGGATAAAATACAACAATGCCCATTACACCAGGGTCTATGGAGTTTAATTTCAAACTCAGCCAACCATGTTGGCCGATGCTTAAGGTTTGCTCAGCGGTGAACCTATTCCAAGAGCAGTCATTTTACTGGAATCAGACAAAGCTCAAAACTAATCAGTACCTCAGCAGGTGATGGCCAGGAATGCAGCCAGGCAGGTTAAATTTATTAACCTTAATGACAAATGAATAATGTTCCTTTTCTGTGCACCACAATGGCTTCCAGTCTGCCGAACCTTTATTAATTTATACAAAATGTGTGCCTGTCCCACAGATTGTAGGTGTCTTGAGATGGCAGATACACGGTGGCCTCAGTGTAAACCCTTCCTTCCACCATGGAGCTCAGACAATTCTGAATCCATTTCACAAAAACAATGCAACAGATGGTTATTTTGCGATATGCAAGCCTCAATTTATAATTTACACCCGTGTGAAAGAAAGCATTCACGCGTCGTTACACAAGGAAGTTGATTAGCTGTTTATCAATTTAGCAATTAATTTCCACCAATTAATTAATGCAGAGGCCCGTGAAGGTGGATAAGAACTTCACTAACCCTACTGAAGACACTCAGGATTGATATTCTCATAAAGGGCATTAGATCTGATCTGCTAAATTAATGGCTCTGTTTTTAATTGAACTATTCCAAAATTGCTAACACTTATACAGGGAAATTTCCCTGCAAGACCCAAGGCACTGCATCTCCCCATCTGATGACATCATGCATGATTTTGATAAGGTTTGTCTATCCTTTCTTGTCCTCGATCTGTCTGCAACCCTTCATGCAGTTGTAAACACCACCCTTCTCTAATTCTCTTCACTGCTACCCAACTGAACGACATTACATTTGCCTAGTTCCATTCTACCATTCCAATCACAGAAAAGAATGAGCAATTGCTCCTGTTCCTGCAACCACATTTCTTTTTCTCAAGGAACTATCCTGTGCCTTTCCAATTGTCATCGACAAGTGGCTCTCTGGCAACCTCATCCAAAAAAAAAAAGCATCATTTTCTGCATGGACACAAGGAACTGCAGATACTGGAATCTTGAGTGAAACACAAAGTGCTGGAGTAACTCACTGGCTCAGGCAGCATCCCTGGAGAACACCGATAGGCAATGTTTTTGATTGGGACCCTGCTTCAAACTGGTCCCGAAATTTCCCACATTTACTTTGACCCCAGCTTTTCCTTACCTACACCTCTCTGACACTACTACAGTTGGTAAATCCTCTGACTGCTTGTGGTAAATGTGTGGAAATTTTTTCCGTAACCCTCATAAAGAGACGATTTGAGCATTGGAGCCAAGAAGTCCTTCTGCTCTTTGTACAGGGCCCTGGTGAGACCACACCTGGAGAATTGTGTGCAGTTTTGGTCTCCTAATTTGAGGAAGGACATTCTTGCTATTGAGGGAGTGCAGCGTAGGTTCTCAAGGTTAATTCCTGGGATGGCGGGACTGTCATATGATGAAAGAATGGAATGACTGGGTTATATTCACTTGAATTTAGAAGGATGAGATGGGATCTTATAGAAACATGTAAAATTATTAAGGGATTGGACACGCTAGGTACAGGAAACATATTCCCGATGTTGGGGGTGTCCAGCATGGGGGCCACATTTTAATAATAAGGGGTAGGCCATTTAGAACTGAGATGAGGAACACATTTTTCACCTAGAAAGTTGTGAATTTGTGGAATTATCTGCCACAATAGACAATAGGTGCAGGAGTAGACTACTCGGCCCTTCGAGCCAGTACCACCATTCAATGTGATCATGGTTGATCATCCCCAATCTGTACCCCGTTCCAGCCTTCTCCCCATATCCCCTGACTCTGCTATTTTTAAGAGTTCTATCTAGCTCTGTCTTGAAAGCATCCAGAGAACCTGTCTCCACCACCCTCTGAGGCAGAGAATTCCACAGACTCACCACTCTCTGTGAGAAAAAGTGTTTCCTTGTCTCTGTTCTAAATGGCTTACTCCTTATTCTTAAACTGTGGCCCCTGGTTCTGGGCTCCCCCAACATCGGGAACATCCTCAGAAGGCGGTGGAGGCCGATTCACTGGATGCATTCAAAAGAGAGTTAGATAGAGCTCTGAGGGCTAGTGGAATCAAAGGGTATGGGGAGATGGCAGGAACGAGGTACTGATTGTGGATAACATGCGAATGGCCTACACATGCACCTATTTTCTATGCATCTATGTAACTAATAATGTGGAGATAAAAGTCTTTATCCAGTATAACCCCCGTGCACCAGTCTCTGACTTCCTGGGAGCTCTGAAAGACCAAACCTTTAATATCTTGTGATAAGATTTGACTCCCAGTTGAGTTTGAACCTTATATAGCACCTTAACAAGAAGGAATGCTTCCACTTTTGTAGCACCACATGACTCTTTCTAAATCTGATGCTGAAACCGTGCTGCTTTTGCATTTGCTGCAAAAGATTAGACTGTTCCAATTCACTGTTGCCCATCTTCACTTGTTCCACTAGCCATAAAATGAAGGGGCTCCAAAATACTTGCTACTCAGGTAAGGAACAGATCATTCAATTTTTTTCTGGCCTACACTTCCATTTCCCCCACTACCCCACCCACCGAGTTAAGCAAAGTTTTTATAGTCCTCATCTTTATTTTCAGATCTCTTTTCATTCTCATTCCCTTTCGTTCTCTGTTAGGTTCACCAGCCCAATCACCCATGAGGATATCTGTAATCCTCCAATTCTGGTCCTGAACACCTCTGAATCATGTCACAATGTGTCCAATCCACATTCTTCTGGCATGCAACAGTCATATGTGCCCATCTTTGGTGTAAACCAGTATCGGCAGTTCTTTGTTTCCACATTTTTGCTTACTCCACTGCAAAATCTTCTCAAGGTATGCTTACTTTGAAGAGGTTGAAGGGTGGCACGGTGGTTCAGCAGCAGAGTTGCTGCCTTATAGCGCTTGCAGCACCAGAGACCCGGGTTCGACCCTGAACGGTTGCTGTCTGTACGGAGTTTGTACATTCTTCCCGTGACCTACGTTGATTTTCTCTGAGATCTTCGGTTTCCCCCCCACACGCTAAAGACATACAGATTTGTAGGTTAATTGGCTTGGGTTTGTATACTCGGCTGACAGGTGAAGGTAGTGCGTGTAGGCTTGCGTTAATGTGCGGGGGTCGCTGTTCGGTGTAGACGCAGTGGGCAGAAGGGCCTGTTTCCGCTCTGTATCTCTAAATAAAACTAAACTAAGTTCTCTTCCTCACTCCGACCGGAGTTCTACAGGACCCTCTCTCACTGCTCTTCACCCCTCACCTCCTTCCGCTCCATACTTTCAGGTAGGAGAAAGGGTCCCGCCCCGAAACATCTCCTGTCCTTTTTCTCCAGAGATGTTGCCCGACCCACTGAGTTACTCCAACACTGCATCTATCTTTTGTATAAACCAGCATCTGCAGTTCTTTGTGTCTACATTCTGCTCAATAAGGTGGTTGGCATGAGGTAAGCATAAATCTGTGTATGCACATCATGCAGATGATTGGGTGATATGCCTTCACTGTCAAGGCTCCATCTTTTGGAATTCTCTGCCTCAGCCAAGCCTACTTCCTATCCTCCTTTAAAAACTCCCACTTTGATCAAGCTTTTAGTTCTTTGCCCTTTATATCCCTTTATCTGCCTCAATATAATTTATATATTGTCAATGCTCCTGTAAAACAATTAGGACACTCGCACTAAACTAAAGATGCCGATTACTAGAATGGTCATTCCTTCAAACATACCTAATTTACATTGGAAAAATAACTCAATTACTGTTAATACACTATGACCTAGTATATTAATATAATAACCAATAGTTACACCTAAAAAGCATATTTATTGCTAATATCAAAGGTCTCAAAATGAAAAATTACCTTAAAATACAGTTAAAAAGTCATAGAATCATTGACTAGCGGTGGCTGCCTAATGTGAGGGGGGCGGGGGGGGGGGGGTGGGGGGGGAAGAGAGGAGGGCGGGGTTAGGTGAAACTTCTTTTCAATCTCTTACCTCGATGGAGATGCGATTCTGTATCGTATCTCCGTCCACACTGCAGCCTAACATCGTGGAGTTGGCGGCCTTTCCTGGAGACCGACCCGGCGCTCCAAGCCGCAGGAGTCTGCGGGACTTTAACATCGCGGAGCTTCCGATCCCTTTGCCGGGGATGCAAACTCCAACCGCGGGGCCTGCGGAATTCAAAATTGTGAATCCCACATTTCTGGTAAGAAGAGGCGGACTCGGGAGCTCCATGCCGCTGAGAGAGTTTCAACTGCCCCAATGTGGGAGTTTCAATCACCCCGATGGGGGCTTCGACCATCAGCTGCAGGGGCTTTGATCGTCCCGACTGTGGATGGTTTGACTGTCCCGACGGTGGGAGAACAAGAGGAAGAAGATTGAACTTTATTGCCTAACGTGGAATCCACTGCGATGGATGTTTATGTTAACTTTTATGCGGTTGTGTGTCTTGTTGCTTTTCACTTCGTATGGCTGTATTAAATTTCACTGTACCTTAATTGGTATATTTGACACCTTGAACCTCGACTTTGAATCACAGAGTTGTACGGTACAGAAACAGGCCCTTCAGGTCACCACATCCATATTGACTTTTCTGCCCACTTGCCCTCACTAAGTCTGCATGGAGGGAAATGGATCATTTGCAGGCAGATCAAAGTTGGTGTAGGAAGGAACTGCAGATGCTGCTTGACACCAAAGATAGACACAAAAAGCTGGGGTAACAGATCAGACAGCATCTCTGGAGAAAAGGAATAGGTGATGTTTCAGCAGACCAAGTCAGGGCGGGAGAAACTTAGAGGTATTGGAAGGTACAAAACAAACAGAGCCTGTATCAATGACTCAGGAAATGTGAAGCCCACAATGTTCAATTTATTTGGCTGGGGAGAGGTGGTAACAAAGGGATACAAACGGTTAAATTAGCACAAGAACTGGGGGGGGGGGGGGGGTGCGGGGAGGGATGGAGAGAGAGGAAATGCAAGGGTTACTTGAAGTTAGAGAAATCAATGTACATGCCTCTGGGTTGTAAGCTGCCCAAGTGAAATAGAGTTTAGAAATAGGAAAGGTTGGTCTTGGCATCATGTTTGCCACAGACATTGTAGGCCAAAGGGACTGTTCCTGTGCTCAACTGCTCTATGATTACGACTGTGCGCACAATACTCCAAGTGGAGCTGAACCAGTGTGTGGTAAAGTTTCAATATATTGTCCCAACTTCTATGCCATTCCTGGAAAACAAATTAAAGCAGAAAAACAATGTCAACATATTTGACAACAGTTTTTGTTTTTGCGATAGGCCTTAGGGATCATCTAGGACAGCAAGATTATAAGATATAGAAAGAGAATCAGGCAATTCGGCCCATTGAGTCCACTCTGCCATTTGATTGTGGCTGATCTATTTTTCCCTCTCAACCCCATTCTCCTGCCTTCTCCCCATAATCTTTGGGGCCCTTATTAATCATCTAGGCTCAGTAGATTGGGTGGGATTATATATTTGCATCTATTTAATGAACCAAAAGGTTAAGGAAAGATGTTGTAAAGCTGGAAAGGGTACACAGAAGATTTACAAGGATTTAATGTGTTAAAGAAGGAACTGCAGATGCTGGAGAATCGAGGGTTACACAAAAAGCTGGAGAAAATCAGCAGGTGCAACAGCATCTAAGAAGCGAAGGAGATAGGCGACGTTTCGGGTCGAGACCCTTCAAGGATGTTGCAGGGCTAGAGGGTGTGAGCTATAGGGAGAGGTTGAGTAGGCTAGGACTATTCCTTGGAGCACAGGTGGATGAGGGGTGATCTTATTGAGGTGTATAAAATCATGAAAGGAATGGATTGGGTAGATGTACAGATTCTCTTGCCCAGAGTAGGTGAATCGAGGACCAGAGGACATAGGTTTAAGATGGAGGGGAAAAGATTTAATGGGAATCTGAGGGGTAACCTTTTCACACAAAGGGCGATGAGTGTATGGAACAAGCTGCCAGAAGTTGTAGTTGAGGCTGTAACTATCTCAACGTTTAAGAAACATGTACATGTACATGTAAGGTACATGGATAGGACAGGTACATGGATAGGACAGGTACATGCATAGGACAGGTACATGTATAGGACAGGTACATGGATAGGACCAAACACAGTCAGGTGGGACTAGTGCAGCTGGGACATTGTTGGCTGGTGTTGGCAGGTTGGGCCAAAGGGCCTGTTTCCACACTGTATCACTCTATGATTGAATGCCCATGGTTGAATTGCAGTTCAGCCCACATGAAGTTTCACTTTGCAGAGCATGCAGGTGATGCTTTAGATCATTGTACGATGAGTGAAAGATCTGACCCAATATGTGTGTGTTCACATGCTGTGTGACAGACACCACTGCAGTGCGTTCTGTGATCACGCTCCAGTGCTTATAGCTGCGGGGGGAAAAAAGAATGCTAGAAATATCACAGGAGATATTAAAACATGAATAAAATTGTTTCATTGTGATTTTATTTTTGTTCATTTCACATACATCATCCGGAATGTACTCCAGAGGTTTTCTGCGGTCTGCCTCAATCCATCAAACCTCAGTGAGGCGGTACAATGATTTTCAGGATTTGTCCCAAACTACTGTCTATTAACCAGCTGTCTTAGAGCTGATTGGCATATACAGGGAAATAATTTCCAGTTGCAGCCAGAGCATCTCTCAGATTGCCAGTGCAAGTTTCTACTTTGCACTTTTCCCATAAAATAGTAAAATTAAACGAGCTTACCAGTTTGAAGTTTGATCTTTATTTTATGAGGAGTTATGATGAGCGATTACGTGAAGAAGAACCCCGCCAGTCGGCATGCGCGTCAATCTTCAAAGCAGCGGTGTGAAATCACAGAAGAACAATTGAGGTATTATAGTAAGATTATAAACCTAGAACTACCAGATGTGCTTCGTGATATGAGGGTTGGGAGCAGTGGGCATGTAATCGCTCATCATAACTCCTCATAAAATAAAGTTCAGACTTCAAACTGGTAAGTTCTCGTTTAATCTTATTATTTTACTTTGGAGTCATGTGAGCGATTCCGTGAAGATTTCAAAGATCTGTGATTTCACGCCGATTCAAATCCAGGCGTCTCACACTGCAATCAGTTGACTCAGGAGGAGTGAATATAGCAGAATATTGAAACATGATACTGATTAACATGTTAAAGTTTTTATTCACAAATAAACAAATGTACAATAGCGACTCCTCTCTCCCAGGGAGGTTATGAAACAGAACTTAAAACTTAAAACAGAATGGGCGAACACCCCGGCTTCAACAAGCAGCTTATTATAAAATCTTTGAAAAGTCAATTTATTTGACCATCCTGCAGCCGTGAGGATATGGTCTAGAGGGACGTCCATTGCCCTCGCTGCTGACGTTGATGCCATCCTGATGGAGTGAGATTTAAAATTCTCAGTATTAACTCCTGCACACCCCAACACTTGCTTCAGCCATCGTGAAATGGTCTGAGCTGACACTTTCATATGTGGCTTTTTGTGGCCAATAAACAATGCTTGCTCAGAGCCACCAAGGGTCTTCATGACTTCAATATAACGCCACAATTGCGCCACCACACACAGCTGTAAATCCGTGGGATAAGCTGACAGTACATGCTTGAACCCAGCCACCCCTGGCCTGCTTTGTTTAATTAGGTCATAGATGTAAAAGTTAACATCATTTTGTGAGGACACCATCCTGTCCAGGTGCAGCTTATGCAAGGTCTGAACCCTTTGCGCTGATGCGAGTGCCATGAGCATAACCAACTTAAGGGTAACCTTTGTTAATGGCAAAGATGTGGCTGTACCCCATTGAGGAAGCAGCGTCACTACCATGTTTACATCCCAGATTCCAGAATACCTAGGCCTGGGAGGATTAGAATTAAAAACACCCTTCATAAATCTGGAAATTAACGGATGAGATCTTATAAACGGAAGGTCTGACCCCCGGCATAGGTATGAGGACAAAGCGCTCCTGGCACTGTTGATGGCACTATAGCTCAATCCTTCATCGAAATGTAAGTTGGACAGAAATTCAAGCACATCTGGGATGGAGGTGGTGTGGTATGTAATGTTCCCCTGTAAACAAAATTCATCCCATTTCCCGACATGAGAGATGTACTGCCTTTTCATACTATCCCTCCAGGACACTGTGATGAGATCCACGGTCCGATTGGATAGTCCCAGACCCAGATATGGCCTTCTTAAAATCTGCAAATAAACAAATGTAGACAATCATACAATGGGTGTTGACCTCCAGTCACAGGGTGCACTAACAGATTATGACATTTTGGAACCACCATAATAGGCTGTGTACTAATATCCAAAATCAGAGGGAACCATGGCTGTGTAGGCCAGTCGGGTACCACCAAAACCCCTGAAGCTGAGTCCTGTTTGATTTTAGTCAAGCACCGACTGATGAGGCAGAAGGGGGGAAATGCATATAAAAACATTCCGCCCCAGTGCAGCGAGAATGCATTCACTGCAACTGCCCCTGGGTCTGGTTCCCATGAAACATATTTCGGTACCTGGTGATTATGTCTGGATGCAAACAAATTGATATCTGGTACCCCATACCGGAGAACAATTTCCTTAAATACATCATGATTCAACATCCACTCAGTGTTGTCGTTGAATTTACGTGACCTGGTGTCTGCCACCATATTGAATCTGCCTGGCAAGTAGACAGCTGAAATCCAAATAATGCACCATTTTAATGCACCAGTGCCAAATAAGGTTAGCCAAGCCATCACAAGATTTCGATTCGATTCCACCCATGTAATTAACATATGCCACTGCCATGGTATTGTCAATCTGAAGCTGAACATGTAAGTGATGCTTAGTGGTACAGTTAGCTTTGAGCCTATAAAATGCTCCTAAAAGCTCTAAATAATTAATTCCATGTGATTGGAGAATCAACGCCTCATGCATATTCCATCTGCCTCCACAGCTAGACCTGGTGTCAGTAGCACCCAACCTAGGGCACTAACATCAGTCTGCAAAACAACTGAAGGTGTTTCAATCAAAATTTTGCTAGAACAATTTGAAATATTTCTAATCCACCACTGTACTTCAGTAATGGCTGCAGATGGTAAGTGCATGGGCTGATTGAAATGACCTGCATGTATTCTCAGAGCCTGTACCTTGTAAATGTTGGTAATGCAAAGGTCCATATTGCACAGCTGGAAAGGCAGCTACCAATTTACCAATTAAGCTGGCGACCTGTTTCATTGAAGGTGATTGCTCCCCCAAGAGCTTGATACAGCCTTCAATTAAATCTAATCTCTTGCCCTTGGGCAGAGTTACACACATGTGAATTGAATCTATTGTGAATCCTAAATAGTCAATTGTGTTAACCGGCACCAATTTGGATTTAGCAGGGTGAATAATGACACCCAACCTCTCAACCATGAGTTTAACAGCTGAAACTGATAATTCGGCTGCCACAAAGGCGTTTAAAATTATTAAGATGTCATCCAAATAGGTCATTACAATATGGCCTTGTGACCGTAATAACCCTAGTACTGGTTTTAGCAATTTGGTAAATAAGTGATGGGCTGAGGTTAACCCATTAGGCAGTGCTCTAAACTGCCATAATTGCCCCATCCACCTACATTTGAAATATCTCCGATACTCTTTATGAACAGGCACTGAGTAATATGCATCTTGAAGATCTATACATGCCATATAACACCCTCTGGAAAACAATTGCTTGGCAGTAGCAAACGTTTCCATCTTAAAATGATTATAATGCACAAACGGATTACGTCCTGTCAGGTCCAAAATGATCCGACACCCACCATCTTTCTTTGGTCTAGGAAACACACTAGACACAAATTGATGGGTTTGATAAACTGTTTTCTCAATTACACCTTTAAAACATAATTTTTCTATTTCAGCTTGAATCTCCAAATTCTCCCGTTGTGAGAAAATGAGTGCCCGCTCTGGCTTATGCTGGGTGGGTGGACATAGGTTGGGAATAAATTCAATTTGAAACTCTTGTATACTCTGCAGTATAAACATGTTTGATGGTATTTTACACCATTCTTTGAGAAACCTGTGTAACCTCCCCCCAACTGGTAGGCAATTCTCACTCAAAATATTTCGACCAGAATCAGACTCACCTACCTCCATGGTTACCGGTGCAGTTCTGTGTTCCCTGGCTCTGGATGTAAAAGGCATGTTTGCCCGTACTCCTGCTGGAGTGTGCCAGCTGCGCGCTTGAATGGCCGGCTTGGTCCTTGTCCGGACCAGGTTTCAGCAAACCGTTTGTAAGGGTACTGTCGCCGAAGGGTTCTGTTGGTCACCGGCGCCTTGATGAGCCCAACGGTTTTTGCCTCTTCATCTAGCTCCTTTACTCTCTTTGCGAGGTCTTCCCCGAAAAATAGGTTCGGGTCCTGGATTTTGCTAGGCTTGCACAGGGCCGCGAACCTTGGGTTAATGGTAGGGCGGATGGCGCTCTTTCTAAGACAGTTAATTTCAAAGTGCCCATTGCACATGAGAGCCAGGGCATCTTGCTGAACTTCAGTCAGGAGCCCACCATCCACCGACCTACCAAAAGCCGTAATGCCGGCTGCGAGCAGTTTCAGCACCCGTTGCAGTTTCAACTCCTGCACTCGGATGCCTAGTCAATATGGCATCGTTGACGGCCGGCACTTTGAGCAGAATACAATTTTCTGGGGGCTCATATTTTTTAGCCATTGTGTCCATGGCCAGTTCCTGAAACTGGTGCGAAGCCAAGTAATTTATACTGGCAGCCAGCTCTTCCCCCAGTGGCTCTCCAGAGTCTATTGGGACAGCAAACCTGGCCACCAGGAATGGGATGTCTGGCTGGTGCACTTTGTCCCCTGGGGCAGCCTCCAACGCTAAGCCCTCAGGGTCGGCATCAGAATCATACTGACCCGGTAAACTCTCCTCCTCCAAGAGGGAGATACTAAGTAGCCCAGCAGGTGCTGCTGGCACGGGCTCTTGGAGAGGCCGGCGCTATTGATGGAGCATCCTCTCCAATAGGAGCTCCATCCTGGATACCCGTTCTACGGTATCCATTCGTGAGGGAGAACCCTCCTGACTGGACTCGTCTAAGTCTAACGGCCGGACAGACTTTCGACTGGCCTTACGCCCCTCCGGCGTAGCCACGGTGCTCTCAGACACCAAGTCTGTAATCGCTGGTCTCACTCGCAGCGACTCCGTAGATGAGCTAGGTGGCCGCCCGCTACCCGCACTCCCGCGGGCATTAGACACTTTTGCTACGGCTCACCTTGCTGCTAATGACTTCTTCATGCTTGAACTTGCCCTCCTGTAACAAGAATTAACAAGCGCAGAAAATCGACTTCCAACAAGTTTGACACTTACCTGAGGCTTTTTAAACTTACCGCTGGGGGAGCGCTGCTCCTCACGGCCGGTCGCTGCACCATGCATCAGACGTAATGACGCGCATGCGGACTGGCGGGGTCCTTCTTCACGGAATCACTCACGTGATTCCGAAGTAAAATTGTTATGATCTATTGTATAATTGAAAATGTGCATCCTTCATGGGTGCACTTTAGCTGGAGTTCATTAACCTTTGGTGTGGTACTCTGGTATTGTCATTGCAGTGAGGGCAGCCCCAGGCTGGGGCAGCATGTTTGCATTAAATACATATTATGCTTGGTAAAATAAAATAAAATCAGTTTATTATATCAAGTTCATAAAATTCATAACAAACATGAAAGAGTGTACTGAGATTTCAGAATTAATTTTCTAAAGTTACTAATAAGCCTAGTAATGAATATAAACAACAGTGCAAGTATTGGGTTCAGAATTCTCTTGAGTAACTTCAAATTTGTCATAGTAACTTAAACTGAAGCATGGCAGAAACATACATGAAGGGAATAGATAGGATAAATACACAGCGTCTTTTACCCAGATTTGAGAAATCAAGAACCAGAGGACTTTATTTTAAGGTGAGAGGAGAAAGATTTAATAAGAAGCTGAAGGGCAATTTATTCACGCAAAAAGTGGTGGGTGTATGAAATGTGCTGCCAGTAGCAGGTAGGTACTATCAAAATATTTAAAAGACATTTGGACTGGTACATGGATAGAAAAGGCTTAGAAGGATATGAGCCAAACACAGGTGTGTGAATCTAGTGGAGACGGGCATCTTGGTTGGCGTGGGCAAGTTGAACCAATGCGCTTGTTTCCATGCTGGATGACTTGATGACTCTATAATTGGAAAGCCTATTGCACATCTGGTGAAATGGACAGTGCGGGGTCCTTGCACAGTGGTTAAATAAGAGGAGCTCCGACAGGAGTCTGAGATGTAATGGCCTGGTATTTGAACTGAATGGCCAAGTGAAAATCTTGAAAAAGAAACACCAACAATGGTCTACCAATCCACTTTCCTCAAACCTGATGTCAATACAAATGGATCCCTGATATGGAGCCACAATTATGTCATCAAACTGACTGAGCAACCAAAGGTATTAAGGAATTTTCACAGAAGCACACAAGGAGAACAGAGTTTAGTTACAACTTTAAATATGTTATCAAGTGGCAACCACACTATCATAAACTCCCTTAAAGCTATAGGCCACACAATATACAGCAACAAATACATATTTGAAGGTGAGATTAATGTAGCATACATGTAAATATGAAAAGTATGTGTGTGTGTGTATATATATATATATATATATATATGCACACACACATATATATATATATATATATCATATTTACACACACACAATGTATTTAATGTATATAATATATACAGTATATACATATTTATATATAAACCTTAAAAATATTTTAATCTATTGAGATTCACTTTTTAAATATCTATTTGAGGTACACGCATGACATTAGTTTATTAGAACCGCTATATGCTAACAATTAATTATAGATTAATAGGCCTTTAAAATCTCATTATACCATGCCACAAGGCATTACATTTTGAGGGTGTCTTACATTGAAAATAGTTTGTGAAGACTTAATATCCTCAAGTATCCTCCATTGATTACATTGGAGATAGTTGAAAAACATCTTGGCCTCCAGGGCAACATAACAGAAGCACTCATAGTAGCCACTGCGAGTTTGTCATTAAACATGTGCTTAGAAATTCTGATGTTGGTGCCAATGACAGCTCCATTGTTATTACGATCATAATCTCCTGTATTGCGTCTGTGTTCTGGGTCTCATATTACTAATATTAATGTAGGTACTGCACTTGGAAAGCAAACAAAATATTAATGTGTTAACACGGGTAACTTGTTGCAATGACTTTTAAATTATTTACTGTTGCTGGATTTTTATACAGCATGTTCTTTTCATTATGGCCTATATGGGTAATTGTATAGGCCATAATGGATTTTTTATATGGCAGAGAAGACAAGAACTAAGTGATTAGAGGCATTAGCAACTAAAGACTACCAAGCTACTGACCTTTAAAAGCACATTACATAAAAACAATTAGCGCCTCTTCTAAAGAAGGTGAACTTCAAATTTTCAGAATAAAATTTAAATAAAAGTTAAAGAGGTTATTTTTTGTGTATATGTCAATGTCAAGTTATTATTATCACTGCCATATAATTTCTGACAAATTCACATAAATAGCTTCACAATATAATAATGTGAAGTATCAACCCAATATGGCTGGGAAATATTTACTTTAAGAATGTGGGATATAGAAGTATGAAGAGGCACTCAGCTTGATATGCAATAAGATATCAGCTGATCTTTCACTCCGGTACTATTTTCCTACATTATCCATGTTCCCTTGTTCAGTAAATAGCCACGTCAGTTGACCTTTATCTTGAAGACACACTACTACTCTCTGGCATATTTTAATTTGTCAGTAGCCTCTGAGAGGAACCAAGATGTGTTTGGTTATCCTGTCTTTGTTGCAGGATGCTAGCTTGATACTGAAGATCCCTTGAGGAATGGACTGGTGATTCGTGTTTAACTGAGTTTTTAGTTTTAGAGATACAGTGCGGAAACAGGCCCTTCGGCCAACCAAGTCTGCGGCAACCAGTGATCCTTCACTATCCTTCAACCACAAGGGACAATTTACCTTTATACCAAGCCAATTAACCTATAAACCTGCACGTCTTTGGAGTGTGGGAAGAAACTGAAGATCTCGGAGAAAACCCATGCAGGTCACGGGGAGAACTTTCAAACTTTGTACAGAGAAGCAACAGTAGTCAGGATTGAACCCGGGTCTCTGGCACTGTAAGTAGCAACTCTACCGCTGCGTCACCGTGCCGCCCTAATTTGTGTAAAGCTTAGTACTTTTGTTGGCACCCCTTGGCTTAACATTTTCTCTTGTCAATTCCAAATAATTGGAAGTAGACGGAAAGAAGTTACGGTGCGAATTAATGTCATATTGACATTTGCAGTTCATCTGCTGTTCCAGGATATTAAATATATTTGGAGAAATTTCAAGATACATTGTCAAATATTCACTAACATTTATTCTGGAGATTCCCTGAGGACTACATCTGTGTCACTGGGACCTTTGCAACATTAGTTCTGAACGATAATCGTGACTTCAAGACAATCAACACTTTAAGGATTATGTCATGTGACCTATTGCTCAATGGTTTACAGGAAACCCCTGATACATTCTGTGAAGTACTGTTGAATTTGAGTTTGGGATCCTCATGTCTTACATACAGCTATCTGCGGATTCTTCAATGGCATAGAGTCATACAGCATGGAAACAGGCCCTTCGGCCCAACTTGGCCATGCTGACCAAAGTGCCCCATCTACACTAGTCCCACCTTCCTGCATAGCTGGTTCCCTCATCGGCCGTCGCAAAACATCCGTCTAACACCTCTGAAAACTGAGGTAAAACAGGTAAGAAATACCACTTACCTGAAGTTTGAACTTACAGCTGGAGGAGCTGCGTTGCTCCAACCGGTCGCCTGCACAATGCATCTGACGTAATGACGCACGTGCGGCTGGACGGGGTTCTTCACGTAGTCACTCACGTGAATCTGAAGTAAAATCCTGGTTTGCAATTATCTCTATCCTCTAAACAAACTAAACTAACCAGTAACCTGTCAAGAGTTTTGATCCTCTCATTCTGGCTTTATGATAATGTCTGGCATCAAGGCCATTAACTCTGGAATTGCCTTCTGAAACAACAGTCAACCTCAATTTCCTATGTTAAAATGTTCCTTCAAATTCATCCTTTTCATGAAGATCTGGATTAACTCAAACGCATATTGTTTTGTTAAATATGTCTCATATGTGTTTTGTTGCCTATGTCTCGTCTTTCTCTGGGTCATCCCTTGGTCTTGACAATCTCTCTTCTGAAGCTGAACACATCAACCCAAAGCCTGTCGTCTGAGCTGCTGAGGTAACAGAGGCATCAGCAGGAGTCTGCAGATTGCCAGCCTGCAGTATATCATTCCCCACACTCGACTCATGCCAAGTAGTTGCTGTCAGCCAATTTCCAGGCAGTTCTCTCCCTGCTGATGGATTCCTGTAACATCCTCAACCAGTGTTTTTCTCACAGCTCTGGGATAAGTGCTGTCTTATCCTGGTAGCTTATCTATTCATTCTGATCTATTTTTTCCTCACCTTTTGTTTATACTCAGTCAGGTTTAGTCACTCATCCCCCCCAAAAACCCTCAGTTACAGAGCGGTGGAAAGATTTAAAGATGTTTTGCCATTAAACTTGTACTGAACACAGAAGTGTTGAGAATTGTAAAGTGGCAGCTGAAAAGGAAGTTGTGCTGTATGAGCCAACAGACAGGAGAGCTGTCTTCTGATTGAATATTACATCCACACTGTGAGCAGAATCAAGTGAGAATGTTGCTTTGTATTGCATCCTGGTTATCTGATCAAATACAAAAGCTTGCTTTAAATGTGCCAAATGGGCAGGGGATAATCCAGGTAACACAGATACATTGAATTCATTTGAAAGGGAAAATATATACAGACCTTGACCCATTTATTTATGATTACCGAGGAAAGGATTTTCTAGAAGGCTTATTCCTGCTATCAGCAATGGCAGAATAGGTTTGGGTGCATTTCAACAAAATCTAATTCAATCAGTTAATAAGAGAGCAGCAAAAGCAAGCCTCCAATTTGATTTAATGCTTCACAAAATCTTATCTGTTCAAATTGAGCTTTTCGGAAATAAGTTTATATTTTGGATTAAACTATTATTGAGAAACATTAACTTTGCATGACACAGACACCAATGATTAATTAATATATCAAGTCGTTTGTGAGGGGAACCAACATTATGGGCTATCATTCTCGATCCTGCTGACATGCCCAGGTTTAATGGTGGGAAAAACAAATTAAAAATAAAGAGTTCTTGTTAGCTGTTTGCTGCTTTGCATTAATGGTATGCAGTGGGCAAAATTAAATATGATATCCATAAACATAAAATGCTGAAAACGTATTGACCCCTAGAGCACCATGTTTTCACTGTTTTGTTTGGCAAGGTAGTACATTATACTACAAATCAGTACATTATAACAGTACTCAACAGGTTATTTAACTAATTGACCAAGATATTCAACTGCTAACCCAGAACATTCCGTCTAGTATCTAAAAGTAAGTTGATCGCTTACACGCAATCAAATTACATGTATTAAAGGTCAGTTATGAAAGGAACCATACCTTTGATCCAATTAAGAAAGGAACCATATCTTGGATCCAATTTATCCATTACAGTAAACCCTCATATTAATGGACCTCTTCATAACAGATTTTGGTTATAGCGGACTGACCTACCAACAACTGCCTGTGCCACCCCAGGCTTGTGCCACCTCCCCTGCCACTTAGAGAACCAACTGACCATGCCACCCTGGGCACATGCCACTTCCAGGCTGGACATTCTGCTGGCAACGCTTGCCAACAGTTTTCTCAGCCGTTTCCAGACCACGTCTGCTGCAGCCACCACTGAACCTCAGCTGCACACCAGCTACCCATGGGCCGTGACCATTGACTCCGCCGATCCCCGCCGCTGCAATCATGCTGAGGCCATCAATTCACCTGGATTCCAGGCCCAGTTCCGGATTGAGTCTAAAGAAGTGTCTCGGTGTCCTTCTGTGTATTAATTAGCATCTGCAGCATTTGTTTCTGCTACATACAATTATAATACTTTACTTGGTTAAGTATTGGACAATCAGTAATAACAGTATCCCCCCCCCCGCCCCATGGTCGGCTATAATGAGGGTTTACTGTATTTGAATATTTTGTCGATTTACTGAATATATGTTGTAATTGGAATTTTTTTGTAAGCATTTCACAGATGTATTCAACAGTCAGTTTGATAGTGCAATATTATGATGGTGCACCGAAGAATAGCCTCTATCCTATCTTTATTAGAAGTAGAGGTACTTTATTCCCATTCTTTACTTTCTGTCTGATAATCAATTTTCAAATCATGTCCATATCACCAGATGTATTTCCGCACTGCATTGGAATCCATTATAGCTCCCTGAGAGAAAAGACAGGACACTGATTTAATGTCTTATGTGAAAATCAACACTTCCAGCAGTAAAACAGCTCTTCACTACTACAAGACATAGGAATAGAATAGAATAACGTTTATAGTAATTTGAACCTAAGTTCAAACAAAATTACGTTTCTGCAGTCATATAAACAAAAAAAAGAAAAAACACAATTTACATAAATATCCATCACAGTGAATCTCCAAACACCTCCTCATTGTGACGGAAGGCAAAGTCTTGTCTCTCCCCTGTTCT
Source organism: Raja brachyura (assembly GCA_963514005.1). The sequence continues at coordinate 85,117,719 of OY740781.1, read as the reverse complement.
TTATTCTTTTCCCGATGTTAAAGACCTCGGTGGGCGATGGTAAGTCCCGTGGCTGTTAGGTCCGTGCCGGGCAATGTAAGGCCCTGCTCCGGGTCTTGATGTTGGAGCATCTGGCGGGTGAGCGATAGTAAGTCCCGCGGCTGTTAAAGCTGCGCCGGGCGATGTAAGGCCCCGCTCCGGGTCGTTTTCAATCCTGCATTTCGGGCGGAAGAAGTTGCCTTTGCGGGAGCTCCGAAAAGCGGTCTCCCACCAGGGACCCGCGAGCTCCCGATGTTACCGCCCACTGGGCCTGCGGCTGGAGCCTCCGAAGCTCCAAAGTTGGGTCGCAGCCGCACGCCACCACAGCTCTCCATGCTCCGAAGCCGGCCAGGTCCACGATGGTGAGTCTGCAGGCTTCGCGACTGGAGCCCCCAGGTCGTTCCGGTTGGAGGCCGCTCCACGATGCTAGGCCCCAACGACAACGGAGACCCGACAGGGAAAAGGTCAGGTCCCCCATACAGGGAAGAGATTTTTAAGTCCCCCCTACCCCCCCCACCCACCACCACCCACATATACCCACCTAAAAATAATATGTAAGGTGCAACTAAAACATGCACTTAACCATATAACAATTACAGCACGGAAACAGGCCCTCTTGGCCCTTCCAGTCTGTGCCGAACAGAACAAAAATAATTAAAAACGACAGATGGACTGCAGAGGCTGCTGCCGCGAAGCAGGAGTAGAATTAAGCCATTTTGACCATCACGTCTACTCCGCCATTCAAGGATGGCTGTTCTAATTTTCCCTCAGCCCCATGCTCCTGACTTGTTCCCATGAACTTTGACACCTTTCCTAATCAGGAGCTTAGCAATCTCCTTTTTAAAAATACCCAATTGATTAGCCTCCACTGCCACCCGTGGCAATGAATTCCACAGATTCACCACCCTCTGCTAATGACCCTCTGTAATGCTGCAACAGCCTACACTTTCATGCTTGCTGTGGACTTGTTATTGAGCACGTTACGGTTTTGGATAATGCTAACTGAGCTACAGCTGATAGCGGTGTTCTCCTGAAACTCTCTCACTAAAGTCATGAAACGTACAATGGATCATTGTGATAATTCACCATTCTCCCTATTTTCCCCGCCCTTTCAGTGTGACTGCATCACCCCCACCCCACACCGTCTTCATTGTCAACCATCATCCTGTTCATACTTATTTCTTGAATGTCTCCTTTCCTGACCAGGATGAATTTATCCAACTGAGGATTGAATAATGCTAAACTCTGCTGTGTACACAGTAAACACCACTGAATCTATGCATCCATTTGGACAGATTATGATTCAACCACGGTTAATGTATAGGTTGAAGGAAGAGAAGGATAAATATTGATTGGTCTACTTCCTGAGGTGACATGACAAATGAGCAGGTTAATTACTGCGTTATCCTAGTAAATATGGCTTCAACAGGAGAAAGCATGGATCTCAAGATAGTAATATAAGTTACTTCACTAATTTAGGAACCAAAAACTGAAAACAGAATTGAAAACACAGTTGTGTGGTGAAACATGCTGCATTGTTATTTTTTTATCCCAATAAGGTTTAAATTTAGTCCCAGATAAGCCTGCAGAAATCTGCATTTAATGTGTTCCTGTATTTATTATAGTCATTATGCTTATTTCTCTACCTAAAAATAGCTCCTCTGTGGGATTGTTTGAAGCTGAATCACTTACTTATTATGCATTCCCTACTGTTGCTCTGACTCCCTTCACAGAATCTGGCTGATAAGTAATGAGCAGTGATTCACCCAGGGAGGAATATAACTTTGAAAATAGCTGTGAAGTGCTGATTTATAGGGTGCCATGGGGGAGAGATTGGATCATGCTGGAGGACGTGACAGTAAAGGAACATTTGTCTACGTCAGGCGTGGAAGGAACACATGTATGGCGAGGTTCCTATGATACCGTTTCCCTTATATTCCAGGTCCAGAAGGTTGCAGGTGTGGGAGGGTTTTGTAGTTAAAAGTCTTAGTGAGTTCCAGCGCACTTCCTAGAAAAGTCTCACCACAGCCATGGTCTGGCAGTCACTGAGAATGTGGCTGAGTCAGGTCACGCTGGCTTGAGCGAAACTGGGCATTGGGGCACTTGTTGTCAAATGTGGAAGCCCAGTATTTACTGACTATCCGGACAGCTGGCTAAATGCCTCACTGATCCTATTACATCCCTTTTCTCCAGAGATGCTGTCTGACCCGCTGAGTTACTGCAGTTTTTTGTGTCTATCTTCGGTTTAAACATGCATCTGCAGTTCCTTCCTACATGATTGCATACCAATCTTGGTGCAGAATTCTCCATCTTTATACTTCAATGGGAATTGTTGAGCTCTGGATTACAAGTAAACAAGGAGGTGGGGAACATTTAAAAAAATAGTGTAGGAAGGAACTGCAGATCCTGGTTTACAACGAATCAAAGAGAGACATAAAATGCTGGAGTAACACAGTTTATCAGGAAGCATCTCTGGAGAAAAGAAATAGGTGACGTTTCGGGTCGGAACCCTTCTTCCAAATATACCTAGCTTTAATTTAATGTTTTGAATATTACAATAGATACAATAGATACAATATATACAATAGACAATAGGTGTAGGAGTAGGCCATTCGGCCCTTCGAGCCAGCACCGCCATTCAATATGATCACATCTGATCATCCCCAATCAGTACCCCGTTCCTGCCTTCTCCCCATAACCCTTGACTCCGCTATTTTTAAGTGCCCTATCTAGCTCTCTCTTGAGAGCATCCAGAGAACCCGCCTTCACCTGAGGCAGAGAATTCCACAGACTCATCACTCTCTGTGAGAAAAAGTGTTTCCTTGTCTCCGTTCTAAATGGCTTACTCCTTATTCTTAAACTGTGGCCCCAGTTTCTGGACTCGCCCAACATCGGGAACATGTTTCCTGCCTCAAGCGTGTCCAAACCCTTAATAATCTTATATGTTTCAATGAGATTCCCTCTCATCCTTCTAAACACCAGAGTGTACAAGCCCAGCTGCTCCATTCTCTCAGCTTATGACAGCCTCGCCAGCCCGGGAATTAACCGTGTAAACCTACGCTGAACTCCCTCAACAACAAAAATGTCCTTCCTCAAATTAGGGGACCAAAACTGCACACAATACTCCAGGTGTGGTCTCACTAGGGCTCTGTACAACTACAGAAGGGCCTCTTTGCATATTTGATTCCTCTTGTTATAAAGGCCAACATGCTATTTGCTTTCTTCACTGCCTGCTGTACCTGCATGTTTACTTTCATAGACTGATGTACAAGGACTCCCAGATCCCGTTGTACTTCCCCTTTTCCCAACTTGACGCCATTTAGATAGTAATCTGCCTCCCTATTTTTGCTACAAAAGTGGATAACCTCACATTTATCCGCATTAAACTTCATCTGCCATGCATCTGCCCACTCCCGCAACCTGTCCAAGTCACCCTGCATTCTCATAGCATCCTCTTCACAGTTCACACTGCCACCCAGCTTTGTGTCATCTGCAAATTTGCTAATGTTACTTTGAATCCCTTCATCCTAACCATTGATGTATATTGTAAATAGCTGCGGTCCCAGCACCGAGCCTTGCTGTACCCCACTAGTCACTGCCTGCCATTCTGAAAGGGACCCGTTAATCCCTACTCTTTGTTTCCTGTCTGACGACAACATCTCTATCCATGTTAGCACTCTACCCTCAATAACATGTGCCCTAGTTTTGCCCACTAATCTCCTAAGTGGGACCTTTTCAAATGCTTTCTGAAACTCCAGGTACACTACATCCACTGGCTCTCCCTTGTCCATTTTCCTAGTTACATCTTCAAAAAATTCCAGAAAATTAGTCAAGCATGATTTCCCCTTTGTAAATTCATGCTGACTCGGACCGATCCTGTTACTTCTATCCAAATGTGCGGCTATCTCATCTTTTATAATTGACTCCAGCATCTTTCCCACCACCGATGCCAGGCTAATTGGACCATAATTCCCTGTTTTCTCTCCCCCGCCTTTCTTAAAAAGTGGGATAACATTATCTACCCTCCAATCCACAGGAACTGATCCTGAGTCTATAAGAATATTGGAAAATTATCACCAATTGTTCACGTATTCACAATTATTCTAACAATGTTACTTCTTTTTCTCTTTATAATAAACTAGACCAAGTGCAGACCCGTTAGGTCTGTTCCCCCGACGTGTGGTTGCAGGGGACCGGGGGGGCTGGGGGGCGGCATGCGGCGTCACCCCGCCTAACTACCCCCCCGGCACGTCTAGAGAGGGGGGGTGTAGAGAGTGAGTGCAGAGAGAGAATGGGGAGAGACAGTGAGAAAGGAGCAGAGATAGAGGGAGAGGGGGGTGGAGGGGAGTAGGAGAGGGAGGGTGGGTGAGGCGGGAGGGTGGGGGAGGAGGGGTGAGAGAGATGGGAGGAGAGAGAGGGGAGGAGCGAGAGGGGAGGAGAGAGAGGGGGGAGAGAGGGGGACTGAGAGGGGGAAGGGAAGGGAGGAGAGGGGGGGAAGGGAATGGGAGAGGTGGGGGGGAGGGACAGGAGGGAGGGTGGGGAGAACATAGGGTGGAAGGAAGGGGGCAGGGGAGGGGTGGAGAGGGGAATGGCGTTTAAGGGAGGGAGTGTGGGGGAAGGAGTGCGGGGGAGGGTTGGGGGGGTGGGGGAGAGGAATGGGGGCGAGAGAGAGGGTGATGGAGAGGGGGGGGAGAGGGCCAGGAGGCAGGTGGGGGGGAGGGGGGGCAGGGCCGGGCGGGGCCAAGAGGCTGTTGGGCCAAGTGCAAAGACATTGTGAGGTTAGCAGCTGGGCAACCTTATATTTAAAAAAATGTCAGTTTGGTTATAAATTTTAGTAAATATCTCGGGAAATAATTGACCAAATCGATAGAGGATTGGATTTTTGAAATCATAAGGACATTTTCTACCAGAAGATGTAAAAATGTCACTGTAATTGTAACGTCAGCAGCTGGGCAGCGGTCAGACTTAAAAAAAAAGGTCAGATTGGTATAAAATAAAGAAGTCAGGAAAATAATGTACCAAAGGTACAGAGGAGTGGATTTTTAAACTCGCAAGGAAAATCTTCTCTACTGAAATATGTAAAAATGTTCCCGTTTCGGCATCTGGTTTTCGAGGAGATACATTTCACATGCAAAATGAAACACACACGCACCCACGCACCCACACACCCACGCACCCACGCACCCACACACACACTCACACACACACACACGCACACACGCACACACACACACACACACACACACACACACACACACACACACACACACACACACACACACTCACACACACTCACATTTAATTGATATATGATAACTTTTAATGTGATTTTTAAATTTATTGTAATAACTTTTTGAAAGTTACAATGATAAAGGTATTAAAATCTATTAATTATGGGGTGTTGAGTCACCTTGTTGAACTGGTGGCATGGTGATCAGTCTGAAGAAGGATCTCGACCCAAAACATCACCTATTCCTTCTCTCCAGAGTTGCTGCCTGTTCCCGCTGAGTTACTCCGGCATTTTGTGTCTATCCTCATCACGGTACGAAACTGGCACCATGGTGGAGTAGCGGTAGAGCTCCTGTGTTACAGCGCCAGAGACCCGGGTTTGATCCTGACTACGGGTGCTGTCTGTACAGAGTTTGTATGATCTCCCTGTGACCTGCATTGGCATTCTCTGAGATCTTCGGTTTTCTCCCACAGTCCAAAGACGTACAGGTTTTTTAGTTTAATTGGCTTGTGTAAATGTAAAATGTGTGTAGGATAGTGTCAATGTGCGGCGATCACTGATCAGGGTAGACTCGGTGGACCCAAGGGCCTGTTTCCATGCTGTATCTCTAAACTAAACTAAACTGCTGCAGTCATTGTGATAAATACATGGTTTTGGGCAGTGATTTCAATAAATCAGGCAAATCGAAAGAGAAGGAACATTGGCATATTTCCAAGTCATGATAGCGTGTATTTAAAAGTGAACATACAGATTGTTGTTGCATCACATGTGCCTGTTGTGAAGCTCCCTCTACATGGTACGTCACAGAACAAGTCTATTTTAAGATGATGAAAATGGAAGAAAAATCACCTCGTAGTTAGCACGATCCTCTCTCTTTCCTGTTCAATTTGATGACAATTATCATCCTGGTGGTAATGAGAAGAAGCTGGTACAAAAGTAACATTTATTTTGTACATACAAGAAACATTATGCTCCTAAATGTTCCACATCACTGTTTATATCTCTCGCTTCCCTGATCCCTGACCAGTCTGAAGAAGGGTCTCGACCCGAAACGTCGCCTATCTCCTTCGCTCCTTAGATGCTGCTGCACCCGCTGAGTTTCTCCAGCTTTTTGTGTAACCCCCCATGCTCCTAAACACAATCCTTTCAGATCTGCAATAGTAATGAATATCATAGTTGAACCTGAAGATCTGTGATTTTTCATCTGCCGATCATGAGTGAACAGACTGAAATGGGGAAAAATGTTTTTGTGATCTGATCATTTTTTTTAGTTAACACCCACACATGTTGTAGAGATTTGGTCTTCACTTGCACTCTGCTCCTCAGTAATGGAAGTCTAGGTAACAGTAGTCTGTCTGCATACCTGTGCTGAGAGAGCTGAAAAAAGCATGAATATTTTAACACAGCAAAATTTTTAAGAGCTGCCCCTTAATTTTTTTTAGCTTAGTTTAGTTCAGAGATACAACGCGGATACAGGCCCTTCGGCCCACGGGATCAATGCTGACCAGTGATCACCGCATGTTAACACTATCCTGCACGCTCTCGGGACAATTTTTACATTTACCAAGCCAATTAACCTCTTAATGGTGTATTATTTTAGGAAATCTCCCAAGTGGTTTCAAAGCAAAGGCAACTATTGTGATGTGTTTGTCTTAATATTTTTTTGGTCATTTCTAACTTTTTTTATATATTTGTTTTTCATCAGTGAATTCTCAGAAGAGAATGACTTTGGTGAATCACTCAGTTTATTTATTTGATGGGCTGGCAAATATAATCAATAGCTAGGTTGCTTCATTGAATTTAGTCTTTTTACAGTGTGTGCGCTAATCCAATTTCCATTCTCTGCTTGCTTCAGTGACTCTTTCATAATACTTTCTGCAATGAGGTCATCAGCAAAACAGAACAAAATAAAAAGTTATAAATCATCACCAATTTTTCAGCATCTTGATTACTTCCAGAGCTTGTCAGTGCAAGAGTCCATCTTTGATAATTGCATTTGCTGGAGAAAAATATAATAGTTAAAAGCAGCAATTCATGTCCTCTTAACAAATCAATGTAACCTTGAGAGTCAGGTCACTCACTAAGATTAAACCAGTTCGATAGCGACTTCAATACTTTGGGAAATGCAGGTTGGGTTTTGAACCTCTATCATTTTCATTGCTCAGAACACCTTCAGTTTATCCAGAGAACAGTCCAGTTTCATCTCTACATTGCTCGCTCAAAATGTTTCAGGATTTTAGAGATGCCATAATATAGCCCGAAATACTGTAATCATTCATGGGGCAGTTGAGTAAAATGCTGGATTCACATTTGATTAAGTCCTCCCAACTCCTGTAGTGAACATTATTATCAGTGGTTACTTGACATTTTTGTAATTCACAGCATAGATCCAACCCCAAAACATGTACATACATGCTTGAGCAAATGCATAAACTTTCATGTGCACACACACACATACATAAACACTTGCACAAACAACACACATATGTGTGTTCTTAAGGGGTTGGACAGGCTAGATGCTTAAGTTCTTAACCCCTTAAATTCTTAAGGGGTTGGACAGGCTAGATGCAGGAAGATTGTTCCCGATGTTGGGGAAGTCCAGAACAAGGGGTCACAGTTTAAGGAGAAGGGGGAAATCTTGTAGGACCGAGATGAGAAAAACATTTTTCACACAGAGAGTGGTGAATCTCTGGAATTCTCTGCCACAGAAGGTAGTTGAGGCCAGTTCATTGGCTATATTTAAGAGGGAGTTAGATGTGGGCCTTGTGGCTAAGGGGATCAGGGGGTATGGAGAGAAGGCAGGTATGGGATACTGAGTTGGATGATCAGCCATGATCATATTGAATGGCGGTGCAGGCTCGAAGGGCCGAATGGTCCACTCCTGCACCTATTTTCTATGTTTCTATGTTTCTATATGTGCACACACACATGTGCACAAACACAACATGATAGGACGAGGAATAGACTTCACTTCCTTAAGCCTGTTCTACAATTTCATTAGCAGGTGGGTGACCAGTCCTTAATGTCTTTGCTCCACATACCTTGATACTTTATCTGACTGAAGTCTGTTAATTTACTGTTCAGAATTTCCTATGATTCAGCATCGCAATACATTTAGAGGAGAGAATTCTACAGTCCTTTGAGTGAGAATTTTTTCTGATTTAATTATTCACCGGCCTGGGTCTAATTTTGCTCAGACATTGGCCACACATCCCACATAACTAGGTCAGGCGCCAGCTCTTGGACACCTCCTCGTACCCATGTATTAACCATCAACCCATGGACGAACACCAGGCCATCATCTCCCACACTGTTGCTGATCTTATCATTTCTGGCAATCTCCACTCAACAGCCTCCAAACTAATAATTCCCCTGCCCTGGACTGCCCACTTCTATCTCCTCCCAAAATCTACACGCATAACTGTCCTGGCAGACCCATTGTTTCTGCCTCCTCCTGTTCCAGAACTCCTCTCCAAATAGGTGATTTCATCCTATCACACTTGTCCAGTCCCTTCCAACACCTCACACACCCATCGATTCTTCAAAAAATTACAATTTCTAGGCAACCATTGCCTCATCTTTACCATGGGTGTCCTGTCCCTTTTCATCTCTTTCCCCACCAGGGGAAAGTCTCCAGGCCCTCGCATTCCTCCTTCAACAGAGACCCAATCAATTTCCCTCCACTAACAGTCTCCTCTGCCTGGCGGAACTTGTGCTCATCCTCAGCAACCTCTCTTTTGACTCCTCTCACTTTCTTCAAGTTAAAGGCTTTTGTTGGTTACATTGAACAGACCATGTTTCAAATATACACTGGCATCATCACCCAACTCCTTCTCTGCTACATTGATGACTGCATCGGGGCTGCTTCCTGCACCAGTGCAGAACTTGTTGATTTCATTTAATTTACCACTGAATTCCACCCTGCCCTCAAGTTCACTCGGACTATCTGTAATACTTCTCTCCCAATAGACAATAGACAATAGGTGCAGGAGGAGGCCATTCGGCCCTTCAGCCCTTCGAGCCAGCACCGCCATTCAATGTGATCATGGCGGATCATCCCCAATCAGTACCCCGTTCCTGCCTTCTCCCCATATCCCCTGACTCCACTATCTTTAAGAGCCTATCTTTAGGGTAATGGGCAGGTGCTATAGATCTGCATGGGTGGGAGACGCTCCCATCCCCATGAGTCTTGGGCAGATGGGGCTTGTCAGCCTGGGAGGGCAGACCATCTAGGAGAGGGAAAACTCTGATTTAAAACCTCCACTGCCTTGTGGCCATATCCAGTCATGGAAAAGGCTCCAGGAGTAAACCTCAAGAAAATCCGGAGTCGGAGCCCCAAGGCAGTTCGTCGTTGTCTACAACCTCCCTCTGGCAGCTCCTGCGATGGCGTTGGTGCCAAATGTAACGACCCTGCTGTTCCTTTGGATCGATCAGCGACATTGAGAGGGGGGGACGTGCTGCATGGGCAACAGCCTGTCATCCATAGGACGTCGCCCAAGCTTGAATCCGTCCAGGATGCATCTCCCATGGTCAGTCATGACCGAGAGGGCCCTACTACTACTAGCTCTCTCTTGAAAGTATCCAGAGAACCAGCCTCTACCGTCCTCTGAGGCAGAGAATTCCACAGACTCACAACTCTGTGTGAAAAAGCGTGTCCTCATCTCCGTTCTAAATGGTGTATGGGCCTGTCCCACTTAGGCGATTTTTCAGTGGACTGCCGGTGACTGTGAAGTTGCCGGCAGTCGCCTGAAAAACCGCCAACTGTAATGGCGACTGGCAGAGTGGAACACACACACAAACACATCACTTCCTTCACCAGCCCGTTATGCACGCATGGGACAAGCGCTGTCTAAAACATTCACACGGTGTAAAGCCAAGGTAAAACAGACAGACACAGTGATGAACAGGAAGGTTCGCGCTGTAAAAAGATGGCTAAAGCACAGTGTACGGTAAGTCCTTTAAAAGAGGGGAGGAGGCGGGGGGGATAGGGGAGGAGGAGTGGATACAACTTTTAAGAAGCCAGAGATACACGTCATTTAACATTACTGGTCGGTTATTCTTGGTTCTGAAAACTACTACTTACCTATTTTTTCCCGATGAGTCAATGAAATTCACCGGTCACCACTGGCTGCAACCTACGAGAACCTCCGAGAACCTTCGACCTACTGGCAACCCATTAGGACCTCCCGGCGACCTACCTACGGCTCGAGAATTCTCGCTACTCTCCATGGTGACTCCCCGGCAACCACCCGCAAACATGTGACGACCAAGTGGTGACTGCATAGTCTCCTGCAGTCGCCTAAAAAGTTGCCTAAGTGGGACAGGCCCATTAGAACGGAGATGAGGAAACACTTTATTGATTTCTCTTTCCCTGTTCAGGAGACAGACTATCGTCTGACATCTACTATAGAGCCACTGACTCCCACAATGATCTGGACTACACCTCCTCCTTGACTCACTGAGATACTCCAGCACTTTGTGTCTTTTTTTGTAAACTAGCATTTGCACTTCCTTGTTTCTACACACGATTAATTCTATGCTTCCACCATCCATGAAAAAAATCACAAGCACAAAAACACAACTTGTCAACATGAGCTTTCAAAGGAGTGAGCAAATCTCACAATGGATTCCACTATTAACCAAGTCCTCAAGTTGAATATCACATTTACTACAACTACAACTGTTTTTATGAAAACCTGCAATATGGTGAGAACAAAGAGATGACTGTTTGCCTTTCTTTAACCTAATCAAACACTTTTCCACGGATTGGCTGAAATTTGATTAGCTTTTATTATCTCTTGTAATAAATTGTGATTAAACCAAGAAGCATACCAGCTTTTATTAGTAAAGATACAATTAGCATTTAATTTGGAAAATAACGCTTGAAAGGGAGCAGTCAGCAAAAATATATGATTAAACCTGTCAAGCGAAAATATGTTGACTATGATTTTTATTTTGATACTTCAATTTACCTTTGCTTATGACAGCACAATGGTGTTATAGGGGTGAACAAGGCATTGCACTCTTATGAAATTATTAAAGCACATTGCATTGGTGAAGAAAATTAAAAACTTTTGTTCCTGCAGTAAAGTTTGCATAACCCAGCGATGCATGCTCTCAGATTAATTTATTTTAATGTTTTAAAGGATCTCTCAATGGTTGAATTTGTTTGTGCACTTATGTACTTCTTGACTCAAAAGGTAAAATCAAGTTGAAGTTCAACTGACATTTTATTGGTAATCCTTCTGTTCTTCTTTGAATATGCATACGTCAGTACAGTGTTGTAGTTTTAATTAATAGCTGTTGCAAGTTGGAGGCCATATAAGATGGTGGCGCAGCCACCTGAAGTAAACCAGCAAAGGAAATAAATGAAAACACTGCCATCACAAAGGCGGCCGTATGGTTCAGGACCATGTCCACAGCCTCCAGTCAAGCTAAGTCTAAGCACTGCTAAAACATTTGCTAAGCTTTACTGATTTACCTGGTGGGAGATTGCAACCTTCACATGGTCCACCTGTTTCGACTAATGGAATCAACCCGACGTGCACAAACAAAAGATCAAATAGAACAAGTTGACCTGCAACTTTAGGCTGTGCACGGCATATGCAAGAAGAAGTAGACTGATTTACCTCCTGAGCAATATTGAACATCAAAGGCAACCTTTTCAAATAATGGATGTTTGATTAATGGCCAATTTGTCCCATGTTTATCATAATCATCTGATAATCATGGCATACATAAAGGACAAAGATGGCCTAACTTTAGTTTAGTTCTTTAGTTTAGAGAAACAGCATGGAAACAGGCCCTTCGGCCCACCGGGTCCATGCCAACCAGCGATCCCCATACACTTGCACTATCCTACACACTAGGGAGAATTTACAATTTACAAAAGCCAATTAACCTACAAACCTGTACGTCTTTGGGATGTGGGAGGAAACCGGAGCACCTGGGGAAAACACGATCATGGGGAGAACTAAAAACTCTGAACAGACAGCACCCATAGTCAGGATCATAGGTGCAGGAGTAGGCCATTTAGCCCTTCGAGCCAGCACCGCCATTCAATATGATCATGGCTGATCTTCCAAAATCAGTACCCCATTCCTGCTTTTTCGCCATATCCCTTGATTCCTTTAGCCCTAAAAGCTAACTCTCTGGAAAATATCCACTGAATTGGCCTCCACTGCCTTCTGTGGCAGAGAATTCGACAGATTTACAACTCTCTGGGTTAAAACATTTTTCCTCATCTCAGTCCTAAATGATCTACTCTTTATTCTTAAACTGTGACCCCTGGTTCTGGACTCACCCAATATGGGGAAAAAAATTCTTGAATCTATCCTGTCCAATCCCTTAAGAATTTTAAATGTTTCTATACGAATCCCCTCTCATCCTTCTAAACTCCAGTGAATACAAATCCAGTCGCCACTTTATTTCATATGTCAGTCCTGCAATTCCGGGAACTAACCTACGCTGCACTCCCTCAACAGCAAGATCAAACTTGGGTCTCTGGTGCTGTAAGGCAGCGACTCTACCTCTGCACCACTGAGCCGCAGTATGTAGTTCAGATACAGCACTATAATACTGATGAGATGGTCTAGTTAAGTTTAGAGATGCAGCATTTGGCCTACAACGTCTGCACCAACCAGCGATTACCTGTATGCAAATGATATCCTCCACACTGGTGACAATTTATAAAAATAATTTAACTGACAAACCTGCACATCTTTGGAATGTGGGAAGAGACTTGAGAATCCTGAGAAAACCAATGTGGTCACAGGGAGAATGTACAAACTCCATAGTCAGGATGGAACCCGGGTCTCTGTCGTTGTAAAGCAGCAACTCTACTGCTGCACCACTGCCACTCTGTTGTTATAACAGGATTGCTGTACTCTGTTGTTAATAAAGTTGATTAAGACATTCATATTGTCCAGGACACAGGGGAGAAGGTCCCTGTTGATCTAAGAAAGTTTTCTAGAGCATGCAGTGAAATACCACACTGAAAATGTCATTGCTTCTTCTTCTTCTTCTTCTTTCGTGTGGCGTGCACAGCCTAAAGTTGTAGGACAACTTGTTCTATTTGATCTTCCGTTTGTGCACGTTGAGTTGATTGCATTAGTCGAAACAAGGCAGGCCACGTGAAGGTTGCAATCTTCCACCCCGTCATTGCTTCTGACTCAGTGGCATGTACACTATAAATAGTACTTAAACAAAATATTAAAATTAGATGGGTTAGGAATGCACAAATCCTAACCATACATGCAGTAGGGCATTGATGATGGAAAGTTTCAACATATATAAGGAAGATTAATAGTTTGTAATGTGTTTAACACTAGAGATTGCATACTGGGGAAACACGGTAGGAAAATGGCCAACATGGGGAACTTAAGGATGTTAGTGAGGCAATTAATACATTTCGCATGCTGATTAGGTTGCATGGCACAGCTAGTTTAGTTAAAATAAATATTGGGGGTTGTAAACAACTGGGGTAGCAAAACTAAATGGGAGTACTGATATGTATGGTATCTATTTGTTATACAAATGGGAAGACAAATATACAAATACTAAGTAACAAGGATCATAATGTTAATAGCTCTGGGGAAAAACAAAGATGAAAGGTCACAGAGACATTGATCAATGACGACATTTCAAAAATGTAGAATCCACAAGAAACATTTGTGTGGCGAGAATATAAAAATGCTGTAGGTACTACGAATCTTTGAGACAGTTTGTGTACATTATTTTACAGTGCGCACCGTTAAAGGGCTTGTCCCACTTACGCAATTTTTTTCACCATCATAGTCGCAGCAGGTCGCCGAAAATTTTCAACATGTTGAAAATCCAGCGGCGACCAGGAAAAGGACTCTTTGGGTGACCACTCACGACCATACAGGTGTCACGCCGCGACATGTGCATAATTTTCAGGGAAATTATGTACTTGACTCATCGGTCCCTCTGTTCCACAACACATCCTAGGGAGTATTTTTCCAATTTAACATCAATGTGAAACACAACATGCAATTTCATCCTTGGTTCTGTTGTAATTATTGAAAACATTCTGGTGACTAATTCCAAGGGTTTCTAGTGATTTTCCTAAGAATCAACTGATTTTTTGAACCATTAAAATAAAATAGAAGCAGCATTTTGCGAATGTTGGAAATCTTCCATGCTGGGATCATAAAGGTAAAACATTAAATCCATGTTAAAGGATTTCTTTACAATCTATATAGAATGACAGCTTTTGCTGCATACTTACTGAAGATGAAAGCAATTTCTGCAGCATGACAAGAAATGTTAATTTGAGACGAACATCTCCTCACTGCATGTTGGTGAGGTTTGTTCAGATAGTTCATTTTCCATGGTTCTAATGGATTAATTATTAATGGATATCATTACTAAGTTGGCAACAATTATACCAGTATAACTTGTCAAATCACTTTTGTCTTGCAACCGAGAGCTATAAAGAGCTCGAGATACCCTTGACATTATTAACCTCGAGCAATGGGCCATGAATGTTGAATAGATCGTTATCTGTTTTAAAAAAAAACTCTCATTTGTATCCGCCTTTCATAGAGTCATACAGCATGAAAAAGGCCCTTCGACCCAACTTGCCCACCCTATCATTTGCCGTGCTTTATCTGGCCACCACTTCACTTTTCCTGCTTTCTTCCCCACTACTCCATCAGTCTGAAGAAGAGTTGTGACCCAACATGTCACTTGTTCATTCCTTCCACAGATGCTGCCTGACCCCTTGCGTTCTTCCAGCACATTGTGTTTTGCTAATTGAAAACTTACCTGCTATCAAAACATGCATACTTGTGGCAGGTTTAACCCAGGAGTTTTGTTTTTAATTTTAAGCAATTCTATGCAGTTCTTACAGGATAAGAGTGGTTACATTCCTGGGATTTATTTATTTTAATCACTTGTCAGGCGTGTGTTGCTGACATGGCCAGCGTTTAATGACCACCCTTCATTATCTTTAAGTGGCTATGGTGAACTGCTTTATAATGCTGCAGCTCTTGCGTTTCAACTGTTCTGTTGGTTTGTTTTTTGATTGAAACTTACACCTTGGAAACAGTCCCTTTGGCCAACTGATTCCATACCAACCATTGACCACTGGTTCTACGTTATCCCACTTTCACTCCCACTCCCCACACACTAGAGGCAATTTACAGAGGCCAATAAACCTCCAAAGATGCATGTCTTTCCCATGTGGGAAGAAACCAGGGAACTTGGGTGAAACACATTTTTTTAAAGGCAGAACATGCAAACTCCACACAGACAGACAGACATTGAATCAAGGTCTCTGGTGCTGTGAGGCAGCAGCTCAACTATTTGAGCAACTGTGGATTAAGCACTTTGTCATTGAATCACAGAGAGTAATGGTGGATGGCTGTTTGTCAGGTTGGAAGCCGGTGACCAGTGGGGTGTCTCAGGGATCTATGTTGGGTCCACTGTTGTTTGTCATGTACATCAATGATCTAGATGATGGGGTGGAAAATTGAATAAGTAAGTATGCAGATGATACTAAGATAGGTGGTGCTGTGGATAATGAAGTAGATTTTCAAAGTCTACAGAGAGATTTGGGCCATTTGGAAGAGTGGGCTGAACGATGGCAGATGGAGTTTAATGCTGATAAGTGTGAGGCGCTACATCTTGGCAGGACAAATCAAAATAGGACGTACATGGTAAATGGTAGGGAATTGAGGAATGCTGTGGAACAGAGGGATCTAGGAATAACTGTGCATAGTTCCCTGAAGGTGGAATTGCATGTAAATAGGGTGGTAAAGAAAGCTTTTGGTGTGCTGGCCTTTATAAATCAGAGCATTGAATATAGGAGTAGGGAAGTCATGTTAAAATTGTACAAGGCATTGGTAAGACCAATTCTGGAGTATGGTGTACAATTTTGGTCGCCTAATTATAGGAAGGATGTCAACAAAATAGAAAGAGTACAGTGGAGATTTACTAGAATGTTGCCTGGGTTCCAGCAACTAAGTTACAGAGAAAGGTTGAACAAGTTAGGTCTTTATTCTTTGGAGTGCAGAAGGTTAAGGGGGGACTTGATTGAGGTCTTTAAAATGATGAAAGGGATAGACAGAGTTGACGTGGATAAGCTTTTCCCATTGAGGGTAGGGAAGATTCAAACAAGAGGGCATGACATGAGAATTAAGGGACAGAAGTTTAGGGGTAACTTGAGGGGGAACCTCTTTACTCAGAGAATGGTGGCTGTGTGGAATGAGCTTCCAGCAGAAGTGGTGGAGGCAGGATTGATTTTAACATTTAAAAGTAAAGTGGATAGGTATATGGACGGGAAGGGAATGGAGGGGTATGGTCTGAGTGCAGGTAGATGGGACTAAGGGAAAATAAATGGTCGGCACGGACTGGAAGGGCCGAGAAGGCCTGTTTCCGTGCTGTAATTGTTATATGGTTATATGGTTAATGGGAACAGGCCTTTTGGCCCATCTTGCCCACGCTGACCAAGATGCCTTCTTCTTCTTTCATGTGGCATGCACAGCCTAAAGTTGGAGGACAACTTATTCTATTTGGTTTTCTGTTTGTGCACGTTGAGTTGATTGCATTAGTCGAAACAGGCCGACCACGTGAAGGTGCAATCTTCCACCCCTCCAAGATACCCCATCTACACTACTCCCACTTGCATGCATTTGGCCAATATCCTTCTAAACTTTCAGGATTTTGACCCAGCAATGAAGGAATAGTGAAATATTTCCAACTGTGAAAACTATGTGGTGCAGGAAAAGTGCACACTTCTTCAGTTTTGCTCATTATGTCAATTGATCAGAAGACCAAATATGCATTGTTATTCAGCAGCAGATAAGGCCAGAGTGCTCATCAGCTTCAAGCATTTGAGACGAGCTGCAATACACAGTAATTCAATGATACTTTATTGTCACAGGTATCTAGGTACAATAAAATGCTTTCTTTTGCATACAACCCGGTAAAATCATACAGCAGAGCTCACCTAGGCAATACACAAGTGTTGCCATGATTCTGGCACCAACAGTTACAAAGGTTCCTTGAACATCGCAGCGGTGAACCAGGCCTGCCGCCACATGTGGCAGTCCCCCACCGAGTCCCCTCATCATTCGCAGTGTCCCTGGCGTTCTGCAGCTTCTTCCTCCAGCAAATGCCACACTGCGCTTGTTACATCGATGTACAGGGGAGGTCATGTGTCAGGCCCTTCCACATGCTGGTGGAGACATTTCCTCCAACAGTAAACTTTTTAAGCCAACCCCTGCCCTAACCATATTGGATCACTTGGGTGGATGCTATTGATGGATTGTGTTGTGGGTTGTTCCTCCCTTGTTATTTATGCCCGGGGAGGCCATCATTCTCTGACTGAGAAGCAGGAGGCTTCCAGGTTACACTGGGAACTTCATAAACATGGGCTGAGTGCTATAAATCTCTCAGTTTGCCTCTGCACATGCTGGAGGCAGGAACTGGGCTTGCTATCATTTATTACTGAAGTGAATGTTTTGAACATGGAGTGAAAGGTGTCACAAATCCCACGTATCACCAGAACAAAAGAGCAACAACTGTGAAAGGCTGCAGGCAAGAGAAAGAACATTTCGAAGTCAGAATACATTTTGCGAGCAAGTAGAAAGGAAGGATATCACCTTCAAACATTACATTTTATACATATGTCATTGTGACAGTGCCTCCTCCTTTGAATGCCACTCTTGTTGCCTCCTTGCTAGATGTGTTCCTCTGCTGCAGGTTTGAGGAAGACTGCAGCTGGGAAAAACCCAAGACCACTGTGTGGTCGAGAATTGCCTGCTGTGAAGAAGATTTAGACAGCCAGTGTCTCTACTGGGGCTAAACTGAATGTCTGGGGGCAAACCTGGGATGCAAGTGCCTCTTCTTGCCCATGGACAATGAGGGACTGTGCCCACACACGGAGGCAAAGGCTGAGCTGCCAGAATAACCCACAGACTGCCAGCAGTGCCTCCTCAAACCCAAAGCTGAGCCACCAGGATAAAGCTGAGACTGCCAGCGCCTCCTCTTGAGGCAAGGGTGAAGTGCAGGGAGAAGCCTGAGATTGTCATGCCTTATCCTTTTTTAGTTAGCACTAAAAGTAGGTATGTTACAATACCTACCTTTAGGAGCGCTGCAGTTCTGCCGCTCCCCGTGTGCGTGACTTTGGCACCTTTCAGATGGGGGCGTGTTTAAAATGCCGTTTTTCCCTAGACAGTCCAAATCGATCAATGTTGGGCGATTTCGTCGCTAAAGAGAAATCGCTCCGACATTTCATTCATGAAGGTATTTTTAAACTACGC
Source organism: Raja brachyura (assembly GCA_963514005.1). The sequence continues at coordinate 85,099,182 of OY740781.1, read as the reverse complement.
TAGATTATTTATTAACTAGAGTAGTTTAAAAATCATCTTCTAAAGCTCTGAACGCCGACAGCAAAACGGACCTAACGTAGGGGAGAAAATAAAGTGCACAGTTTATTTTTACATAAAAACTTGGTTTTTAGGAAGGCTTTAATCACATTTTCATGTTGCGAAAAGGGGACAAAAAAAATGTATGAACCGGCTGTATTTTTCATACTGACATCACCGCAAACCACAATGTTCCAATCCACCGCATTCCACTAAAACCCACTCGCTAGTTGATTTAAATGGCCATTAATTTACAGGCATTCAACACTAAATTCTTTCCATTTGGCCTATAAATTCATGAAAATGAGATTTAAAAATCATGTTATATTGTAGATCATTGTGTGAATGTTTTTTGGACACTTAGGCAATTTAAAAAAGTTTATATTTTCTTAAGAAATGGATAGATGTTTAGATCTAGTAATTGAATTCTGTAATTAGCTACAATTAGATGGGGTTGGACAGGTTAGATGCAGGAAGATTGTTCCCGATGTTGGGGAGGTCCAGGACAAGGGGTCACAGCTTAAGGATAAGGGGGAAATCCTTTAGGACCGAGATGAGAAGGACTTTTTTCACACAGAGAGTGGTGGGTCTCTGGAACTTTCTGCCACAGAGGGTAGTTGAGGCCAGTTCATTGGCTATATTTAAGAGGGAGTTAGATGTGGCCCTTGTGGCTAAGGGGATCAGGGGGTATGGAGAGAAGGCAGGTATGGGATACTGAGTTGGATGATCAGCCATGATCATATTGAATGGCGGTGCAGGCTCGAAGGGCCGAATGGCCCACTCCTGCACCTAATTTCTATGTTTCTAGATAACTAACTAATTATATGCTTTAATTTCAGTCCATCCAAGTAAGATTGTTTCATATTTGTTTCAGAATGCTTCAATCTATAATAACTGAAAATGTCATTGAGTTCTCTTAATTTTTAAGAAAGTTATGGGCTTTTGACTGTTCTAGATCACAGCTTTTGAGTTAAGTCAATGGAAAGGCAATGGGGATCAAGATGCTAATTTCCGAGTATGAAACTTGCCATAACCTTTTTAATACTGAAGATATTAGGTGTCAAATTAAACTTCTTTTTATGCTTTATCTGATGGGATAAATTGCAGACTTGATTTTTTAAATCTCAAAATTTTGTAACATTGCTACTAAAAGTGATGTTTGATAGCAGTTGGAAACATTGTGTAGCTTTAAGCACAATTATGGAAAGGGAATGGCAAAGATACAACCTTCCCAGAAAAATAAGTATTACAAATATAAGTGATGTCCTGTAAAGTTGGGGCTTTTTGGGGCTGAGAGGTTAGTGTTTACCTGGGAGGGTTTCAGGCTCATGAAGAATTGCATGAGGGTAAATTTTCAAAAAAATGTGTTCAAATTCAACACATTATTAATGGGAACATGTAGGTATGAGAAGAAATCAAATGGGCGTTTTTAAAATATCTCTCCCTTAAGATAAAGCATGATTTAAATTTGGAAATCACGACATTTGACTGCTAATATGAAGCCATTCAACTTGTTTAGAGGGTACTAAAGACAAACTAATACTGAAACATTCTATGTTAATCTGATGGAGTTGTTGCATACTCAGGTAGATAGATTTTGCAGTATCATTTATACTTGCAACATACAATCAGACACTCAATTACTAATACCTGCAACATCACCATTGAAATGTGTTACTGGACAAACTGAGGTCACAAATAGATGCAAATAAATGAGTGTGTTTATGACCTTTTACAACCTGACTACAAAATTAAGAGAATTTGGGCACCATATCTGAGGATGGATGTGCTGGCTCTAGAGAGGGTCCGGAGGAGGTTTATAAGAATGATCCCAGAAATGAGTAGGCTAACCTATGATGAGCATTTGTCGGCACTGGGCCAGTACTCGCTGGAGTTTAGAAGAATGAGGGGGGGACCTCATTGAAGCATACAGAATAGTGAAAGGCTTGGATAGAGTGGATGTGGAGAGGATGTTTCCATTGTTGGAAGAGTCTAGAACTAGAGGACATAGCCTCAGAATTAAAGGATGTTCTTTTAGGAAGGAGATGAGGAGAAATGTATTTAGTCAGAGTGTGGTGAATCTGTGGACATCTTTGCTACGGAAGGCTGCAGAGGCCAAGTTAGTGGATATTTTGTAAGGCAGAGATAGATAGATTCTTGATTAGTATAGGTCTCAGAGGTTATGGGGAGAAGGCAGGATAATAGGGCTAGAAGGAAGAGATAGATCAGCCATGATTAAATGGCGGAGTACACTTGATGGACCGAATGACTAATTCTACTCCTATAAGTTTTTATACATATGTGAATGAAAAAGATTAGTTAAAACAAATGTAGTCACATTTACTTATTTACACATTACACATTTACATTCTGACTTAGGAACTAAGTGAAATCCAGGTTAGCCAGGAAGTGGTGTTAGGTAACTTGAATGGATTAAAGGCCGATAAATCCCCAGGGCCAGATAGGCTGCATCCCAGAGTACTTAAGGAAGTAGCCCCAGAAATAGTGGATGCATTAATGATCATTTTTCAAAACTCTTTCGATTCTGGAGTAGTTCCTGAGGATTGGAGGGTAGCTAATGTTACCACACTTTTTAAAAAGGGAGGGAGAGAGAAAACGGGGAATTACAGACCAGTTAGTCTAACATCGGTAGTGGGGAAATTGCTAGTCAGTTATTAAAGATGGGATAGCAGCACATTTGGAAAGTGGTGAAATCATTGGACAAAGTCAGCATGGATTTACAAAGTCAGCATGGATGTGTTATATCTGGACTTTCAGAAGGCTTCTGACAAGGTCCCACATAAGAGATTAGTATACAAACTTAAAGCACATGGTATTGGGGGTTCAGTATTGATGTGGATAGAAAACTGACTGGCAGACAGGAAGCAAAGAGTAGGAGTGAATGGGTCCTTTTCAGAATGGCAGGCAGTGACTAGTGGGGTAGCGCAAGGCTCAGTGCTGGGACCTCAGCTATTTACAATATACTTTTCCCTGGCGCATGAGATGTGGTCACTTGTCACTGTTCTTTATTTTGTTTTTTGTAAGGAAGTATGGAGATATGTGTATATCCCTTTGAAGTATACAACAGTAATGCAGGTACACAGAATCACACATAATCGCCGTAACGGTCTGACGGCCGTACAAGGCGACCAGACCAGGTCCGTACCTCGCCATCACCACCTCCCCCCACGGGAACGATAGGGATAGGCGCAGGCGGGGAGCAGCGAACAGGAGAGCCCTGGGGCGACGAACGCGGCGGGGAGGAAGGAGAGGTGGGCGGCGAGAAGGCCGAAGAACCAGGGACAACAGCGGGAAGAGCCACCAGGGGAGGCCGAGAGGAAGGTGCACTGGGCAAGGCTGGCACGGGGCGCGGCGGCAAAGATGGCACAGGGGGGGCATACGGAGCAGCCGGAGGGAGACGAGGTTCGTTTACCAGCCGCAAGTGTTGACGGGACCTGCGGTAGATCTTGCCGTCATGGTTGACCAGGTAGGAACGAGGTGATCCGGCGGAGCCGACGACAATGGCGAGGTTGTGATGGCCGGAGGCAGACTGCATACGGACGACCTGGCCAGGATAGAGAGGACGGAGGACACGGCAGGACTTGTCATAGGAGCACTTTTGGATACGGTGTTTGTGGGCAATGCGCTTCCGGACCATGGCAGGCTTCAGCACGGAGGGAGTAAGGGACTGTTGTGCAACAGGAATCGGAGGGTGCGTGATACGGGACATGAGGCGCTGCGCTGGGGACCCCAGGGCATGGTCATGGGGGATGTTGCGAAGGTTCAGGAGGGCAAGGTAAATATCAGAGCGAGACAAGCGACAACGTTCCAGCAATCCTTTAGCACTGCGGACCGCGCGCTCAGCCAGGCCGTTGCTCTGCGGGTACTCCGGGCTGCTAGTGTAGTGTCGAAAGTTCCAGCGATCAGCAAAAGCACGAAACTCAGCACTGACTGCCGTTGTCCGACTGCAGGCTTGCCGGGGACCCAAAAGTAGCGAAGTGACGGCGCAGCTTCTCGATGACAGCAGAAGAAGACAGGGAGGGTAGCTGGTCAACCTCAAACCAGCTGGAGTAGGAATCGACGAGCACCAGGAAATGCTTGCCGCGCCATTCGAAAATGTCAGTCGCCAGCGCAGACTGGGGGGAGATCGGGGGCGGGCTGCTGCAAAAGGGGCTGCCGCTGCTGTTGCGGGGCGAGGCTGTTGCACATAGGGCACGAGGAGACCCTGTCCCGGAAAAAACGAGCCTTTACATGGCGTCAGAAGTTTCTTATACTGCGTCTCCTGTCTACCGGGTTTTATTTCTGTAGTCCCAGTACCCCCTCCCCGTGTCGCGATGGCTTCTTCCTGTCGTAAGCCTGATATTCTGATCTTTGATGATGACATTGCTCACCGTTGGAACGTCTTCCGACGTGATTTTGAGCACTACGTTACTATCGCCCACCCTGCGGTTGCCCCGGCGGTCAAAGCTTCCCTCCTGCTCAACCTGGCCGGTCCGGAGGCTCTGGAACGATCGGAATTGTTCGTCTACGGGGTCAACGAGAGCGCTCTGTTCTGCGTGCCTATGGGGGAGGCTTGCTTGTTCCTGTCGGGAAGGCCACTCTCCACTGCAAGGTGCTGAAGGCCTCTCGGCCCCTCTCTTTCTTTCTGCTAGACAGCAAATGTGCCCCGCTGCTCGGCATTCGGGCCTGTCAAGACCTCAGGTTGGTCAACTTCCATCATGATATCCGCATGGTGCAGTCACCATTGGACCCGCTGGCCGAATACCCAGACCGTTTTGATACCAAGCTGGGAAAGCTCCCCTGCAGCTACAAAATCGCTCTCAACCCAGATATCGAACCCGTCATCCGCCCACCGCACCGGGTGTCATTTGCGATGAAAGGCAAAGTCGAGTCCAAACTTCGTGACATGGTGGCCATGGGCATCCTGAAGGAAGTAAGTGAGCCCACTCGGTGGGTCTCCACCATGGTTGTCGCTGCGAAGAAGGATAAGAGTGAACTGCGGATTTGCATCAACCCGAAGGATCTGAACCTGGCCATCAAGCGCCCGCACTACCCCATGCGAACCATTGAAGATGTTGCTGCACAAGTCGGTCCAGCCACCGTGTTTTCGGTTCTCGACGCCAAGAGTTCGTTCTGGCAGATACCACTTGACGAACGGTCTTCATATCTTACAACATTCAGCACGCCTTTCGGGAGGTTTTGTTTTCTCCGCATGCCATTCGGGATCAACTCTGCCAGTGAGGTGTTCCAAAGGACAATGGAACAACTGTTCGCCGGGCTCCCGAGTGCTATAATCGTTGACGACATCCTAGTCTATGGGAAGGATGTCATGGAGCACGACCACAACCTCCGCCAGGTTCTGGAGTGGGCCCGGGAAGTTAACCTAAAGCTCAACCCAAAAAAATGCGATTTCGTGTCCCGGAGGTCACCTACGTGGGACATGTTTTCACAGCATCGGGGCTGAAGCCCGATCCGCAGAAGACAGCCGCAATATCTGAGATGCCTGCACCTGCTGATGTGCCAAGCCTCCAGCGTTTCCTGGGTATGGTCAACTACCTGGGGAAGTTCATCCCTGACTTGAGTGAGTTGAGCGCTCCCCTGAGAGACCTGGTGAAAAAGGACACTGCCTGGGCCTGGTTCCCGCAACACCAGAAAGCCTTTGACATTCTCAAGTCCAGGTTGGTCATCACCCCAACGCTGAAGTACTTCGACCTCAAGCGCCCCATCATCCTCACATGCGATGCGTCCAAGTTTGGCCTCGGTGCCACCTGCTTACAGATCCCACTTCTGACACCATGTAAAGAACATGCACGTACACAGAGAATTATTTACTATAACTTTATTAACTAAACACACATCACTGCCCTAGCTGTACGTGGTCTGTCACGATCACTAGAGAGAGAGCTAAGGATGGGGAGGACCCAGTTATACTCGATTATAGGGGAGTGGTTAGCAGGGGCTACGTCACTACTGTTAAAGGGATATACACATATCATCTACAGTGAGTCTCTGGAATTCTCTGTTACAGAAGGTAGTTGAGGCCTGTTCATTGGCTATATTTAAGAGGGAGTTAGATGTGGCCCTTGTGGCTAGAGGGATCAGGGGGTATGGAGAGAAGGCAGGTACAGGATACTAAGTTTGATGATCAGCCATGATCATATTGAAAGGCTCTACTCCTGCACCTATTTTCTACGTTTCTATGTTTCTATTCCTTATAACCTATGGCATTATTCATCACCTCCATCCCATCGTCAATCCCAGGCTAGGTTAGAGATCCTGTTACTTCATAGAATGTCACTCAGTCTGAGATGATTGGTCAAAAGCTGTAAAAATGCGCTGAAAACGTTTGGTGGAGTCATTATCACTATTATCTTGGTTTCTTGGGGATGCAATGGCTGGAAGACTCCTTACTCTTAGTGGCTGCCTTTTATTTTATCATTGTATAAATAATGGCCTGTTCCTGTGCTGGAGTGTTCGATGTTTTGGTCTCCAAATCTGAGGAAAGACATCCTTGCCATAGAGGGGGTACAGAGAAGATTCACCAGACTGATTCCTGGGATGTCAGGACTTTCATATGAGGAAAGATTGGATACTCAGCTTGTACTCGCTGGAATTTAGAAGATTGAGGGGGGATCTTATAGAAACTTACAAAATTCTTAAGGGGTTGGACAAGCTAGATGCTGGAAGATTGTTCCCGATGTTGGGGGAGTCCAGAACAAGGGGTCACAGTCTAAGGATAAGGGGGAATTCCTTTAGGACCGAAATGAGGAAAACATTCTTTACACAGAGAGTCGTGAGTCTCTGGAATTCTCTGCCACAGAAGGTAGTTGAGGCCAGTTCATTGGCTATATTTAAGAGGGCGTTAGATGTGGCACTTGTGGCTAAAGGGATCAGGGGGTATGGAGAGAAGGCAGGTACGGGATACTGAGTTGGATGATCAGCCATGATCACATTGAATGGCGGTGCAGGCTCGAAGGGCCGAATGGCCTACTCCTGCACCTATTTTCTATGTTTCTATGATGTATTAAGATGTTAGGCCTCGGACAGCTACAGTACATAATTTCCTTGAAACTTGCAAATCTGTACTAGTTCTTTTTCATTACGCCTGTTATTTTTTTTGTTTTCTATTTTTCCTTGAGTCTCGGTGAATATTATGCCTTTATTCCTTTAGTCCCTGTCCCACTCTCCCAAGTTACTCACGAACTCTCCCGAGTTTTCCCCGTGATTAGAACTCGGGGAATGTTGGGGAATATCTGTAGCGAGTCCGTAGGAGACCCTTGGAGTCTGTAGATGCTTCGTAGTGGCTCGTAATGCCAGCCGTAGGAACTCGGGGCATCAGGTAAGTCGGGGCGTTTTTTCAGCATGTTGATGTTAACAAGTTAAAAAAATAGCCCCGAGTACCTACGAATGGCTATTACTGTAATTATCCAAGTTCGAATCAAGGGGAAAACTCGGGAGAATTTGTGAGTAACTCGGGAAAGTGGAACAGGGTCTTTACAGTGCCAAAGACCCAAGTTCGATCCTAACTATGGGTGTTCAAAGTTTATATGTTCTCCCTGTGGCAGTGTGGGTTTTCTCTGTGTGCTTCGGTTTCCTCCCATACTCCAATGATGTATAGGCATTGGTAAAATTATTCCCTAGTATATAGGACAATGTTAGTGTACGGGTGATCGCTGGCCGGTGCGGACTCGATGGGCCAAAGGGCCTGTTTACATGCTGTACCTCTAAAGTCTAAAAGTTATCAATGATTTCCAATGTTTTTTGAATCCTGTTATTGAAAGCTTTTTGATGCATTCCTTTGGACACCGTGGTTATAGAGCTGTAACCAATTAATCAGAGGAGGCCCATGGGACAACTTCAATCAATATCGCCTGGCTTGTTTCTTGAGATGTGTGCTTTTTTTATCTAGATTAATTTCCAGCTACAATTGCTCATCTTTCAAAGTAAAATTATGATGCAATAAGGAGTAAAATCTTACTTTAAAAGGTGCTTGGTTAAATATTTTTCTGTTGCCTAAAGATACTCCCATGCCGATCATGTGAAAGAAATGACATTTAATGTCTGGGAAAAGTAGGTGTGATTGGAATCAAAAATCCAAATTTATTGAGTCATTGAATTAAATTAAAGATATTTCTCAGACGTCTACACAGACCAAATACCAAATGTCAGGAACTTATATTAATGACAGGTTTAAATATTTGTGATAATTATTTAAATAATACTAATCAAAAATAAAAGTTGTGTTTCAAATCTTTATTTGCATAAAAACATAATATATGGAGTTTTTAAGATTATTACCGTTTCTAACTGTCTACATGATACTTAGCTCAGCAATGTAATCTCAGAGTTACACATTTAATGTGTGAATGGAGCTTGGCTGATTGAAGTGAACTAGTTTAATTATTCTGTAACAATGTGAGACAGAGATAAGATAACTTGTTTTCTTTCAGTGAATTGACACAAAAGAACTGGATCTCACCTAGTTGCGGTCCAATAAAGGAGCATTGTGTCTCATGCAAAATAGTGCTAAATTCTGCCAAAATAAAACATGATATGGTGAAAAAGCTACGAAATAAGATCGAGGTGGGTGACACTCAGAAAAGTGAGACGGGCTCGGTTTCCAAAATGATTAGATCTAATAGCACAGCTGCTGAAGCTACTGCGCAAGTTTCAACCTGAGAAGGCAAGAGAGACCTGCAGAGTTCATGATGGGAACTGTTAGACAAACTGGGGTTGTTCTCTTTGGAATTGCAGAGGTTGAGGGGAAACCTGAAAGACATTTAAAAATCCATGAGAAGCATAGATAGGATAGACAGTCAGAACGTATTTCTCAGGGTGAAAATGCCGAGGGCATAGTTTATGGTGAGAGGGGCAAAGTTTAAAAGAGATGTGCGGGCATTTCTTTGACACAAAGGGTGCTAGGTGCCTGCTAGTGTTTAAGAGATACAGTACAAAGCAGGCTCTTCGGTCCACTGAGTCAGCGCCAAGCAGAGATCTCTGTACACTAGCATGATCCTACACTCTAGCGACAATTTACAATTTGCAGAAGTCAATTAACTTACCTGTATGTCTTTGGAATGTGAGAAGGAACTGGAGTACCCAGGGAAAACCCACGCAGTCGATAGCAGAACATACACAATGCGTGCCGACAGCACCCATAGTCAGGATCGAACCCAGGTCTCTGGGGCTGTAAGGTAGCAACTCAACTGCTGCGCTGCCATGCCGTCCAAGTGGAGGCATTTTTGGTGGCGACAGTGGTGTTTGAGGATTTTAGTTAGGCACAAGGATATGGTGGGAATGGAAGGATATGGATCACACACAGGTGGAGGAGATTGGTTCATTTGACACTGTGGGCCTGTTCCTGTGCTGCACTGTTCTATGTTCTATGCTCTTAGTTGATGAAGTCTGTTCATGAAGGAGATCCTTTCTGCTCAAGGAGCCTGATGATTCACGAGGGGTCTTATAGCACTTGCTTGGTAGGAAATGGCTGCCATGATCTGCTCCAGGAGTGAGAAGACCAATGCAGTGGAAAAAGGCAGAAGTAAATCACAAGATCACTAGTTGGCAGAGGAAGTTACCGAGGAACAGCTTCTTCCCCACTGTCATCAGACTATTGAACATTCCTCTCACAAACTAAAGCTATAGTCCCGATCTCCTAACCTACCTCATTGCAGCTCTTGCATTTTTTTTGTTATCTGCACTTTTTCGGTTGCTGTCATGCTATATTCTGCACTCATGTCTTTTCTCTTTGCACCACCTGCTGTGTTTGTGTATGGTTTGATTGTACTCATGTAAAATACGACTTGACTGGATAGCATGCAAACTATTTTTTCATTGTGTTTCAGTATAGCTGACAATAATAAACCAATATCACAGCACTGAAAATACCACACACACACACACACACACACACACACACACACACACACACACACACACACACACACACACACACACACACACACACACACACACACACACACCCACACATGCACATACACACACACACACACACACACACACACACACACACACACACACATGCACATGTACATACACACACACACACATGCGCGCACACACAAACACACATGTGTGTGACCAGTGGTGTTCCGCTGTGACCTGTGCTACAACCTTTTGTTCCTTTTGATATTTATAAATGACTTGGACAAAGGTTTGACCGGCTGGTTAGTACGTTTGCTGATAACGCAACAATTGGTGGAGTTGTGGGCTGTCAAAGGATAGAACAGGATATATATCAGTTACAGATATGGGCTGAGAAATGGCAGAGGGAGTTAAATCAAGTCAAGTGTGAGATGTTACACTTGGGAATTCAAAGGTAAGGGGAAAATATACAATTAATGGTAGGTCCTTTAACAGCATTGATGTACATCGTGATCATGGGGTCCAAGTCATTGATCTCTGAAAGTAGTAACACAAGCAGATAGAGTGATAAGGAAAGCATTTGGTATGCTTACCTTTCATTGACCAGGCATTGAGTATAAGAGTCAGGAAGTCATGTTGAAATGTTATAAAACTTTGGTTAGCCTGCATTTGGAATATTGTGTGCAGAACCGGTGACCCCATTAGAGGAAGGATATGAAAGCTTTGGAGAGGGTGCAGAACCTTTGGAGAGGTTTGTCATAATGCTGCCTGGTTTAGAGGATATCACCCATAAGGTAAGGCTGGACAGGCTTGGATAGTTTTCTCTGGAGTGAGAGATGGTTAAGGGAAAATCCGTTAGTTAATAAGATTATGAGAAGCACAGATAGGATAGGCAGTCTTAACATTTTCCCCAGGCTGTAAATGTCAACTATAAATGGGTATAGATTTACGGTGAGTGGGGGAAAGTTAAAATGAGATGTGCAGGGTGATTGGTGCCTGGAATGAGCTGCCAGGGATGGTGGTGGAAGTAGTTATGATAGTGGGTTTTAAATAAATACATAGATATGCAGGACGGAGGGATATGGAGTACATTAGGGGGGCACATTGCACAGTGGTAGAGTTGACAGAAAGCTGGAGAAACTCAGCGGGTGCAACAGCATCTAAGGAGTGAAGGAGATAGGCAACGTTTCGGGCCAAAACCCTTCTTCAGACTGATGGGAGGTGGGGGGGAGGGGGGGGGGGGAGAGAGAAGAAAGGAAAAAGGAGCAGGAGGAGCTGAGGGCTGAGGGAGAGGTGGGAAGGGGAGGAGACAGCAAGGGTTAACAGAATTGAGAAAATTCAATGTTCAAGCCGAGAGGATGCAGACTCCCCAAGCGGAATATGACGTGCTGTTCCTCCAATTTGCGGTGTTGCTCACTCTGGCCGTGGAGGAGGCCCAGGACAGAGAGGTCGGATACGGAATGGGAGGGGGAGTTGAAGTGCTGAGCCACCAGGAGGTCGGGTTGGTTATTGCGGACCGGGCGGAGGTGTCTGAAGAAGGGTTTCTTCGTCTGAAGAAGTGTTTCGGCCCAAAACGTTGCCTATCTCCTTCGCTCCTTAGATGCTGTTGCACCCGCTGAGTTTCTCCAGCTTTCTGTGTACCCTCGATTTTCCAGCATCTGCAGTTCCTTCTTTAACACAATGGTAGAGTTGCTGCTTTACAGCACCAGAGACCCAGGTTTGATTCCTAACTACGGGTGCTGTCTATATGGAGTTTGTACGTTCTCCCCGTGACCTGAGTAGGTTATCTCCGGAGGTTCTGGTTTCCTCCCACACTCCAAAGACCTATAGGTTTGTAGCTTAATTGACATTGATAAAATTGTAAATTGTCCTTCGTGTGTAGAATAGTACTAGTGTAAGGGGTGCTCACTGGTTGGCGCAGACTCGGTAGTGCAAATGCATATTTCCACGCTGTACCTCTAACCTAAAGTAAAAATGCGGGTAGAAGGAATTTGTTTAATTTGTCATCATGTTTGGTACATCATGGGTTGTAGATGTTCTATGCACTGGCTGATCTATGCACTTTTCTATGCTTTGAGTAGTGAGTTCCTCCATTCTGGAGAGACTCAGAATATTAGACTGTGCCAATTTTCAGTATCTCTGTGGTCTGGCGTTTATTGGTATTGCGGGCGTTCTCTGCGATATCTCATGTAGAAAGGCTGCTGATACCGTGCAGTTCCTGTCAACTGGCTTGAGGTCAGCCTTGATTATCATTAGCTGGTGATGAATGTTTTTTCAAATAAAATGGTTCACTTCACGGCAGTGGAGCACATGATTGTGGATTAATGTGAGGCAGGGTGCAGCTGCCATGTAATCCAGGCAAAGAATGAGCATGACCTTCAACGTGACATTGATTCCCATCCAGGGAGTTGTCATCTTGCCTGGTCTGCTCCTACAATATTTATCACGACAATCTCCGGGGGAGAATTCCCACAGAGGACTGGGGAAAGCGAGCGTTCGCCATGATGCGATGAAACATGTTCTCTCTTACCTGTTCTCCAGCAGCCCTTCTTTGAGCACAGGGTTGAATCTGACAGAAACAGGTGAAAGTGAGCATAAAAGAAAAATGATTTCTGGAGCTGAAAGCAGTACATTGATCACGTCCGATTGGAGTGCTTCTACCGCTGACATTTAATCAGTTTTGTTTTGCCATTCCGTGCCTTGAAATGGTCTTTTATACCATTTGCACTTGGAGATCTGAAAAGGTTTTTTTAGTAGCAGTCCATGGACCTCGATACAATGAAATGCCATAGGGTCATAGAGTCATACAGTGTGAACACAGGCCCTTCGGCCCAACTCACCCACACCGAGCAACATGCCCCATCTGCCCTAGTCCCACCAGCTGCACTAGTCCCATCTGCACTAGTCCCACCAGCCTACATTTGGCCCATATCCCTCTAAACCTATCTCATCCAGGCACCTGTCTAAATGTGTATTCAGTGTTGTAATAGTACCTGCCTCAACCACCTCCTCCAGCAACTACAGCCATCCTTCGTGTACAAATGAATGAATCTGAACTGCATTTGCTTGAAATGTTCGTCACTCAGTGCATCTCCCTATCCAACATGTAGCAGTCTTCCCAATCTATTACACTCTGTGAGATTGACTCTAATGATGGTTGGCCAGATCCCTCAATGTTAGATGCTGGCGGAAGATGTCAAGCTTTTGACCATTGCTACCACCTGCAGAGTGAAGATGCGCCAATGAAAGTGTATTTTGCACAAATTTCAACATTTCTTCATCAAAGTGCTACTCATTAGGAAAACCGATAAGATCGAAGCAAGCCATTTCAATAATTGGATCGGGGATTCATTCATTCGTGTGCTCTAATCAATGTTTGTAAATTGGCAAAACAATACATGAGGGAATACTGTGTGCCTGATTATTGGTGGAATGAGCTTGTGTTAATTATCATTGTGTGGAAAGGTTTGGGTATTTCGATTTATATTTTTGTAGGCTCCTTGAATAAAGTGTCTATCACATAATCCCTTGCATCCTTTGAGGCCAATGCCTGCCTTCCATGCAGGTAACAAGGCTGCAGATGCTGAACTGAATCTTCCCAATGGTACCCATTGCCCTCTTTTCGCCTTCTGTCTCTTTTAAATATACATCTTGTTTTTCTATTTTAAAGGCATGACATCAAAAGTCAAACAAACTTTATTGTCATTTAGAAATACATTGATATATGCAGTTCCAAACAAAATTACGTTGCATTTGGCTCCCTGTGCAACACGATAAATTAACAGAAGGGTAGGCATGGATAAAAAGGATAAAAGGATAAATAGACAATGGTGGCAGCCCATTACATGGCATTCAGGAGTCTGATGGCTCGTGGGAAGAAGCTGTTGCAGAACCTTGATGTTCTGCTCCTTATGCTGCGATATCTTTTTCCCGAGGGCAGCAGAGTGAACAGTCCGTGATGGAGATGTGTGGGGTCTTTTATAATACTGCTGGCCTTAGACACGCAACGTTTGGTTGCAATATCCCCGATTGAGGGGAGAGAGGTCCCGATGATTTTTTCCGCTGTCCTCACCACTCTCTGCACAGACTTCCAGTCGGAAGCTCTACAGTCCCCAAACCAGACAGAGATACAGCTGGTCAGAATACTCTCTATGGTGCCACTGTAGAAAGTAGTGAGGATGGGAAGGGGGACGTGAGCTCTTCTCATCCGGCGCAGAAAGTGCAACCGCTGCTGCACTCTCTTAACTGTTGATGAAATGTTATTCGACCAGGTCAGACTGTTAGTGATCTGCACCCCCAGGAACATGCTAATATTGGAAGTGAAAACTCTTTCAGTACTGAGTATGTATAGATACAGTTTGTTTCATAGGTGTGAACTACTTGTCTCTTTCAATGCAGTAAATGAGAACGTACTTAAGGAAAAGAAGATAAATAAAATAATGTATGTGTACATGCAATTAGAGATTCTTGATGAGACTCTATCTGAATTTGAGAGTGATCTGAAACCAGAGCATGGATGGCACAGCTGGTAGTGTTGCTGCCTCACAGCACCAGAGACTCGGGTTCGATCTTGACCATGGGGTGCTGTCAGTGTGGAGTATCACATTCTTCCTGCGATAACGTGGGTTTCCTCCCACATCCCAAAGACACGTGTGTTAGTAGGTTAATTGGCCTCTGTAAAATTGCTCTTAATGTGTAGGGAGTGGATGGGAAAGTGGGAATAACATAGAGCCAGTGTGAATGGGTAATCGATGATCAGTGATGACTCAGAAGTACCTGTTTCCACGTTGTATATCTAAACATAAACATACACCTAAAAGACTCATGACTGGACAATGGGACATCAGCTCGTTGACCTCATTTGTACATGGCCAGCAAGCTGCAGCGGAAAATCAGAGATTTGCGCAGGGTGTCTGTGTGCAAAGCACCGATGTTGGCGAGGGTGGGTTTGGGGTGGCTTTTTTGCATATCTTTCATTCATTCGTTTTATATCTCTCTACATCACCATCAATAACTCTCATTTCCATTTCCTCTGACTCTGTTTGACGAAGGGTCTTGACCCAAAATATCACCTATTCCTTTTCTCCAGAGATGCTGCCCGACACGCTGAGTTACTCCAACGTTTTGTGTCTATCTTCGGTTTAAATCAGCATCAGCAGTTCCTTCCTGCACAATTCTCTGTTATACAAGTGAATCATATATATATATATATTTTTTTAAATCTAGGCGCTTAAAATGAATCTAATATGCAGATTATTCAGAGTTTAGAAAATAGAGATGGCATCCATTCCATCAGGAGAATGTGATAAATGTTGATATTTCCCTGCAAAAGTCTGTGAAATGAACTAATCCACTAAGAACTCTCTAAAAATGGCATGATATTTATAAAATTGACTTGAATTCAGTGAGTTCAAGTAAGATGGTCAAGATCCCATGTGATGTCTAACATTGATGATCAGCCATGAACACATTGAATGGCGGTGCTGGCTGGAAGGGCTGAATGGCCTACTTCTGCACATATTGTTTATTGTCTACAATGAAGAGAAATGGAATTGGAAGAGATTGTTTACAAATATAAAATATGTCAAATAAATTTAACATCAATAACCTGCACATTAGTAGAAGGTATAGGATATACATTTCCTGAGTACTGGTGCAAAATAGATGTTAGTGATCTGGCAGCCTTTCCAATCTTGTTTTCATTGAAATCACAGCCAGTTCAAAGTTGGCTATTTTGTGTTACTGTTCAGATGCATGTATAACTCAGTAAATCAAATATGTCAGTTTTGAAACACCGTAATGATGAAGTTGAAAGAAACCTTTAAGACTTAGAAAACTCATTGATCAAGCAGCACACATGATCAATCAGTAAAGCTAATAGAAAATTGATATATTTGGGTAAAACAGTAGAATGCTGATAAAATAGTGATCAAATTACACAGTGCTCTAGTTAGACCTCACCTGCACAGTGTGATGTTTTGGTCCTTTAGCGACAAGTCATATACTCAAGGGTTGAAGGCACTGAAGCAAATAGCCAAAAGATTGATCCCCAGTCAACAAATTATGGGCATAAGCTAGAGAAACACAGCATAATAAAATAATTCTGTCCACACTTTTAAGATTATTGACCCATTTATTGCAATGTGTATGTTCATGGCATAAGTTAATCATAATTATAGTTGTTCCTTTTAAACAATAGGTCATGCTCCTTAAAAGTCAGCTACGCACCATTCCTAACAAAAGTAAATGAATGAATGAATAAGTTTATTGGCCAAGTATTCAGTTACAAGGAATTTGCCTTGGTGCTCCGCCTGCAAGTGACAACGACATCCAGTGACAGTTAGGAATGACACATAAAACATTAAACATTAATAATAAAATATTATTGATTTTTAAAGGATCCGAATCAATGCCCTGTACAATTATTCCCAACTTTCACGTCAAACTCATCCACCATGCTGAAATTATCATGAAATTAAATTTGGCGTGGATCCTTGTAATACCACCGCTAATTGCTTCAAGGCAGACAATGTATGGTCCAGAAATGTTTACAGAAATCATTCCTGGACCTAATGGGAAGTATTTCATGCACAAGTCTGGATAAATAGGGAAAGAAAGAATGGCATCTGCACAGAGTACAAATAGAATATTTAGGTGAAATGGCACCTCAATTTATATTTAATTTCCCTGCAAGCCTATGGGTAAATTGATCCATCTGCAAAGACCCAAGTATGGAGGGGAATAAAAGGTCACAAAGTGCTGGAGCAACTCAACGGGTCAGTCAGCATTGCTGGAGGACATGGATAAGTGGCTTTTCGGCACAGGACCCTTCTTCAGAATAAAACGTCCACTGCCTCAAATGTTCTTTCTTTCAGAAAAAATATTAGATTTAGTTAATTCGATTGAGTTAGATATAGCTCTTAGGGTTAAAGGAATCAAGGGATATGGGGAAAAAGCAGGAATGGGGTACTGATTTTAGATGATCAGCCATGATCATATTGAATGGCGGTGCTGGTTTGAAGGGCCGAATGGCCTACTCCTGCACCTATTTTACTATTTTCTATGTTTCTATTAGGGAGAGACTTTTGTTATGGTTATTAGTACTGGAAGCACACAATACTATTAGATATTGGTTGGACTCAAATCCTGACGCGTAGATATTTTAAAATTGTTTATAGAAAACGATGTTTCTACTTAGTTGACAAATGCACTTTTCCCCCTTTTAAGTGTTATTTTGGCTCGAATTTAGTATCGTGAAACGCATACACTCATATTTTAGTGTGACATAGATGTCTTCTGCCCATCCAGTGTACACCTACTCTATTGGTTCCTTTCACCCATTTATTTTCCTGCAATCTATTTTCTCTCACATGTCCATTGATCTGCCCTTCTTCTTAAACATACCTAAACAAGAGATCATTTGCAATAGCCATTCAACCAAAGAGTGGGTCAGGAAAGCAGAACACATGGAGGAAGCCCACAGTCACAGGCATAGCACACAGCAAAAAAAGCTTTTCACTGTTCACATGACAATGAACTAAACTAACTAAGTAAACGTGAACAGTACCCATTGTCAGGATCAAACCTGAGTTGGTGTAGCTGTGGGGCAATCATTGTGCTGTCCCTTCAAAGATTTGTTGTTCTCCTGTGCTATAGTCATTTTGTCTAATTAAAACTGAAAAGTGAAAATAATTCTCCTAGTCTTCCTTTTATGTTCGACAATATATCCCTGAGATGTGTCAACCCAACACCTATATCATGTTATGACCTCATAGGTTGCACGCTGATCACATTGGGGTAATCAGTATTTTAGAAGGATGAGAGGATATCTTATAGAAACATATAAAATTATAGAAACATAGAAACATAGAAATTAGGTGCAGGAATAGGCCATTCGGCCCTTCGAGCCTGCACCGCCATTCAATATGATCATGGCTGATCATCCAACTCAGTATCCCGTACCTGCCTTCTCTCCATACCCTCTAATCCCCTTAGCCACAAGGGCCACATCTAACTCCCTCTTAAATATATCCAATGAACTGGCCTCAACTACCCTCTGTGGCAGAGAGTTCCAGAGACCCACCACTCTCTGTGTGAAAAAATTCCTTCTCATCTCGGTCCTAAAGGATTTCTCCCTTATCCTTAAGCTGTGACCCCTTGTCCTGGACCTCCCCAACATCGGGAACAATCTTCCTGCATCTAGCCTGTCCAACCCCTTAAGAATCTTGTAAGTTTCTATAAGATCCCCTCTCAATCTCCTAAATTCTAGTGAGTATAAACCGAGTCTATGCAGTCTTTGTTCATAAGACAGTCCTGACATCCCAGGAATCAGTCTGGTGAACCTTCGCTGCACTCCCTCTATGGCAATAATGTCCTTCCTCAGATTTGGAGACCAGAACTGTACGCAATACTCCAGGTGTGGCCTCACCAAGACCCTATACAACTGAAGTAGAACCTCCCTGCTCCTATACTCAAATCCTTTTGCTATGAAAGCTAACATACCATTGGCTTTCTTCACTGCCTGCTGTACCTGCATGCCTACTTTCAATGACTGGTGTACCATGACACCCAGGTCGCGCTGCATCTCCCCTTTTCCTAATCGGCCACCATTTAGATAGTAGTCGGTTTTCCTATTTTTGCCACCAAAGTGGATAACCTCACATTTATCCACATTATACTGCATCTGCCAAACATTTGCCCACTCACCCAGCCTATCCAAGTCACCTTGCATTCTCCTAGCATCCTCCTCACAGCTAACACTGCCACCCAGCTTAGTGTCATCCGCAAACTTGGAGATATTGCCGTCAATTCCCTCATCCAGATCATTTATGTATATTGTAAATAGCTGGGGTCCCAGCACTGAGCCTTGCGGTACCCCACTAGTCACTGCCTGTCATTGTGAAAACGACCCGTTAACTCCTACTCTTTGCTTCCTGTTTGCCAGCCAGTTCTCTATCCACATCAATACTGAACCCCCAATGCCATATGCTTTTAGTTTATATACTAATTGCTTATGTGGGACCTTGTCGAAAGCCTTCTGGAAGTCCAGATACAGCACATCCACTGGTTCTCCCCCATCCACGCTACTAGTTACATCCTCGAAAAATTCCACAAGATTCGTCAGACATGATTTACCTTTCGTAAATCCATGCTGACTTTGTCCAATGATTTCACCACTTTCCAAATGTGCTGCTATCCCATCTTTAATAACTGACTCTAGCAGTTTCCCCACTACCGATGTTAGACTAACTGGTCTGTAATTCCCCGTTTTCTCTCTCCCCCCCCTTCTTAAAAAGAGGGGTTACGTTTGCTACCCGCCAATCCTCAGGAACTACTCCAGAATCTAAAGAGTTTTGAAAGATTATCACTAATGCATCCACTATTTCCGGAGCTACTTCCTTAAGTACTCTGGGATGCAGCCTATCTGGCCCTGGGGATTTATCGGCCTTTAATCCATTCAATTTACCCAACACCACTTCCCGACTGACCTGGATTTCACTCAAGTACTCCTTTGACCTGCGGTCCCCTGCTATTTCCGGCAGATTATTTATGTCTTCCTTAGTGAAGACAGAACCAAAGTAGTTATTCAATTGGTCCGCTATATCCTTGTTCCCCATGATCAACTCACCTGTTTCTGACTGCAAGGCACCTACATTTGTTTTAACTAATCTCTTTCTCTTCACATATCTATAAAAACTTTTGCAGTCAGTTTTTATGTTCTCTGCCAGTTTTCTTTCATAATCTATTTTTCCTTTCCTAATCAAGCCCTTTGTCCTTCTCTGCTGGTCTCTGAATTTCTCCCAGTCCTCCGGTATGCTGCTTTTTCTGGCTACTTTGTATGCATCATCATTTGCTTTGATACTATCCCTGATTTCCCTTGTTATCCACGGATGCACTACCTTCCCTGATCTATTCTTTTGCCAAATTGGGATGAACAATTTTTGTAGTTCATCCATGCAGTCTTTAAATGTCTTCCATTGCGTATCCACCGTCAACCCTTTTAGAATTGATTGCCAGTCAATCTTGACCAATTCACGTCTCATACCCTCAAAGTTACCTTTCCTTAAGTTCAGAACCATTGTTTCTGAATTAACAATGTCACTCTCCATCCTAATGAAGAACTCAACCATATTATGGTCACTCTTGCCCAAGGGGGCACGTACAATAAGACTGCAACTAACCCTTCCTCATTACTCAATACCCAGTCTAAAATAGCCTGCTCTCTCGTTGGTTCCTCTACATGTTGATTTAGATAACTATCCCTCATACTTTCCAAAAAATCCTCTTCCTCAGTGCCCCTGCCAATTTGATTCACCCAATCTATATGTAGATTGAAGTCACCCATTATAACTGTTTTGCCTTTGTCGCACGCATTTCTAATTTCCTGTTTTATACCATCCCCAACTTCACTACTACTGTTAGGTGGCCTGTACACAACTCCCACTAGCGTTTTCTGCCCCTTAGTGTTTCGCAGCTCTACCCATACCGATTCCACATGCTCCAAGCTAATGTCCTTCCTTTCCATTGCGTTAATCTCCTCTCTAACCAGCAACGCTACCCCACCTCCTTTTCCTTTCTCTCTATCCCTCCTGAATATTGAATACCCCTGGATGTTCAGCTCCCAGCCTTGGTCACCCTGGAGCCATGTCTCCGTGATCCCAACTATATCATACTCATTAATAGCTATCTGCACATTCAACTCATCCACCTTATTACGAATACTCCTTGCATTGAGACACAAGGCCTTCAGGCTTGTTTTTACAACGCTCTTACCCCTTTTACTTTTCGCCTTGCTCCCTATTGCTTCCGCCCTCGTTTTACACCCGCCTGCCTCTCTGCTCTTGTACCCATCCCCCTGCCACATTAGTTTAAATCCTCCCCGACAGCACTAGCAAACACTCCCCCAAGGACATTGGTTCCATTCCAGCCCAGGTGCAGACCGTCCTGTTTGTACTGGTCCCACCTCCCCCAGAAATGGTTCCAGTGCCCTAAAAATTTGAATCCCTCCCCCTTGCACCATTTTTCAAGCCACGTATTCATCTGCAATATCCTCCTATTTCTACTCTGACTGACCCGTGGTACTGGTAATAATCCAGAGATTATTACCTTTGAGGTCCTACTTTTGAGTTTATCTCCTAGCTCCCTAAATTCACCTTGTAGGACCTCATCCCTTTTTTTCCCTATATCGTTGGTGCCAATATGCACCATGACAACTGGCTGTTCGCCCTCCCCCTCCAGAATGTTCTGCAGCCGTTCAGTAACATCCCTGACCTTTGCACCAGGGAGGCAACATACCATCCTGGAGTCTCTTTTGCGGCCGCAGAAACACCTATCTATTCCCCTGACAATTGAATCCCCTATTACAATAGCCCTTCCCCTCTTTTTTCCCCCATCATGTGCTGCAGAGCCACCCATGGTGCCATGAACTTGGCTGCTGCTGCATTCCCCTGATGAGCCATCTCCCTCAACAGTATCCAAAATGGTAAACCTGTTGAGTAGGGAGTTACACAAAAAGCTGGAGAAACTCAGCGGGTGCAGCAGCATCTAAGGAGCGAAGGAGATAG
Organism: Raja brachyura; assembly: GCA_963514005.1. Next base: position 85,077,697 of record OY740781.1, on the reverse strand, counting down.
GCGACGTTTCGGGTCGAGACCCTTCTTCAGACGTTGAGTAGGGAGATGACCGCAGGGGACTCCTGCACTATCTGCCTACTGCTTTGCTGGCTATTGGCCACCCGCTCCCTTTCTGTCCTCTTACCTTTTACCTGTGGCGTGACCAACTCGCTGTATGTGCTGTCCACGACTTTCTCTGCATCGTGGATGCTCCAGTATGAATCCAGCCGCAGCTCCAATCGTTCAATGCGGTCTGCCAGGAGCTGCAGCTGGACACACTTCCTGCAAATGTAGTCATCAGGGACACCGACCATATCCCTGATCTCCCACATGTTGCAGCCTGAGCAAACCACGGGACCAATCTCCACTGACATCTTACTCCCAAATTACTCTATTAAATATATATATGTATTTATTTATTTTATTTTATTTTATTTATTTTTTTATTTTTATTAAACACAAAACTTTATTCTTTAAACTTTACTAATAAATAACGAATCCCTAACACCCAGAGTCCTTAGCTCCCAGAATCCTTAGCACCCAGAATCCTTAAACCTGAAGGCAGAAATGGAGAAATGTAAACCCCGCGTTGCAGCCAATCAGCTGCTTCCTCTAGTCCTCTTCAAGCAATCAGAGGCTACACAGATTCCCCACCAGATTTCCTCACTGGAAGATGGAACGTTGCAGCTGCTGGTCTACTCACAGCAGGTAGCTCCACCCTCACTGACCCACGGCTCCCCGGGCCTCTGTGAAAAGCAAGCCCCGCGCTAGGTTTATACTCACAGCAGGTAGCTCCACCCTCACTGACCCACGGCTCCCCGGGCCTCTGTGAAAAGCAAGCCCCGCGCTAGGTTTATACTCACAGCAGGTAGCTCCACCCTCACTGACCCACGGCTCCCCGGGCCTCTGTGAAAAGCAAGCCCCGCGCTAGGTTTATACTCACAGCAGGTAGCTCCACCCTCACTGACCCACGGCTCCCCGGGCCTCTGTGAAAAGCAAGCCCCGCGCTAGGTTTATACTCACAGCAGGTAGCTCCACCCTCACTGACCCACGGCTCCCCGGGCCTCTGTGAAAAGCAAGCCCCGCGCTAGGTTTATACTCACAGCAGGTAGCTCCACCCTCTGTCTCCAACGGCTCCCCGGGCCTCTGTGAAAATCAAGCCCCGCGCTAGGTTTATACTCACAGCAGGTAGCTCCACCCTCTGTCTCCAACGGCTCCCCGGGCCTCTGTGAAAAGCAAGCCCCGCGCTAGGTTTATACTCACAGCAGGTAGCTCCACCCTCTGTCTCCAACGGCTCCCCGGGCCTCTGTGAAAAGCAAGCCCCGCGCTAGGTTTATACTCACAGCAGGTAGCTCCACCCTCTGTCTCCAACGGCTCCCCGGGCCTCTGTGGAAAGCAAGCCCCGCGCTAGGTTTATACTCACAGCAGGTAGCTCCACCCTGTGTCTCCAACGGCTCCCCGGGCCTCTGTGAAAAGCAAGCCCCGCGCTAGGTTTATACTCACAGCAGGTAGCTCCACCCTGTGTCTCCAACGGCTCCCCGGGCCTCTGTGAAAAGCAAGCCCCGCGCTAGGTTTATACTCACAGCAGGTAGCTCCACCCTGTGTCTCCAACGGCTCCACGGGCCTCTGTGTCACAAGCCCTGCGCTAGGTTTATACTCACAGCAGGTAGCTCCCCCCTCACTGACCCACGGCTCCCCGGGCCTCTGTGAAAAGCAAGCCCCTCGCTAGGTTTATACTCACAGCACAGGTAGCTCCACCCTCTGTCTCCAACGGCTCCCCGGGCCTCTGTGAAAAGCAAGCCCCGCGCTAGGTTTATACTCACAGCAGGTAGCTCCACCCTCTGTCTCCAACGGCTCCCCGGGCCTCTGTGAAAAGCAAGCCCCGCGCTAGGTTTATACTCACAGCAGGTAGCTCCACCCTCTGTCTCCAACGGCTCCCCGGGCCTCTGTGAAAAGCAAGCCCCGCGCTAGGTTTATACTCACAGCAGGTAGCTCCACCCTGTGTCTCCAACGGCTCCCCGGGCCTCTGTGAAAAGCAAGCCCCGCGCTAGGTTTATACTCACAGCAGGTAACTCCTCCCTCTGTCTCCAACGGCTCCCCAGGCCTCTGTGAAAAGCAAGCCCCGCGCTAGATTTATACTCACAGCAGGTAGCTCCACCCTGTGTCTCCAACGGCTCCCCGGGCCTCTGTGAAAAGCAAGCCCCGCGCTAGGTTTATACTCACAGCAGGTAGCTCCACCCTCTGTCTCCAACGGCTCCCCGGGCCTCTGTGAAAAGCAAGCCCCGCGCTAGGCTTATACTCACAGCAGGTAGCTCCACCCTGTGTCTCCAACGGCTCCCCGGGCCTCTGTGAAAAGCAAGCCCCGCGCTAGGTTTATACTCACAGCAGGTAGCTCCTCGCTCTGTCTCCAACGGCTCCCCGGGCCTCTGTGAAAAGCAAGCCCCGCGCTAGGTTTATACTCACAGCAGGTAGCTCCACCCTCTGTCTCCAACGGCTCCCCGGGCCTCTGTGAAAAGCAAGCCCCGCGCTAGGTTTATACTCACAGCAGGTAGCTCCACCCTCTGTCTCCAACGGCTCCCCGGGCCTTTGTGAAAAGCAAGCCCCGCACTAGGTTTATACTCACAGCAGGTAGCTCCACCCTCTGTCTCCAACGGCTCCCCGGGCCTCTGTGTCAGCAAGCCCCACGCTAGGTTTATACTCACAGCAGGTAGCTCCCCCCTCACTGACCCACGGCTCCCCGGGCCTCTGTGAAAAGCAAGCCCCTCGCTAGATTTATACTCACAGCGCAGGTAGCTCCACCCTCTGTCTCCAACGGCTCCCCAGGCCTCTGTGAAAAGCAAGCCCCACGCTAGGTTTATACTCACAGCAGGTAGCTCCACCCTGTGTCTCCAACGGCTCCCCGGGCCTCTGTCAGCAAGCCCCGCGCTAGGTTTATACTCACAGCAGGTAGCTCCACCCTCTGTCTCCAACGGCTCCCCGGGCCTCTGTGTCAGCAAGCCCCGCGCTAGGTTTATATTCACAGCAGGTAGCTCCACCCTCTGTCTCCAACGGCTCCCCGGGCCTCTGTGGAAAGCAAGCCCCGCGCTAGGTTTATACTCACAGCAGGTAGCTCCTCCCTCTGTCTCCAACGGCTCCCCGGGCCTCTGTGTCAGCAAGCCCCGCGCTAGGTTTATATTCACAGCAGGTAGCTCCACCCTCTGTCTCCAACGGCTCCCCAGGCCTCTGTGAAAAGCAAGCCCCGCGCTAGGTTTATACTCACAGCAGGTAGCTCCACCCTCTGTCTCCAACGGCTCCCCGGGCCTCTGTGTCAGCAAGCCCCGCGCTAGGTTTATATTCACAGCAGGTAGCTCCACCCTCTGTCTCCAACGGCTCCCCGGGCCTCTGTGGAAAGCAAGCCCCGCGCTAGGTTTATACTCACAGCAGGTAGCTCCCCCCTCACTGACCCACGGCTCCCCGGGCCTCTGTGAAAAGCAAGCCCCTCGCTAGATTTATACTCACAGCGCAGGTAGCTCCACCCTCTGTCTCCAACGGCTCCCCAGGCCTCTGTGAAAAGCAAGCCCCACGCTAGGTTTATACTCACAGCAGGTAGCTCCACCCTGTGTCTCCAACGGCTCCCCGGGCCTCTGTCAGCAAGCCCCGCGCTAGGTTTATACTCACAGCAGGTAGCTCCACCCTCTGTCTCCAACGGCTCCCCGGGCCTCTGTGTCAGCAAGCCCCGCGCTAGGTTTATACTCACAGCAGGTAGCTCCCCCCTCACTGACCCACGGCTCCCCGGGCCTCTGTGAAAAGCAAGCCCCTCGCTAGATTTATACTCACAGCGCAGGTAGCTCCACCCTCTGTCTCCAACGGCTCCCCAGGCCTCTGTGAAAAGCAAGCCCCACGCTAGGTTTATACTCACAGCAGGTAGCTCCACCCTGTGTCTCCAACGGCTCCCCGGGCCTCTGTCAGCAAGCCCCGCGCTAGGTTTATACTCACAGCAGGTAGCTCCACCCTCTGTCTCCAACGGCTCCCCGGGCCTCTGTGAAAAGCAAGCCCCGCGCTAGATTTATACTCACAGCAGGTAGCTCCACCCTGTGTCTCCAACGGCTCCCCGGGCCTCTGTGTCAGCAAGCCCCGCGCTAGGTTTATATTCACAGCAGGTAGCTCCACCCTCTGTCTCCAACGGCTCCCCGGGCCTCTGTGGAAAGCAAGCCCCGCGCTAGGTTTATACTCACAGCAGGTAGCTCCACCCTGTGTCTCCACCGGATCCCCGGGCCTCTGTGAAAAGCAAGCCCCGCGCTAGGTTTATACTCACAGCAGGTAGCTCCACCCTGTGTCTCCAACGGCTCCCCGGGCCTCTGTGAAAAGCAAGCCCCGCGCTAGGTTTATACTCACAGCAGGTAGCTCCACCCTGTGTCTCCAACGGCTCCACGGGCCTCTGTGTCAGCAAGCCCCGCGCTAGGTTTATACTCACAGCAGGTAGCTCCCCCCTCACTGACCCACGGCTCCCCGGGCCTCTGTGAAAAGCAAGCCCCTCGCTAGATTTATACTCACAGCGCAGGTAGCTCCACCCTCTGTCTCCAACGGCTCCCCAGGCCTCTGTGAAAAGCAAGCCCCGCGCTAGGTTTATACTCACAGCACAGGTAGCTCCACCCTCTGTCTCCAACGGCTCCCCGGGCCTCTGTGAAAAGCAAGCCCCGCGCTAGGTTTATACTCACAGCACAGGTAGCTCCACCCTCTGTCTCCAACGGCTCCCCGGGCCTCTGTGAAAAGCAAGCCCCGCGCTAGATTTATACTCACAGCAGGTAGCTCCACCCTGTGTCTCCAACGGCTCCCCGGGCCTCTGTGTCAGCAAGCCCCGCGCTAGGTTTATACTCACAGCAGGTAGCTCCACCCTGTGTCTCCAACGGCTCCCCGGGCCTCTGTGTCAGCAAGCCCCGCGCTAGGTTTATACTCACAGCAGGTAGCTCCACCCTGTGTCTCCAACGGCTCCCCGGGCCTCTGTGAAAAGCAAGCCCCGCGCTAGGTTTATACTCACAGCAGGTAGCTCCACCCTGTGTCTCCAACGGCTCCCCGGGCCTCTGTGTCAGCAAGCCCCGCGCTAGGTTTATACTCACAGCAGGTAGCTCCACCCAGTGTCTCCAACGGCTCCCCGGGCCTCTGTGTCAGCAAGCCCCGCGCTAGATTTATACTCACAGCAGGTAGCTCCACCCTGTGTCTCCAACGGCTCCCCGGGCCTCTGTGTCAGCAAGACCCGCGCTAGGTTTATACTCACAGCAGGTAGCTCCACCCTCTGTCTCCAACGGCTCCCCAGGCCTCTGTGAAAAGCAAGCCCCACGCTAGGTTTATACTCACAGCAGGTAGCTCCACCCTGTGTCTCCAACGGCTCCCCGGGCCTCTGTCAGCAAGCCCCGCGCTAGGTTTATACTCACAGCAGGTAGCTCCACCCTCTGTCTCCAACGGCTCCCCGGGCCTCTGTGTCAGCAAGCCCCGCGCTAGGTTTATACTCACAGCAGGTAGCTCCCCCCTCACTGACCCACGGCTCCCCGGGCCTCTGTGAAAAGCAAGCCCCTCGCTAGATTTATACTCACAGCGCAGGTAGCTCCACCCTCTGTCTCCAACGGCTCCCCAGGCCTCTGTGAAAAGCAAGCCCCACGCTAGGTTTATACTCACAGCAGGTAGCTCCACCCTGTGTCTCCAACGGCTCCCCGGGCCTCTGTCAGCAAGCCCCGCGCTAGGTTTATACTCACAGCAGGTAGCTCCACCCTCTGTCTCCAACGGCTCCCCGGGCCTCTGTGAAAAGCAAGCCCCGCGCTAGATTTATACTCACAGCAGGTAGCTCCACCCTGTGTCTCCAACGGCTCCCCGGGCCTCTGTGTCAGCAAGCCCCGCGCTAGGTTTATATTCACAGCAGGTAGCTCCACCCTCTGTCTCCAACGGCTCCCCGGGCCTCTGTGGAAAGCAAGCCCCGCGCTAGGTTTATACTCACAGCAGGTAGCTCCACCCTGTGTCTCCACCGGATCCCCGGGCCTCTGTGAAAAGCAAGCCCCGCGCTAGGTTTATACTCACAGCAGGTAGCTCCACCCTGTGTCTCCAACGGCTCCCCGGGCCTCTGTGAAAAGCAAGCCCCGCGCTAGGTTTATACTCACAGCAGGTAGCTCCACCCTGTGTCTCCAACGGCTCCACGGGCCTCTGTGTCAGCAAGCCCCGCGCTAGGTTTATACTCACAGCAGGTAGCTCCCCCCTCACTGACCCACGGCTCCCCGGGCCTCTGTGAAAAGCAAGCCCCTCGCTAGATTTATACTCACAGCGCAGGTAGCTCCACCCTCTGTCTCCAACGGCTCCCCAGGCCTCTGTGAAAAGCAAGCCCCGCGCTAGGTTTATACTCACAGCACAGGTAGCTCCACCCTCTGTCTCCAACGGCTCCCCGGGCCTCTGTGAAAAGCAAGCCCCGCGCTAGGTTTATACTCACAGCACAGGTAGCTCCACCCTCTGTCTCCAACGGCTCCCCGGGCCTCTGTGAAAAGCAAGCCCCGCGCTAGATTTATACTCACAGCAGGTAGCTCCACCCTGTGTCTCCAACGGCTCCCCGGGCCTCTGTGTCAGCAAGCCCCGCGCTAGGTTTATACTCACAGCAGGTAGCTCCACCCTGTGTCTCCAACGGCTCCCCGGGCCTCTGTGTCAGCAAGCCCCGCGCTAGGTTTATACTCACAGCAGGTAGCTCCACCCTGTGTCTCCAACGGCTCCCCGGGCCTCTGTGAAAAGCAAGCCCCGCGCTAGGTTTATACTCACAGCAGGTAGCTCCACCCTGTGTCTCCAACGGCTCCCCGGGCCTCTGTGTCAGCAAGCCCCGCGCTAGGTTTATACTCACAGCAGGTAGCTCCACCCAGTGTCTCCAACGGCTCCCCGGGCCTCTGTGTCAGCAAGCCCCGCGCTAGATTTATACTCACAGCAGGTAGCTCCACCCTGTGTCTCCAACGGCTCCCCGGGCCTCTGTGTCAGCAAGACCCGCGCTAGGTTTATACTCACAGCAGGTAGCTCCACCCTGTGTCTCCAACGGCTCCCCGGGCCTCTGTGAAAAGCAAGCCCCGCGCTAAGTTTATACTCACAGCAGGTAGCTCCACCCTCTGTCTCCAACGGCTCCCCGGGCCTCTCATATCGGGTCCCCTTATCGAAGGACTAGACAAGCTATTTGCAGGAAAAATCATCCCAATGATGGGGGAGTCCAGAACCAGGGGCCACAGTCTATGAATAAAGGGGAGGCCATTTAAAAATGAGATGAGATAAAACTTTTTCACCAGAGTGTTGTGAATTTGTGGAATTCTCTGCCACAGAAGGCAGTGGAGGCCGATTCACTGGATGAATTTAAATGGGAGTTAGGTAGAGGTCTAGGGTCTAACGGAATCAAAGGATATGGGGAGAAGGCAGGCACGGGTTACTGATTGTGGATGATCAGCCAAGATCACAATGAATGGTGGTGCAAGCTCGAAAGGCCAAATAACCTCCTCGTGCACATATTTTCTATGTTTCTATGTTTTTAAATACTGTCCACATAGTGTTTTAAATGATTATGCAGCAATGCTGTGAATTCAGTCCCACTAATTGGTAATAATTCAACAGTAATACCTAGTTTCAGAATAAACTCAGGGAATCTTTATCTTACATGCTAAAAAAGGACGTATTTTATCATGGAAGCATATTATATGTTCAAATAGTAGAAAAAGGCTTTGGATTTTTATAGTATCTTTTATATCTACCTCTGGATGCTTTTTATAGGCAATAACTCTTTATAGAGATAATTCTTTATAGACAGTGAAGCATTTTTTGGAGCACAGTCACTAAGTTAGGAAAGCAGTTGCATATCATATGTTTTTTGTGTGTGGCAAATCAGGGGTGTAGGGGATAGCGTGTCTCACAAATGTGACAAGGTTTTTTGAAGAAACCACCAAGAGTATGTACAAGGGATTGTTTTAATATTTCAAAATAGACTTTATTCAGGTAATAAATATATACAATACATCAACCGTGCGAAAAATCCATCTGACATTTTCGGAGGCTATACAAATTGTTCCATACAGTCTATATACATTTCTCAAATTTCGCAAATCTATCCCCCACCCGTGCCACTCATGTGGCCCCCCGGCATGGGATACCTTCCCTTATTTTGAGGGGCGTCTCCACCATACCGTGCCCCCCATGTCCAGCAGCGGAAGGACCTTGGACTGTGGCCCTCCCCCACTGAGCCTTGGCATTGGCTGCACCGAGCTTCAGTGCGTCCCTCAGCACGTACTCCTGCAGTCTGCAGCAGGCCAGTCGGCAACATTCCCTGACGGACATCTCGCTCTGCTGAGTAGTGAACAACGCTCGGGCAGACCGAAGAGCATCTTTCACCGAGTTGATGACCCTCCAGCAGCACTAGATGTCAGTCTCTGAATGTGTCCCTGGGAACAGTCCGTAAATCACAGAGTCCTCTGTGATGGAGCTGTTTGGAATAAAGCGTACCAGGGACCCTTGCATTTTTCTCCAGACTCTTTGAGCAAATCCACACTCTGCAAAGAGGTGGGCAACCGTCTCCTCTCCATAGCAACCGTCCCGAGGGCAGCGTGCGCTGGCAGTGAGGTTCCGACGGTGCAGGAAGGATCTGACTGGGAGGGCTCCCCTCACCGCCAGCCAAGCCAGGTCTTGGTGCTTGTTGGTGAGTTCTGGCGATGAGGCATTTTGCCAGACAAGCTGGGCAGTCTGCTCAGGGAACCACGCCACCGGGTCCATCGAGTCCTTTCCCTGCAGTGCCTGCAGGACATTCTGTGCTGACCACTGCCCAATGGACATGTGGTCAAAGGTGTTGGTCCGGATTGACAAGGGATAGCACTGGGCACATTGCCTGTATGAACTTTAGCAAGGCCTTTGACAGGGCAATGCATGGCAGGTTAGTCTGATGGGTTGGACCACATGTAATCTAGGGTGATCTTGCCAACTGGACTTGCTTTTGAAGCAAAGTCTATAAGAGATGTGCAGGGCAATTTTTTTTTTACATAGAGAATGTGAAAGCAGACGCAATAGTTGTGCTTAATGCATTTTAGATTTAATACTGTGTTCAGCATGGACATTAGCATCATGTTCAACATGGATATTGGGGAAAGTTGGGCCTGTTCTTGTACTCTACACTTCATTGTTCTATGTATGGATTGTCTTTTGTAAAGGACATTGCCCCTCAGATGTCTTTTAAATCTTTCCCCTCTGACCGGAAATATATACCCTCCAGTTCTGTCTCTCCTATCCTGGGGAAAAAAGGCTGACTATTTCCCGATAGGTGGAAGGAGAAGGGGAAAGGGAGAAATTAGTACATTTTTGCCTGCATTTGGTCCATATCAGTATGGGGAGTGAGATCAGAACTAAGGGGGGCAGAGGAAACGTGGGTGAGGGATCCACCTTTGACTACAGAGGGGAAATCTCATTAAATAAAGAAAGAGGACACTCCGAATGTCCTAAAATGGAAAGCCTCAACTTGGAGCAAATACGGTGGAGGTGGAAAGTAGAGGATAGGATAGTTGCAAGAAATAGGATAGAAGGAGGTGTAGTCCACGTAACTAGGAGTCGGTGGGTTTGTAGTAGACATTAGTCGATAGTCTGTTCCCTATGATGGAGATAGATAGATTGAGAATGGAGTGAAAGGTGTCAGAGATGGTCAAAGTCCCCCCAGATGGAACAAGCATAGATGTCCCCTGGTCATCTATGATCAGCCTCTGCATGCAACACATCATTCTCTAACATTGTTGCCACCTCGAATGTAATCCCACCACCAGTAACATCTTCCCATCCCCACCCCTTTTCGCATTCCATAGAGACCATTCCCTCTGCGGCTTCTTGCTTCACATCCCAGGTACTTTCCCCTGCAACTCCAGAAGATATAACACCTGTCTCCATACCTCCTCCCTCACCTCCATCCAGGGACCCGAGCAGCCCTTCCAGGTGAGAGGTTCATGTGCACCTTCTCTAGCCTCATCTGCTGCATTTGGTGTTCCTCATGTGGCCTCCTATATATCAATGAGATCAAGCGTAGAATTGGGGACCGTTTTGCCGAACACTTGTGCTCGTTTCGCCAAAGCTTACTGGATCTCGCGGTGGCTAACCATTTTAACTCTCTTCCTATTCCCATACTGACCTTTCTGTCCACATGCAAACTGGAGGAACAGCACTACATGTTGCACTTGGGTGTCTAATGTCCCAACGGTATGAACATTGACTTCTCCAGTTTCAGATTACCAATTCCCCACCCTGTTTTCCTCCACCTCCTCTTTTCCCCCCCTTTGCCCCAACTTTTTCTCCCCTCCCCTTCTCCTTCCACCTATATTATTTCATCTAGCGTCACAATTTGCAACTCTTCGATTATTTTGTCTCGCACCTTCTTACTTTTTATCTCTGGCTTTTGACCAACCATCTGCATATCAAAACAAAAACTTCACTTGCATCCACCTATTAACTATCAGGTTTTGTCCTACCCCTCCTCTCTTCCAGCTTCTCACTGACTCTCTACTCTGCACTGGACCACTTGGACAATAAAAAACACATAGATTACAGGTCGTCATTCAATATTGTCATCCCCTCCAAACTGGCTACCAAACACATGGAACTGGGTTACTGTGCATCCCTCGGCAATTGGATACCCAATTTCCTCAACAAAAGTCTACAATCTGTGCAAATTGACAGCAACACTTCCTCCTCGATAACCATCAGCACAGGAGCACCTCAAGGCTGCACGCTCAGCCCCTTGCTCCATTCACTCCATATCCATGATTGTGGAACTGGACATAGTTCCAACTCCATCGTCAAATTCATCGACACCACCACCGTTGTTGGATGAATTACACATGACGATGAGTCAGAGAATAGGAAGGAGATTGATCGACTGACTAAATAGTGCCAGAAAAACAACCTTGCCCTCAATGTCAGTAAATCCAAGGATTTGATTGTGGACTGTGGAAGAGGAAAGTTGAGGATCCACAAACCTGTCTTTATCAGCGGGGTGGTGGTTGAGAGAGTCAAAAACATCAAATTCCCAAGCATGCATATTTCTGAAAATATGTCCTGGACCCAGCATATTGATGCAATCATAAAGAAAGCCCATGGACCCCTCTACTTCCAGAGAAGATTGAGGAGATTCAGTATGTCCTCAATCTTAGCTGAGAACATATTGACTAGTTGCATCATGGTCTGGTTTGGCAAATTGAATGCACAGGAATGAAGAAGATTGCAAAATGTGGTGAACACTGCCCAGTTCATCATGGTAACTGACCTCCCCACCATCAACGGGTTTTACAGGTGTCACTGTGTCAAAAACTCAACCAGTATCATCAGTGACCCACTCCACCCTGGCCACCCTCCAGTTCACTCCTGCCATCGGGAACATTTACAGAAGAAGGCCTGAAAACCGTAATGTACAGGCTCAGGAGCAGCTTTTTCCTTACAATCTTCAAGCTATTAAATGCTAAATCCTCAAAATAAGCTCCAAACTACACAGTTGGGGGCATGTTTTTGTCTTGCAGTATTATTATAATTATTATTTTTTGAATATACATGTACTGAACTCTTTTTTGTTATTCTGTTTTTTTACAGAATACTATGCTTATATGTCTGTTCTACTGCTGCAAGTAAGAAATTCATTGTTCCATTTTGGATAATATGACAATTAAACACTCTTGACTCTTGACCATCAGTCTGATGAAGTGTCCCGACCCAAAATGCCACCTACCTATGTTTTCCCAAGATGCTGCCTGGCCCGATGAGTTACCCCAGCAATTTCTTAAGCTGAAGTAAGTGCTTTGTTGTCATTTTTTGTTAACCAGCATCTGCAGTTCCTTGTTTCTAATAAATGTTATAATCTGACTCTCTTAAAGTGAGCAGGAAATAACTTACTGGGAAGTCAGACAAATGTCAGACATTATCCGCATTGAGGCGATACTAGCATGAGAATCTCTGACTGGCAGTGAGCAGGACCTGTAATTTCCCTGTGGAGGTTAGATTAAAGGTCACAGGTGATTTACTAAGTCACATTCTTAAGGAGTGAAATAATCATGGCTAGTTTATGATTGCCTGCACATATTCACAATCTCTTGTTTAGCTTCTGTGAGACAGGCCAAAGCTATTTGAAATCTTACTGGAATATAATTCCTTTACCACGTTAGATGTTATTGACTGTCTTGTGCAGGACTGTCATTACTGTAGAAACGATAAGTTTGCACTTCAAAATCCATTGACAATATCACCACAGAAATCTTTTATTTTTCTGTTCTTAAATGGCATGACAGTAATTTTAATAGTTCACATTGACTGGCATGGACTTCCTTTGTACTTGATAGAATATTTAGGATGCACCCACAAACATTGTTAATAGCGTGGATATATCTGTACAAATGAACCACAAGTTGCATCTCAAAGATGATTGTATCTAATTCCTGTTATAATAATATACAACCACAAAAAAACCTGAATGATTTGTGGATTCTCCACTTAATCTGAAAATGCACTATAGAATTTCTGTAATGAAGTTGAATATTACATTTCGACATATTGTGTAAAACTTTCTATATGTGCTTAAGCATGGGTTAGAATTATCTATTTTTTTGCATCTGAAGAAAGGTAATGGGACTGCATTAAAATGTATCCAGTTTATTTGCACTGAAAATAATGTTTTGTGCCTTCTGTGCCAAAGCTGCATAACATAATTTGATTCATCGGGAGCTCAATCAACTTGATCTATGCCACTGCACAGGTTGTTAATGATCTGTTGACTTGGGGGTGTGAACACAGTAAACACTATATTTTATGGGAAAACCAATTATTGCATTGCACACAGACATTAGTGTCTATCACCTCCAGCAAATGGAAATACTTATTTTATTTCATATGGCTTAATAGCAATTTAGCCAAATGTTTTCCTTAGCTGCATGAATACAAATATTACACTCCATCTGACTGCTCTAAGCATCAAATTGCTATATCCTTCTGCTTGGCCTTATCCTCACATGTCAGGGTATTGACAGGGATAGAATATTGGTTGGCAGACAGGAAACAAAGAGTAGGAATAAACCAGTCCCTGTCATAATGGCAGCCAGCGACGAGTGGAGTGCCGCAAGGCTCGGTGCTGAGGCCGCAACTATTTACAATATATATTAATGATTTAGATGAAGGAATTAAAAGTAACACTAGCAAATTTGCAGATGACACAAAGCTGGGTGCCAGTGTGAACTGCGAAGAGGGTGCTAGGAGGTTGCAGGATGACAAACAGGTTGAATGAGTGGGCAGATGCGTGGCAGATGCAGTTTAATGTAGATAAATGTGAAGTTATCTACTTTGGTGGCAAGAACAAGGAGGCAGATTGTTATCTCAATGGTGACAGATTAGGAAAAGGGTAGTGCAACAAGACCTGGGTATCTTTGTATACTAGTCACTGAAAGTAAACATGCAGGCACAGCAGGCAGTGAAGAACGATAATGGCATTCATAACGAGAGGATTTGAGTATAGGAGTAAAGAGGTCCTTCTGCAGATGTACAGGGCCCTGGTGAGACCACATCTGGAGTATTGTGTGCAGTTTTAGTCTCCTAACTAGACTAAGTGGGACCCATTGGGTCCCATGTTCACATGCGAGGGCTGGTCCCCTGATGCAATATTACACCTCTCCACCAATTCCAATATTGGAGGCCGGTGGGGGGGGGGGGGGGGGGGGGCTTTCTGGAGCACTGGTATGGGTTCTTGGGGTTGCAGCTCAGTCCCTCAAGTCTGATGTGGGAAACCATACCATTCATACCATTTCAACTACCAGCCCTACCAACCCACCAGCTCACTCATGGCTGGTAGGCTGGTAGTTGACACATGGCAATTCCTTGAAATTCCCTTTCAAGCAGGGTGTAAGGCCACCAAATTCAAGTGCAGTTTCCTACCACTTCAAGCAGGGTGCAAGGCCACCAAATTCAAGTGCAGTTTCATACCACTTCAAGCAGGGTGCAAGGCCACCAAATTCAAGTGCAGTTTCATACCACTTCAAGCAGGGTGCAAGGACACCAAATTCAAGTGCAGTTTCATAACACTTCAAGCTGGATCCAAGGCCACCAAATTAAAGTGCAGTTTCATACCACTTCAAGCAGGGTGCAAAGCTACCAAATTCAAATGCAGCTTCATACCATTTCATGCAGGGTGCAACGCCACCACATACAATTGCAGTTTCATACCATTTCATGCAGGGTGCAAGGCCACCACATTAAAATGCAGTTTCATACCATTTCAGGCAGGGTGAAACCACCATAAAACCACACAAAACACCAAACTCACAGTTCAGTAGACATTTCGTGTGTTCAGTTTATTCACAGCTCAGACAGTCGTGACCTCTCCCTCCCCCATCATGCAGAGACTGAGGCACACCCACACTTCTGGGTTTTATAACCCCTCCCTCTCCCACCGGAAAAGGTGTGGCCTTCATGCCAGGAGAGAGATTCTCAACATTTTTTAAACACTAATAACACTTTTATTTTTCATTGATGGGAAGAATCCTCTGCACCTGCTGAGCGGATGGGAACTGAGTAAGGTGGCCAAGAAATTGCAGTAGTGCCTTTTCACTTCAAGCCAAAGCACCCAAGCCACCATTTGCAGTAGAGCCTTTTCACTTCAAGCCAAAGCACCCAAGCCACCATTTGCAGTAGTGCCTTTTCACTTCAACCCAAACCCCCCGAGCCACCATTTGCAGTAGTGCCTTTTCATTTCAACCCCCAAACAAACATTTGCAGGCAGTGCCATTTTACTTCAAACCAACCATATTTTCATTTTCAAACCACATTAAGGGCGCTAACAGTTGAGTAGACATGTATTCAGTGCTATTCAGAGCTCAGAGGAACATGACCCTCTGGTTCTTTCATCTTGCAGAGACTGAGTGAGGCACACCACTTCCTGGTTTTATAATCCCTCCCCCTCCCTCCAGCAGAGGCCGCAGAGAGAATGGTGAATTTGTTAAAAACGTTAATATCTCTCTGATTTTTCATCAATGGGAAAAATCCTCTGGTCCAGAAAGGCAGAGTGAGACTCTGTGCGAGCTGGCCAAAAATGACGGCCGTAGGGGATGGCATTCTCTCGAAAATCACAGCACAGCGAGCCAAAAGCAGTCAAGATCAGACTTTTAGTAATATAGATTTGAGGAAGGCCATCCTTGCTTTTGAGGGAGTGCAGCGTAGGTTCACGAGGTTAATCCCCAGGATGGCGGGAATGTCATATGAGGAAAGATTGGAAAGACGGGTTGTATTCACTGGAATTTAGAAGGATGAGGGGATATCTTATAGAAACATATAAAAGGACTGAACAAGCTAGATGCAGGAAAAATGTTCCCAATGTTAGGGGAGTCCAGAACCAGGGGCCACAGCCTAAGGATAAAGGAGAGGCCATTTAAAACTTTGATGACAAAAAACATTTTCACCCAGAGAGTTGTGGAATTCTCTGCCACAGAAGGCAGTGGAAGCCAATTCACTGGATGAATTTAAAAGAGAGTTAGATAGAGCTCTTGGGGCTAGCGAAATCAAGGGGTATGAAGAGAAGACAGGCACAGGTTACTGATTGTGGATGATCAGCCATGATCACAATGAATGGCAGTGCTGGCTCAAAGGGCCGAATGACCTCCTCCTGCACCTACTTTCTATGTTTCGATGGTTCCCAAGTTCACACGTTACTTCTTTATCAAGATGCATAGTACTATCCTGATAAACTATTAATTCAGATATTTCTTCTCCATCGAGCAATAGCTCCTGAACTTTTTAATCTGTGGCCAAAATGAATCCAACATTTGGATTTATGGCTCATATTTTAAGATTGCCTGATAAATGAATTGATAATTCTGTCAAAATGATTTGAGTTTTCAAAACACTTAATTTTTGCTCTGTAGCTTATTAATCAAATTAATTAAAAATAAGTTTTGACTCCCTCATGGCCCAAATCCAATTGGACCCCTTTACATTTTTGACTTTAGTTGTAGGTAGAGAACCAGTGGCACAGAACTTCTACTATCTTATTACAAATACAGTTTTCTCTTTGCTACGTCTATGGTTCTTTAAACATTGCTTTAACCATTTTCATTTTCATTGATTGTAACTGTATTTGTTTTGCAATTCCCAACGCCCACCTCTGAAACCCTATCACCAGAGAATCTTGTTCACCCCTTAGTTCTTTCTTGAACTAAAATGTAACTTATCAGCATCACCTTCGTCCGTGTAAGTGAACTTGAACTTGTATTGAACAACTTCTCATTTGAAATACAATGATTGGAAATACTTGTTAGCTCAGTTTACCAGCTCATAGGAAATCGTTACTTCCAATCTTATATAAATTCCTTCACTGATATTCTTTGGAAACTCTGTTAATGCAGTTTCTGCTCATGATCAAACTGGTGATTATACATTTAATTTCCTTTTTTGCTATACTGACTCTTCGCTTTCCTTCCTCACCATCTTTGTCTTTATTTTTGGAGACAGAGTGACCATTAATGCAACTGTGCTGTTTTATATCCTTTCTTAATTCAACTTCTAACTTAGCATAATGTATTTTCTACTTTTAAAGCATTCTTGAATACATTGTGGACAACAATTGCAGATTAATTGACTCCACTGGTGAATTACAGTACTCTTAAAAAACACAAAGGAGGGAGTATCATTATTCTGCAGGTTCACTTCCAAGTTATGTAGCATACTTAATGTATGACCACAGATATTCATTGCCACTGGGTTTAAATCCTAGAACTTGCTACCTCGCTACTCCTTGTGTCTGAAGAAGTGTTTTGGCCCGAAACGTTACCTATTTTCTTCGCTCCATAGAAGCTGCTGCACCCGCTGAGTTTCTCCAGCACTTTTGTCTACCGTCATCCTTCTATACTGCTCAACTGTAGCCTTTTGTTTCTCTTTCTCTCATAATCACTTGATTTTTCCCCCTATTGTCGCATGCTTTCTGTCACCCAACTACCTCTACTATCTTCCCTACTGAAGGCCTCTTTCCATCAGTCTCAATTTCCATGGTCTGGATTCAATCCTGTTCCGTTCTGCCAACATCCTAAAATATCAGGGAAACTATTAATTTGCATGCAATCAGAACTCAAATTTTCATCCCATCAAATAATGTACTCCACTGACTTTAATGGAGCATAAAATTGAGCTTTTTTAGAATTAGTTTTTTGTCCAATCGTGACAGCAAATCAACCAGAAATACAGTTTAAAGTTGTCCTTATACTGTCTATTATGCCCTCCCAGATTTTGCTTGATCAGCAGTGTGACATCTGATATTTGAACAGTTAAAGGAAGAATAATGCATTTTATAGTACATTTGATGCTAATAGAATAAGTTTGCAGTGTTGTCATAAGTAACACAAAAACCATAGCAGCGGTTTTCACACGATATACCTCAAGAAACACATATACCTCAAGAAACACATTGACTAGTTTGGTGACCTTGGTTGAAGCTTACCTGTTTGAAAGGCCTGAAGGAGAACTTTTGTGCTCTTCTCCCCAATTGCTTTGGGATCCATAACTAGGAATAAAAGCACTGAAATTAAATACTGATGGTGTTGTTTGTTAGATTCATGAGATATTAACAAGAATTTGGTAAAATAACGCCCCATTTGCCATTTTAGGACAAAAACTATTTAATCTGTGGCAATATTTCAGCTGCATTCTGAGGGAGTACAGTATGTAGGCTGCTGTTCAGTTGAGTCATCTATCTCATCATGTAAATATAACATTTTCCATTACATTATTCAAAGCTTCGCTTGATGTCCTGACCATAGAGTACACCGCATGGGAAAATACCCTATTGGCCCAACCCATCCATGCCCATCTAAGCTACTCTCTTTTGCTCAGATTAACTGGTACTTCATCTCATTTGATGTTTATGAAATTTTGTTCCACACAAAAGTGCTCATTTTCTTGACTTCTTTGCAACAACGAGTTTACATTAGAAATAAAGACAATGGTTTGGGGATATCCTGCAGATGTGAAATTTGCTTAATGTGCCTGGTAGTTCTTAATGATGTAGAGGTGGTTATTCAAAGCATTAACACTGACTGAAAATATTAATGTCCTTTTTCATTCTAGTTTACACGATTTGAGCAAGATTTTCTGGATTATTTTTGTTGTGGTGTTCTTCTGGTGAATAATCATGCTTTTATTTAAAGATTTCAAATATAAACCACTGATCAATGCTTTTGATTACCAATGGATTGATCCCATAAGGCTGTGATTATTTGAACATCACCTTTCAGTTGACTGGAATTTAAAATGGAGAACATATCTTTATTCTTAAATTGTGTTATTTTTTGGCCGGATTACAAAACAGGGAATTCACATTTTAAAGTTTTAGCCTGTGGGATAGGTTTACTTTTCAATGAAATCAACATTTAGAAGATATACAAATCTGATTAAGCATTTATACTATTCAGATATTGCATTTAATAAAACAAGATTTTCATAATTTTGATGCAATATCAGCCAGCTTCAATATAAAAGATGGAAGCATTATTATAATTTACTAATTGATGAATTTACTGTGAACAATTAAAGGTTGCCTTGCATAAGGGTTAACTGAGCAATGCATGAGCCTTTTCACAATTACAAGGCATGGCACTTAATGTACGATTTTATTGATGATGATGTGTTTTATTACTGCATGGATTTCATTTGGGGAATTACATTAATTAACGGAAAGTGGCACTTACTTCTAAATGGCGCAGATAAGTCAAACCAGCAGTTCTTCCAGAAATTCTGCTGAGGAATGCAGATATCTATGCTAGAGGTGAATGGGATCTAAAGATATAACTGTAGAACTCAAGCAGCGTACTGTGGTTTAGAAATCTGAGATAGAAGTAGAATATACTGGAAATAGTCTGACGATTAGGCGACATCCCTAAAGTGTGTTAATGTTTCAGTTCAAAAATTTTGTTGGGACCAGAAAACAATAAACACGTTTTAAGATGCAAAGAGGATGCTGAGGAAAGAACCATTCGACTGATGTGGAAAACAGGAAAGGTTAACCGACTAAAGGGATGAGAGTTTAAGAAAGAACTGCAGATGCTGGAAAAATCGAAGGTAGACAAAAAAGCTGGAGAAACTCAGTGGGTGAGGCAGCATTTATGGAGCGAAGGAATAGGCGACGTTTCGGGTCGGGACCCTTCTTCAGATTGATGACGGGGGGGGGGGGGGGAAGAAAGGAAGAGGCGGAGACAGTAGGCTGTGGGAGAGCTGGGAAGGGGAAGGGAGGGAAGGAGAAAGCAAGGACTACCTGAAATCGGCAAAGTCAATGTTCACAGTGAGGAGGTGCCTGGTAGACTCACTGTGGTGGATGTTTAACTATGTTAATTGTGTGTTCTGTTATTTTACTCTCTGTTGTGACTGCAAAGTATTTAATTTCATTCGAACTAACAAGTTTGAATGACAATAAAGGATACTTTATACTTTATACTTTACTTTGTGATGTTGGAGGAGGTGTGGGTGAACCTCTGCCTCACCTGGGATGAGAGGTAGTCATCTAGAGTAGATGTTGGGGGAAACTTTTTTTAATCTCTTCTCTCGAAGGGATGCAACTTCTTCCGTGTCGTATCTCCGTCTGCACTGCGGCCTTAACATCGTGGAGCTGGCTTCAGGATCGACTTCGGGAGCTTCAACCACCCCGATCGTAGGAGCCTCAATTGCCCCGATGCGTGGGCTTCGATGGCCGACTGTGGAAGCTTTGATCACCCTGACTGTGGATGTTTCAATTGCCCCGACTGCGGGAGAAAAGGAGGAAGGAGGGATAAGTGTTTTTCCTTCCATCACAGTGGGAATGTGAGGTCACCGAAAAACCAGATGGACGTGCTGCCTGCACTGGTGAGGACTCAGAGGTGAATGCAGTGATCTCAGTGTTTGCGCGACATCGCTCCATGAGGACATCCCGGAGTCTGGTCCGAGTGTGGACGGATTTCTGACTGTTCAGGCAGAAAGGGACTGCAGAGAGAGTGACAGCGGTCAGTACAACTCTGGTCACATCACGGTGAAGGAGTGTGTGTGTGGCCCGACATTGAACTGATGGCTGTGGGTCTCCGCTTATGCTGTGACCCCTGGGGATTCTCACACGCCGCTGTGGTGGCTGTTGAAGTCTATGGTGTTATCGTTATGTAGTTAAGTATCTTGTTGCTTTTTTTTTTTACTGTATGACAAATCAAATTTCACTGTACCTCTGTACACGTGACAATAAAGGACCATTGAACCATGTAAATAGGTAGAGCTACGTTGCCTAATCTGCTGAGTTACACCAGCATTTTGTCTTTTTTTAGCTTAAATTTTTGCCTGAAATGTATGAATCCAAATCCAGTCTCCAATTTTCTACTGTTGTGTATGGTAAATCAGAACAGGCATTTGTTGTTTGAACCAAACAGTGCAAATTCCTGACCATTTCAAGAACCATAACGAACAGGGTTGATGTGTGGAGTGATTATTGAAAATAAATGTTGTTTGGACTTCCTAGTACAATAGCAACAATACAGTATTTCCAGCAGCTAACTGTGAAGTCATATCACCACATGGTATAGCTAAATGCTTTTCTTCATTTGCTATATTGTTTGCTGAATCATCCATATAGTCTCTATATATTTCCGTTGGTGAGCTTACCTCATGGGCCTGCTAACTGTGGAAGGTTGTCACACAAAAATAAATATATTTTTTGTGAATGTTTTTGCAATTAATATATTGCAATCAATATATTGATAGGTAGATATTAATCATTATGTATGTTTGAAACATTTGTAAAAACATACAAATGCTTTTTTTTAATGCTGGATAGTTATGACCATCATTTAAAAAAAAAATTATTGAGGTGTAAATGAGTGATGAGAGAAGGTGGAGATTGAGATAATGGCCTTAATATAACTTTGTTTAGTCGAAGATACTTCTCCTTTGAAAACAAATGGCATAGAGCAGCACAGTGACACAGTGGCACAGTGGTAGAGTTGCTGCCTTATAGCACCTAAGAGACCCGGGTTCAATCCTGACTACGGACCCTGTCCATGCAGAGTTGGCACATTCTCCCTGTGATGCGTGGGTTTTCTCCAGGTGCTCCGGTTTCCACTTACGCTCCAAAGACGTGCAGGTTTTGGCAAAAGTGTAAATTGTGTGTAGGCTAGTGTATGGGGTGATTGCTGGTTGGTGCAGACTCGGTTGGCTGAACTAACCTAAACTAAACTAAACTGAAACTAAACAAAACTTCCAAATCTTAAAACCATATGTCCAAATGAGAAAATATTCTGAAAGTTGACCTGGTCCACTGGTCATAGTAGAGGTAAGTAGAGGTAAACTCGTCAATGTCAAGGTCAGTTTATTGTCACGTGTACCAATTAACATACAGTGAAATTCGAATTACGCTCCAAAGAAAAAAAGTCACAGCCTAAACAACCTCTTCTTATAACTCAAGCCCGTAAACCCAGGTAACATCCTCATGAATGTCTGCATTCTTTCCAACTTAATGACATCCATCCTATAGCTGGGTAAACAGTAATACACAAAATACTCAGTGTAGTTTCTCTAACTTGGTCAGTTGCATCATAGAATAGTGCAGTTGCTGGGGTTAAAATGGAATAAAATACAAAAATAACATGTTTGCAAGGCTTTCGAAATAAGGACAGCCGTGGAGGCGCTTTTAAAATCTGCTTTATTTTCTGCTTTGTGAGATTGGCTTTGTTTATGTTGGAGAACCCCAAGCAATGAAATGAGGCTATTCTCTACACACTTTTCATCCTGTCTCAACTGACATGGCTATTAATGTAATATTTTGTATTTATATTTCTTCAGAATAGAACTGAACAGGCATTAAAACGGAGATGTGAATGTGAATGTGAACTTCTGCAGGTGCACAGTAGAGAGCGTGCTGACCGGTTGCAACGTGGCTTAGTTCGGCAACTTGAGCGTCCTGGAGCGGAAAACATTGCAAAAAGTTGTAAACACTGCCAAGTCCATCATCGGCTCTGACCTCCCTATCATCAAGGGGATCTATCGCAATCGCTGCCTCAAAAAGGCTGGCAGCATCTTCAAGGACCCACACCACCCTGGCAACACACTCATCTCTCCGCTGCCTTCAGGTAGAACATACAGGAGCCTGAAATCTGCAACATCCAGGTTCAGGAACAGCTTCATCCCCACAGCCATCAGACTATTAAACTCAAACAAACAACTGAACTTTATTAGCCTATTGCACTTTATCTGCTTATTTATGTGTATGTGTGTGTGTGTATATATATCTATATTACTAAGAGTCTGATCTTGACCACTTTTGGCTCGTTGTGCTGTGATTTCCGAGAGAATGCCGCCAACTACGGCCATCATTTTTGGCCAGATCGCACAGTGCACCCCTGCGCCTTCCTGGACCAAAGGATTTTTCCCATTGATGAAAAGAGAGATATTAGAGCGATATTAATGTTTTTAACACATTCGCCATTCTCTCTGCTGCCTCTGCTGGAGGGAGGGGGAGGGACTATAAAACCAGGAAGTGGTGTGCTTCACTCAGTCTCTGCAAGATGGAGGAACCAGAGGGTCGCGTCTCTGTGAGCTCTGAATACATGTCTACTCAACTGTGAGTGCCCTTAATGTGGTTTGAAAATGAAAATATGGTTGGTTTGAAGTAAAATGGCACTGCCTGCAAATATTTGTTTGGGGAATTTGGCTTGAAGTGAAAAGGCACTACTGCAAATGGTGGCTTGGGTGCTTTGGCTTCAAGTGAAAAGGCACTACTGCAAATGGTGGCTTGGGTGCTTTGGTGTGAAGCGAAAAGGCACTACTGCAAATGGTGGCGTGGGTGCCTTGGCTTGAAGTGAAAAGGCACTACTGCAAATGGTGGCGTGGGTGCCTTGGCTTGAAGTGAAAAGGCACTACTGCAAATGGTGGCTTGGGTGCTTTGGCTTGAAGTGAAAAGGCACCACTGCAAATGGTGGTTTGGGTGCTTTGGCTTGATGTGAAAAGGCACTACTGCAAATGGTGGCTTGGGTGCTTTGGCTTGAAGTGAAAAGGCACTACTGCAAATTTTTGGCCATCTTACTCAGTTCCCCTCCGCTCCGGAAGTGTGGGTGTGGCTCAGTTTCTGCATGATGGGGGAGGGAGAGGTCACGACTGGTGCCCAATATTCCAATATTGGTCATCAGCGCTCCAGAAAGCCCCACCACTGGTGACCAATATTGGAATTGGTGGAGAGGTGGAATATTGCGTTGGGGGACCAGCCCTCCCGTGTGAACATGGGACCCAACGAGTCCCACTTAGTCTAGTATATACATTCAATGGTATATGGACACACTGATCTGTTCTGTATTTATTTATGCCTACAATATTCTGTTGTGCTGAAGTAAAGAAAGAATTTAATTGTCCTATCTGGGACACATTACAATGAACTCTCTTGAATCTCTCTTGAGCTCCCAGAAAATCAAGAACGTTAGAGCATATGATAATCAGTTTGATGTTGATAGTCAAATGGCACTTAATACACATATGTGAGTCAGCACAATCGTCTGTCTGTCTGTCTGTCTGTCTGTCTGTCTGTCTGTCTGTCTGTCTGTCTGTCTGTCTGTCTGTCTGTCTGTCTGTCTGTCTGTCTGTCTGTGAAATTATGCAAAAACGGTACGTTAGCACTATAAAGTATGCCAAAATGGGAAATAGATAGCACTGTGTTTTGCCCACCTTACTCACCATTGTCCTGTGGTGTGGTGTATCCAGTTTTGTTCAGATTGATGGTATATTGTACAAGTTATGCACATTTTAAACTTTACAAAACTTAATTTGAGAAAAACCAATCTCTTCCATCTGCAGTGGCAGTTAGCAGCGTATGACATCACAATGGAATCTAATTTACATAAACTGCCCATCAGCAGTGTTCCACCCCACAATGACATTGGAATGGGATCTCTTTTGCATTAAAAAAACTTAGTTTTTAAAAAAACAGCAGCTTCCACCTCACAATGACGTCAAGGGGGTAGCGAGGGGAGAGGGGTTAATGAAGGTTGGGAGGTAGTGAGGGTAGGGGAAAGGAGAGGGAGGGAGAGGTGAGTGGGGGAGGGGAGGAGGAGTGGGGAAAGAAGAGAGAGGGTGAGGAAGTGCAGGGATGAGGGGGAATGGAGGAGGATAGGGAAAGTAAGAGGGATGGCGAGGCACACTTCCTCGTACACCTGGGGAGGGTTGCCGTGACTCGTGTCACAATGGGATCGCTGGCGTCACAACCTATCAGACGCACCTGCGCAGTTGAGGGCTATGGGTGAGTGGTGAAATATTACGTTTGGGGACCAGCTCTCCTCTGTGACAGGGATCCAATGGGTCCCACTTGATCTAATATTAAATAAATCTAGCCTTTGCAGAGCAAAAGCAATTAAAGGAAGCAGTTGTATGGCATGCAAAATGCAATCTGTGCCCAATGTGCACTCTTACTGAACTTAAACAATTATTATCAGTAGAAACCTTCAAGCCTTCTTCAGACTAAGTGTCTCGATCCGAAACGTCACCCATTCCTTCTCTTCAGAGATGCTGCTTGTCCGGCTGAGTTACTCCAGCTATTTGTCTATCTTTGGTTTAAACCAGCATCTGCAGTTCCTTCCTACACATTGTACATTTGCACATTGTTTTGTGACAACTAATCTTCAAATAAAGCAAATATCCACTTCTTTAAGTTTACTTTATTTAAATAACTGTAGGAGTGAGATAATAATAAAATTGCTGATCAGTTGTACACGTTAGAGCATAGAAGATAAAACGGTACTGTACAAGAGCAGACCCTTCGGCCCACAACATCTGTGGTGAATATAATTTCAAGTTAAACTAATCTTTGCTGCAATATATATAGAACAGTACAGCACAGGAACAGCCCACTATGTCCTTGCTGAGCCTGATCCCAAGTTAAACTAATCTCTCTGCATGCACGTGATCCATATCGGACAGTTCCCTGCACATCCATGTGCCTATTAAAAGTTGCAGAGTCCGGGTTCGATCCCCATTACAGGTGCTGTCTATACTGAGTTTGTACATTCTCCCCGTGACTTGCGTGGGTTTTCTCCGAGATGCCTGGTTTCCTCCCACACTCCAAAGATGTACAGGTTTGTAGGTTAATTGAGTTGGTATAATTGTAAATTGTTCCTAGTGTGTGGAATAGCAGTAGTGTGCATGGATTGCTGGTCGGCATGGACCTGGTGGGCTGAAGGGCCTGTTTCCGCACTGTACCTCTAAACAAAACGAGAAAAGTTAATCCCCTCTAATCCAGGAAGCATTCTTGTAAACATCTTCTGCGCACTCTCCAAATGAGTCAGATGTTGCTCAGGTGAGTCATAATTTATTTAGATCATGTTCTGTTTGGCTGAATATTTTGCAGGATATCCAATAGTCTGAAATTCTCATAGGTTCTCATAAAATAATAGAATCTAAACTTATTAAAACACTGACAGGTGCAATTTAAACAAAATCAGTGCCACTCTTTATTAAGTAATCCAGTCAGCCCGTTTCCCGTGATCCTTACTGTCAGCCTTGGACACTTTCTTTACCTTCAAATCTTTATCTAATTTCCTTTTGAATGCCTCAACTGAGCCTGTATTCAGCACACTATCAGGCAATCCATCCCAATCTTAAATATTTAAATCTGTGGCTTCTTCTCCCCTCTCTTGCCACTACCTTGCCTCTCTTGCCTCTCTTGATCTAGTCTGAAGATCCAAAACATCACCCATTCCTCTCTCCAGAGATGCTGCCTGTCCCGCTGAGTTACTCCAGCTTTTTGTGTCTATCTTCAATTTAAACCAGCATCTGCAGTTCCTTCCTACACATTACACCTGAGCTTTTGTCAGCCCCTTTTATCCTTGTCCATTATACCATGCATCCCACACCAGCTTCCAGGGGAACAAACCGGTCAGACCGATCTCCCCTTTCCTATTGCCCTGGTACCTGGCATCTTATTCGCTCTCACACACCCATCAGTTCTCCTTTTTGATGCCTTTGTCATTTAGCTTACCTAATGATGGCCAATTCATTTGGCAGAATTCTTTGGAATGCAAAAGTAACAGAGCACGTGGGAAAAATCCACGTGGTCACAGAGGGAACGTACAAAC
The DNA here is from genome assembly GCA_963514005.1 of Raja brachyura. Next base: position 85,051,628 of record OY740781.1, on the reverse strand, counting down.
ACCACACAGACAGCTCCGGAGATCAGGATCAAAAGTATGTCACTGGACCTATGAGGCAGCAGCGCTATCTGTTGTGCCTTTGTGCATTCCATGTCTTTTGGATTTGGGCTTTTTTTGTCAATGAGAACAGAACAGATTTCATTTCGGAGTCACGTGAGTGACTTCATGAAGAGCCCGCCGGCGCGCATGCTCGACATATCGTCGTATCGCGTTGCTGCGACGGCTGGCGGTGGAGCGCGCTCCTCGCCAGCCCTTCATAATGGAACCACTGAGGTAAGTATCCTACCTTAAGTTGGTGGTCCTTGTTGTGTTACTTTGTTTTTTGCAGCGAGGACATGGATGGGAGTTCTAAGGGCCGGAGAACGTCTGTACGAGGTCGCCGGTCAGCAGTCCCGGAGCCATTGATATCGGCGGTACCTGCAGCGCAGGCCGGGACACGGGTGGGAATGTCGGTAAGCCCTGTGTTTACAGGTCCGGATCCGCCAGCACACCACAGTTCGGAGGAGTTCGACGAGGAGGAGTGTGGTGTGCCGCCAGAGCAGGAGGACCCTGCCATGGCAGTCAGGTCGTCAGCAGGCTTGCTGGCGACCTCGAGCAGAAGGGTGCGTGCAGCTGCACGGCCCTTTTCACTCAGCCCTCCGAGTAGGGGAAGGGCAGGAGCCCAGAAGTCTAACCCTGTCGGGGCTAAGGCTTTGCCTGCCGCCGGGGAGCGGTCAGGTTCCAGGGCGGGACCCGGGGCGGCTGTGAGGTCCAGTCGACGCCCCCCAACTCTCGACGCCGGGACGGGTCGGTTGGGTCAGGTCTCGTCACGGTTGCCGAGCCCCCCATGGATGGGTGGGCGAGACCATGCGTCGGCGAGGTCCACGACGTGGGCAGCCGGCAAGCCCGCGCGGGCATCAGGTGTCCATGCTGCGGCTGGTGCCGACACCATGCCGCAAGTGCCCTTAGTGGCAGCGGCTTCAGTTCCCGCTAAACGGAGGCGGTTGAACACGCCCGCGCGGGAATCGCGCAGTTTCGCTTCGGCGGCTGTTACCGACGACTACCGGCACCGGGTGGGCCTCGATGAGGTGCGGGCCGATGATAGGGGCCCTGGCAATTTTTCAGAGCCGGAGGACTCCGACCACCTGAGTGTTCAGGGTGAAGGGCGTATTGACCGTATGGAGCGGCTGCTGGAGCTCCTGCTTCACGGTCAACAGCAGCAAGCGTCCAGCAGCGACAGGCACAGGGCTGTTTCACCAACTTCCACCTTCAGCCTGGAGCAGCAGGATGAAGAGGTTTTGGTCGATCCCATACCACCTCCGTCAGATTTACCAGCGGAGGAACTTCTCGATGTGGCCGCTAAGTTCGCGGCCCCACACTCGTCTGGGCTTCCCCTGAACTCGAAATTGGCAGCCACAGTGGACTTCCTCAACAACCATCAGCTCCAGGAAGAAGTTCTCATTCAGGCCATGAGCCGTCACAAGGCTCCATCCAACTGCAACTCCCTCAACGTGCCTGTGGTCAATACGCCGATATGGGGCAACATCAGTGCGGCTATCCGTCAACAGGAGCTGAAAATTCAGCGGATCCTGAAGCTCCTCACGGCCGGTATTACCGCCTTTGTGCGGTCGGTTGATGGGGATTAATTAAATTTGGACCAGAAGGATGCTCTGGCTCTATTGTGCGCAACTCAACATGAGATCAATGGGTTCCGCAAAAGCAGCATCCGCCCGGCGCTCAACCTTAAGTTTGCAGGGTTGTGCAAACCACCGCCGCCGCCGCCACCCCGTCAGCTCTTTGGAGAAGACCTCTCGAAAAGGGTCAAAGCGCTTGACGAACAAGCCAAAAAGGTGGGACTCATGCGCTCTCACAGTGCCCCCAGGCCGTTGGGCTCGAAAGCTCCGCTTGTTCATCCACGAGGGTCTGCCAGCACCTCTACAAGGACCTACCCTCCAGCTCCACCCCGTTACCAACAGCCCCAGCAGCAGGGGGCTTTTTTAGGACAAGGTCGGCAGAAACCCTGGTGGAAGATGAGGACGCCGCGCCCTCAAGCCAACCCAGCACCTCTACGTCCACCCACACGTGTCAAGGATTGCCGGTAACCACGGAGGCGAGGCGGTCTGGTTCTCTCTTTTCTCTTTGTCTAACCTCACATGTTGGTGGGCGCCTTCGGTTCTTTTTGGGTGCATGGGGTGATATTACTGGTGATGAGTATGTGTTACAAAATATTCAAGGTCATAAAATTGAGTTTCTTAATGGGGACATTCCTCCATCCCAGCACAGGCCTGGTCGAACATTTAAATTGTCTGCTGCAGAACAGGCAGCAGGCTATAAGGAAATTTTGAGGCTAGAACAGAAGGGAGTGATAGAGAAAACGGTTCATGAGCCAGTTGAATTTGTTTCTAATATATTCACTCGACCCAAGAAGGATGGAGGCTGTCAAGTCATCATTGACCTGACTCGTTTAAATACTATTGTAACATATACTCATTTCAAAATGGACACTTTTGAAACAGCCAAATCATTGATTTCACATGGTTGCTTTATGGCATGCATTGATTTACAAGATGCGTACTATACTGTATCCATTCAAAAATGTTATAGGAGGTTTCTGAAATTTATCCGGGTGGGTCAACTCTGGCAATATAGGGCTTTGCCAAACGGGCTTACCACAGCCCCTAGATTATTCACTAAATTGGTGAAGCCAATTATGGCTTATTTACGACAACGACATCATATAGTAATGGCCTATTTAGATGATATCTTAATTGTCGGCCACACCCTGGAATTGGCTCAACAGGGTGTTGCAGCTGCTGTCAATATATTTCAGCAGCTGGGGTTCATTGTCCATCCAGCCAAATCAAAGTTCTGCCCCTCCCATGTAATTCATTATCTGGGGTTTACGGTGGACTCTATTCACATGAGGGTCACCATTCCAACTAATAAGGTTGAGGAGGTCACCCAGGTGTGTCAAGGTTTAATCAGCGCTAGTATACCATCGATTCGACATACAGCTACAGTAATTGGCAAGCTTGTAGCATTGTTTCCAGCAGCCCGATATGGGCCTTTGCATTATCAGAATTTGCAAAGGGCCAAGATCGCTGCGTTAAGACAGCACGCTGGTCATTATGATCGACCAATGCAGCTGCCGCCCGAAGCGAAGGATGAGTTACGATGGTGGGTGCGTCACATTAGTAACTCATTTAAGCCTATTATTGAGGCTAATCCGGTGGTATACTTGCAAACTGATGCGAGCTCTTATGGCTGGGGAGCTACGGATCATTACTCTAGTTGCGGGGGCAGATGGGATACCCTTGAGGCTACTATGTTGTTGTCTCAAGGGATAAACTATTTGGAGCTACTTGCAGCATTCCACGGACTTCGTGCTTATTGTTCCAAGGTTTTTGGAGCACATGTCCGTCTCCAAATAGACAACACCACTGCGGTGGCTTATATAAACCATATGTGCGGTACCAGGTCAGTTTCATGTGATAAATTGGCTAACTCAATTTGGCTCTGGTGTGTTCATAGAGACATTTGGATTTCAGCTACCTATTTGCCAGGTGAGCTTAATACTGTGGCGGACACCAGGTCACGCAAGTTTAATGACAATATTGAATGGATGTTGCATCCTGAAATTTTTGCCAAAGTCACAGCCAAATTTGGGAAACCGGATATTGACCTTTTTGCGTCACGGTTGAACCATCAGGTACCAACATACGTCTCGTGGGAACCAGATCCTGGGGCTATGGCGCTAGATGCATTCTCGCTGGACTGGGGGAATTGGTTTTTCTATGCATTCCCCCCGTTTTGCCTCATCAGTCGGGTATTACGAAAGATTCAGATGGATGCAGCCAAGGGCATCCTTATTATACCCGACTGGCCTACACAGCCGTGGTATCCGGTGGTCTTTGACATGCTCAGTGAGCCTTGGGTCCTTTTGAAGGGTTGCCCAGAATTGGTTACTCACCCTGTCTCAGGGGAGCCACATCCCTGCCATGGCTATTTAAATTTGTTGGCTTGCAGGTTTTGAACAGGCCGTTAGTCCAATACGGCCTCTCAACTCGGACCATGGATACCATTGGGGCGTCGTGTCGAGAGTCCACACGGCGAAGATACCGCTCACATATCAAGAAGTGGGAAGCCTACTGCAGCCGCTCTCGTATCACGTACGATGACGTGACTATAACCGACGTCCTGGAATTCCTCGCGGGGTTGCACCATGATGAGCACTTAAGTTACAGTGCCATCAACAGCGCCAGGAGCGCGCAGTCATTCTACCTCAAGATTGAGGTGGGATCCAACAGGCTAGTGTCCAGACTCATGCGGGGTATATTCAATATGAATCCGCCTACACCACGCTACAATATCACCTGGGATGTCAGGGACGTATTAACCCTGCTCAGGACGTGGTCTCCCATGGAAGGGCTCCAGCTGGACAAACTCACCATGAAGCTGGTGATGTTACTAGCGCTGACTTCAGCACAGAGGGTACAGACACTGCATAAACTACGTGTCGACAGAATGATGTCTACCCCTACAGAAGTAGTCTTCTTTGTTGATGAGCTACTAAAGCAGCATAGACCTGGGTGCACAGGGCTGCAGCTGAAGTTCCCGGCATACCCCGCAGATGCTAGGCTGTGTTTAGCCTCACATATCCGTCACTATGTCAAGGTGATGGCATGCATCAGAGGAATGGAGAGATACCTGCTTGTCACTCATAAGAGACCTCATCATCGAGTGACAGTCCAGACGATATCCAGGTGGCTCCGGGTCGTCTTGGGTAAGTCAGGTATCGACACTAATGTGTTCAAGTCTCATTCCACCAGGGCTGCATCGACGTCAGCGGCGAGGATTATGGAGGTGCCTATGGACCATATTCTCGCCACAGCAGGATGGGCTAATGAAGCTGTGTTTCAGCGATTTTATAACAAGCCTGTTGCTGCTCCTCTACAGTTCGCCGAAGCCGTGCTGAATGCAGGTCAAGAACGTGGAGGTGTCCCCGCATGAGGGGTTTTTGATTTGTTGTTAATAAATATGCTCTTGTTTTGCAGTATGAACTATTTGAGCAAGTTTGTTCCTCCCATCCATCCCTGCTAGTGGTGTGTCAGCATGGACGTGGTCCAGGGCGTGTAATCACAGAAGCTTTGAAGTCTTCACAAAGTCACTCACGTGACTCCGAAATGAAATAGTAAGATTGAACGAGAACTTACCAGTTCGAAGGTTGATCGTTATTTCATGAGGAGTCGCAGTGAGGGATTTCGTGCCCTCCACGCCCAACCCTCAATCACCTTCACCTGGTAATTTGAGTCTCTTTCATCTTACTATGCCAAGTCATTTCTGTTACTGGTTTCTGTGATTCCACACCGCTACTTTGAAGAATGTCGAGCATGCGCGCCGGCGGGCTCTTCACGAAATCCCTCACCGCGACTCCTCATGAAATAACGATCAACCTTCGAACTGGTAAGTTCTCGTTCAATCTTACTATTCTCGTGTTAAAGAAGGAACTGCAGATGCTGGAAAATCAAGGGTACACAAAAGGCTGGAGAAACTCAACGGGAGCAGCAGCATCTAAGGAGCGACATTCTTAGCGAGATGGGCAACGTTTCGGGCCAAAACCCTTCTTCAGAGAAATGATTCGCTCCACCCCATCTAAACATATCAGGTGTTTGTACAACTCTATATCCTTTTATTTTTCTCTATCTTCCTGATTTAAACCCCTTATCTGGAGAACATTATAGTTAAAGGTTCCACATTGAGAACACTTATTGTACTTTCCATGGTTCCTCTGTTAAATGTGTGGCAGATGAACAGGAGAAACACTCACACAAATGCAGCATTTGTGCTTGACTTCATAACAAGGATCACATTTCTCGTAACAAGTACCATGTACAAAAACTCAAAAGTAAGAACAAAATATTAAAAACAAGTTGGTAGTCCATCGTTCCAAATAAATTATGGTGGATTGCCAAGACCAGGTATGAATTATCAATGATACTTTCAAGGAATGGTTAGTTGTGATCAAAGTTTGTTTTGGAATGAAAAATACCTCTTCGGAAAGGAAGGCCAAAATGAATCCATCCACTGTAACTTCCAAGATGAACTGAAAAAAAGTTCATCTGAAATGTAATTTCACCTTCTTGAGATGACTTTGAATAGTATCTGCTTCCTTCAGCTTGAATGGTTCTGAGTATACCCTGGTGGTCAATAATTTGTCATTTTCTGATGCTGTTAATTGATCATTTTTCAGGGAGTAATTAATAATTATCTTAAACACACCGAAGCTCACTGTGACTAGGATGGTATTATTTCAAAAGCTCCCACTGGATTCAGAACCTTACACTCCCTGCTTGTTATCATGTCGGCTATAAAATCAGAATCAAGGTCATCTCCTCTCAGCTATATGGTAATCCATTACATGACTGAAGACACAAAGTGTTTAGTTTAGTTCAGTTTAGGGATACAGCGTGCAAACACGCTCTTCGGCCCTCCATCCGCCCCGACCAGCGATCCCCATACACGAGCACTATCCTACACACTAGGGACAATTTTTACCGAAGCCAATTAACCTACGAACCTCTATATCTTTGAAATGTATGGAGCACCCTGTCATGGGAAGAATCTACAAACTCTGTATAGACACACCCATAGTCAGGATCAAACCCCGGTCACTGGCGCTGTAAGGCAGCAACTCTACCGCTGTGCCACCATGCCACCCAGTGCTGGAGTAACTCATCAGGTCTAGGGACGTCTGAAGAAGTAAAATAAAGATGGAACAGGATTTTATCAGTCGAGCAGGGCTCTGCTGGCAGACAGTGGATGCGGGAGCGTTATTGGTCGACTCAAGAGATATGAGCAGGCTTAGATATTTGCTTTCTGTGCAGAACAAGGAGAAATTTTCCAAGAGGGAAAACAATACCTTCAATGTCCTGGTGAGGCAGCAGAACGGGAAACGATGTGGCCATGCCAAGAAAGGGAAGGTGATATTGTTGCTGGTATGAGGGCCAGAGGCATAAGAGCTATTGATGAGCCAATTAGTGCCATGAACCATGAAAGTGGTGTCTTACGAGGACATTGTAAAGACATTGAATTAATATTTTAATCCAGTGCCTCAGAGATTCTTGTAAGTTACAAGTTTGGCACAGGCAAGCAGGGACCAGAGAAAACAGTAAGTGAATGTGCAGTCAGGCTAAAGATGCTGACAAAAAGCTGAAATTCCCAGACTGTTTTAGATTGAGTGCTATGGGACTACTTAGTATGTGGACAGGTGAACCTATTCAATATACTGGATCTTTTGAACTTGCTTGCTCTAACATTTATATTTGACTCAAATTGCCCATCTGCTGCAATACTGCTCTGGGTGCCAGAATAGTTTAAACTCTCCCGAGTAGCACCAGCATATTTCCCCATTAGGACACCAGTCCACTTCTAGTTCAGTCCAGCTAGCCTGCACGTGAATGGGAGAATCTGGGAGGAGTTAATAAGAATTTGGGAAGAATATTGAGGCGGCACAGTGGCAGAGTTGTTGTCTTACAGCACCAGCGACCCGTGTTTGACCCTGACCACGAGTGCTATCTGTACGAAGTTTGTACGTTCTCCTTGTGATCTGCGTGGGTTTTCTCCTGATCCTCCCACACTCCAAAGATGTACAGGTTTGTAGGCTCATTGGCTTTGGTAAAATTGCAAATTGTTCCTAGTGAGTGCAGGGGATGCTAGTATACGGGGATCCCTGGTCGTGTGGACTCGGTGGGCTGAAGGGCCTGATTCTGTGCTGTATCTCTAACTAAGCTATGCTATGAATGAATGAATGAAAACTTTAATGTCACAAGTTACAGTGAAATTCTTTGGTTGCATACCTTACAAAGTTACAAATCTTTACCCCTCCACCCCCCACCTCTCTAGTTCCCCCTTTGTGTATTTTCTCCCTCCCTCAGTGCGGTTCGTCATTTCTTCCTTCCCTCGGCAGTGTGATGTCCTTACTTCACGTGTCCGTCTCTGCTGGATCCTCTCCTGAGGCCTCCATGGTGCCGGCCCGGCCTCAGCCACAGGCTTCGTCGACTCACGCCATGCGGGCTCTGATCTCGGCCTCATGCTCTTCCAACCCAGACTCCATCAGCCGCAGGTTCTGACCTAGCCCACGGGCTAAGATAAACATAAAAATCTTATTTATGTAGGATTATTGCAAATATAAGATGGTCAATGCAGACTTGGTGGGCTGAAGGGCATGTTACATGCTTGAGAAAATATATACTACCTGACCCACTGAGTTACTCATATAGGAAGACACAAAATACTGCAGTAACTCAGCAGGGTAGGCAGTGTCTCTGAAGAACATGGATAGGTGACGCTTCTGGTCAAGACCCTTCCTCAAACCGACTGTAAAGGGAGGAGAAGGTGGGAGAGAGGAGGGGCAAGGCTAAGCCTGGCAGATAATAGGGATATGTCTGTAATGTACTCCAGCAATTTGTGTTTCTTTTGTAAACCAGCATCTGCTTCTGAAGGAAATGCAATGCAGTGGGCACACATTTAAAAGCTAAGAGCCCCGTGTGATTTGACTTTTGTTATGTTGTACTAGCTACTGTTGTTAACTGCAGTTTAATAAGCTTCAATAAATAAATTTCATTAGTTGCACATTTTCTGTTATTTCCATGTTAATCATTAGCACAGCAGACCTTTACTATTGAGGCTTGTGACACATTTTAAATGAAAGGTCCCATGCTGGAGGTCCTGACCATGGCTGACATAAAGCTAAGGGGGACAGTACAAAGATATCTGCTCTCGCAACTCAGCAAGTTATGGAACTGCCCAGGGACACGGAGCACAGCTGGAGAAGCACAGAACATGCTGACACAATACTGCAGAAAACCAATAATGTTCTGTGGAACCGCTGGGTGGCTATTAGTACCTTCCTGCCCCAGAAAGAAACAAGGATTTAGTTATTTGTTTCATCATCTCATTAAAAACACCCATTAAAATCCTATTCCAAATGTGCCAAGAACAGGATATTTAAATAGACAAGCATTAAGGACTTAAAATGTAAAACAGCAAAATAAAAAAAGAATATTAATGACACTATTGTTTGTAGCTTTTCAGCAACCAATTAAGCTGTTTTAAAAGTAGAAACTAGGAACTGCGGCTGATGGTGTCTTCTTCCTGCGTATGGCGTGCACAGACTAAAGCTGTAGGACAACTTGTTCTACTTAATCTTATTTGATTGTGTATGCCAGGTTGATTGCATTCGTTGAAACAGGGTGGACCATGTGAAGGTTGTAATCTTCCACCCCAGCTGATGGTGACAAGGGTTTTGTGGAGAAGGAAGGAGAATGAGCTTAGGAGAGAGAGATAGATTAGCCATGATTGAATGATGGAGTAGATTTCATGGGCCAAATGGCCTAATTCTGCTCCTATCACTTATGACCTTACGGTTTACAAAGGAAGACACAAAGTGCTGGAGTAATTCAACGGATCATGCAGCATCTGCTGTGAACAGGTGGTGTTTTCAGACTGATTGAGGGGTTGGGGTGGGGAAGAGAGGTGTGGCAAGACAAAATGTGGCAGGTAATAAGTTGAGGGTTTTTTCTTAAGATGGACAAAGGCCAGAGATGAAAAGACAGAAGGTGTGACACAAAAGGATTAAAGAGTTGTGGATTGAGGCCAGAGGTGGAAAGAGAGGGGAGAAGTAAATGCAAGTCCAGGTGGGGCACTAAACAAAGGGGGATGGGGAGAAGGCAGGGAGGGAGTGTCATTTGTCCTATATCTCTCTACATCACTGTCTATTTCTCTCATTTCCCTTTCCCCTGACTCTCAATCTGAAGAAGGGTCTCGTACCGAAATGCCACCTATTCTTTTTCTCCAGTGATGCTGTCTGACCCGCAGTGTTACTCCAGCTTTTTGTGGCTATCTTTGGTTTAAATCAGCATCTGCAGTTACTTCCTGCACAATTCTCTGTGATACAAGTGAGCCGAGGCTTAGTAAATCATATAAAAACGTTTTTAAAATCTAGCGGCTTGAAATGAATCTAACGTTCAGATTATTCAAGAGTTTAGAAAATAGAGGTGGTAAATGTTGATCTTTTCCTGCAAAGGTCTATAAAATGAACGAAGCTGCGAAGAAAATTACTTGAATTCAAGTAAGATGGTCAAGATCCCATGTGATGTCAAACAATTCAGAAAAATGGATTTGGAAGAGATTGTTTAAAAACCAGCATTTGCAGTTCATTCCAACATATCTTGTACTGTTCTATGTTCTATGTTGTGTGACTGGCAACTTTCCTTTAAAGTCTTGCCTTTTACATTGCTTACTTGAATGAGCAACGTCTTCTGCAGCTAGTATGCATTAAAATATACAATTGCATCTTGATCCATTGACTGGAAAACACGTTATTTCTTTAATCAAAATCATGTATTCTATTATGACAAATAATATTTACAATACAATAAAACAAAACAGAATCCACCACCATAATACGACAAACAAATACACTAAATAAACTACTATTCAACTATGTTACAATCCTTGTCAAGGATGCCTTCAACCCCCCCGCGGTGCCCAGCGGTCCAGGAAGCTGTTATGTTTGGTGACAAGTGACGTTTGGATGAAAATCATCCATAAAATAGAATGCTTGAGGGCATTGCATTATTGAGGACCTGTGAAAGTTTGAATGCAAATTCTTGGAAGCACAGCATTTTCCCATCTCCGATTCAGATTAGTTTATTGCCATTTACACCAGGGTGCAATGAAATGCCTGGTTCATATGAAGCTCACAACAGAAAATGCAAAACAGCAGAACGGTACAAGGATTGTAGTGAAATCTGAAGTTGTGCATAAAATAACTAAGGTGCATCAATAGAATAACGGGATGAGGTGCAGTAAACAGCACATGGCAGCACCTCTGAGAAGGGCTTGTGCAAGAGGTGATTAGTTCAGGAGTCTGATAGCGGTTGGGAAGAAACTGTTCTTCAATCTAGTATTGATTTGCGAGCTCCCGGAAGGTAGAAAAGAGAAAAGGGAACAGACTAGGTCGCAGGCATCAATGACGACACTTTCAGCCTTCCTGATGCAACACACCATGAAGATGGACAGGTTGGAAGGAAGTGACAAACCTATGGTAGACTGCAATAGATACAAAGTGCTGGAGTAACTCAGCGGGTCAGGATGCTTTTTCTCAGAGGTGCTGCCTGTCCCGCTGAGTTAATCCAGCACTTTGGTCCATATCTTTGTGTCTATCTTTGGTATAAACCAGCATCTGAAGTTTCTTGTTTCTACAACAATGGACAGGGTTGTGTTCACCACTCTCTGCAGGTTCAAACAGTTAAGAGCAGAGCAATTGTCATTCCAGGCTGTGATAATCTTGTCAGAATACTCTCTGTAGAAGTTTGAGAAAAGGCTTGTGCACATGCCAAATCTTCTCTGATACCACATAAAGTTAAATACACTGGTTAGGTGGTTGGTGATACAGAAGCCTGGGACCTTGAAGCTGTCGACCATCTCTACAGCAGCTCTGTTGATGAGGCCAGGGTTATGTTCATCCCTTCACCTACCACCCCCTCCCGCCCCAACCTTTCTGCTTTCTTGGGCCAACAGCCAACTCTTTTGCCTTGTGGAATTTAAGGGTGAGGTTGTTATTCTGACACTTTAGCCTTTACTTTATGGTACAGCATGGAAACAGGTCCTTTGGGCCACCAAATATGTGCCGACCAGCTATCACAGTAACACAATCCTGCACATCAGGGACAATTTTACTAATTTTTACTGTAGTCAACCTACAAACTTGTATGTCATTGGAATTTGGGAGGAAACCAGAGCACCCAGGGAAGACCCACACAGTCACAGAGAGAACATACAAACTCCGTACAAACAGCACCCACAGTCATGATCAAACCCGGGTCTCTGGCGCTGTAAAGGAAGTAACACTGCCTGTCCCGCTGAGTAACTCCAGCATTTTGTGGTCTACCTTCGATTTAAACCAGCATCTGCAGTTCTTTCCTACACACTACCCCTGTGTTACTGTGCTGCTCATTAACACCTTGACACAAAGCTCCCCGTCTCTTTCCTGCACTCATTCTCATCATTGTTGGCAGTGTAGCTGATAACAGTGGTATCATTAACGTACTGAAAGATCAATTTGATCCTGTACTTGGCCACACGGTTATAGGTTATACAGGGAGATGAGCAGGAGACTGAGCATGCAACCCTGAGGAGCAGCAGAGTTGAGGGTCAGTTTGGAGGAAAACTGATGGCCAATTCTAATTGTCTGCGTTCTGCCAGTCAGGATGTTTCGAAGCTGGGATTTATAATGATTCACATAATCGGAACAAAACGGTTTATAAAAGAGTCTTCAAAAAGAGTCAAAGTCACCCAAATCATTTTGCTGGATTTCCAGATTGAAAAAGATTGAGAAAAATCCTTCAGGAGGATGTTGTCAGGATTTTTATGAGGATGTGGCCAGGACTTTATGAGAATGTTGCCAGGGCCAGAGGGTCTGTGCTATAGGAAGGGATTAGGAAGGAAGAGTGCAGAGGAGGTAGTTGAGGCATGGACTATCCCAATAGGCTCTTGCTTTTCTTTAATAAACATCAGGCTGGCATACATTATGTGCTGATTTAATCTTAGGAACAAATCATGAATAGTTTTCCCATCTCAATTATCAAACCATCCTGCTGCATTGTGAATCATGGTGACCAGCATTGGGGCTGATCCTTGAACCTACAGGATGCACGCTTTGTCCTTCATGATGATCGCAACTATTGAACTACCGGCTCGCCAATTTTTGATGGGTCTCCCCTTTTTCAGATCACTTAATTATATTCAAGTTAACTTCCATGGTGATAGTTCTCCATTTCCTAGATGTGCAGGGCAGCATAGCAACTGGTAGAGCTGCTGCCTCACAGCATCAGAGACCCGCTTCGATCTTGACTGCGGTGCTGTCTGGGTGAAGCTTGTGCGTTCTCCCTGTGACCGTGCGGGATTTCTCTGGGTGCTTCGGTTTCCTCCCACATTCCCAATACGTTAATTAATTGGCTTCTGTAAATCACAGTAAGCTCAGTCTGTAAGAACTAGTGTACAGGAGTTCAATGGTACGGCGTGAACTCTGTGGGTCAAAAGGCCTGCACCATGCTGTATTTAGTTTAGTTTAGAGATACAGCGTGGAACAGGCCCTTCAGCCCACCGAGTCCGCTCCAAAGAGTGATCCCCATTCATTAACAATATCCTACATGCATTTGGGACAACTTTATATTATACCAAGCCAATTAACCTACAAACCTGTATGTCTTTGGAGTGTGGGGGGAAACTGAAGATCTCAGAGAAAACCCACGCAGGTCACGGGGAGAACGTACAAACTTCGTACAGACAGCACTACTGCTCCGTAAGGCAGTAGATCTACCGCTACACCACCGTGCCGCCCTAAACTAAATCTCTAAACTGTACCTCTAAACTAAACTGCCATCACATGTACCATTACTTTACTTTTGAAAACACTGGTATGGCAGAATAATGTAAGAAATATACAATGCAGTAGTGTTTGTACAGGATCACAAACATTGCTCCCCACTATGATTCTCGCAAGATTACTGGCATTTGTGAGGAAGGTTCGAGTTGCATTGCAATCAAGTGCTCTCATTCACCCAGGGCACAAGGTGAACTATTTCTACCATTTGCAGGAACGAGCCTATGTATGGATGTCTGATATTGAATGTATGGGACCCTGTTTGTTTGTTGAGGTGTCCATAAGTTGTGTGTTCGTAAACCCGGGGAAGGCCTGCCAATGTGAAAAAGTGACTAGAAACTGTTACATTTGTGAATGGTGTGCTCTAATGAGTTTTCTCTGTGGTACATGTTGAGGAGAAATACTATCACTTGAACGCACTTCGAGAGCTGAAAATTCCCACCCACACAAATCCTTGAACCTGTTCCTCAGATGGCAAAGAGGTACCATTGCACCCAGGTATAAGATGTTGCACTGGCCCAGATGGTGAGGGCTCGTTATTCATTGAAGCTGCCAGGCAAAACTAAATTAATGCTGCTGTGATCTTTTTGGACTGGAGCCCATGCTCTCAAACATCAAAGCATATTCACACTTAAACATCAAAGCAGATCCTCATACGCATCCTGATATTACTTAAAGCACCGAAGGACACATTTATTTAAAGATAGACACAAAATGCTGGAATAACTCAACGGGTTATGCAGCATCTCTGGAGGAAAGGGATTGGTGACATTTCGGGTTGGACCTGTCCTCAGATGGCAAGACAGATCCTGACCCGAAATGTCACCTATCCTTTTCCTCCAGAGATTCGGCCTGACCCGCTGAGCTACTCCAGCACTTTGTGCCTTTCTTTATTATACACCAGCATCTGCCTTTCTTTATTTCAACAAATTGATTTACTTTGCTTCATATGCCATATTGACATGAAGGGTCATTTTCAACTTAGAATGACGCACAAAACTGTAATCACTGGAAAGAAAAAGCAGATTTTGTTAATGGCATGTCGTAAGATCATAAGGTTATAAGTGATGGGAGCAGAATTAAACCATTCGGCCCATCATGTCTACTCTGCATTCAATCATGGCTGATCTATGTCTCTCTCCTAACCCCATTCTCCTGCCTTCTCCCCATAACGGATATCCATAAGTCCAACAACATTGCTGATTTTATGCCCTGGTAGTAAATTAAAACTGCCTTCTACCTCATCACCTCCATCTCATCCCAACATTTATCTGTATCTTTTATAATCAGTTCAGTTAGATTTCCTTGAAAAACATATATAAATGTTGATTATCTTTACTGATTATGCAAATAATTATTTTCCAACCATACCTTCAAAAAGAAAACTTTACAATCCCAGACAGCATATTTGAAATTCTGTCACAATATTTAGTTTAGTTTACTTTAGCAATACACCATGGAAACAGGCCCTTCAGCCCACCGAGTCCACACCAACCAGCGATCCCCACACAACATTAACACAATCCCATACACACTCGGGACAATTTACACTCATTCCAAGCCCATTTACCTACTTATCTGTACGTCTTTGTGGGAGGAAACCTACAATCTCAAAGAAAACCCATGTGGTCACAGGGAGAACGTATAAACTTCATACAGACAGCACCCTTAGTCAGGATCAAACTTGGTTCTTCGGTGCTGTAAGCGCTGTAAGGCAGCAACTCTATCGGTTGCACCACCATGCCGCACTGGACATTCAATTTAACATTTAATCTCAAGTTACATTGAAATTTGTGTTGGAGCTCTAGGAATATCTATTTAATTCTAGTTTAGTTTATTATTATTATTGTCATCTGTTCTGAGATATATTGAAACAAACAGTCAGCAACAAAACTATACATGATTACAATCAAGCCATCCGCAGTATACAGATTTAGGATAAAGGGTATAACATTTAGTGCATAATAAAATTCAGTAAAGTCGGATTAAAGATTGTTTGAAGGTCTCCAATGAGGTAGATGATATGACTACTCTCAAGTTGCTGATGGTGATGTGTTGGCCATAAATGTATTGGCACTCTCTCTATTACCCATTGAAGGAAGCCCTATGTTTGTACAAACTATGCACCATTAAAAGCACCCATCGTGTCCGCTGGAAATAAACTCTTGTTTTGTTGATTTGATTGAACTTTCTGAAGGAAAGTCAGTGGATGATGAGAGCAAGCTAAATGGGAGAAAGTTAGTGGATGATGAGGTTGGATCAGGCTTTCTGGAATTTTGGAGAGTTTTTGATCAGCTGCCTCTCAATGCAAATGAAAGCTAATAAAATACTCCAGTACATGCCACAGGGAGCATCATTATTGTCCATTGATCTATTTAAAGACTGGTTGCTGTCTGTCTTACTGGGATCAGTCTGGAGCTTTTACTTATCTACATTTAATGAGAGAAGCGAGGTGTTGAGGGAATCATTGGGATAATATATTTTTTCTACAGCAGTTGTTCATAGTACAAATTAATATACTGTCTTACAAAATATGTATGAGATCAATTGCTTCCCATTATTATTCACAGACAGAATATCTCTAAGGATTTCACTGATATTCTGAGTATCTCAGGATATTCCAGGCACTTAACTCATCCCAGATGTGAGAAAACGCAAGGGACAAAGGACTAAATTAACTTTTATTTCATTGAATTAGAATTGAATCTAATTGCGGAAGGATTTAGTGCAATGTATTACACATTCATAAAGGGAAAAAAACTTAAATTGTGTACTATTTAGCACAGAGGAAATTCTTTAAAAAATATTTTCTTCAAGGATTCCCTGGGGTAAAAAAATGATCCTCAATCAGCTTCACTGGATGCACAACGTTTGATTCACGTTGTTGTTCACTTCAGAAAAATGGTTTCAATGAAGTCAATGGATTGCTAATGGGGACGTTTATAGCTCAGTTACTGATGCTGATAGCTCCCAGGCCAGAGGTAGGAGCAGAAAAGTGAAGTGGGAAGAATTGTACTCTGAGTTATTGCATCAACATGCATTCCCCATCTGGAATATAATTCAAACCTTGTGACAAAAACCTGAAGAGCCTACATTTGTTGCTATAAGCACTTGAAGGTTTTTATCTAGACTTTACCAACAATTGCTGATCCAGTTCTTTATCTTGGAGAAAAAAGCATAAAGTCATGAAAGTTAAGCAGGTCAGACAACAGTATATGGAGAAAGAAACAGAATGATAATTTCACGTTGCACAGAGGATGAAGATGGGTCTCTCAGTCAATCCCAGCATATGACACAATTCCATTGTCAATCATTTCTGTAATTTCAAAATAATTTAGAATGAACAAAATCATATATCCATTCGTAACGAAATGGTTTATAATATTTGATGTTCTTTAGAACTTCCATAAAGAATCGCTACTGCCTGCATTTAGAAGATGTATCAATCATTGGTCCAGTTTAATGTAAATAGGGATCTCGGGGTCCAAGTCCAGAGCACCCTGAGAGATAGAGTGATGAAGAAGGCAGACACAAAATGCTAGAGTAACTCAGCGGGACAGGCAGCATCTCTGGAGAGAAGGAATGGGTTACATTTCGGGTCGAGACCCTTCTTCAGTCTGAACTCAGGGCGTGGATAGATACAGTACCTGTGACTGTACGTTGTGGCTATTATATGAACCTGTTTAAGAGTGAGACAGATCTGGCATCTTAAAGTTTAAGGGTACAGATGCTATAAGAATGATAGAGACAGGGGTAAATGACGAGAGGGTGTTGCTTTATTGATTAAGGAGGATGTCACGGCAGTGGTCAGAGATGACATTATAGAAGGTTCATCCAGTGAAGCTACTATATATGGAGGAGCTGAGAAATAGGAAAGTGATGATCACCTTGTTGGGAAGCTCCCAAATAGTTAACGGGCACTCAAATTGTTATTCGGAAGAGCAAATATGCCAGGAGATTGCAGGCAGCTTCAGAACTAATAAGGTTGTCATGGTAAGAGGTTTCAGCTTTTCCAATTTTGACTGGGAATGCCATAGTTCAAAACGATTAGATGGGGCAGAATTTGTCAAATATGTTCAGAAAAGTTTCCTCAGGGAATATGTAGAGGGCCCTCCCTGGGAGAGGGCAACACTTAATGTAGTCATAGGACATTGGGACAGGCAAGTTCTGAAGTATGCACACATGAGCCTTTTGGGACCAGCGAACACTGTTCTATTAGGTTTAAGATAGTCAAGGATAAAGACAGGATTGGCCCACGTTAAAATTCTTAAATGGGGCAAGGCCAACTTTGAAGGTATTGGACAGGAACACTGATTAGAGCAAGTTGCTTGCAGGAAAAGAAATGTCCGGAAAGTGGGATATTTATAAACGTGTGCTGACAAGTGTCCAGGACATGCACGTTCCTGTTAGAGTGAAGGGTAAGGCAGATGAACGTAAGGAAGCTTGGATGACGAGAGAAATTGAGGCTCCGGTCAAGAGTAAGGTGGAGCCTTGGGACAGGTATAAGCGACTGTGATCAAGTGTATCCCTGGAATAGTTTTGGAAACTGAGTAGCATGCTAAAAAGGAAATCAGGATGGCAAAAAGAGGACAGAGAATGCTCTTGCAGATGATATTAAGAATAATCCCAAAATACTTTATGAGTAGATGATCGTCAAAAATCTCAGCAGGATCTTGATCAGTTGGGCAGGTGGGCTGAAGAATGGTTGATGGAATTTTGTACAGAGGTGTTTCCATTTGGGAAGTCCAATATGGGCAGATCCTACACAGTTAATGGTAGGGCTCAGTAGATGTTGTAGAGCAGAGGGATCTAGGAATGTGGGTAGATAGTTCTTTGAAAGTGGCATCACAGGTAGATAGGGTGGTCAAGAAGGCTTTCGGCACATTGGTCTTCATCAGGTACACAATCATTGATGAATAAATCAGGTAAACACACAGAGTTTCTTGCCCAGAGAAGACAAATTGATAACCGGTTTAAGTTGAGAATAGATTTCAGGTTAGTGGGGGAAAATGTAATAAGAACCTGAGGTGTAACGTTTTACACAAAGATGGTGGGTGTATGGAACGAGCTGCCAGAGCAGATAGTTGGGCAGGTACTATTGCAATGTTTAAAAAACATTTGTACAGGTACATGGATTGGATGGGTTTAGAGGGATATGGGCCAAATGCAGGCAGGTGGGACTACAACAGATGGGGCATTTATGTTGGCATGTGAAAATTGGGTTGAGGGGCCTGTTTCCACGCTGCATGACATTATGACTAAATCACAAAACACTTTACACAGAGAATGGTGGGTGCTTAGAATGCACTGCCACGTGTTGTGATGGATGCAGATAGGATAATGGCTTTCAAGAGACTTTTAGAAAGGCCATGGATATGCAGGAAGGGCTATTCCTGTGCTGTACTCCACTGCAATCTATGTTCTGTGTTTTGTCACACATGGTGTAGCTTTACTAGACCAATGGTTGATACATTTATTTTTGTTTATCCTCATCTTACCTTACTGTTATTTTTATTTTATCGGTGTGTTTTTTTTGGATGCTTACCTAAGAAGGAAATGTTGTTCAAATTCCAGCTTACCTCATCAGCGGTAGCAAAAATAGAAATTAATAAGATATCACACCTTGCTTTTCCTTTGGAAAATGCTGGACTACATGATAGCATAATAAAACTTATGATTACCACTAAATTAATTTTGATATCCTCTGACTGGCAGAAAATATCTCCTGACATTACATTGATGTAAAACTATGTTGATAAGAAACTTGGAAGTACTTACTTACTGAGACTGTGGATGGAAAATTTCACAGACTGCTAGGTTTACCTTCTGAGCAAACTTCCTTTATTACAACGTAACAGGGGAGTTATTCGTCTTGGAATGAATCCTCACTGATCCAAAGTTTTGAATGTTTTTGTACAATTCACACCTATTTTCCCCCACCCAACACCCTCTCATCTCTACCACACATGCTCAGTGACGACATGGAGCTAGGCAAGTGGTACACAGCATCAGGTTTCAAATACAGTTGTCTGCCAGAACCTTTGTAATATTGGCATCTTGTAGGGAGTAATTATTATTGTAACATATTGAATAATAAATAGGATACCATGTTGCTCCCCATAAACGGAGTTGGATGAAAATGTCGTTTAGATCAGAACACAGAAAGGGCAGAATGACGGGCACTTTTTTTCATTCGGACTGGTGTTGTGGGTGATTGTGGCAAGGCCAGCACATTCACCCTCTCTCATTGCCTGAAATGGACTGGTGAACTGCCACCTAGAAATGCTATGGTCCATGTGTGAAAGGCACTCTTTCAGAGATGATAGACCAGGGTATGGACCCAAGATTTTAATGTGAGCAGTGACCAACAATATCTTACATTGTCAAGACGCTGGTGCATTCATTGGTAGGATGATGAGGGAATAGGGAACATAGGGCCTGATGCTCCCATTCATTTCCCTCCTCTTCTCACTGTACCCCACACCGGTGCACACCTAGTTCTCCCAATTTCTTGCTCGCTTTTCCCCTCCCCTCCCCTCCCTCCATTCCCTTACCCCACCCCACCAGCCTGTCCCTTTCCACCTCTATCCCATTCTCTTTCATTGGGAAAGAAATCTATCTATCCTTAACCTCTATCCTTAACTTACAACTTTTTCATCTATGTCCTTTGCCCACTCACTGGCCAAAACCCCCCTCCCTCACCATCTGTTTCCTCCTAGCACTTGCCAGACTTTGTTTCACTTGCGCCTCTTTTCCATCTTTCTCGGACCTACTACAATCAGTCATAAGGAAGAATCCCAACCAGAAATATCACTTATCCATGTCCTCCAGAGATGCTGCCTGACCCATTAAGTTACTCAAGCCCTTTGTTTTTTTTGTAAATTAGCATTTAAGGCACCATGTTCCTCAATTTGGGATGATTAACAGCTCTGGGCAGGGTCTGGCCAATAAACTTTTAACAATCAATAAACAAATGTTTAAAATGGGTCCATTAATAATTGAATACTCTGCCATTTATATGAAAATATTATATGATGGCAAGTTTTTTTCTTTATTTAAATTACTCAAATATAATTTAATTATTGGGAAATTAATTAATGCTGAGAACTACCATACAGTCTAAATTAACTTTAACAACTGTGAGAAATTAATAGGAGCAATTAAAGTAATTACATAAAAGGGATAGATTTCTCCTACTGCTAAACTGTATTAGTCATTCCTATCCAGCTGATTAGTCTTATTCCACTAACACATCTATGACTTAGAAACTGTAATACCTTTAAATATTAGTACTTAATACAAATACTTAAATATATAATCATTAACATACATTTTATAGTTTACAAATGTATGTATCTGTACTAGGTCACTGACACCAAAATTAATTAATTTGAGTCGATTTTTTCATTGGAGTTGGAAACCTTTGCATCATCCAGAGATTGAAGGATACAAGCTGATTATTTTGCAATGGATGAATTATTGCTGGAATTGGAAGACACATTCTTCACCATTGGACTGTGTTAAACAATTCTGTAAATGCTCATTCTAAGCACACACAAAAACCATCAGGAATAGATGGCATGAGTTGAGAAACAATAGATCATATCTCACTACTTTGCTGGAATTCTTTTAAGTACATCAGTAAGTTAGGGATGGGTGTTGTCCAGTGCATTTAGATCACTTAGATCTTCTGGACGCATTTAAGGAAGATTAAGGGTAATGGCACCAATGCGGGGTGGGAGATTGCAACCTTCACGTGGTCCGCCCTGTTTTGACAAATAACCCGGCGTGCACAATCAAATAAGATCAAATAGAACAAGTTGTCCGACAACTTTAAGCTGTGCACGCCATACGCAAGAAGAAGAAGAAGAAGAACAAATGCAAATCAGGTTTGCTCGACCAAAACCCAGAGCAGCAGCAGAAAGCTGTAACCAAAGAATGAAGATGGTGAAACACTGATTTGTGTTTTTGCAGATGGGTCTTCACCAAATAATCTTGCTATTAATGTATTCCTAAAGAATGTGAAATATTTTAAGCAGTCCAAAACATGACCAATCTTTGTGCCTGGGTGACAAAATTAATAGCACTTAAAAGAGCTGAACAAAGTTAGTATTGGGAAAAAAGAGTGGAGTGGTCGACAAAATGCTGGAGAAACTCAGCGGGTGAGGCAGCATCTATGGAGCAAAGGGAATAGGCAATGTTTCGGGTCGAAACCCTTCTTTAGACTGGAGAGATCATTCAGATTCCTGAAATGGCAGTAATGTGGCAAACATGCATGACGCAGATAGGTAATTTCGTAAAGAGCAAACCTAAAGGATCATTTGTGATGCATCGTTTAACACCTGAAGAATAGAAGCAGTGTGAATGCGTGGTTTTGATCACGAGGGAAGATTCTCGTGATAAGCACAGCAATACCATGAAAATACTCTGCAAAATAGTAATGGAGAAGAAATCCCTTCATATTCTAAATGCCACAGGGCCACGTAGGGGAGCAGATTTGTAGTCTTGTTACCAATAATACAATACAATACAATACGGTTTTATTTGTCACATTACACATAAGTGCAAGTGAAATGAATTTGCCAGCGGCGGTACAATGATAAAGAACACACAATACACAATAACAATTTAACACAAACATCCACCACAGCATTCATCACTGTGGTGGAAGGCACAAAATTTGGCCAATCCTCCTCCATTTTCCCCCGTGGTCGGGACCTCAACCATCGCAGCCGTCGCTGCGGGCGTCCAGATGAGTAAACAAGGTAAAAGTCCAGGTACGTCCTGAATTGGTGCTTCCCTACCGGAAACCTCGGCTTCAGGTTGGTGTAGGCCGCAGGTCGGCGGTCGAAGATTTAAAGTTCCCGCCGCACCGCAGCCAGAAGCTCCGCAGACCGCAGGGCCGGCGGTTGAAGCTCCCCTCCAGGGGTGATGGTAAGTCCACACCGGACCCGCGGTAGAAGTAGGCCGTGGGCCGGCAGTGGTGGCTTCTTCTTCTCCCAGGTCCCCCACGAGGGATCGCGGGCTGCGGACGCCGCGTCAGCTGAGCTATGCAGACCGTGACTTCAGGCTGCAGGCTGCCGTGGGCCAGCGAAACGGAGCCCTTATATGGAATAATGAAGGGAAAATTATAATACTTTATGATTATAATTCCTTCTTCTTCTTTCGTGTGGCGTGCACAGCCTAAAGTTGTTGGACAACTTGTTCTATTTGATCTTCCATTTGTGCACGCCGAGTTGATTGCATTAGTCGAAACAGGGCAGACCACGTGAAGGTTGCGATCTTCCACCCCATTATAATTCCCATTGAGATGGACAAGATTGTGATCTCTGGAATGACTCTATTTAAGATTGAATAAAGTGTCCTTAAATATTTGTTTTGTGAAATTTTTACCAGATCATTTTGAGACAATTTGCATCTAATTATTTTTTCTAATTGATGAAAATATTACAAAGCTGTAGTCTGTTAGAATCATCCTGTGATTATGGAGGGTGGTGTTTGAGGATGGAGGGAGTCCCAGAATAGTTCTGTGGAAGAAGTCAGTCATGATCCTGATCCTTTGAAAATTATTGGAGGATTTGCAGCATATTCTCCAAGTGGTTATGCATGAAATGTATGAAAGATTATAACAGGATCTAGATGAACTGGGGAAGACCAAAGAATGGCACATCAAATTTGGTCAAGTATGAGAAGTTGCATTTTGGGAAGTTAAACCAGGACAAGATTGCCCAATTGATGGTACATACCTGGATAGCGCTGTGGAGACCAAGGGCTACAGGCATATTGTTTTCTCAGAGTTGTTACACATGTAGACAGAGTGGTGAGGAAGGCAGTTGGTATGCTTGCCTTCATCAGTCAGTTCATTGAGTACAGCACTAAGTACATGCTGCAATGGTACAAGTTGTTGACGAGACGACATTTGGTGTATTGTGCACGGTTTTGGTCATCCATCTGTAGGAAGAATGTCATTATGTTGGAAAGGGTGCAGAAAAGATTCACAAGGATTTCAATGAAGGGCTTGAGTTATAAGGAGAGGCAGGACAGGCTGGGAGTTTTTTCTCAGAAGTGTAGGAGGGGCACAGAATAGGGGAGTCTGAGGCAAGATGGTATAGATTTGGGGAGAGGACAAGGTGTGAAGGGACCTGAGGGACAACTTTATCAAACATACATCTACGGTCCACATGGCAGTTCTGATGACGTGAATTAGACATAAATTATAGGAGCAGAATTAAGCCATTCTGCCTATCGAGTCTACTCTGCTATTCAATCATGGCTGATCTATTTTCCTCTCCTAACCCTTCTCTGGAGGAAAGGAATAGGGGATGTTTCGGGTTGAGATCACTTGATGGCATATTGTGCCTTAAAATAGAGGAAGATGCTTGACCACAATATTTTCTAAGTGCAACTCGGGTGGCACAGTGACACAGCAGCAGAGAAGCTACCTTACAGCGCAGGAGACCTGGATTCAATCTTGACTATGGGTGCTGTCTGTGTGGGTTTTGCATGTTCTCCCTGTGAACATTTGGGTTTTCTTCAAGTGGATGTAATTCGAGGATGTAACAAGCAGTTGATAAGGGAGAACCAGTGTAAAATCTAGACATTCAGAAGGCTTTCGCCAAGGTCCCACATAAGAGATTAGTATACAAACTTAAAGCACACGGTATTGGGGGTTCAGTATTGATGTGGATAGAGAACTGGCTGGCAGACAGGAAGCAAAGGGTAGGAGTAAACGGGTCCTTTTCAGAATGGCAGGCAGTGACTAATGGGGTACCGCAAGGCTCAGTGCTGGGACCCCAGCTATTTACATTATATATTAATGATTTGGATGAGGGAATTGAAGGCAACATCTCCAAGTTTGCGGATGACACGAAGCTGGGGAGTAGTGTTAGCTGTGAGGAGGATGCTAGGAGGCTGCAAGGTGACTTGGATAGGCTGGGTGAGTGGGCAAATGCATGGCAGATGCAGTATAATGTGGATAAATTTGAGGTTATCCACTTTGGTGGCAAAAACAGGAGGGTAGACTATTATCTTAATAATGGCAAATTAGGAAAAGGGGAGATGCAACGAGACCTGGGTGTCATGGTACATCAATCATTGAAAGTAGGCATGCAGGTGCAGCAGGCAGTGAAGAAAGCAAATGGTATGTTAGCATTCATAGCAAAAGGATTTGAGTATAGGAGCGGGGAGGTTCTACTGCAGTTGTACAGGGTTTTGGTGAGACCACACCTGGAGTATTGCGTACAGTTTCGGTCTCCAAATCTGAGAAAATACATTCTTGCCATAGAGGGGGTACAGAGAAGGCTCACCAGACTGAAAGACTGGATAGACTTGGTTTGTACTCGCTATAATTCAGAAGACTGAGGGGAGATCTTATAGAAACTTACAAAATTCTTAAGGGGTTGGATAGGCTAGATGCAGGAAGATGTTGGGGAGGTCCAGAACAAGGGGTCACAGTCTAAGGATAAGGGGGAATTCCTTTAGGACCAAGATGAGGAAAACATTTTTCACACAGAGAGTGGTGAGTCTCTGGAATTCTCTGCCACAGAAGGTAGTTGAGGCCAGTTCATTGGCTATATTTAAAAGGGAGTTAGCTGTGGCCCTGGTGGCTAAACGGATTAGGGGGTATGGAGAGAAGGCAGGTACAGGATACTGAGTTGGACAATCAGCCATGATCATATTGAATGACAGTGCAGGCTGAAAGGGCCGAATGGCCTACTCCTGCACCTATTTTCTATGTTTCTATGTTTCTATGCTCCGGTTTCTTCCCACATTCCAAATGTGTACAGGTGTCTAGGGTTGATTCTGTAAAATGGAAATTGTCCCAAGAGTGTAGGGCAGTGCAAGGGTATGGGGTAATCGCTGGTCAGTGTGGACTCAGTGGGACGCAGGGCCTGTTTCCAAGCTGTATCTCTCAGTCTAAATGGTCTAAAATCAATGGTTCCAAAAACTGGTTGTTGGTCACAGCACCGTCATGAAATATGGAGAGATAAATCATTTCAATTATCAGCTGGACACTTATTATCCTGTGAGTGTTTGTGTAGCACACTAATAATAATCCCAGTGACATCAGCAATTCAAATACAGAAATTACCCACAATATATCAACTGCTGAAGAGCCTGTCCCACTGCGGCGACCTAATTGGCGAGTTTAAAAGAGTTCACCCTCGACTCATACTCGCAGTATAGTCGACACGAGGTACCTAGGAGGTCTTTATAACTCTCCTTCATGCTCGACAGTAGTCCCCGCGTACTCGAGGCCATAGCTAGGCCGCATCATATTTTTCAACATGCTGAAAAATGCCTGTGAGTAAAAAAAGGTCGCTATGAAAAAAATTGATATTTTTTTACTTGTAGGTTTAGTCGAGGTAGGTCATAGTAGGTCGTAAAGCTATCGTAGGGAATCGAAGGCAATCAAAGGTAAAGGGGCTGTCCCACCGCGGCGACCTAATCTGCGAGTTTAGATGAGTTTGCCCTCGACTCAATCTCACAGCATGGTCAACACATGGTCCTAGGAGATCCTATGGGTCACTTGAACTCTCCTTCATGCTCGAGGGAAGTTCCAGAATACTAGTGGCCTCAGCTAGGTCACGGAACATTTTTCAGCACGTTGAAAAATTTTCTGCGAATAAAATTTGGTCGGCATGGTTCTTTTTGACTCGTAGTGCAGTGCACTGGGGTCGCTATTTAGTTACAGGCAGTCGATGGCAGCCGTAAGCAATCTCCTTCACTGGCCGGGCATTTCGATTGGCTCATAGGAGTTTTCAGGCCAGGGAAAACCGACTGGTAGGTAAAATGCCTGCTAAACTTTATTATACTTCTTAAAAGTGTTTCCACTCCTTCTCAACCCCTCCTCTCCCCCCTCTCTCCTCTCTCCTCTCTCCTCCTCTCTTCCCCTCTCTCCCCCTCTCGCCCCTTCTCTCCCCTTCTCTCTCTCTCTCTCCCCCCGTGTTCTCTACAGGACTTACCGTACACTGTGGCAGCCGTTTACCTTCCTCTTCATCGCGGGTGTGAATTTCAGACAGCGCTTCCCGCTTTCCCTGGCCCCCGCCTTTGCGATGTGTGTGTGTGTGTCTGTGTGTGTACGGTCGGTCGATCCAGCTCGAGGTTTTCCAAGCGGGTGCCCTCGAGCTTGAAGATCGAAGGCATGCTTCTTAACGCACGGATTGGGTCGCCGCAGTGGGACAGCCCCTTAAGATTAAGGCGACGATGGAGTGGATGTTCCACTAATGGGAGAGTATATGATCAGAGGTCTTAGCCCAGAATAAAAGGACGTTCTTTTAGGAAGGAGAGGAGGAGAAATGCATTTAGTCAGAGGGTGGTGAATCTGTGCAATTCATTGCCACAGAGGACTGTGGAGGCCAAGTGAGTGGTTATTTTTCAGGCAGAGATAGATAGATTTTTGATTAGTACGGATGTCAGGGGTTGTGGAGAGAGAGGAAAGAGAATGGGGTTCAGAGGGAGAGATAGATCAGCTATGATTGAATGGCGGAGTAATTTGATGGGCTGGATGGCCTAATTCTGCTCCTTTCACATGAATTTTATGAACATTGGTTAATTAGCATTTCCTACTTTATACCCCCTGATGCTTTCAAACCTTTTAATGAATTTAATTATTACGATAATCGCAGGCAACAGACACCTAATAAATATGCAATTTGCTTAACATTGCCATGTTTACTGTTACAGATAGGTTTCCACCTTAACCTGTTGCGACCCTACTTCCTCAACTGTGGCTTAGTGTTTTAGAATCATAGAGTGATACAGTGTGGAAACAGGCCCTTCGGCCCAACTTGCCCACACTGGCCAAAATGTCTCAGCTATACTGGTCCCACCTGCCTGTGCTTGGTCCATATCCCTCCAAACCTGCCTTATCCATGTACCTGTCTAACTGTTTCTTAAACAATGCGATAGTCCCAGCCTCAACTACCGCCTCTGGCAGCTTGTTCCATACACCCACCATCCTTTGTTTGAAAAAGTTACCCCTCAGATTCCTATTAAATATTTTCCCCTTCACCATAAACCTATATTCTCTGGTCCTCGATTCCCTTACTCTGGGAAAGGGACTCTGTGCATCTCCTCGATCTATTCCTCTCATGATTTAGTACACCTCCATAAGATCATCCCTCATCCTCATGTGCTCCGTGGAATAGAGACCCAGCCTAGTCACAAACTCCCACATACAAATCATGCTGACTATCCCTAATCAGCCTTTGTCCATCCAAATGCCTGTATATCTTATCCCTCAGATTGCTCTCTAGTAACTTTCCAACTACAGATGTTAAGTTCCCAGCATTTTTCCATGCAGCCCTTCTTGAAAAGTGGCACAATGTTTGCCACCCTCCAGTCTTCCGGCACCTCTCCTGTATTTAAGGAGTGACTACTCATAAATTTCAACCGGGGTTCCTACAATTTCCTCTCTAGTTTCCTGCAATGCCCTCGGATATATCAGTTCAGGCCTTGGAGATTTTGCTACCTTCATATACGATAGTACCTTCAGTACTTCTTTGACAGTAACACTGACTTCTCTCAAGCCACTTCTGTTGACTGCCCCATGTTCGTCCTACTGTCTTTCTTCTCAGTAAATACAGAGGAGAGATACTCACTGAGGGCCTTGCCCATCTCCTGTGGCTCCACACAGAGGTGACCACTTTGATTCCTGAGGTCCCACTCTCTTTTCCCCCTTATGTATTCATAAAATATGTTGTGCCATTTGTAGGAGGCTCTATATACAGTTTATAACATTATGAGAGGCATAGATGGGGTCGACAGTCAAGTACTTTTTTCCCAAGGTGAAAATGCAGGACTAGAGGGCATAGCTTTAACTTGAGATGTGCAAAATTTAAAGGAGATGTGCAGCACAAGTTTGTTTTTACATAGAGAGTGGTGGCTTTCTGGAATGCAATGCCAGGAAGGTGGTGGAGGCATATATGATAGTGGTGTTTGAGAGGTTTTTGAATAGGCACATAGGGAATGGAAGGACTGGATCACCTGCAAGTAGACAATAGTACTTTAATTTGGCATGTACATTGTGAGCCAAAAGGTCCGTTCCTACACTTTAGTGTTCTATATCTATGTCCAAGCTATGAACTCTTTCATGTTAGCTCTCCTCTCTGTATTGAAGAATGTCAATCCCCATTCTTAGAAACATAGAAACATAGAAAAATAGGTGCAGGAGTAGGCCATTCGGCCCTTCGAGCCTCCACCGCCATTCAATGTGATCATGGCTGATCATCCAACTCAGTATCCCGTACCTGCCTTCTCTCCATATCCCCTGATCCCTTTAGCCACAAGTGTCACATCTAACGCCCTCTTAAATATAGCCAATGAACTGGCCTTAACTACCTTCTGTGGCAGAGAATTCTAGAGACTCACCACTCTCTGTGTAAAGAATGTTTTTCTCATCTCGGTCCTAAAGGAATTCCCCCTTATCCTTAGACTGTGACCCCTTGTTCTGGACTCCCCCAACATCGGGAACAATCTTCCAGCATCTAGCTTGTCCGACCCCTTAAGAATTTTGTAAGTTTCTATAAGATCCCCCCTCAATCTTCTAAATTCCAGCGAGTACAAGCCAAGTCTATCCAGTCTTTCCTCATATGAAAGTCCTGACATCCCAGGATTCTTTTTAATAAGCATACTGAACATGGGCAGTAGAGAGATTTCAATAGAGTTCTATGTCCTCAATTTATTTACCTAACCCCAATTTGAAAATACTTGTCCTCTACTCCTGCTGTCCTACCGAAATTCATACTTTATTTACTGTACCACAAAACTGATTTAAAATCAGTTAACTAAGTTGTTTAAAAAAATGAAATACCTTCAACTGTTTTGGAGAAAAGTTCTTAATCTTGTTACATAATTCAATATAAATAGTTTTGATTCCTGAGATTTTCCTTGTGCCACGTTTATCTACCTATGACTATAAATGAGGACAAAAGCTTATTTACACAGTGCCAGTTATTTAACTTTGGTCCAGTCCATTGAGATTCCTAATGAACTTGTTCATATTGATTTTACTTTACACTTTGTTTGTTGGTATAGAATAGATCTGGCTAATTTAGAAGCGAACTCATCTCTTCTTCCAGAATGATAGCACCCGGGTTTCCCTATCCATTGCAAAAAAGCAAACTGCTGGAGGAACTCAAAAGATCAGGCAGCATCTATTCAGGTAAACTGACAGTCAACGTTGCAGGTTGAGAACCTTCCTTTGGTGCTTTTCCAAATCCGAGGAAGGAACTCACCCTGAAACATTGGCCATCCATTGCCCTTCACAGTTCTTTTTGTTCAAGATTCTAACATCTGCAATGTATTGTATCTCCATTTTAATGCTTAACTCTTTGATCTCGACTGGGGACGCCCACCTTGAAGAAATTCTCCTCCTCTGTGAACTTTGTGTCTCCAACTCTTTCCTTAGACCCGGATGCATTCTTCTTGTTCGGAGATATTCATCAGATCAACATTCTACTTCCCAGAATAACATCCAAATGCCTTTGGGTGGGTGTGAGTATCAGATCAAGTGGCACTGTGCCTTTTCCACTTTGTTCGATAATTGACTACTTTTATTTGGCTATGCAACTGCCTTTGGCTCTCTGAAGGAAAAGAGCACAAGGGTGGCTGACAAAGCTGATTTTCAAAGCTGACACTGTGGGAGTGAAGGAGGTGGTAAAGTAGGAGATAAATGCTCCCAGGGTTTGTAATTCAAAATAGATTGTATGATGAGGGAAAAGTGTAACGTGGGAATTAATTTGAGGCATCCCGTAATCTAAATAATGTCGTTGCTTATTAAATCTGCTATTGCAGCTTAATTTATAGTGGACACACTGTTCTGAAGGATAATTAATTCTTCTGCTAATACTGCTCATTGTTTCAGTTCCTTCTAAGAGAGAGATCTGTGTCCATGAATGTAATCAATGCATTCCATTCAGCCAAGAAAGCATTCTAACTCCTCTACTTCTTCAATACAATAAGGAAGTTGGTATGTCTCCAATGACTCTCCAACTTCTCCTGATGCATTCTATTGGGATGTATCACAGCTTGGTTTGCCAATGACTCTCCAAGACCGCATGAAATAGCAGAGAATAGTAAGATTGAACGAGAACTTACCAGTTCGAAGGTTGATCTTTATTTTATGAGGAGTCGAAGTGAGGGATTTCGTGAAGAGCCCGCCGGCGCGCATGCTCGACATACTTCAAAGTAGCGGCGTGGAATCACAGAATCAACAATAGAAATGACTTCGCATAGTATGATTGAATTGACTAAGATTACCAGATGAAGGTGATTGAGGGTTGGGCGAGGAGGGCACGAAATCCCTCACTTCGACTCCTCATAAAATAAAGATCAACCTTCGAACTGGTAAGTTCTCGTTCAATCTTACTATTTCATTTCGGAGTCACGTGAGTCACGTGTGGCTCCCCTGAGACAGGGTGAGTAACCAATTGTGGGCAACCCTTCAAAAGGACCCAAGGTTCGTTGAGCATGTCAAAGACCACCGGATACCAAGGCTGCGTGGGCCAGTCGGGTATAATAAGGATGCCCTTGGCAGCATCTGCCTGAATCTTTTGCAATACCCGACTGATGAGGCAAAACGGAGGGAAGGCATAGAAAAACCAATTCCCCCAGTCCAGCGAGAATGCATCTAGCGCTATTGCCCCAGGATCTGGTTCCCATGAAACGTAGGCTGGTACCTGATGGTTCAACCGTGACGCAAAAAGGTCAATGTCCGGTTTACCAAATTTGGCTGTGACTTTAGAAAAAATCTCAGGATGCAACATCCATTCAATGTTGTCATTAAATTTGCGTGACCTGGTGTCCGCCACAGTATTAAGCTCACCTGGCAAATAGGTAGCTGAAATCCAAATGTCTCTTTGAACACACCAGAGCCAAATTGAGTTAGCCAATTTGTCACACGAAACTGACCTGGTACCACCCATATGGTTTAAATATGCCACAGCTGTGGTGTTGTCTATTTGGAGACGGACGTGTGCTCCAACAAGCTTGGAACAATATGCACGAAGTCCGTGGAATGCTGCCAGCAACTCCAAATAGTTAATCCCTTGAGTCAACAACATCGATGCCTCAAGGGTGTCCCATCTGCCCCCACAACTAGAGCAATTATCAGTAGCTCCCCAGCCATTGGAGCTTGCATCAGTCTGTATATATACCACCGGATTAGCCTCCCTGACAGGCTTAAATGAGTTGCTAATGTGACACACCCACCATTGCAACTCAGTTATCGCTTCGGCCGGCAGCTGCATTGATCGATCGTAATGACCAGCGTTCCGTTTTAACGCAGTAATTTTAGCTCTTTGCAAATTCTGATAATGCAAAGGTCCATATCGTGCTGCTGGAAACAAAGCCACTAGCTTGCCAATTACTGTGGCTGTATGCCGAATCGATGGTATATTGGTGCCAATTCAATCTCTGCACACCTTAGTGACTTCCTCAATTTTGTTAATTGGTATAGTTATCCTCATGCTCATTGAGTTCACCGTGAACCCTAGGTAATTAATTACCTGGGCAGGGCAGAACTTCGATTTCTCTGGATGGACAATGAATCCTAATTGTTGAAATATATTGACAGCAGCTGCAACACCCTGTTCAGCCAATTGCAGGGTGTGGCCCACAATAAAGACATCATCTAAATAGGCCATAACTATATGATGTCGTTGTCTCAAATAAGCCATGATTGGCTTCACCAATTTAGTGAACAATCTAGGGGCTGTAGTGAGCCCATTAGGCAAAGCCTTATACTGCCAAAGTTGCCCCATCCAGATAAATTTCAAAAACCTTCTATCATATTTCTGGATGGATACTGAATAATATGCATCCCTCAAATCAATGCATGCCATAAAGCAGCCATGAGAAATCAATGATTTGGCTGTTTCAAACGTATCCATTTTAAAATGAGTATATGTTACAAACGTATTCAAACGGGTTAGATCAATAATGACACGACAGCCTCCATCCTTCTTAGGTCTAGTAAATATGTTCGAAACAAATTCGATTGGCTCATGCACCGTTTTCTCAATCCTTCTGTTCCAGACTTAAAATTTCCTTATAACCTGCTGCCTGTTCTGCAGCAGACAATTTGAACGTACGACCAGGCATGTGCTGGGATGGAGGAATGTCGCCATTAATAAACTCAATTTTATGCCCCTGAATATTCCGCAACACATACTCATCACCAGTAAAATTACCCCATGCATCCAAAAACAACCGTAAACGACCACCAACATGGGAAGTTAAACAGAGAGAAAAGAGAGAACCAGACCCCCTCACCTCCGTGGTTACCGGCGGTCCTTGACACGTGTGGGTGGCCGTGGAGGTGCTGGGTTGGCTTGAGGGCGCGGCGTCTTCGATTTCCACAAAGGTCTCTGCCGACCCTGTCCTAAAAAAGACCCTTGGTGCTGGTTCTGGTGCTGTTGTCGTTGTGGAGCTAGAGGGCGAGTCCTCGCCGAGGCACTGGCCGACCTTCGTGAGCGAATGTATGGAGCTTTTGAGCCTGACGGTGTGGGGGCACTCTGAGAAAGCATGATCCCCACCGTTTTGGCTTGTTCGTCAAGCTCTTTGACTCTCTTCGAGAGGTCCTCACCAAAGAGCTGACGGGGCGGCGGCGGCGGCGGTGGTTTGCACAATCCTGCAAACTTCGGGTTGAGTGCTGGGCGGATGCTGTTTTTGCGAAACCCGTTGATTTCGTGCTGGGTCGCGCACAATAAGGCCAGAGCATCTTCCTGGTCCAAATTCAGTTCGTCCCCGTCCACCGACCGCGCAAAGGCGGTAATACCGGCCGTGAGGAGTTTCAGGATCCGCTGCAATTTTAGCTCCTGTTGACGGATAGCCGCACTGATGTTGCCCCATATTGGCGTATTGACCACAGGCACGTTGAGGGAGTTGCAGTTTGATGGAGCCTTGTGACGGCTCATAGCCTGGATGAGGACTTCTTCCTGCAGCACCTGATTATTAAGAAAGTCCACTGTGGCTGCCAGCTTTGTATTTAGAGGAAAACCAGCCGTATGTGGGGCCGCGAATTTGGTCGCCACATCCAAGAGTTCCTCCACTGGCACCTCCAACGGAGGTGGTACGGGATCCACCAGAACCTCCTCCTCGTGCTGCTCCAGGCTGATAGTAGATGTTGGTGAAGACGCCCTGTGCCTGTTGCTGCCCTGCTGTTGTTGACGTTGAAGCAGGAGCTCCAGCAGCCGCTCCATACGGTCAATACGCCCTTCACCCTGAACACTCAGGTGGTCGGAGTCCTCCGGCTCTGAAAAGAAAACCGGGCTCCTGTCATCGGCCCGCACCTCGTCGAGGCCCTGCCGGTGCTGGTAGTTGTCTCTAACAGCCGCCGAGGCGAAACTGCGCGATTCCTGCGCGGGCGTGTTCAACCGCCTCCGTTTAGCGGGAGCTGAAGCCGCTGCCACTAAGGGCACTTGCGGCGAGGTGTCGGCACCAGCCGAAGCATGGCTGCCTGGGGCCCGCGCAGTCTTGCCGGCTGCCCACATCGTGGGCGTTGCCGACGCATGGTCTCGCCCACCCATCCATGGGGGGCTCGGCGACCGTGACGAGACCCGACTCGACCGACCCGTCCCGGCGTCGAGAGTCGGGGTGTGCCGGCTGGACCTCACAGCCGCCCCGGGTCTCGCCCTGGAACCTGACCGCTCCTCCGCGATAGGCAATGCCTTAGCCCTAACAGGGTTAGGCTTCTGGGCTCCTGCCCTCCCCCTTCTCGGAGGGCTGAGTGGAACAGGCCGTGCAACGGCACGTGCCCTGCTCGAGGTCGCCAGCGAGCCCGCTGACGACCTGACTGCCATGGCAGGGTCCCCCTGCTCTGGCGGCACACCACACTCCTCCTCGTCGAACTCCTCCGAGCTGTGGTGTGCTGGCGGATCTGGACCTGTAATCACAGGGCTTACCCACATCTCCGCCTGAGTCCCGGCCTGCGCTGCAGGTACTGCCGATGGTAAAGGCCCCGGAACTGTTGACCGGCGAACTCGTCCTGACGTCCTCCGGCCCTTCGAACTCCCATCCATGTCCTTGCTGCAAGACATAATCAGACAACAAGGACCACCAACTAAAGGTAGAATACTTACCTCCGTGGCCCCTTATGAAGGGCTGGCGAGGAGCGCGCTCCACCGCCAGCCGTCGCAGCAACGCGTTACGACGATATGTCGAGCATGCGCGCCGGCGGGCTCTTCACGAAGTCACTCACGTGACTCCGAAATGAAATTATGGTTGCAGCCCAGTCCAGCACACAAACCTGCTTCCCTGCATCGACTTCACCCTGCCGGAGATGTGATTGTTTTCTGGGTCAAATCTCTGGTTGCTCTGCAGCCTAACATCATGGAGCTGGAGGCCTCGCTCGGAACTGACTTTGAGTCCTAATGCGGGGCGTGGACTTACCATCGGAGCCAATCCCTTGCCTGGGATCGTTCCAACTGTGGCCTGTGGATTTTACCATCGAGAGCTCGCGGTCTCGGGTAGAGGCCCAAGATGTCTCTAACGGCGGCTCCAACGGCGAAGAAGGTCCGATAAGCCCCGACCCGGGGTTCAATCGCTGGCGCGGGAGAGCTGAGATCCCCCTGACGCAGGAGCTTGATCGCCCCAACGCGGAGGGCCCAATCACCGGCTACGGGAGTAAGATCACCCCGTCAACGGAAGGCTCCGCCACAGTGAGGAATGTGGAGGAGTCACTGTGATGAATGTTTTTGTTAAAATGTATTTTCTGTGTTCTGTTGCTTTTTATTTGTATGACTGACTTAGCAAATTAAATTCCTCGTATGTTGCAAAACATACTTGGCTAATAAAGTCTTATTGTATTGTATACTTCACGCTGCCTTGAAAAAGCAACCAATGTATTCTAGGACCATTTACACCCTGGAAACTCCTTCTTCTCCCCATTCCCACTAGGCAAAAGATACAAAAGCTTGAAAACGTGTTCCACCAGATTTAGGGATAGCTTATTTCCTACTGTCATCTGTATAACCTCTGATAAGCTGAGAATTTAGACCCAATCTCCTGACCTACCCCAAAACGATCCTTGCACTTTTCTTAACCTTCAGTTCTTTTGTAACTGTAACACTGTGACACTATATTCTGCACTGGTGTTTTCCTCTGTGCACTACCTGCACAGTATGTACACACAATGTAGTATGTAGTATGTACACACAAAGAACTGCAGATGCTAGTTTATACCAAAGAGAGGCATAAAGTGCTGGACTAACTCAACGGGTCAGGGGCCATCTCTGGAGGTAAAGGATGGGTGACGTTTCAGGTTAGAACCCTTCTTAAGACTGAAAGTAGGAGGTGGGGGTGGGGGGGGGGGGGGGGGGGGTGAAGAGCTCTAGGGCCAATCTGGAGAGGCCACAAATGACCTCAGGTAAGGCGGTGCCTTTCGATACTATGTGCATGGCTAGATTATACTCTTGTTTCGTATGATTTAACTGGATAGCACTCAAACTAAGCTATTTCAATAAACATGATCAAATAAACCAATACCAATGGAAATGCCCCGGGTAATAAATTGAGGAAACTATGGTTCATGTTTGTGGAAGCTGAGGGATGAGGATGGAAGAGTTGAAGTTGTGAAAGTGTGTAATAGAACATCTGAATATGGTGCCAGAAACCAGCTTGACTGTTGTTAGTAGAACGATGGAGTACTGAGTACTTGTGTGTGACTAATGACAGCTTTAGGGGGAAGGAGATGAAGTGGTTCACTAACATTAATCACTCCTGTGAGGTCTTTACTGCACAGGATTCATGTCCTTGAGCCTGACCTCTGCCGTTCAGTCTCTCTCAGAAGTAATTTCCCTTGGGTACAATCATAAGTCTTGGTGGGATCGCGCAGCACTGTTGGAGAAATGGCCAGCTCAGATTTACCATCAGATTTTTGTGCTGATCTGCTGGATAGCTCCAACCACCATTTGCCGTGAATGCAAACCTCTCCTGTAAATGGTGTAAGCCTGGCTGCAGTACTCGTCAGCTAGTGGCAACTGCGACACGACCGTACCCATTTTGGCATGAAGGCAGGCATCACAATGGTCAGCACTGGCTGTCTGCTTTTAGTTTACTTTATAGATACAGCATAGTAACAGGGTCTTCACCCCACCGAGTCGGTGCTGACCAACGATCACACATACACCACAGAGGCAAATAAACCTAGAACCTTGCATGTCTTTGGAACGTGGGAGGTAACAGAAGAATCTACAAACTCCGTACAGATAGCTCCCATGGGCAGGATTGAACCCGGGTCTCTGATGCTGTAAGCCAGCAGCTCTACCACTGTGCTACTGTGCCGCCCTACAATGATTTTGATCTTGAACCACATCTTTTGAAAAAGGTTCTGACTGCCTATCTCAGTTATACCTCATAATTTTAAATACTTCCCTCTGGTCTCCTCTTAGCCTTCGATGCTCCAGAGAAAACAATTCAAGTCCGTCCAACCTCGTGCTCTAGCAATACCTTCTAATCCAGGCAGGTGAACATCTCTGTCATGTTTTTTACAACTCCATCGGGGGTTTTGATGAATATGATCCATGTTAGAACGTAACATTTGGACTGAGATGCGTGGGGTATGCAATTTTTTGTGTTTCCTTCTTCGTTTGGCAGATGCAGGTACACCACCGATTTTCTGGATCACATGGTTCCTGAGCCTTTCTGGATTATCCGTTTTGCCAGACCAACAGAGGTGTCTAACGATATTAAAACGGTCCACCTAGGTTGCTGAGGGGTCAAGATACTGGCTCGTAAAGTCGGTCTCAGAAATCAGCTATGGGAACGGATCTGCTGGCTCCAGCCATGCCTGTGTTCCAGAGCCCTGGCTGCAGGGGGTAAATTTCTGCAGCGCGGAAGTCCCGATGAGGTTGAGATCGGCTGCCTCACCCAGCCTAAGCATCACATTTTTGTGTTTGGGATGGGGGGGGGGGGGGGACTTCATGTGATCCCAAGTAATTTTTAACTGATAAAAGGAGATGCTGGACCAGTTGCCTGAAAATCGTTGGTGGACCTCTATAATTCCCACAAAACAAGCAATGCCACTCAGAAAGCAGATCTCCGATATCACAGTTAGGGCTTTGTGTGTTATGTTGTTGTTGCCTCATTATTTCTCTCGGATGCAGTAGAGATTTATTCGTGGAGCCGTATCTTGGCAAAACATAAGCTGTGCCATCCAGTGTTAAGTTCATTTTTATATTACCTTGGAGTTAGCACAGTTCTGTTTAAGTATCACTCAGGGAATAGATAAAACATGAGGAACATTACACCCATTTATTAACATTTCTTCATAGGGAAAAAATAGCCTATGCGTTTTACTAGTGTCACGGAAGTTTACTTCCTCCCAATTATCATCAAAGATCCTCTTCAACAGAAACAAAAAAATTCCTGAAGTAAAAGACAATTATTCCATTCAATAGCTCAAACCATGTGCTACGTGTCACTGAATGGAACAGATAAAATAATACCAAGAGAAGTACTTCCAGGAAAATATCCATCTCTAGCTGGAGCTGGTTATCAAAAATTGCTGCAGGATCTTGATCAGTTGAACAGGTGGGCTGAGGAATGAAGTTTAATGCAGATAAGTGCAAGGTGTTTTGGGAAGTGCTTTTTGGGAAGTCCAACCAGGGCAGAACCTACACGGTGAATGGCAATGGGTCTGGGAAGTGTTCTGGATCAGAGGGATCCAGGGGTGCAGGTACATCATTCCTTGAAATTGGTGTTATAGATTGATATAGCGGCCAAGAAGTCTTGCAGCACATTGGCCTTCATCAGTTAGAGTATTGATTATAGAAGTTGGGATGTCATGTTACAATTGTACAAGACATTGGTGAGGCAATATTTGGAGTATTGTGTTCCGTTTTGGTCGCCTTATTATTGGAAAAATCTTGTTAAGCTGGAAAAAGTGCAGAGAAGATTTACAAGGATGTAGCCAGGACTCAAGGACCGTAGCTGAAGGGAAATATTGATCAGGCAACAACTTTATTGCTTGGAGCTAAGGAGGATGAGGACTGATCTTATAGAGGTGTATAAGATCATAACGGAAATAGATAGGGTAAAAACACAGAGTCTTCTACCCAGAGTAAGGGAATCCAGAACCAGAAGACATAGGTTTAAGATGTAAGAGGGTAAAGGTTTAATAGCAACTGAGGGGCAACTTTTTCACACAAAAGCTGATGGGTATATGGAACGAGCTGCTGCAGTCGGTATTTAAGACCTGTAGTATCACAGTATTTAAATGACATTTGAACAGGAACGTGACCCTCTAAACCGATCCTACCCTATCTGTTAAAAAGGCAATTTAATCCAAGTATAATGCCACGAACTGCAGAATAGTCAATAATTTAAAGTGGAACTAATTATCTGAACACCCGTGCAATTTAAACAGTTGAATATGTACGGGTGATATTTCTTTGATTTGGAAATATCACAAGTAATACAGTTGCATATACAAAAACAATTTGTGTTTGGAATAAATAAAAATAGCATCTCACTTTATAAAACCACAAACTACAGGCATGTTGCCAGCACTTAAGTAGACATTATAAAGAACGGCATGTCTTTTCTATGAAGTACATGCCCATTAATGTACCTTTCAATCCTGAGTGCAGTGCTTGAAGAACAGCATTCTTGATTATGAAATGATGGGTTTCTCCATAATATTTCATAGAGCATGCAATATTTGGCTCAACTAAGGAAATAAGCTATTGATAACTTGTCATCTTTAGCTATTGTATGCACCTACTGGATTTTAGCTTCAATTAATAAAATTATTAAAATATGAATCTTGAATTGAATACTCAGTGAATTATATAATCATCAGTTATGATATCATCAATATCAAATAATTTGGTAATTTGATTTTTACAAGTTATTTTTGCCCCTAGTGTATATTATACTTCATATGAAACAAATTACAGCGCTATAATCTGTTTGTTGAATAGATACTGTAAGTTGGGACTTCAAACATCCTTAGTCATCTGCCTTAAGTCAGATGATTAAATTGGTAAACTAGTGTAAAGCTCAGTTGCAATTTATCAAATTTGAACATAACATGGGATAAACCTTAATCATATTGCTGGGTCAGTGCTTTCATTGTTTAGTGGGAGACAAGCATTAGCAAGAGTAAAAAACGAGCCTTAGAAATGAAAATCAAGCTGCATTTCCAATCAGCGATGATGATTTATTGCTGCCATTTAATATATCAAACTTATGAAAATACAATCAGCATGAGGATCGGCCAATCGGCCAGTGGATCCTGCTCCATCATTTGGACAGGCTTTGGAGATACAGCATGGAAACAGGCCCCTCGATCCACCGGGTACGCATCGACTAGCAA
This sequence comes from Raja brachyura, assembly GCA_963514005.1. The sequence goes on along the minus strand of OY740781.1, from coordinate 85,011,882 downwards.
TCATCCTGTACATTAACACTATCCTACACACTGGGGACAATTCACAATTTTTCTGAAGCCAATCAGGAGCATCAATAGATGTATGTTTATCAAACTTGTACGTCTCTGTAGTGTGGGAGGAAACTGGAGCACCCAGAGAAAATTCACATTGTCACAGGGAAAACGTACAAACACCTACAGACAGCGCCCACAGTCAGGATCAAACCGGGGTCTCTGCAGTAAGGCAGCAGCTCTACTGCTACACCATATAATGCTGAACTGATTGTAGCCTCAAGTCCACATTCACATCCAGCCATAGTAATCTTTCTACCCTTGTTCATCAACTTGCCCCATTACAGGAAGGATGGTGAGGCTTTGGAGAGGATGCAGAAGAGGTCTACCAGAGTGTTGCCTGGATTAGCTCTGAGGAATGATTGGACAACTTAGATTAATTTCTCTGCAACACCTGATAGATGTATATAAAATTATGAGAGACATAGATAGAGTTTAGACAGTCAGAATGTTTTTCCCAGGGTGGAAATGTTAAAGACTAGAGAGTGTACCTTTAAGGTTAGAGGGGCAAATTTAAAAGAGGAAGTGCAAGCAAGTTTTTTTTAAACACACAGAGAGCGTTGGATCCCTGGAAAGTATTGCACGGCTGCTTGTGAAGGTGGATACTATAAGGACATATAAGAGAAGGACGGCAGTGCCTTACAGAGTTGCTGCCATACAGCGCCAGAGACCCAGGTTTAATCCCAGCTACAGATGCTGTCTCAGGATGCTCCAGTTTCATCCCACACTACAAAGACATGCAGTTTTGTAGGTTAATTGGCATTCTCAAAAAGCGTCCTTAGTGTGTTTTGGATAGTGTTACCGTACGGGGTGATCGCTGGTCGGTGGGCCAAAGAGCCTGTTTCCGCGTTATATCTCTAAATCTAGAGGCTTTTGAATAGGCAAATGAATATGCAGGGAAGATGGGGGGGGGGGGGGGGGCTTTCTGGAGTGAACGGATTCTTGGACAGTTCAGTCACTCACGGCTGGTGGGCTCGCAGTTCAGTCAGTCACGGCTGGTGGGCTCGCAGTTCAGTCACTCATGGCTGGTGGGCTCGCAGTTCACTTACTCACGGCTGGTGAGCTCGCAGTTCACTCACTCACGTCTGGTGGGCTTACACACACACACCCTCCATCATGCACACACACACACACCCTCCATCACATACACACACGCATGCTGACTTCCGGTGGCGCCATGTTCTAGGAGAGAACAGCGTCAGACCAGCTCTTAAAAAATCTGAAAAAAAACGGGGTTAGAGGAGGCTGCTAACGCTACTTACCGTAGGAGATCGATTTTAAACGGCTCCGGGTGCGATTGTAAGCTGCGTGACGTCATCAGGCGCGCGACTTTAGCGACTCCGGTAAGAAATTTAAAATGAATCCCTCCTCCCCCACACAGCCGAAGAAAAGCTCCAGAAGGGAGGTAGGCCCCACCAAAGCTTCAGGCTCGGGACTGGCTGCCTCCCAAGAAGAGATTTCACAAAGAAAAGCTGAAATGGAAGAACTTAAAAAGTCTCTGCTGGCTGATATGAGAAAAATGCTGAAGGAAACACAAACAGAAACACAAAAAGAAGTGAAGAAAGATTATAAAGAAATTAAGGATGAAATGAAAGCCTTAAAAACGGATATTCGAAAAATCAAAGAAGAATTAGCAAAAGAAGTTAAAGAAATGGTAAAAAGCATGCTGAATGAATGGAAAACAGAACTGGAGGAGGAGATACATACTCAACTGATCGAGGTAACTGATAAGATTGCTGGGATGGAGCGAATGATGGAAGAGATGATGGATGAGAAATTAGAGGCGAGGTTAAGCCCTATGTCAACTGTACTGGACCAACAAAATGATGCGATTAAAGAACTAACTGATGTTGCTCTAAAAACTGCGAGGGAGAATGAAAGGATAAACGAAGAGAATAAACGCCTCTCTGAATTATTACGTAAAATAAACGAGAAATGTATTGATTTGGAGGGGCGGCAAAGACGTAAGAATTTGCGCATAGTAGGTCTGCCTGAGGGACGCGAAGGAAACCATGACCCACGTAAATTCTTTGCAAAACTCCTAAAGGACATTTTGGATCTGGATCAAGAGCCCCTGTTGGGCCGAGCCCACAGGGCTCTAAGACCGGTTCCTGGGAGTGGTGCACCACCAAGACAAGTAATTGTAAAGGTGGTTTATGACGGCGTCTTTGAAGATATGATGAAGATAATAATAAGAAAAAGAAATCTGAAATACGAAAGAGATAACATCAGTATCTTCAGAGACTATCCGGCTGAAGTGGCTAAAAGAAGAGCTCTATTTACAGAAACAAGACGCATCTTGAGAGATATAAAAGGAATAAAGGAGATCAGATATGGTCTGGTGTACCCGGCAATACTTAGAGTTACCTACGAGAAGAAGGATTATCGTTTCATTAAGCATACAGCGGCACTGGAATTCGCTCGGAAAATACAGAAGAAGGCAGAAGAAAGAGAAGAAGGAGAAGCAGAGGAAGAAGGAGCAGACCCGACAGGAGTAATTGATGGATGAACTTTATGGACCTGCGGTTATGAACTACTTACTGAGAAAAAGGCGGAATAACGGACATAGAATTGTAGTATTATATTGTTTACTAATTAATTAATAAATACTAATTTGTAATTATTAATTACTAATCACTAATTACTAATTAGTTTGATTTCCCTTTCTCCCCTTATATAGTATTACTAACTATGATACTAATTATAGTTGAAATTAATAACTAAAAATTAGTAATATGAATAATAGAAAAAGTTATTAAGAACATAAAGTTAGCACCCCCACCCCAATATATACAGTATTCCAAATAAGAGCTGGAATATTCAACATCTTTTTTTTTAGAAAACGGAAGTCGCTAGATTAGTAGCCATGTTAGTGTGGCTTTCACCTGTGCACACTACACATTATAAAAGTGTAGTCTCTTTTTTTTCTGATCACCATTTTTTCACCCTTTACTTTTTTTATATTTACATTCGTTATTATTTTTTGTATAACACATACTTGATTTTATATTATATATTATATAATCATGACTTCTATCTATATTATATAATCAGATTAAATGGATATGGTTTAATGGAATTGGAAATTCGCATCGGATTGAAGTTGGGGTGTAATGTCGGGCTGGAGGTGTCAAGAAGGCTACTCCAAAAAAAGCCACCCTAACAATAAAATGCAAGATATGAATGTAAGGAGTGGGGGTGATGGAATCACCTTCTGCAGTTGGAATGTTAAAGGAATCAATGAACCAATTAAAAGGGGAAAGGTATTAGCTCAGCTGAATAGATTGAAATCTGGAGTTACGTTTCTTCAAGAGACACATCTTAAAAAAGATGCTCAATATAGATTAACAGCTAAATGGATTTCAAAAGTATATCATTCTTCGTTTATACACAAATCTAGAGGAGTTGCAATAATTATTCGCAAGGGTATACCTTTTAAACTTAATTCGATAATAGAGGATAAGGAGGGTAGATATTTAATAATTACAGGGGAATTACATTCAAAAAAAGTAATTCTTATGAATATATATGCACCTAATTTTGATAATCCACTATTTTTTAAGAAAATATTTAATAGTATTCCTATATCCACCCAATATAATTTAATAATTGGAGGTGATTTAAATTGTACTTTAGATAATTATTTGGATAGATCTTCTACGAAAAGTAAGGCTCTTTCTAAATCAAGTAAGCTTATAAATTCTTTTATTAATACATCGAATGTTAAAGATATTTGGAGATTGGATAATCCAACCGGATGGGAATATTCATTTTTCTCGCCGGTATTCGGAACTTACTCGAGGATAGATTATTTCTTAGTTGACTCAAAATTACTCCCCTTTACGTATGATGCAAAGTATCATAACATTATTATCTCAGATCATGCCCCGTTAACATTTAAGATAAAATTAAAAGATATAGTTAATAAAACTAATATTTGGAGATTCAACACACAGATATTAAAGGATAAAGACTGCTGTAATTATGTGGAGAAACAGATTAAATTATTTTTTGAAACTAACGATAAACCTGAGACCTCCCCATTATTATTATGGGACACATTTAAAGCATTTATGCGCGGTGCAATAATATCAGCACAAGCACATTTTAATAAAGAAAATCGAAAGATGGAGCAAAAGTTAGAAAAAGAGATAAAACAATTAGATAGTGAAAATATAATACATCCTTCTAAAGAGTTGAGTAATAAAATTGCAATATTAAAATATAGATTAAATAAAATTTACTCTGATCAAGTGATAAAACTTTATCAACAAACTAAACAAGTTCATTTTGAATTTGGTGATAAACCTCAAAAATTATTAGCACGACAACTCAGAAGATTAGACGATGAAAAAACTATACATAGTATTAGATCGGTACAGGGAAACATGTTGACTATACCAAGAGACATTAATGACACATTTTTACAATATTATCAAAATCTTTACTCATCTAAATTAACAGGGCAAATAGATGAAATGGAAACATTTCTAGAAAAATGTCATTTTAATAAGTTAGATTCTGAGAGTAGGCAATTGTTAAACGCTGAAATATCTGTAATAGATATTGAAGAATCAATTGGATCGTTAAAAAAATGGTAAAACAGCGGGCCCCGATGGCCTGAGTGCAGAATTTTATAAAAAATTTCATGATCTACTTTCACCAAGATTACAAATAGTGTACAGACACACCTATGAGTTAGGAAAATTACCAGAGTCTTTAAATGAATCTACAATTACATTAATTCCTAAATTAGATAAGGATCTGGAAGATCCTGGATCATATCGAGCGATTGCCCTTTTAAATACTGATCAAAAAATATTAACTAAAGTACTTTCTCGGAGACTAAGTTTAGTGATTTCCAAAATAATACATTATGATCAAACAGGTTTTATTCCAAAACGTTACTCATCACATAATTTTAGACGCTTGTTTAATATTATTTACTCGAGAAGAAGAAGAGATATAGAATTAGCAGTTATATCGTTGGATGCTGAAAAAGCATTCGACCAGGTGGAATGGTCATATTTATTTAATATAATGGAAAAGTATCAACTGGGGGATGGATTTTGTAAATGGGTAAGAATATTATATTCTAACCCTACTGCAAGAATTTTAACCAATCAAATACTATCACCTAAATTTAGACTTTTTAGGGGATGCAGACAGGGATGTCCGTTATCCCCTTTATTATTTGCCTTGGTGATAGAACCTCTGGCTGAAAGAATTAGATCAGAACCTGAAATATATGGGTATAATACTGACACAACAAATAATAAGATATCTTTATATGCAGACGATATTCTGATTTATATTACTAAGCCGGAATGTAGTATTCCCAAGTTATTCAATGTTATAAATGAATTTAGCGTATTTTCAGGATATAGGATTAATTGGAATAAAAGCGACATTATGCCTATAACTGGTATAAATGTAAATATATTACAAAAATACCCATTAAAAATAGTTACAGATAAATTTAAATATTTAGGAATTAATGTGTCTAAATCCTATAAATTATTAATTAAAGCTAATTATTATCAATTATTAGAGAAACTTAAAAAAAACATTTCATATTGGAAAACACTCCCTATATCTATGATCGGTAGAATTAATGCTATAAAGATGATTTTTTTACCACAATTGTTATATTTATTTCAGGCAATTCCTTTTTTTCTCCCCAAATTTTTTTTTTTTTTAATTGATAATATTGTTAATAGTTTTGTTTGGGATTACAAAAGTCATAGAATAAGTAAAAAACATTTATGTAAGTCTAAGATAAACGGAGGGCTAGCACTTCCAAATTTTCTATACTACTTTTGGGCTGTCCAGATTAAGAATATGAATTTTTGGTGGGTAAATATGGATGATGAACCAATGTGGTTAAAAATGGAAAAGGAAGACTGTTTACCTTTCAATATAGAGTCGATTATTTTCGCACCAAAGGAAGTACCTTTCATAATAATAGGCGTATTTGGAAACAGATAGTTAAGACCTTATATCTGGATAATCTTTCTTTTAGGTTACCAATTAGGAATAACCCACTGTTTAAACCCTCAATCTTAGATGCGGGGTTTAGACTGTGGGAGGATTCAGGAATTAAAAGGATAGGACACCTTTATAGAAATGGAAAATTTTTATTATTTGAAGAGTTACAAGATATTTTTGGACTACCTTCACAACACCATTTTAGGTATTTACAAATTAGAGATTTTATTAAATGCAACACACAAGACTATAAAAATAAAGAATCAGGCTTATTAGATGAGCTGTTTAATTTACATCCAAATACGGATAAGCTTATAGCTTATATATACAATATTATTTTAGATAAAGAGAACCCAACAAATGAAACATATCGTCTAGCATGGGAAAATGAAATTGGATTACCTATAATAAAAGAAACTTGGGAAGAAAGCTTACAAAGAATACATTGGTGTTCTTTGAATGCCAGACACACATTGATACAATTTAAAGTTATATATAGATTACACTACTCGAAAACCAAATTAAAAAGTATCTTTCCTAGTCTCTCCTCTATTTGTGATAAATGTAAGAATCTTGAAGCAAATTTAATACATAGTTTTGTAACGTGCCCACGGTTGAATTATTATTGGATTGAAATTTTTAAAGTTATTTCGGAAGTTCTTAAGGTTGAACTCGACCCAGACCCAAAATTAATAATATTTGGAATTCCAGAGCCAAATTTGGTACTCACAGTAAATCAAAGAAATTTTTTTGATTACTGTTTAATAATAGGGAAAAAAATGATACTTAAATTTTGGAAGGGAACATTATCCCCAACAATTAAAATGTGGAAAGCAGAGATGTTGGAGACGTTGAATTTGGAAAGAATTAGATTTGTCCTTTTGGACAGGTATAATTCTTTTGAATCGATATGGTCTCCATATATACAGTATTTAGAGAAGTAGCTATTCTTGGAATCACGGCTCGACGGATACCCTACGGAATCCGATGCGAATAACTTACTTATATTTGATATTATTGCGCATTTATTATAGATATTACTGTATGAAATAGTATTTCGTATAATGTATTTAGTTTTGTTTATATATATGTAATATTTTTGTTTTTTAAATTTTCTTTTTTTTTATGGTTGAAGTATGTGGGAATTTTTTTTTTTTTTTTAATTCTCTTTTTTTTTCCTCTTTTTTTTTCTCTTTTATATATCCTTTTCTTTATTTCCAAAAAATAGAAGATATTAAGTATTGATATGTTATTTGTAGTAATATTGAATTAAGGTGTTAGTTTATAAAGTAAGCTATACATTGTAAACTGATTATTTAAAATAAAAAAATATTACACACATACACACACGCACACCCTCCATCACACACACACACCCTCCATCACATACACACACACACACCCTCCATCACACACACACACCCTCCATCACATACACACACACACACACCCTCCATCACACACACACCCTCTGTCACGCACACACACCCTCCATCACACACACACACACACCCTCCATCAGACATTGTGGGCTGAATGGATTCTTGGACTCACAGTTCAGTCACTCATGGCTGGTGGACTCACAGTTCAGTCATTCACGGCTGGTGGACTCACAGTTCAGTCAGCCACGGCTGGTGGGCTCGCAGTTCACTCACTCACGGCTGGTGGGCTCACACACTCACACCCTCCATCACACACCCTCCATCATACACACACACACACACCCCAACACACACACACACACCCTCCCTCACACACACACACATTCTCCATCACACACACACACACCCGCCATCCCACACACACACACACACACTCCATCACACACACACACACCCTCCATTTCACATACACACACACCCTCCATTTTACATACACACACACCCTCCATCTCTTTCTCTCTCACACACACACCCTCCATCACACACACACACACCCTCCATCTCTCTCACACACACTCCAACTAACACACACACACCCTCCATCTCTTACACTCACACACACACCCTCCATCTCACACACGCACACACACACCCACCCTCCATCTCACTCACACACACACACCCTCCATCTCACACACACCCTCCATCTCTCTCACACACACACCCTCAACCCACACACACATCCTCCATCACAAACACACACTCACACCCACACACACACACACACACATGCACCCACACACACACTGTCCATCACACACACACACCCTCCATCGCACACACACCCTCCATCACACACACACACCTTCCATCTCACACACACACACCCTCCAAATCACACACACACACTCACACACACAAACACCCTCCATCGCTCACACAGCGCGACTGTTGGACCAAGCGGGACTACCAGAATGAGCGCGACTCTGGACTGAGCGGTACTTCCGGAATGAGCACGACCTCTGAACTCAGCAACGGCTGGTGGGCTCACAGTTCACTCAGCACAGCCTAGACTCACAGTTATGGACTTGACTCTCACTCACGGTCTTCTGGGCGGGCTGACTGACTCACGACTGGCGGGGGCTTTATTCTCCTGGCCCCAGAGGGGGCTTTACCTTCATGGTGATTGACAGGCGAGAAGACCAATCTGCGGATCTCATAATCTTTTAAACCTTCATAACTTTTCTATTATTCCACCGATCGGAACAATACATTGTGTCTTGGAGTAGGGGAGAATGGTGATTAGATGCCAAAAAAACAAAGCGATATAAGGTAGCATTTCTGCACAAATGTGACAGGTTAGTGGCTGTGAATGGTCTGCAAGCTCACCTCCCACAGTCTTAGAAATGGTCCCACAATTTTATGGCCAGTTCAGGAAGCGGACATGGCGACATCGGCACACAGAAGCAGAGGCACAGCCTCTAGTGACAAAGGGAGTGGTTGCAGACGCTGGAGGTCCTAGGCTGGCGGGTGAGCAAACAACGCGAGTCTCTGCAGGGAGCAGTGGTGGAAGGAACTGACTGTGTCTCACTGGGTCAGGCTGACCTCTACATCATTGATCCAGTGACATTAGAATGAACTAGGCCTTAAAATGAGAAAATAAGATGTTACAGACCTCCTTCGGCTAAGATCACTTTTCAGAGACTTGAAAATTGCATGATGACGCCCAAATGTGGCGAGTCCATGTGTAATGTCGCAAAAGTGGATGCATGTACTTTATTTCATGTTTTTACTTGTGTGTTTATGATGGTGCTTATGTATAAGATGATTTGACTAGATCGCACAAGCTTTCACTGTCTCACTGTACACCAATAAACTAATCGTAAATTGTCCTTCATTGCCCTTTGAAGAAGAGTTCGAAAAATTCATTGTTCCAAGATAAATTTTTCATCCCACTCTACCTTAAATGGATGACCAACGTTAAATGGATGACTAATGAATGAACATTTAAGAAACAGTTAGACAGGTACATGGATAGGACAGGTTTGGAGGGATATGGACCAAGCGCAGGCAGGTGGGACTAGTGTCGCTGGGACCTGTTAGTCGGTGTGGACAGGTTGGACTGAAGGGCCTGTTTCCACACTGTATCATTCTATGACTCTATAACTACCTATTTGCGAAGTGACTCCCTGGCACTATTTTCCATCACCGTCAAGATCTTCCCTTGTGTTCTTTCAGTCCCTACCTCTTCCTCCACATCTTCAACCAGTGGTATTTCATTAACTGTTTCTGATGCTAATTGCTGGTTATGTCAACCTCTGTCTCTCTCAACTTGCAGATCTAAGACATTGAGCACATCCAGCACTAATTATTTTTTGTGGATGCCCAATATCCATCGTAATTTTGCTTTTGCATATCATATTTACTTAATATTGCCTTAATCATATTTGCTTAAAAATTCAGAACCAAGAATTAATTCAGCTGGCAAAATATTTCATTTATTAGGAACATGCACAACATGAAGGTTCTAAGAATTCCGGTGAAGCACAATTGTTAGAGTTTATTAGCTTTAATTGTCTAAATTACAACCAGTATTTTATTTTATATAAACACAAGTTGCTGACTCTGAAATGCTATATTTCTAAGTTTGTATCTAACTGGTCTTTAGGCACCAAGCAGTAACACCAGTTAACCTTGACAGATATCATCTCGAACAAATGAATCGAGGATTTTCACCACTGCTCTGTAATTGTCTCTTCCTTTGCTCCAATGTTATACAATGGCAGCTTTCTTATTACTCTGTTAACGTGATTGGTACTTTCGGCACTATCCTCGTCCTTATTCAGATGCTACTCTCATTAACGCTGCAACAATAAATCTTGCTCAAGCAAGGGGAGTTACCACTAAAAAGCACCTCATATTGCATTCGTCAATTATTCGTCATTTCTGCATATAAGGCATTTAGTGAAAACCCTGCACAGAATGATCACTTTTAGTTTAGTTTAGAGATACAGCGTGGAAACAGGCCCTTCGGCCCACCGGGTCTGCACCGACCAGTCAACCCTGCACATTAACACTATCTTACACACACTAGGACAATTTACACATTTGCCAAACCAATTAACCTACAAAACTGTACGTCTTTGGAGTGTGGGAGGAAACCGAAGATCTCAGAGAAAACCCACGCGGTCACGGGGAGAACGTACAAACTCTGTACAGACAGCACCCGTAGTCAGGATTGAACCCAGGTCTCCGGCGCTGCAAGCACTGTAAGGCAGCAACTAATTTTGAACAAGGAAACAGTAAAACACCACTTTTCTACCCACTGACTTCATGTGTCATTCACTGGGAGGGTGATAGTACATTTTTCAGTTTCTGGCCTTTATGACTCCCGGATTCATTTTCCTCAGGCAAGAGAATATTCTCACACGCTGTCCTGCAATAAAAAATATCATAAAAACTGTGCTAGATTACGTTTTTATTCTCATTAAGAATTCATGAGAAAGGGATCAAGTAGCCATAATTCCTGATTAAATGTGCCACAGGCTTACAGGATAATTTATGAAATCAGCTTGCCATTGGCAGCCTCCCAGTCTGACAGCACAGACTTGTAAAATTACTCTATTGGCTCGGATTTGAGAAAATTTAAATTTAGTTGTCCAATAATTATTTTTCCCAAAATATTGGAAAATTTAGAGGATTAGCTCCAATCTAATACCTTAATTTTATGATGGTATTCCAGGGCAGGAGGGATAGAGATTTGAGTCCTCGTGCTGGAAATTAATTTACTACTTTTAAAATTAGTTTAAAATAACATTGCAGGTCATCCTCTTGTTGATTGTGGCATCATGATCAAGATCATCATTTGCAACCATGCATTTTGGTTTGATCAAAATTGATCTATTGCAAGTTCTGACAATTGCCAGGTGCCATTTAGCCTCACAGGTTGCTGGCTGTTAAATACCACAAAACTAAATACGCCACAGGGGCGTAGTGGCAGAGTTGCTGGCTTACAGCACCGGACACCCGGCTTCAATCCTGACCACTGGTGCTGTCGGTACAGAGTTTGTATGTTCTCCCTGTGATCATATGGGTTTCCTCTTGGTGCTACGGTTTCCTCCCACACACTAAAGGCATACAGGTGTGTAGGTTAATTGGCATTGGTAACATTGTAATTTGTCCCAAGAGTGTAGGGTAGTGCTAGTGTAAGGGATGATCTCTAAACTGCGCTGCATCTCTAAACTAAATTAAACGAAACATCCAACGGGATCCCACCACTGGTCACATCTTCCCATCTCCATCCTTTCCGCCTTCTACAGAGACATTTCCCTCCCCAACTCCCTGGTTAACTCATCCCTTCCCACTCAAACCACCCCCTCCCCTGGTACCTGTCGCTATACCTCCTCCCTTGAATCTGTCCAGGGACCCGGACAGTCCTTTCAAGTTAGGCAGAGGTTTATTTGCACCTCCTCAATACTCATCTACTGTATCTGTTGTTCAAGATGTGGACTCTTATACATCAGCAAGACCAAACATAGATTGGGCGGTCTTTTCGCGGATCACCTTCGCTCAGCTCTCCTGAACCTATCTGATCTCCTGGTTGCAAGACACTTTAATTCTCCTTCCCATTCCGACACAACCCTTTCTATCCTAGGTCTCCTCCATTGTCAGAGTGAGACGAATCGCAAACTGGAGGAGCAGCATCTCATATTTCTCTTGGGCAGTTTACAGCCCAGTGGTATGAATATTAACTGTTTTTTCTCACTTCAGGTAGTCCCGGCATTCCCTCTCTCTATCCCTCCCCCGTGCAAGCCACACTAGCGTCTCATTTTCACCCTACAAACAGATAACAATGACCTGTTTCCTTTATCATCGTTACGTTTTTTCATTTATTTAATTCATCGTTCTTTATCCCTCCACATCACCATCTATATCTCTCGTTTCCCTTATCCCTAAACAGTCTGAAGAAGGGTCCCAACCTGAAATGTCACCCATTCCTTCTCTCCAGAAATGCTGCATGTCCCACTGAGTTACTCCAGCTTTTTTTGTCTATCTTCAGTTTAAACCAGCAACTGCAGTTCCTTCTTACACACTAAGATAATGTACCTATTTTGAGTCCACCCTTGTTTGTGAAAAGGTAATAATCTGGGATAATGCATAATTATAGGACGACCAATGAAGAATGAACGAATGAATTAGTTTATTGGCCAAGTATTCACATACAAGGACTTTGCCTTGGTGCTCTGCCCGCAAGTGACAACATGACATACAGTGATGGTTAGGAATTACATATAAAACATTAAATATTAATAATAAAACATTATTGATTAAACATGTGAATTAAATAATATACCAGAGTTAAAGGAGGCTACAGAATTTTGGTTATTGTGTAGAGCTACTACTAATGGAAAAAAAGCTGTTTTTATGTCTGGCTGTGGCAGCTTTGACATTCCGGAGTCGCCTTCCAGAGGGAAGTGATTCAGTTTATGGCCAGGGTTAGAGGGGTCAGAGATGATCTTACCCGCTTGCTTCATGGCCCTTGTAGTGTACAGTTTGTCAATGGAGGGAAGGTTGCAGCCAATAACCGTCTCAGCTGAACGGACGATTCGCTGCAGCCTCCAGGTATTGTGCTTGGTGGCTGAGCCAAACCAGACCATGATGGAGAAGGTGAGGGCAGACTCTACAATGGGCGTATTGAATGGGACCATCATTGCCTGTGGCAAATTGTGCTTCCTCAGCTGCCGCAGGAAGTACGTCCTCTGTTGTGCCTTTTTGACTGTAGAGTCGATGGTGGCCCCCCAATTAAGGTCCTTGGAGATGATGGTTCCCAGGAAGTTAAAAGGCTCCACAGATGTGACTGTGGTGTTGTTGATGGTGAGTGGGGTGAGGGGAGGGAGAGCTCTCCTAAAGTATACAATCAATTCCACTGTCTTAAGAGCATTGAGCTCCATGTTGTTGCAATGGCAGCAGGGCGCCACCTGTGTCACTTCCTGTCTGTAGGCAGATTCCTCCCCATCCTGGATCAGTCTAATCAGGGTTGTGTCGTCCGCAAATTTGAGAAGCTTGACAGTGGTGTCTGTGGAGGTGCAGTCATTGGTGTAGAGAGAGTAGAGGAGAGGAGAGGGGATTGTGCCCCCTATGCTGAGGGTCTGCGGGTCCGAAATGTGCTTTCCCAGCTTCACACGCTGCTTCCTGTCTGTCTAGAAGCTGGTGATCCACCGACAGAAGGGTTCAGGCACAGTCAACTCAGAAAGTTTGAAGTGTAGTAGCTCTGGCATAATGGTGTTGAGTGCAGAGCTAAAATAAACAAACTAATTTCTTGCATAGGTCCCTTGGCAGTCTATGTGCTGGAGGGTGAGGTGCAGGCCCAGGTTGAGTGCACAGATCTATTGGCCAAATATACAAACTGCAGAGGGTCCAGCAGGGGGTTTGTGATATTTTTCAGCTTGGCCAGCACAAGCCTTTCAAGGATATTCATGACTGCAGAGGTCAGTGCAACAGGCCTGTAGTCATTAAGACAAGTAATCCTTGCCTTTTTGGGTACAGGGATACTAGTGGAGGCTTTGAAGCAAGCACGAGCAGTACAGGTTTGCAGGGACTGGTTGAAAATATCTGTGTAGTTTGCATAGTTTACAACCGGTGCCAGTTGTTCGGCACAGTGATTGATTGATTGATTGATTAAGGTTTATTTAGTAGGGACAGATACAAAAGTATAGATACACTTGAAACAGTCATCTGATGTATGCATCATAATGTTTTTAGCCAAGGCTAATTCGCAACACTTGTCCCTAGGAAGGCTTTTGTCAGCAGCATACAATAATAAAGAACACACAAATACACAATAAAAATGTAACATAAGCAGTGCTTGAAAGTAGAGGGGGAAACATTGTCAGGTCCTGGAGATTTCCCGGCTTTTCTATTTTTATTGTTGATGATGGAGAAGTGATGTTGTGCAGCACGGAGGGGGTGGGTAATTAGGTGTAATGTGGTGATTGGAGAGGGGTGGGTGATAAAGGTTCTAGTTTTTTCAGACTGGAGTCTTGCTTAAAGTAGGTGTGAAGTGGTGATTGGGGAGGAGTGGGTGTAGAATGGTTCAGTCTTTGCAGACTGGGGTCTGGCTATGTTGGTTGGAGAGGGCTGAGGGTGTACCAGGGTTACGTTTCTGCTTGTCAAACCTGCAGTAGAACTGATTCATGTTGTTGGTCAGCTGCCAATTGTCAAAAGAGCGAGGGGCTTTCCTCTTTTAGCTGGTGATTTCTTGCAAGCCCTTCCACACTGAAGATGAGTTGCTGGCTGAAAACGTGCTCCTCAACTTCTCAGAGTACCTTTCCTTGGCAGTTCTGATTCCTCTTCTCAGCTTTTACTTTGCGTGCCTGTAGAGGTCGGCATCACCGCTCCTGTAGGCCTCCTCTTTAGACTGTCGGAGTTGTCTGAGTTCTGCAGTAAACCAGGGCTTGTCATTGTTGAACCAGGTCTGGGTCCTAGTTGGAATGCAACTTCCTCGCAAAAGCTGACATATGATGATACAGTGTCCATATACTCATGAAGCTTGTGGTTGCTTCCCTGAAAACATTCCAATCCGTGCAGTCAAAGCAGGATTGTAGGTTCTCAATGCCCTCGCTTGTCCACCTTTTCGTTGTTCTGACCACAGGCTTAGCTGCTTTTAGTTTCTGCCTGTAGATCGGAATAAAGTGAACTGGACAATGGTCAGAGAGACCCAGACCCACCCTGGGAACAGAGCGATATGTGTTCTTGATTGACATGTAATAGTGGTCAAGTGTTCTCTCCCCTCTGGTGGGGCAGGTAGCCTGAAGTCTGCACTTTGGAAAGTCACAGCTGAGGTTAGCTTTGTTAAAGTCCCCCAAAACAATGACCATGGAGTCCGGGAAGTCACTCTCTACCCTCATTACCTGGTCAGTGAGTTGAGTTTCTGCCTCATGTACGCAGGCATTGAGGGGGGAATGTAAACTCCAGCAAGAATAAAGGAGATAAATTTCCGTGGACAGTAGAAGGGTTTGCAGTTTATAAAGAAGGATTCTAGGTTGGGAGAGCAGAAGTTTGACATTACTGTGATGACGCTGCACCAGTCCTGGTTGGTATAGAAGCATATTTCTCCGCCTCTTGATTTCCCTGCTGCATGGTCTGTTGTATGTAGTTGAAAACCAGCCAGTTGCAGTGCACTGTCTGGGTCGACTCACACAGCCAGGTCTCGGTGAAGCACAGGGCAGCGGCTCGAGAGAAGTCCTTGTTTGTCCGGCGCAGGATTTTCAGTTCCACCACTTTGTTGTTGAGAGAATGTAGATTTGCAAGGAATATGCTCGGGAGTGGTGTGTGTAATCCTTGTCACCAGAGTCAGGTGATTGCTCCAGAGCGCTTCCCACGGGTCCTCCTCCGTCTCAAGACCTTGAACACAGCCACAGCACCCGCCGATGAGTATGTCCAAATAATCCAGTGGGTGAGAGAAATCCTGAACGATGTTTGGAGGTACCGTATGTCCGATGTTAATGAGTACCTCTCTCATGAAAGTGATCTTTGTAGGGTTTTCACAGACAACACAAACAAACAAACACATACAAAACAGCAAGGAGCAGTACATCGTGGCAGCCATCGTTGGCACCAGCAGCAGGAGCAAATGGCAGAGTTTCAAATTGCCAGCACAGTACAACTGCTACATTGTAACTCATACCAGCTGACAGCCCTCAGTAAAAATGTTGGCAAGTTTTACCATTGAGCTAAAAAACAGGTATTGCTAGGAATTATCGAGCTCTCTGGTCCTTTGAGAAAAAAATAATGCAGAGATTGTAAGTCTGAAACAAAAAGCTGAGATGCTTCAAACACTCAGCAAGTCAGGCAGAGCATCTGCGAATAAAACTGACAAGTTAACTTTTCAGGCATAAACCTTTTTGTATCAAGGGTTATGCCTGAAAGTTCTTTAAATGTTTGCAGAGTATGTTTGAATAATTCAGCAGCACATACATTCAGCTGCAATTGTCCTCAGAACACATTTGCAGAGTTTATGCTATGATGTTGGAAAGTGCACTGACCTTATTTATTCACCGCCTCTCATCAAGTCCACGGCATCCTTCAGTGGAGCTCTGCCCAGTTTGAAGATTATTAGATATCCTGCAGCAGCCGTCTCCAGTCTTTCTTCAATTCTCAGTTCCACCATCCGGATTGCCAGCATCCACCGAAGTGAAGTATTGAAAAAATGCAGAAGCTAGAAATATGGAATAACAGCGGAAAGTGAAACAGAAGATTCTCGGGATATTCAGCAGCTTAGACAGCGTCTAACGAGAGAGAAACTGTTCTGATGAGGCTTACTCATGTGAAATAATGAGTCTCTCCACATATGCTACCTGACAAGCTGAGAACCATCAACATTTTCTGTTTTTAAACCAGAGCATGGTTCTGTCTGTCCTTCATCCATTTAGAGAAGGTTAACATAGAAACATAGAAAATGGGTGTAGGAGGAAACCATTTGGCCCTTCGAGCCAGTGCCGCCATTCATTGTGATCATAGCTGATTATCCACAATCAGTAACACGTGCCTACCTTCTCCCCATATCTCTTTATTTTGTTAGCCCCTCGAGCTTTATCTAACTCTCTTATAAATTCATCCAGTGAATGGACTTCCAATGCCTTCTGTGGCAGACAATTCCACAAATTCACAATTCTCTGGGCGAAAAGGTTGTTTTCATATCTCAGTCTTAAATGGCTTCCCCTTTATGCTAAGACTATGGCCTCTGGTTCTGGACTCACCGAAATTCTGGACTCTAGACTCCCAAAATTATTTTGGGAAAGAAATTTTACGATTTATTTTGATTGGTTTAGTCTAAATTTAAGTTTTTTTAAAATCCTTTGCTGAGGAAAATCTAACTAACTCTCTTTTAAATTCATCCAGTGAATGAACCTCCACTGCATTCTGTGGCAGAGAATTCCTCAAATTTACAATTCTCTGGGTGAATATGTTTTTTTTCTCATCTCAGTTTCAAATGGCCGCCCCTTTATTCTTAGACTGGGGCCCCTGGTTCTGGACTTCCCCAACATTGGGAACATTTTTCCTGCATCTAGCTTGTCCAGTCCTTCTATAATTTTATACGTTTCTATAAGATCCCCTCATCCTTCTAAATTCCAGTGAATGGAACAATTGACAAGAAGAGCAGAATTCCAGCGGATAAGAGGAAAATTGAACAGAATGGTGGGAGGGGAAGGGGGAAGTTGTAGGTTGGTGCGTGGGGGCCAGGCAGGGCTGAAACACGAAAAACTTAAACATTGAGCCAGCAGAGATAGAAGTAGACAAGGCCAAGGAATGATTTCAATGTTTAGATGTAAACAAATGACTCTTTCTCAACCAGAAATAGCGCTTGCTACTCGCAATGCCACCTGTGGCCACGCATGGAATTTCAACTGAGCTCTCTTAACTCACTCAGAGCTCAGACCGCCGGGGCCTACCTGATCTCATGGTTGCTAAACACTCCTTCCCATCCCACACTGACCTTTCTGTCCTAGGTCTCCTCCATTGTCAGAGGGAGGCTAATCGCAAATTGAATGAACAGCATCTCATATTTCGCTTGGGAAGTTTGCAGCCCAGTGGTATGAATATTGATCTCTCTAACTTTAAGTAACCCCTGCATTCCCCCTCTCACCATCCCTCCCCCACCCAAGTCGCATTGACCAACAAATAGCTAACAATGGCCTGTTTCCTTTATCATCACTACTTTTTTGCATAATCCTTTCATTCATTGATATATATCTCTCTACGTCAAAGACTATATCTCTTGTTTCATTTCCTGTGACTTTCAGCCTGAAGAAGGTTCTCGACACAAAACGTAACCCATTCCTTCTCTCCAGAGATGCTGCCTGTCCCGCTGAGTTACTCCATCTTTTTGTGTGGATGTTCTCTTAACCTGGCCTGGATTATGGGGAGGGGGGCACCAGTTGCCAGAAAATCGTTGTTCAACCTATATGACATAGAAACATAGAAAATAGGTGCAGGAGTAGGCCATTCGGCCCTTCGAGCCTGCACCGCCATTCAATGTGATCATGGCTGATCATCCAACTCAGTATCCCGTACCTGCCTTCTCTCCATACCCCCTGATCCCTTTAGCCACAAGTGCCACATCTAACGCCCTCTTAAATATAGCCAATGAACTGGCCTCAACTACCTTCTGTGGCAGAGAATTCCAGAGACTCACCACTCTCTGTGTAAAGAATGTTTTCCTCATTTCGGTCCTAAAGGAATTCCCCCTTATCCTTAGACTGTGACCCCTTGTTCTGGACTCCCCCAACATCGGGAACAATCTTCCAGCATCTAGCTTGTCCAACCCCTTAAGAATTTTGTAGGTTTCTATAAGATCCCCCCTCAATCTTCTAAATTCCATCGAGTACAAACCGAGTCTATCCAATCTTTCCTCATATTAAAGTCCTGACATCCCAGGAATCAGTCTGGTGAATCTTCTCTGTACCCCCTCTATGGCAAGGATGTCTTTCCTCAGATTTGGAGACCAAAACTGTACGCAGTACTCCAGGTGTGGCCTCACCAAAACCCTGTACAACTGCAGTAGAACCTCCCTGCTCCTATACTCAAATCCTTTCGCTATGAATGCTAACATACCATTTGCTTTCTTCACTGTAACACAATAAAACACTCTTGACTATTGACCCATTAAACAGAAGTGGAATAACATACAACCACTGTGAATGGGTGTTCGATAGTCTGCGTCGACTTGGTGGGTCAATGAGCCTGTTTCCAATTTGCATCTTTCAATCAATTAATTTTTTCAATCAGTTCATTCAATTGATCCCCAGAAAAATAACTGAAGATTGGAGAACATTCTTCACTGTATGCTGACTTTGTTGTGCTAATCTCTGGTGAATGGTAAGTGCTGAAGTCCTTCAAAAGTAAATGGATGAAAGACAGACAGAACCTTGCTCTGGTTTAAAAAAAGAAAATGTTGGTGGTTCTCAGCTTGTCAGGTAGCATCTGTGGAGAGAGAAACAGACTCATTATTTCAAATGAGTAAGCCTCATCAATGTTGGGGAAGTCCAGAACCAGGGGCCCCAGGCTAAGAATAAAGGGGTGGCCATTTGAAACTGAGATGAGAAAAAAACGTATTCACCCAGAGATTTGTAAATTTGAGGAATTCTCTGCCACAAAAGGCAGTGGAGGTCCTTTCACTGGATGGATTTAAAAGAGAGTTAGTTAGATTTTCCTCAGCAAAGGATTTAAAAAAAAAATTGAATTTAGACTAAACCAATCAAAATAAATCGTAAAATCTCTTTCCCAAAATAATTTTGTGAGTCCAGAATTTTTGTGAGTCCAGAACCAGGGGCCACAGTCTTAGAATAAAGGGGAAGCCATTTAAGACTGACATATGAAAAAAAACCTTTTCACCCAGAAAATTGTGAATTTGTGGAATTCTCTGCCACAGAAGGCAGTGGAGGCCCATTCACTGGATGAATTTAAAAGAGAGTTAGATAGAGCTCGAGGGGCTAACGAAATAAAGGGATATGGCGAGAAGGCAGGCACGTGTTACTGATTGTGAATGATCAGCTATGATCACAATGAATGGCAGCACTGGCTCGAAGGGCCAAATGGTTTCCTCCTCAACCTATTTTCTATGTTTCTATGTTAACCTTCTCTAATTTATTGGGCACTTTTAAAGGCTGCTTCCCAAAATCCCTTTTTAACTGTGCTCCCAATCTACTCTCCTAATTGTTTCGCAAAGGCAATACAGTAAACTCTCGTTTTAAAGGGCACCAATATAACAGATATAGACAGAAAAAATGCTGGAGTAAGTCAGGCAACATCACTGGAGAAAAGCAATAGGTGATCTTTTGCATCGGAGCTCTTCTTCAGACTCCTTAGGGGTGTATTGATCATAGTTTCTTATATGTGGTTCTGGAACTATCCCCTCAAGAAATCAGTTTTTACAATGCAAGGTGAAAATATACTATAATCAAATTTAGTATAACGCAGTTGAAGGCAGATAATGTCCTGAAATTTTCTAATTTTTATTTAAAATTGTTTCCAGCATGCTATTTGACCTGCTTGATGTGCTTGCAATTAATGTTTTTCTGCCTCATTGTCTCTTAGCAGATAGTGTTCTGGATTTCATCCAATTTCAGTAATGGAAAATAGTGTTAGGCTCGGTCCTGAGTGGGCTGGTTTTTGAGATTCCAGAGATCACTGTTACACTTAGCACCAGACCTAATTATAACCTTGTTTCAGACACGGAGACAAGGTGAATGTCAGACAAGAGGACAACACGGTGGAGCAGCGGTAGAGCTACTGCCTTACAACATCAGAGACACAGGTTCAATCCTGACTCTGGGTGCTTGTTTGTATGGAGTTTGTACATTCTCTCCGAGACCTGCGTGGCTTTTCTCTGAGATCTTCTGTTTCCTCCCACACTCCAAAGACATGTAGATTTGTAGGCTAATTGGCTTGGTATAAATGTAAAATTGTCCCTAGTGTTAATGTGTGGGGATTGTTGGTCGGTATTGACCGGGTGGGCTGAAAGGTCTGTTTCTGCACTGTATCTCGAAAACTAAAAATAAAGAGCAGGATTAGTTCTTAATGTCAAGGCAACATTGGCATTATCAAAATAATTGATCTCGAAAGAACGGCCAGCAACCGAGTGAGGCAGAAGACATTTGTCAGTGGCCTATGCTCCCAAGAGGAGCAAAGGGCTTAAGAAGACGAAGAAGAACATTGGCAATAGTTGGCATGAAAAATCTGAGGTCAAACAAGGTTAAAGAACAAATGTGTCCTCAGCTCCAGTCAACCATTGATTTCAAGCATTCTCTGGAGGCGTTCCTCACAGTAGTGCCTTGGCCAAGTTGCTTTGCATTGGAACATTCTGTCACTAGAGGAATGGGACTGTTTGCTGATCATTCCATTCTCTCAGCTCCATTCTCCATTCCTCTAAATACTATTGCAAAATGGGAAGTATGCAGAGGCACTGGTTTAGTTTATTATTGTCATGTGTACAGAGGTACAGTAAACTGTTTTTTTGTTGCATGCTCTCCAGTCAGTGAAAAGACTATACATGATTACAATCAAGGAATCCATGATGTACAAATACAGGGTAAAGTATTTCAAAGGATTGTCATCAAGACTGAGGGTTATAGAGTGGGTTGATCTTAGTTTAGTTCAGAGATACAGTGCTGAAACAGCACTTCCCCCCCCACCAAGTCTATGCCGACCAGCGAAACTGTACACTAGCACTATCCTATATATGAGGGACAATTTACAATCTTTACCAAAGCCAATTAATCCACAAACTTGTATGGTGAAACCGAAGCACCCAGAGAAACCCACACGGTCACTGGGAGAATATACATACTCTGTGCAGACAGCACCCATAGTCAGGGTCGAACCCAGGTCTCTGGCACTGTAAGGCAGCAACTTACAATCGCCACCGTGCCACCCTGGTTGAATGTTATTGGGAATCTTCTCTGGGACAGTGAAGAATACCAGGTAAATTACTTATTACATCACGGCATGAGCCCATTGGGTCCATGCTGGTTCCCAGCAGGACAAGTGCATCAGTTCCATTCTCTCTTCTTATTTCCTTGTAGTCTACATCTTATTCTTTCTGATCTCATCATCTCCTCTTTGAATCTTTTGTCACTTACCTGCCCCAAGGGAGAATTTATAGTAATTAATTAACCAACAAAACACAAAGTGCTGGAGGAACTCAGCAGGCCAGACAGCATCTGAAGATAAAATGGACAGGCGATGTTCTGGATATGATGTAGGGTCCAGACCCAAAATGTTGCCTGTCTATTCCCTCCATTGATGCTGCCTGATCCGCTGAATTCCTTCAGAACGTTGTGTTTTGCTCAAGATTCCAGCATCAGCAGTTCTTTGGTTCTGCCCATCAACCAGCATATCTTTGGGAGGATCCGAGAATAGCTGGTGAAGAACCAAGCAGTTAACCTGCAAACTCCACACAGGCAGCAACTGCAGTCAGGATCAAATCTCAGTCCTGGAACTATGAGATAAAGTATGAGTTAATGGGTTTATCACCACATTGCCCTCAATAATGGTTCTTGGTGAAAATGAAAAAAATATGTGAAAAATTCCAAAGAATAGAGATTGAAAGGATGCGTCCTATTATGTAGTAGTAAGTTTAGTTCAGTTTAGTTTATTACTGTCACATTTACCAAGGTACAGTGAAAAGCGTTTTTGTTGCATGCTATCCAGTCAGCAGAAAGACTATATGTGATTACAATCAAGCTGTCCACAGTGTTTATACACATGACAAAGGGAATAAGGTTTAGTGTAAAATTACGTCCAGAGAAATCCGTTTAAAGATAGTCCAAGGATCTCCAATGAGTAGGGTGGTAGCTCAGGACTTCTTTCTGGAGTAATAAGAAACCAGGGACAATAAAAATGAGGTAGTCTTTTAAAATCCGATTGGAATTCAAATCAAATCTCCTTACCATGCTTGTCTAGAAATTAAAACTTGTTACCAATGGAAGTGGTTGGGGTAAGTAGTAAAATAGCAATAGTAAATAAAACAACACGATAGAGACAGGAATTGCATGTATAAGCATAAGGTAACGAGGAAGAGGACAGCAACAGTTGTACTGAGTGGTTTATTTCTGTGCAGTATTAGTTTAGTTTAGTTTAGTGTCATGTGTACCAAGGTACAGTGAAAAGCTTTTGTTACATTGCTAACCAGTCAGCAGAAAGACAAAATATGATTACAATCAAGCCATCTACAGTGTATCGATACATGATCAGGGAATAACGTTTAGTGGATGGTAAAGCCAGTAAAGTCCAATTAAATATAGCTTGATGGTCACAAATGAGGTAGATAGTAGTTCAAGATAGCTCTCTAGTTGTGGTAGGATGATTCAGTTGCCTGAGAACAGCTGGGAAGAAACCGTCCCTGAATCTGGTGTGCGTTTTCACACTTCTATCCCTTTTGCCTGATGGGAGAGGGGAGAAGAGGGAGCCAGGGTGCGATTCGTCTTTGATAATGCTGCTGCACTTGCCGAGGCAATGTGAGGTATAAATGAAGTAAATGGACGGAAGGTTGGTTTGTGTGATGGTCTGGGCTGTGTCCATAATTTGCTGCAATTTCTTGCGGTCTTGGATGCAGCTGTTCCCAAATCAAGCTGTGATGCATCCTGATAAAATGCTTTCTATGGTGTATCTATAGAATTTGTTGAGAGTTGTTGGGGACAGACCAAACTTCCTCAGCCTTCCAAGTAAGTAAAGGCTTTGGTGTGCTTTCGTCGTCGTTGCTTCAATATAGGTGGTCCAGGAGAAGTTGTTGGTGATATTGAGTCCTAGGAATTTGAAGTTTTCAACCATCTCTACTTCTGCGCCGTCAATGCAAAATGGGGTATGTGTACCGCTTCACATCCTGAAGGCGATTACTATCTCCTTTGTCTTGCTGGCATTGAGAGAAAGCATATTCAATAAAATGAATGAGATAATGAGCAGCAGTTCAGAAAGATTACGACAGCTACATTTTGTCCTGCCAAGATCTCACCCACTGAGTGGACATAATCAGTAATATGAAACTTCAATGTTTATCTTTAAATCACAGGTCAACATGACATGGATACAATAAGACCCTCTATTTTATATAGTTCCCTTAATTTCCACTAATCCAAAGGCAAAGACAATGGCAACAAACCACGAAGCACAGTCACTTGGAGGTAATATAACAGGCTGCCAAATGCTTGGCTAAAAGCACATTGTCTGCAGATTGTCTACCCAGTGATGCAACCTCAATGCCTATTGAATACCCTCCCTAGGATAAGCAGCCCTTAAAGGGTTTCTATATAATTCTAGCTTCCTTGCTGCTCCTCTTGCCAAGATGATCCAAAGAACACAAGGAGTAGGTATAGGATCCTATGTCTTTCTATAATTCTAGAACAAAAAAAGGTTATTATATATTTCCTATGAGAGCATATGTATTGAAATTGGGAGAAGGTGGTTTTAATTACAAAGCAAATCATTCATTCCCAGAAAGAAAGGAGTCATTTTCAATAAAATTGCTTTCACTTGCCAGGCATGTCCCAATACTCTGTGGACCTTTAATCTTGTGATTATATCACCCATAACTCCCTGCAGACTTCTATTTGTTTGTTTTAATTCTTTCAATGGATTGGTGTTCCCGCTTGAGTGTTTCTGAAAGTGTGGGGTGTTTTGCACCAGTGATTGGGAAATTATCATCCAGCAGACAGTGGCATTCCACCTCTCAGTTTAAATGGATAAGTCAAGCACCACCATCCTGTTGTTTCTGAGATCAGCAACTTATGTAAACTTTCCTCCCAGCTGGGCATCAAGCCACTATGACATAAGGGGATGCCCAGTCAGTTTGAGGGATATATTTTGTTTTTACATGATGATCTTTTTGAATTGGATGATTAAAAAAAAACTAGTTTACTGCCTTGTGTTAAACAACTACGCACTGCCCGGTGCTTGGGATGCGGCCGTGACCGGGGCCGATAAAGAAGCCGCCGCTGGAACCAAGGACGAGCCTGGGTTTGGGGTCAGGGATGATCCCGGAGATTAAGTCGGGTCATGGACTGGAGCTCAGGTGGCGGCCGAGCTGACGGCAGTAGTCTACAGCCAGGGCCGGGACGAATACAAGAACCAGGCTGAGTTTCAGGCCCTGGCGCTGCTATACGACCTGGGTAGGATGAGAGAAATGAGGAGGAGGGGCGATGGGGTGGGGAGTGGGGTGGTAGAGAGAGATGGGGGGTGTGAAGGAGGGAGATGGGGAGGGGTGGAGGAGGGAGATGCCCCCTCCCTTTTTACCCTCACACCCACCATCTCTACCCCTCCCCCTCTACCTCCCCTCTCCCTCCCTTTCCCTCTCCCTCTACCCCCTCCCTCTCTCACTCTCTACCCTTCCCTCTCTGCCCCTCTCCCTCTACCCCCCTCCATCTACCCCCTCCCTCTACCCCACTCTCTATTCCCCTCCCTCTCCCTCTCTATCCCCTCCCCCTCCCTCTCTGCCCCCTCCCTCTCCTTCCCTGCCCCCCTCCCTCTCTACACCCTCCCTCCCTACCCCCACTCCCTCTCTAGGGATTGAAGAGGGAGGGTGAAGAGGAGGAGGAGGGAATGCTGGGGGATGAGGAGAAATGAGCTGCACCTGCGCAGTTGGGGGCTATGCATGAGTGGTGCAATATTGCATTGGGGGAACTGCTTGCGTTGGGGGAACGGGTGAATGGTGGAATCTTGGGTTGGGGAGCAGACCCAACGGGAGGGGGCCAGAGAGGGAGGGGGAGGGGATAGAGAGGTAGATCCAATGCGTCTGCACTTGTACTAGTCTATATTACTAAAAGTCTGATCTTGACCACTTCCTTTTATTCTGTATATTGATTTTAGAAAAAACGCTGCCACTTATGGTTGTGATTTTTGGCCATCTCATTCAGAGTCCCCCTCGGCTGTGCAGGACAAGAGGGTTTTTCCCATCGATGAAAAATAAAAGAGTTATAAAAAGAGTTTAAAAAATGTTGAAATTCTCTCTCCTGAAGGCCACGCCCCTTCCGGATGGACTATAAAACCCAGAAGTGTTGAGTGCCTCAGTCAGTTTCTGCAAGATGGGGGAGCAAGAGGGTCATGTCTCTCAGTCCGAGCTGTGAATAACACTGAACACATGTGTACTAAACTGTGAGTGTGGTTTTACTGACCTTGAGTGCCCCTAATATGGTTTGAAAATGAAAATGTGGTTGGTTTGAAATAAAGCACAGCAAATGATTGTTGGTGGTGGTTGGTTTGAAGTAAAGCGCAGCAAATGGTTGTTTGTGGTGGTTGGCTTGAAGTAAAGCGCAGCAAATGGTTGTTGGTGGTGGTTGATTTGAAGTAAAGCACAGCAAATGGTTGTTGGTGGTGGTTGGTTTGAAGTAAAGCACAGCAAATCATTGTTGGCGGTGGTTGGTTTGAAATACAATACAATACAAATACAGTTTTTCGTCACATTGCACATAAAGTGCAAGTGAAATGAATTTGCCAGCAGCGGTACAATGATAAAGAGCACCCAAAACACACTAAAAAGGCACAAAATTTGGCCAGTTCTCCTCCATTTTCCCCTGTGGTCGGGACCTCAACCCTCCGCAGCTGTCGCTGCGGGCGTCCAGATGTACAGACAGGTAAAAGTCCAGGTAAGTCCAGAATCGGCTCTTCCCCACTGGAGACCGCGGCTTCAGGTTGGTGTAGGCCGCAGGCTGGCGGTCAAAGTTTTGAGGTCCCTGCCGCGCCGCAGCGAGAAGCACCGCATACCGCTGGCCCGATGTTCAGAGCTCCCCTCCAGGGGTGATGGTAAGTCCACACCGCGCCCCCGGTAGAAGTAGACCGCGAGCAGGCAGTCGGAGTCCGAGCTTCTTCTTCTCCCAGGCTGCGGACGCCGCACCAACTGGAGCTCTGCAGACCCTGGCTTCAGGCTGCTGGCTGCTGCAGGCCAGCGAAACGGAGCGCTCCCCTCCGGCGAGCCCCGGCGAGGGCTGCGCCCGCAGCTGAAGCCCCGGGCACGTCTCTGGGAAAGGCCGCCCGATTCTCGTTGTTAGGCCACTGTTTCCCCCTTCCCCCCCCCCCCCCCCCCCCCCACCCCCTACACACACACAAGGCACACAAAGAACAGCAAATCGTCGTGAAGCAAATGAACCACAGCAAATGAACCACAGCAAATGAAGCACAGCAAATGGTTGTTGGTGGTGGTTGGTTTGAAATGAAGCACAGCAAATCGTTGTTGGTGGTGGTTGGTTTGAAATGGCAAATGATTAAAAGTCTAAACTTGACAACTTCCTGTTTGCACTGCATAATTGATTTTAGGTAAAATGCTACCACCTGCGGATGTGATTTTTGGCCATCTTACTCAGTCCCCCTATGCTCATCAGGTGCAGAGGATTCTTCCCATCAATGCAAAATAAAAGTGTTATTAGTGTTTAAAAAATGTTGAGAATCTCTCTCCTGTCAATCATGCCATGAAGGCCATGCCCCTTCCGGTGGGAGGGGGGAGGGATAATAAAACCTGGAAGTGTTGGTGTGGCTCAGTCTCTGCAAGATGGGGGAGGGAGAGGTCACGACTGTCTGAACTGTGAATCAATTGAACATACTGAATGTCTACTGAACTGTGAGTGTGGTGTTTATGTGGTGTTTATGTGGGGTTTATGGCGGATTCACCCTGCTTGAAATGGTATGAAATAGCATTTGAATGTGGTGGCCTTGCACCCTGCTTGAAGTGGTATGAAACTACACTTGAATTTGGTGGCCTTGCACCCTGCTTGAAGTGGTATGAAGCTGAACTTGAATTTAGTGGCCTTGCACCCTGCTTGAAGTGGCATGAAACTGCACTTGAATTTGGTGGCCTTGCACCCTGCTTGAAGTGTTATGAAACTGCACTTGAATTTGGTGGCCTTGCACCCTGCTTGAAGTGGTACAAAAGTGCACTTGAATTTGATGGCCTTGCACCCTGCTTGAAGTGGTATGAAACTGCACTTGAATTTGGTGTCCTTGCACCCTGCTTGAAGTGGCATGAAACTGCACTTGAATTTGGTGGCCTTGCACCCTGCTTGAAGTGGTATGAAACTGCACTTGAATTTGGTGGCCTTGCACCCTGCTTGAAGTGGTATGAAACTGCACTTGAATTTGGTGGCCTTGCACCCTGCTTGAAGTGGTATGAAACTGCACTTGAATTTGGTGGCCTTGCACCCTGCTTGAAATGGAATTTCAAGGAATAGCCGTGATTCAACTGCCAGTCCACCGTGAGTGAGCTGCCAGCACATCAGGCTTGAGTGACTGAGCTGCCACCCCAAGAATCCATTTGGCCCACATTATCCATACTAGCCCTCTGGAAACCAGTCCCTTCAACCCACAACATCCATACTAGCTTTCCTGAAAGCCCCCCTCCTTCTCCCCCCACTGGCCACCAATATTGGAATTGGTGGAGAGTTGGAATATTGCGTTGGAGGACCAGCCCTCCCGTTTGAAGATATGACCTAACGGGTCCCACTTAGTCTGGTTTAGTTTAGTTTATTGTAAATCTTTGAGTAAATTATCCCCAAAGATTATCTTTTTGCTTATATGAGCCATCTTTACTGTTGTCATTTGAAACCTCTCCCATCTTCTGTAATTGAATTGTACCTTCAAAGGAATTTGTCATAATAAGCAATTGGTTCAATAGAAAAATGATGTTTCCTCATCAAGTGATTTGAAGCCTGCATTGCTTTATGTTAAGTGTGAAATAATGACCATTTTGAACATGTGTTTCACTATCATTAGATACAATTCTTCAGCAATATCACACTAATGAGCATTATAAAGTTTTATATATATAGAATATATGTATATATGTTTATATGTGTGTGTATATATATATATATATATATATATGTGTATATATATATATATATTTGTGTGTGTGTATATATGTGTGTGTATATGTGTATATGTATATATGTGTATATATATATATATATGTGTGTATATGTATATGTATATATATATATGTGTGTATATGTGTATATATATGTATATGTATATATATATATATATACATTAGTGTGATATTGCAGAAGAATTATATCTAACTGATCGTTAAAAACAGACGTTCAAAACAGTTTATATTTAACTATATTAAAGTGTATATTATGTTAATATTTTTTCATGTTAATTTGTGTGATATTGTTGAAGCATTGCATCTTACTGATAGCAAAAATCAGCTCAAAATGGTTGTCATTTTACACTTAACATGAAGAATACAGTATATTAACACCTTGAATATTTTTTTAATTGTTCCAGTGAAGAGAGCAGAAATTTATTTCATCCTGTTTCATCTAATTTTCTCTCTCTTCCTGCCCCTCCCTCACCCCAACACCTCGCATCTTGAGGACATTGATTACATGGGAGTGTTATGTTTGCCATAACCAGCTATTACTTGCGCACGAGAGGCTAAAACAAAAAGAGGTTGACGGACTAATCTTGCAGTCTAATAGATTCCATCGAAGAGCAGGTGGGTGGATGTGATTGATAACAATCGGGTTCACTCAGAGCCACCAGATAATTGTTTGCATTCATCTTAAAGTATTGAAGGGACATTTTGTGTGCATGTCATATTTGGGGATTTTATTTTTCTCTTGACAAATTCTTCGTTATTCTTGCCTCTGATAAAATTGAATCAATCATTGAGCAAATGGTTAAATAAAAACGACTGCCCAATTCAACTGACACTACAGGCATTAAACGTCATGAATCAATGATCTGCTCCAGCAACTTTGCACTTCACTTAATATCACAATAGCCTTTTGTTTGATTGCTTGCTTCAGTTGCTTACTTGCTTGGTGAAGGCTTGGTTCTGCTTTACATTAATTCAATCATGCTGACATTTAACAGAATAGTGTTACAATTATTATTCAAACAATCTTCTATCTTGCTCCCAAACTCTCCTTTTCCTGTCTATAAACTCATTGTTGTTTCAAACGTGAGAGTAAGTAAACAATTTACATGGTATTGCGATACCAGGTTATTTTATTTGAAGGAAAAGATTTTGTAATATGCAGTTATGAACAATAATTGTTACTTTAAGGCTGTTACCCTTTTACAAATTATGTTATGTTACTTATAGCTCTTGGGATTAAATAACGTGTGCAAAAATGTGTGAAAAACCCTTGAGTAAATCTTGTGGCATCACGTTTGGCATAGACAATGTGGGCCGACGGGCCTGTTACTGCACAATACTGTTCTATGTTCTGTGTAGGTATAGATACCTTCCAGCTTTGATTGTAATCATGTATAGACTTTCCGCTGACTGGATAGCACACAACAAAAAAAGCGTTTCACCGGACCTTGGTATACTTGACATGAAAAAAAAAATTAAACCTTCCCGTGTCTCCTACATCAATGTGTTTACTCTTTGATCATCTTCATTACAGATTGAGAACTTCCTAATTAGGTACATGAAGTATAGATGGTAACGAATTACAGCCATCAAATGTAACAAAAGCATCGGGGACGATGAGTGACCACATGATCATTAATAGAATGAGTCTGACAAGTTCTTAATTATTTGTGGCAAGTCTGAGATGCAGTCTCAAGTACGTGGGCGATTTCAACTTTCCACACATAGACTGGGAAACACATTCTGTAAATGGGCTGAATGGTTTGGAGTTTGTAAAATGTGTGCAGGATAGTTTTTTGCAGCAATACATAGAGGTGCCTACTAGAGGAGGGGCAGTGCTGGACCTCCTGTTAGGAAATGAGACGGGACAGGTGGCAGAGGTATGCGTTGGGGAGCACTTCGGGTCCAGTGATCACAATACCATTAGTTTCAATATAATTATGGAGAAGGACAGAACTGGGCCTAGGGTTGAGATTTTTGATTGGAGAAAGGCTAACTTTAACGAGATGCAAGATGATTTAAAAGGAGTGAACTGGGACATTTTGTTTTATGGGAAAGATGTAGAGGAGAAATGGAGGACATTTAAAGGGGAAATTTTAAGAGTACAGAATCTTTATGTTCCTGTTCGGTTGAAAGGAACCAGTAAAAATTGGAAAGAACCCTGGTTTTCAAGGGAAATTGGACATCTTGTTCAGAAAAAGAGGGAGATCTACAATAATTATAGGCAGCATGAAGTAAATGAGGTGCTTGAGGAGTATAAGGAATGTAAAAAGAACCTTAAGAAAGAAATTAGAAAAGCTAAAAGAAGATATGAGGTTGCTTTGGCAAGTAAGGTGAAAGTAAATCCTAAGGGTTTCTACAGCTATATTAATAGCAAAAGGATAACAAGGGATAAAATTGGTCCATTGGAGAGACCGAGTGGACAGCTATCTGCAGAGCCAAAAGAGATGGGGGAGATATTGAACAATTTATTTTCTTCGCTATTCACCAAGGAGAAGGATATTGAATTATGTGAGGTAAGGGAAACTAGTAGAGTAGCTATGGATACTATGAGTTTCAAAGTAAAAGAAGTACTGACACTTTTGAAAAATATAAAAGTGGATAAGTCTCCAGGTCCTGACAGGATATTCCCTAGGACATTGAGGGAAGTTAGTGTAGAAATAGCCGGGGCTATGACAGAAATATTTCAAATGTCATTAGAAACGGGAATAGTCCCCGAGGATTGGCGTACTGCGCATGTTGTTCCATTGTTTAAAAAGGGTTCTAAATGTAAACCTAGCAATTATAGACCGGTTAGTTTGACTTCAGTGGTGGGCAAATTAATGGAAAAGATACTTAGAGATAATATATATAAGTATCTGGATAAAGAGGGTCCAATTAGGAACAGTCAACATGGATTTATGCCTGGAAGGTCATGTTTGACTAATCTTCTTGAATTTTTTGAAGAGATTACTATGGAAATTGACGAGGGTAAAGCAGTGGATGTTGTCTATATGGACTTCAGTAAGGCCTTTGACAAGGTTCCTCATGGAAGGTTGGTTAAGAAGGTTCAACTGTTGGGTATAAATGCAGGAATAGCAAGATAGATTCAACAGTGGCTGAATGGGAGAGGCCAGAGGGTAATGGTGGATGGCTGTTTGTCGGGTTGGAGGCAGGTAACTAGTGGGGTGCCTCAGGGATCTGTGTTGGGTCCTTTGTTGTTTGTCATGTACATCAATGATCTGGATGAAGGGGTGGTAAATTGGATTAGTAAGTATGCAGATGATACCAAGATAGGGGGTGTTGTGGATAATGAAGAGGATTTCCAAAGTCTACAGAGTGATTTGGGCCAGTTGGAAAAATGGGCTGAAAGATGGCAGATGGAGTTTAATGCTGATAAATGTGAGGTGCTACACCTTGGCAGGACAAATCAAAATAGGACGTACATGGTGAATGGTAGGGAATTGAAGAATACAGTTGAACAGAGGGATCTGGGAATAACCGTGCATAGTTCCTTGAAGGTGGAATCTCATATAGATAGGGTAGTAAAGAAAGCTTTTGGTATGCTAGCCTTTATAAATCAGAGCATTGAGTATAGAAGCTGGGATGTAATGTTAAAATTGTACAAGGCATTGGTGAGACCAAATCTGGAGTAGGGTGTACAATTTTGGTCGCCCAATTATAGGAAGGATGTCAACAAAATAGAGAGGGTACAGAGGAGATTTACTAGAATGTTGCCTGGGTTTCAACAGCTAAGTTACAGAGATAGGTTGAATAAGTTAGGTCTTTATTCTCTGGAGCGCAGAAGGTTAAGGGGGGACTTGATAGAGGTCTTTAAAATGATGAGAGAGATAGACAGAGTTGACGTGGACAAGCTTTTCCCCATGAGAATAGGGAAGATTCAAACAAGGGGACATGACTTTAGAATTAAGGGACAGAGGTTTAGGGGTAACATGAGGGGGAACTTCTTTACTCAGAGAGTGGTAGCGGTGTGGAATGAGCTTACAGTGGAAGTGGTGGCGGCAGGTTCGTTGGTATCATTTAAAAATAAATTGGATAGGCATATGGATGAGAAGGGTATGGAGGGTTATGGTATGAGTGTAGGCAGGTGGGACTAAGGGAAAAAAGTTGTTCAGCATGGACTTGAAGGGCCGAGATGGCCTGTTTCCGTGCTGTAATTGTTATATGGTTATATGGTTATATGGTTACGAGGGGAATAAAAAGAGGTAATATCTATCAAATTTGTTTTGTAAAAAATGTTTGGAAGTCAGGTATATATTGAAGTGGAAGTCAGTGTAAAATGGTGGTCCAGCGCCATGTGGTTATTTTCAAAATCTTCGTGGGTACAACAAAGTAACCTTGTAATTTATATGTTGAATGGATGGAAATAGTTTGCGTGAATAACATGTAAAAATGGAGGGTACAGGCAAAATGCTCAGAATGAGGCGCAAGTAATTGCAAGCGTATGTTCCTGTTCGTTAAAAAAATGTTAGATGCTTATGCAACCATGGAAATTCACTGGTGCTGTGTACAATGATTAATGTCTAATTTAACAAATTAATAAGAACAAGCTGCCAATCTATTGGAACCCGTATTGTTGGTGATTGACGTTAAGGGCTAGGATGTTGTCCTGACACCATGACATAAGTTTCTTGATCATCAGGATCGATCCTTGGTCTCTGGCGCTGTAAAGCTAGGCAAAAGCTAAATCAGTATTATGGTGTTCCAGTTTAGCTTTGAGGGGGTTCGATCCTGACTATGGGTGCTATCTATATGGAGTTTGTACGTTTTTCTTGTGACCACATGCATTTTCTCAGGGTGCTCCGGTTTCCTTCCACACTCCAAAGACGTACAGGTTTGTAGGTTAATTGGCTTCAGTATAATTGAAAAATGTCTCCAGTGCATAGGGTAATGCTGGCGTATGGGGTGGTTGCTGGTTGGGATGAACTCGGTGGGACGAAGGGCCTGTTTCCATGGTCTATCTCTAAAATCTAAACGTCTAAACTTCTGGACCTTGTCTTGGGGCCTCTGTCTGCAACTGGCTATATTTATATACAGTATATGTATATATGTGTATATATATATATATCAGTATGGGCTTTCACGTTTTGTTAATGGTTAAAACTCACTGTGGATATATATCGTAAAGACCTGCTGTGATTTCCCTGTGTAATTTGTTTGTCGTCTTTTAATGTTCAGTTGTTTTCTTTCCCTTTCCTTTCTCTTTTATCGTGTATTTTTCTCTTCTGTGAACCATTATTCTTGTGATGTGTATACCAGTACCAATATTATACACACATACAAAAATGTTCTTCGAGACATTGTCCCACAGACGCAGGGTTTCCCCAGCAGTTGGTTCTTTGCTCAGGAATCCAACATTTGCAGAATCTTGTGTCTCCGTGAATAAAAATATGCTCCCAGTGGGTGAGATTGAACACCTCGAGAACAAATTAAAAAAACATCTCTTCGATGCAGTATGACATTTTCACAGCCTACTCTAATATTTCAGATTTTTGTTCTTGGATAGCTTCCAGGGAACTTTGCTGGCATGCTAGCTCAGAATAGTGTCTCTTGCAGATACTCTTCCTTTCCTATAACCTTGATTTTTTTTTAAATGTTCCTCTGAAGCGAATTTTCCTCTACTATTCCAGACATTTTTTAATTCAATAACCATGGTAGAAAATCTAATAATCCATAAACTTATTAAAGGAAACATTAATACAAAATATTGAGAAGGAAGGGCTTGGATATCTATGGTAAAGATGAGGAAATGGAAGCAAGGAAACTGAAACTTACTGAAGGTTGGGGGCTCTGGTCTGGAGATCGCTTGAGGTGATAACATCAGAAACCATCAGGGAGTTGATGGCCGGGTGTTCATCTGTGTGGTCATGGTCAAGGGGTAGATATGAGGTAGTGTGTAAGAGTCAGTCAGAGTGTTGCGTATAATATTGAGTATGGAAGTTGGGAGGTCATGTGCAGTTGTATAAGATGTTGGGGGTGAGGCTTGTGAGTATTGTGCTCAATTCTGGGTATCATGCTATCGGAAAGATGTTGCCCAGCTGGAAAGGGTACAGAGAAGATTTACGAGGATGTTGCAAGGACTCGATAACCTGAGCTATAGGCAGAGGTTGAGCAAGCTGGGACTCTATTCCTTGGCGGGAAGGAGGATGAGGGGTGATCTAATAGAGGTGTATAAAATCATGAGAGGACTAGATTGAGTAGATACACAGAGTCTCTTGCCCAGAGTAGGGGAATCGAGGACCAGAGGTCATAGATTTAAGGTGATAGGAAACTTTTTTACACAAATGTTGGTGGGTGTATGGAACAAGCTGCCAGAGGAGGTAGTTGAGGCAGGGACTATTCCAACATTTGAGAAACAGTTAGACAGATGCATGGTTAGGACTGGTTTGGAGGGATGTAGACCAAATGCAGGCTGGTGAGACTAGTGTAGCTGGGACATGTTGGCCGGTGTGGGCACGTTGGGCCGATGGGCCTGTTTCCACTGTCACTATTTTTTATTAATGTTCAACGCAATTGCATGCAAATCAAATCTTGTCTTGAAATTTGGAAATTAAAGAATGATACCTGACTCTAAAAATCGAAAAGAAAAACTGCAGGTGCTGGAAGTTTGAAATAAAATCAGAAAATGCTGCACTCTCAGAAGATCAGGCGACATGTGTGACAAATTGGTCAACTTTTCAGACCAGAGATCCCTTTTACGAAAACTGGACAGGGAAAGTAACCCAAATGTGACTGTAGCATCCCCTCCTCCCCCTCTCATCTTAAAGTAGGCACTATATAGGCACACAGGGCTGGATTTAGATGAAGAGAGGCCCTAGGCTATTCCACTTGTGAGGCCCCTCCCAATCCACCACCCTCACGATGAGAGGAAGATGGAAGAGCCCACCAGATTGACACCAATGTGCAGCCGAGCGTGGTCAATGATATAAGGGCTGGAAAGCTGCACTATTTATTTATTTATTGCCAGTGCTAGTGTCAAGTTATCGGCTTAAAACACTATTATTATGAAATGGAGGGCAAGGAAAATTACTGAAGTGTTGCTTAGAGACTACAGTGTGTTGTGACAGCATATGTAAGAAAGACTTATGACAGTGTCAAAAATATTATACACCAGTCCCATACGAAGCTTTTCAAAAAGGGGGGTGGGATGGCAGGATTACAAAAAATGTATGTGAAATAAGTGGACGCAGCGCATATTTTGGAGCATTTTTGCACCAAATTTATGACCAACATTTCAGAAATAATTTTGGTTAAATCAAGAGTAATGAGTGGTTAGAATGGGATGACTGGAGTCATTGTTGTATACATTTTTTTAAATCAAGAATTGAAGTTGTCCTTGTTTGAATAATCAAGTTTTACTGTAAAATGTTATGTAAAATGTTATAAAGGAGCATGCAAACACTGCAAATAAAATACTGTAAGTTTTTGCAGTAAATAAAACCTTTTTTTAGAAAATGCTTTGTGTGTTGATTTGATTGCCTGTTACTATTCGACTGTGTTAGTGGCTGCACATTAAAAATATGATGCAAAAAGAACCAAACTATGGAATTCATATTTTTCAGTATTGTTATCAAGGAAAAGAAAGCAGTTCCAATTGTTTGATATTATTCATATGGAGGAGAAAATATAATTGCTCTAAAACTGACCTTAATTTTGCAATCTCACTAAAGATAATCCCCTTCCCTCTCCCCGCTCCTCCTTCCCCCTCCCTCTCCCTCCACCTCTCTCTCCCTCCCCATCTCTCTCTCTCCCCCTCCCCCTTCCCCTCTCTCTCTCCCCCTCCTCCTCCCTCTCTCTCTCTCTCCCCCTCCCCTCGCTCTCTCTCCCCCATCCTCCCATCTCAAATCACCCCTCTTCCCCTCTCACACCGCCCCCTCTCTCTCCCTCCCCCTCTCTCTCCCTCTCACGCAGCGAGGCTCCAACTTCCCGCCGTAGGCACCGCAGCCCCGCGGCACTCCCGCAACGCAATATTCCACTACTTACCTAGAGTAGACATGAGACATTGAGGTGATTGTGTGGAGTGCAAGTGGAGATCTGAACACGCCCGGGCCCACTGTCCGGGAGAGACAGCGTCATTTTGTATCGCTACTGCGTCACCGGCTTCCCCCAATTGCGCAGGCGGTGGATGGTCGCAATTCTCCCCCCAAAACTTCCAGCGGGCCAGAACCAGAATTTTGGGTAATTTCTGTCAGAATTTCGGGAACATGTCCGCTCAAAAATTTTTTTTCTCTGAATTTTTTTACTCTGGGGAAAAAATACCTTGGCCGGAGGCCCCTTAGATTTTGAGGCCCTCGGCTTCAGCCAATGAAGTCTATAGGTAAATCCGGCCCTGTAGGCACATACGGTATCCAACATATATAGGCACATACAACAAAACATACAGCATGCCAGTGTAACCATAAGGGGACTTGAAGGTTGTTATGCTGATGACCATTTCCCTTTAGAGAGCTCCTTGTGAATCTGCTGCCATGTAGAGCAAAGTCTAAGATATCAACACAAGGAACTGTAGATGTTCGTTTACAAAAAAAGACTCAAAGTGCTGGAGTGACTAAGCGGGCCAGGCAGCATCTCTGGAAAACAAGGATACTGACATTTCTAGTTGGGACCCTTCTTCAGACTGTCTCTGCTTCAAAAAGAGGACAGTCAGTTAGAAATTTAATTTCCAGTCAAGCTCATGTGTAGGTAACACTTGAGCATGGATTCCAGTCCGTAACTTTAGATTTTAGAGATACAGCACGGAAAGAGGCCCTTCGGCCCACTGAGTTTGCACCGATCAGCCGTCACTCCAGACACTTGCGCTATTCTGCACACTAGGCATGATTTACAATTTACAGAAGCCAACCAGCCTACGAACCTATACGTCTTTGGAGTGTGGGAGGAAACTGGAGCAGCCAGAGAAAACCCACGTGGTCATAGGGAGAACATTGAAACTCCGTACAGACAGCACCCATAGTCAGGATCAAACTTGGGTCACTGGCTCTGTAAGGCAGCATCTCTACTGCTGTACGTCATTGTGTCACCCAAACATTAAAGTTACAACTGTCTCCCAAAATGCAAGAGGTGGCATAGCAACATCATAGTAGCTATCCTGGGAGCTGTATCTTGGAGAACAAATTCATAAAGTGGTGTCACTGCTGCTTAAGGTTAGTGAGAAATCAATATCCCTAAAGGAGCATTGTATGTTTTTTATTAGTGTTGACAATTTTAATTGAAAGAACCAAAATTTGAATTGCTCCATGATTTACTTATAAATCCTGAAGGAAAGGTGAGGTGTGTGACTTATTGAACACAGAATGGATAAGCTACAATGATGAGTGAGGCAGGTCATGGATATGGATGAGGAATGATGAGAGAAGATAGTCCACTGTCAAATCCTTGAACTGATGAACATCATCTTTGAAAAGCACATTATATGTAGATAAATAAAAAATAAATACTCAGCAGAGCATGCAGCATGTGTGGAGAGGGAAATGTTAATGTTTCAAACTAATGATTTTTCATTAAAATTGGAAAAAGTCAGAAATTACCAGTTTTTAAGTTGCAGAAAAAGGAACAAAGAGGATAAAACAAAAGGAAAGGTATTTAACAAGCTTGATTTCAAGAGCGATTAAGTGACAAAATGGATAGGAGTGAAGATTTTGGAAGTAAGTAGGTTATCACAGACTTCTGCTCGGTAGGAAACCAAATGATGGCAATTAATTTGGAAATCTCAAAAGCTTTAGAAATTATGAAGTCAGTAACAAGGAAACATCAGACAAAATCTTGAACTGCATTACAGAGTGAAGATGATAACTAACAGAAAGATCAAGCTGATAGACAACAATAGGTGCTTTCATGGATTCAACAAAAAAACGATGGATGTTGTAAAAGAGCCGCACAGCTATTATAACAGCAGCATGCACAAATGGAATTGGAAATGAGGGCAAAATCGTAAAACAACCTTTGGAATGGCTGATTTAAATCCCACAAATTATTAAGAGCAGCAATAATGCTCCCTATTCATCTTATAAACTAGATTACATTTTCACGGGTTTTCTCAATACTCAAAAGCACATTTGTCTTAATAGGGAAAGAATTGCAGACTCTTAGGGAACCATCATATTGTGCTGCATTTACTTCTATTAACATTGTGCTCTTTGTACAACAACAGCTTTAAATGGAAAAAAATAAAGTGTTTAAAGAGATGGAAATGTAGTTTTTTAGGAAAATTCTATGTATGTTGTTACTTTGCTGCATTAACAAATCTGTTTAAAATTAGACATTCATAATGTATATCATTAATTTCTAGCCCCAAAACATTACTTTTTGATTCCCATTTAGTGTTTTGTACTGACATTGTAAGAAAACGAGAATTATTGTTATTGATTCATAATGTACTGGATTTTGCTGTTAATGGTTAAAGAACACTTGATCCTAAAGAAAAGGGCCAAGAGTCACAAATTTCATTTGTTTTGCTAGCGCAAAGGTATTGTCATTACTAACCCAAAATCTGTTTCTTTCTCGCACTGCTCCATTTATAAAGTTGACCATAAAGCTGAACATCTGCAGACTGGAATAGCTATCCTTATGAGAAATCAGCACTGCAGGCTGCTATAATTTCACCCGTCAGCTTTCATTGCAATTCAACTAACATAGTGTTGCACTGGAAATCTGGGAGCTCAATCTTCTACTGAATATATAAGTACCATACAATGAGTCTACACATATTATCAGGTGTATCTTTTTGGGGGTAATATGTATCACCATTTGACTACTTGAAAATAGAGTTGTGTTCATAGTAAAGAAGAATACTATTTACATCACATTTTCCTCGAGTAATATACTCAATCTATTTTCCTTAACTCGAGGAAACTGAGACTTGTTATTGTGAACCATGGCAATAAAGATTTCCGAAATAAAGGAAGCTTTGTGTCTTTCTTGTCCCTTTCAGCTTTTTGCAGAGCTCTTTATAGACAGTGAAGTATTTCTGAAGTGTAGATACAATGGTAACATGAGGAATATGGCATTCAGCCTTCCAAAAAAAAGCTCCCACAACAGGAATGTGACAATCATCTATTGCATCCGCTGCTCTAGATGTCAGCTGATCTATATCGGTGAGACCAAGTGGAGGCTTCGTGATCGTATCGCCGAACACCTCCGCTCGGTCCGCATTAACCAACCCGACCTCCCGGTGGCTCTGCACTTCAACTCCCCCTTCCGTATCTGACCTCTCTGTCCTGGGCTTCCTCCATGCCCAGAGTGAGCAACACCGCAAATTGGAGGAACAGCACCGCTTGGGGAGTCTGCATCCTCTTGGTATGAACATCGAATTCCCTCAATTCTGTTAACCCTTGCTGTCTCCTCCCCTTCCTACCTCTCCCTCAGCCCTCGGGCACCTCCTCTTCCTTTTTCCTTTCTTCCCCCCGCTGCACCCGCAGATGCTGCTTCACCCGCTGAGTTTCTCCAGCATTTTGTGTAAACCCAGGAATGTGACAATAATCAGGTAATCTGTTCTGTAATTGTAAAAAACTTTTGTACTTTGATATTAAATGTCACCAACTGCTTTTACAAGCTAAAGGTACACAGAAAGGAAATAGAGCAAAAGTCTAAAAGGTAACAAGCTGCAGTGTTTGTTAAAATTGTACCCAAGTGTAAATTCCCATGTGATCTTGTGATTGTTGAGATAGACAGAACAGATAGATGTTCTTGAGATACATAATGAATAGATAGGTCCATCTTTGGAGTAAGGGAAAACATTATATATATATATATATATATATATATATATATATATATATATATATATATATATATATATATATATATATATATATATATATATATACTGATTGGCTCTAGCCCAAGTGGGAGGAGAGTTCTCAGTGAGTCAGAGGGGGAAAACAGTTGAAAAGGAGAGACAAAGCACAGGCAGACTTTACTCAGTGTTCCCGTGGATTTTGAAGCAACAGCAACAAAGAGAAGCAGGAGAAAGCACTGATTGGCTCTAGCCCAAGTGGGAGGAGAGTTCTCAGTGAGTCAGAGGGGGAAAACAGTTGAAAAGGAGAGACAAAGCACAGGCAGACTTTACTCAGTGTTCCCGTGGATTTTGAAGCAACAGCAACAAAGAGAAGCAGGAGAAAGCACTGATTGGCTCTAGCCCAAGTGGGAGGAGAGTTCTCAGTGAGTCAGAGGGGGAAAACAGTTGAAAAGGAGAGACAAAGCACAGGCAGACTTTACTCAGTGTTCCTGTGGATTTTGAAGCAACAGCAACAGCAACAAAGAGAAGCAGGAGAAAGCACTGATTGGCTCTAGCCCAAGTGGGAGGAGAGTTCTCAGTGAGTCAGAGGGGGAAAACAGTTGAAAACTGAGGAATTTGGTTTGTAAATTAGGCAATTTAACAGTCAATATAAGCAAGGCAGCTCTTGGGGAGCGGCAGTGAGGGAAGTGCCCTATGAGTAAAGTGTGAGTCTTTGGCTCGAGAGTCTTCGGAGAGGAGGCTGTGCAAAACACTGGATAGGGAGAGACCAAGGCAAAAGAAGGAGATGTCAAGCAAGCTGATGCAGTGTGATGCTTGCAGTATGTGGGAGGTCAAGGACACTGCTGGTGCCTCTGGCTGCTACAAATGTGAGAAGTGCATCCAGGTACAGCTCCTGAAGGACCGTGTTGGGGAACTGGAGAAACAAGTGGATGACCTCAGGTTCATCCGAGAAACTGAGTCGTTCCTCGACAAGTCCTTCAGTAAGATTGTTACACCCAAGGCACTAGAAGAGAGAAGGTGGGTGACGGTGAGAAAGGGAGGAAAACATGGAATGCAAAGGTCCCTGGGTGTTGTACCTCTTGTGAACAGGTTGCCCCACGTGGAAGCTGCAGGGACAGAAGACGGTATCTCACTGAGCAGCGGACTGACTTGCAAAACAAAAACTATTGTAGTTGGAGACTCCATTGTGAGAGGTACGGACAGGGGTTTTTGCGGCAACAGACGGGATTCGAGGATGGTGTGCTGCCTTCCTGGTGCCAGGATCCAGGATGTCACGGACAGAGTGCAGACAATCCTCAAGGGCGAAGGTGAACAGCCAGAAGTGGTCGTGCATGTTGGCACAAATGATGTTGGAAAGAAGGGGATAAATATTTTGCAGCGGGACTTCAGAGAGCTCGGAAAAATGCTGAAAAGCAGGACCTCCAGGGTTGTTATCTCCGGTTTGCTTCCAGTTCCTCGTGCTGGCGAGAGCAGGAACAGGGAGATACGGGACCTGAATGTGTGGCTGAGGAACTGGTGCAGGGGGCAGGGATTTAGATTCTTAGATCACTGGAATCTGTTTTGGAGTAAGGGGGAACTGTACAAAAGGGACGGATTGCATCTTAACAGGTGGGGGACCAGCATTCTGGCCGGCAGGTTTGCCACTGCTACACGGATGGTTTTAAACTGAATAAGGGGGGGCGGGGTGTCAAATGGGATAGTCGAGGACGGAGTTAAAGGGAGAGAGAGTAAAGGGATGGTTAATGACCCCAGAATTAACGGGAAAGAAAGCTCACAAAGGGATAGGAGAGTATGGCCAAGTGTAATAGGGATCGATGTGAAAGGGGCCACTTGTCAACATAATTGTATAAGGAGTAAGAGTGTTGTAAAAACAAGCCTGAAGGCTTTGTGTCTCAATGCGAGGAGCATTCGTAATAAGATGGATGAGTTGAAGGTGGAGATAGCGATTAATGACTATGCTATAGTTGGGATCAAGGAGACATGGCTCCAGGGTGACCAAGGCTGGGAGCTGAACATCCATGGATATTCAATATTCAGGAGGGATAGACGAAAAGGAAAAGGAGGTGGGGTAGCGTTGCTGGTGAGAGAGGAGATTAATGCAATAGAAAGGAAGGACATTAGCGTGGAGGATGTGGAATCGATATGGGTAGAGCTGCGAAACTCTAAGGGGCAGAAAACGCTAGTGGGAGCTGTGTACAGGCCACCTAACAGTAGTATTGGAGTTGGGGATGGCATCAAACAGGAAATTAGAAATGCGTGCAACAAGGGTAACACGGTTATAATGGGTGACTCAAATTGGCAGGGGTGCTGAGGAAGAGAATTTCTTGGAATGTATGCGGGATAGTTTTCTCAACCAACATGTGGAGGAACCAATGAGAGAGCAGGCTATTCTAGACTGGGTAATGAGGAAGGGTTAGTTAGCAGTCTTGTTGTGCGTGGCCCCTTGGGCAAGAGTGACCATAATATGGTAGAGTTCTTCATTAGGATGGAGAGTGACAAAATTAAGTCAGAAACAAGGGTTCTGAACTTCAACAAAGGTAACTTTGAAGGTATGAGATGTGAATTGGCCAAGATTGACTGGCAGGTGATTCTTAAAGGGTTGACAGTGGATGTGCAATGGAAGGTATTTAAAGACTGCATGGATGAAGTACAAAAATTGTTCATACCAGTTTGGCAAAAGAATAAATTGGGGAAGGTGGTGCATCCATGGATAACAAGGGAAATCAGGGATAGTATAAAAACAAAAGATGAGGCATACAAATTTGCCAGAAAAAGCAGCCTACCGGAGGACTGGGAGAAATTCAGAATCCAGCAGAGGAGGACAAAGGGCTTAATTAGGAA
The DNA here is from genome assembly GCA_963514005.1 of Raja brachyura. The sequence continues at coordinate 84,968,516 of OY740781.1, read as the reverse complement.
AGGGAAAATAGATTATGAAAGGAAACTGGCAGGGAACATAAAAACTGACTGCAAAAGTTTTTATAGATATGTGAAGAGAAAGAGACTAGTTAAAACAAATGTTGGTCCCTTGCAGTCAGAAACAGGTGAATTGATCATGGGGAACAAGGACATGGCAGACCAATTGAATAACTACTTTGGTTCTGTCCTCACAAAGGAAGACATAAATAATCTGCCGGAAATAGCAGTGGAACGGGGGTCAAACAAAATGGAGGAACTGAGTGAAATCCAGGTTAGCCGGGAGGTGGTGTTGGGTAAATTGAACAGATTGAAGGCCGATAAATCCCCAGGGCCAGATAGTCTGCATCCCAGAGTACTCAAGGAGGTAGCCACAGAAATAGTGGATGCATTAGTGATAATTTTTCAAAATTCCTTAGATTCTGGAGTAGTTCCTGAGGATTGGAGGGTAGCTAATGTAACCCCACTTTTTAAAAAAGGAGGGAGAGAGAAAGTGGGGAATTACAGACCAGTTAGTCTAACATCGGTAGTGGGGAAACTGCTCGAGTCAGCTATTAAAGATGGGATAGCAGCGCATTTGGAAAGTGGTGAAATCATTGGACAAAGTCAGCATGGATTTACGAAAGGTAAATCATGTCTGACAAATCTGATAGAATTTTTCGAGGATGTAACTAGTAGAGTGGATAAGGGAGAACCAGTGGATGTGTTATATCTAGACTTTCAGAAGGCTTTCGACAAGGTCCCGCATAAGAGATTAGCATACAAACTTAAAACACACGGTATTGGGGGTTCAGTATTGATGTGGATAGAGAACTGGCTAGCAGACAGGAGACAAAGGGTAGGAGTAAACGGGTTCTTTTCAGAATGGCAGGCAGTGACTAGTGGGGTGCTGCAAGGCTCAGTGCTGGGACCCCAGCTATTTACAATATATATTAATGATTTGGACGAGGGAATTCAATGCAACATCTCCAAATTTGCAGATGACACCAAGCTGGGGGGTATAGTTAGGTGTGAGGAGGATGCTTGATGGCTGCAGGGTGATTTGGATAGGCTGAGTGAATGGGCAGATGCATGGCAGGTGCAGTATAATGTGGATAAATGTGAGGTTATCCATTTTGGTGGCAAAAACATGAGGGTAGACTATTATCTGAATGGTGGCAGATTAGGAAAAGGGAGATGCAACGAGACCTGGGTGTCATGGTACACCAGTCATTGAAAGTAGGCATGCAGGTGCAGCAGGTAGTGAAGAAAGCAAATGGTATGTTAGCATTCATAGCGAAAGGATTTGAGTATAGGAGCAGGGAGGTTCTACTGCAGTTGTACAGGGTTTTGGTGAGGCCACACCTGGAGTATTGCATACAGTTTTGGTCTCCAAATCTGAGGAAAGACATCCTTGCCATAGAGGGGGTACAGAGAAGATTCACCAGACTGATTCCTGGGATGTCAGGACTTTCATATGAGGAAAGATTGGATAGACTCGGCTTGTACTCGCTGGAATTTAGAAGATTGAGGGGGGATCTTATAGAAACTTACAAAATTCTTAAGGGGTTGGACAAGCTAGATGCTGGAAGATTGTTCCTGATGTTGATGGGGGAGTCCAGAACAAGGGGTCACAGTCTAAGGATAAGGGGGAATTCCTTTAGGACTGAGATGAGGAAAACATTCTTTACACAGAGAGTGGTGAGTCTCTGGAATTCTCTGCCACAGAAGATAGTTGAGGCCAGTTCATTGGCTATATTTAAGAGGGCGTTAGATGTGGCACTTGTGGCTAAAGGGATCAGGGGGTATGGAGAGAATATACAGTTCAATGAATAATTGTTATACATTGTTGAGGACACCTATTGAAATGAATATGGTGAAAGACATTTCACACAAAAAATTAAAAACACTTGAAGTTGTGCCACTACTTGAAAAATACTTGATTCGATTAGCAGTGATCACACCTGATTCAGAAAGTGGAGAAAGTGCAGTAGAGTAGTAAGGTGCAGAAACTTTGTATTTCAGACCATCTGCCCAGCCTCAAAAGATAGAGGATACTATCCACATTACTCAATTCTTTATTTTTTGTAAGGGTCTCTTTAAAATTATTGATATTATCAATCTCAATCACCTCCCTCAGCAGTCCATTCAGAATTGTTAACAGTGAAGTTGTTACCTCTGCTCCAACTCAACTGAGCTTCAAGTGTATGGTCTTCTGGGGTCTTCCAGAGTCTCACTTGATTCTGCACTTCAACAAAATTAAAAGCTCTTGCCCCCCATGTTGTATTATCAGGACTTGAGCAAAGTGTCTTTCAGAATTTAATTTGCAACGGTGCTGAAGGAATCTTGTTCATTCTGTTCATTCTGAAGGAATCTTCTATTCTTTCCTGGTATAAGATTAGTGACATAGTCTCTCGTAGCCTCCTCCATGTCAGTCACCAAATTTCTCTGTCTACGTTGGGAATACCTTATTACATTAGAGAATCCTAATTGAAAACTAATTGCATCATTTATGATGTTTACCACTAATAGTCCTCTGGAGTTTAAATGCACTTTTACAAATTGCAGATTGAGTTTTCAAACCATGTTGTTAAATTAGGTCATTATATGATAGCAATGATAGCAAACTTCTGTTTGAGCAAATTAAAATATTTGTTAAGGCTTCACACAAAATCACTGCCACTTTCCATAAAATCCTGGGAGAAATTAAATATGATGTTAGACTGACCATGACCTGGCTTCCTATTAATTTAGCCTGCACCATTTCCTTTGAGCCCTACAAGCAATATATTGTCCACAATGGAAATCACAGATCCAAAGAGCTCGTAGTTAAAAATAGAAAGAAAATGGCGATGCCCTTTGTTTCTTTTCAAATTGGCCCACAAGAGACTCAATTCTGCATCTGATGTCGGGCTCTTTTAACATTACCAATGGCAGCACGATGGCGCAACAGTAGAGTTGCTGCCTTTTAGCGCTTGCACCTGACTCCTGGTGCTGTCTGTATGGAGTTTATATGTTCTACATGTGACCGTGTGGGGTTTCTCCAAGATCTTCGGTTTCCTCCCACTCTCCAAAGACATACAGGTATTTGTTATAAGTGTAAATTGTTATACGTGTTAATTGTCCCTCATGTGTGTAGGATAGAGTTAATGTGCGGGGATCGCTGGTCGGTCGAAGGGCCTGTATCTCTAAATTAAACTACAAATCTTTTGTGCACCTTCTCCCCTATTCTCCAGGATCATTTTAGTTCACCAATAACCTAATTTCTTTGCATTGGTTGTTTTTAATGTTATACCTTGTTTACAAAATGATGATTCATTTTATAAACTATACGATGCACCCCTTTGAATGCAGATTGCTAAGCTAATCTTATGTGGTCATTTCATTACACAAGGCTTCTTAGATTGTTAATTCTCCAGTGTTGAAAAATGAGTATTCAGAATGTGATATGTAATTAAATCACATTGTCTGTTTAATTATTTCTGCATAATGCAGATAAATCACATTTATTTGACTTGCACAGTGACTGGTAACTGACACTCTTGTACTAAAGTTAATGGAACAAAATGTCTTGAGGGTGTACCACAAGCACTGTTTAAATCCAGCCACCCAGCCAAATCCAGCCACCCAGGTAATTTATTAACACGTCGTGTGTTTAGTGTTATATGATCTATTCCGGTCCAAACATTTGTGAAAAATTCAAATGCATTATTGTTTGCTTCATTAAATGCCTTTCAGCTCTTGTTTATCTACATGATTCAGGAATAATTAAACTCTCCCATCACCCCTACGTTTTCGTCAATAGCTGCTTCAGTGATTTAATTACACAGCTGCTGATCCTTATCCTTTCCTTGGATTGTTGATAGCATGCTCTGAATCTCTGATGAACTCCAAATGAAGCCAACACATATGCAAATTGCATTCTCCATTAAGATTTGCCTCATTTGGCTACTTTCATTTATTCTTAGAATTCATCTCCCTACTTGTCTATTCCATTCTCAGCAACACATTATAAGGTTCAATGGCAGGACTTTTGAACCATGTTAAAATCCGAAGCACATTAGCAGGTCTGGCACTTCAGTGTGGAACTCAGATAACTATACTGTCAAAAATGCTGTGCTTTGGACGGTGTTAACTTGCAACCCCAACAACCACCTTCAGGACGTAATGGAGCCACTTAAAGTCAATTACATTTCTCTGGTGCCTTGGCAAATAGTTAGCTCTCTATTGCCATGCTAAATCAGATTATTTATCTTATTATTGATAAAAGTAGGAATGCTTAGCAAGTCAGGCAGCATCAAAGGAGGGAATGGGTGATCAATGGTCAGCGTGGATCAAAGGGCCTGTTGCCATGCTGTATCTCCAATTAACAAGAAAACATATTTCCAGTATCTGCAATGTTTTGCTTCTACAATTTGAGTCTCACAGATCCCAACTCACTTCACCTTCCCTCCTTTTACTTCTCCTTTCGTTTGGAAAGCCAGCAGCGATTAACAAGCCTTCACAGTCCCTTAGATGGCACAATATTTCTTGTGTCATTCAACATGTCTTGGTCTCCAAAAGTTCACAGACATTCTCAATGTTCGTTCCTTGCCCACTCCACTTCACTGCAGCAAAAACAGATATGATTCCTAACTTGACTCAACGTTGATGGAAGATAGTCAAGTGAAAATGATGGTGCAGCTTCTCTCTCCACACATGTTGTCTGAAAAGTTGAGTATTTACATCATCTTTTGTCGAGCTTCACAATTCTCAACTCTTCAATCCTTTTATCTCATACCTTCTGTTTTTTCATACCTGCCCACTGATCGCCTATCGAGACCCCTCCCCTCACCTGTATCAACTTATTACCTAATAGGCTTTGGACCAAGCCTCCTCTCATCAAGCTTTCTTCCCCCCCCTCCACACCCCATGTCCCCTCCCCCCCCCCCCCCCCCCACAATGAGTCTGAAGAAGGGTCTCAACCGAAACGTCACCTATCCATGTTCTCCGGAGATAATGCCTGACCCACTGTGTTACTCCAGCACTTTGTGTCCTTTTTTCAAAAATCAACATCCACAGTTCCTTGTATTCATATCATTTGGCTTGACATCACTCGTGAAGGGCTTGAATTTAAGGGTTTTAGTAGGAGCATAACGTTTTAATTAATTTAAGTAATTTCAAAGCTTGAGGGACTTGACAAATATTTCTTCCTGCTTTCAGAGAGCCAACGATGTTCACTGTTTCAGGAAAGTTGACATATTCCATATATTATTGTGGGGTGGGACGGTGGCATAGGGGGTGCCATGGTGGCGCAGTGTTTGAGTTGCTGCCTTACAGCGCCAAAGTCTACGGGCGCTGTCTGTCGGAGTTTGTACATTCTCCCCGTGACCATGTGGGTTTTCTCCAGGTGCTCTGGTTTCCACCCTCATCCCAAAGATGTACAAGTAAGTAGGTTAATTTACTTTGGTAAAAATGGTAAATTATCCCTGGTGTGTATGATAGTGCTAGTGTACAGGTGGTCGCTGGTCAGCGCAGCTTTGGCGGGCCAAAGGGACTGTTTCTGTGCTGTATCTTTCCACTAAAACTAAAGTTCCTGGAATTATTGCAAGCTGTGTAGATGTTAAAAAGGTCTTTATGTTGTATTTAAATTAGTAGAGCACTATATATGAATACAGACAAGCAAAAAAATAAATTTCCATAATTTGCACAATTTATGCAGTTTCTTCATTAGAGTCATAGAGTGAAACAGTGTTGGTCCTTCGGCCCAACTTGCCCACACCGACTAACATGTCCCAGCTACACTTGTCCCACCTGCCTGCGCTTGGTCCATATCTCTCCAAACCTGTCTATTTGTTTCTTAAACTTTGGGATAGTTCCAGCCTTAACCCTCCTCTGGCAGCTTGTTCCATACACCCACCATCCTTTGTATGAAAAACATACCCCTCAGATTCCTATTACATCTTTTCCCCTTCGCCTTCAACCTATGTGAAGGGGAATAGCATTAATGCATTCATCACAAAATGTACATGCATGCTCAAAAATCTTCAAAGGGTATTCTGTGATGCTTCAGAGAATAGTCTGGTAACATACAGTGGCTTGCAAAAGTATTCATACCCCTTGAACTTTTCCACATTTTGTCACGTTACAACCACAAATGTAGATCTATTTTATTGGAATTCTATGTGATAGACCAACACAAAGTGGCGCATAATTGTGAAGTGGAAGGAAAATGATACATGGTTTTCAATTTTTTTTTTTACAAATAAAAAACTGAAAAGTGAGGTGTGCAAAAGTATTCAGCCCCCTTTACTCTGATACCCCTAAATAAAATCCAGTGCAACCAATTGCCTTCAGAAGTCACCTAATTAGTAAATAGAGTCCACTTGTGTGTAATCTAATCTCAGTATAAATACAGCTGTTCTGTGACAGCCTCAGAGATTTGTTAGAGAACATTAGTGAACAAACAGCATCATGAAGCCCAAGGAACACACCAGACAGGTCAGGGATAAAGTTGTGGAGAAGTTTAAAGCAGGGTTAGGTTATAAAAAAAGATCCCAAGCTTTAAACATCTCACGGAGCACTGTTTAACCCATCATCCGAAAATGGAAAGAGTATGGCACAACAGCAAACCTACCAAGACATGGCCGTCCACCTAAACTGACAGGCCGGGCAAGGAGAGCATTGATCAGAGAAGCAGCCAAGAGGCCCATGGTAACTCTGGAGGAGCAGCAGAGATCCACAGCTCAGGTGGGAGAATCTGTCCACAGGACAACTATTAGTCGTGCACTCCACAAATTGGGCCTTTATGGAAGAGTGGGAAGAAGAAAGCCATTGTTGAAACAAAGCCATAAGAAGTCCCATTTGCAGTTTGCCACAAGCCATGTGGGGGACACAACAAACATGTGGAGAAAGGTGCTCTGGTCTGATGAGATCAAAATTGAAGTTTTTGGCCTAAATGCAAAACGCTATGTGTGGCGGAAAACTAACACTGCACATCACCCTGAACACACCATCCCCACTGTGAAACATGGTGGTGGCAGCATCATGCTGCGGGGATGCTTTTCTTCAGCAGGGACCTTCACCTTCCAGCAGGACAACGACCCTAAACATACAGCCAGAGCTACAATGGAATGGTTTAGATCAAAGCATATTCATGTGTTAGAATGGCCCAGTCAGTCCAGACCTAAATCCAATTGAGAATCTCTGGCAAGACTTGAAAATTGCTGTTCACATACACTCTCCATCCAATCTGACTGAGCTTGAGCTACTTTGCAAAGACGAATGAGCAAAAATGTCAGTCTCTAGATGTGCAAAGCTGGTAGAGATATTCCCCAAAAGACTTGCAGCTATAATTGCAGCGAAAGGTGGTTCTACAAAGTATTGACTCAGGGGAGCTGAATACTTTTGCACGCCACACTTTTCAGTTTTTTATTTGTAATAAAATTTGGAAATTATGTATCATTTTCCTTCCACTTCACAATTATGCACCACTTTGTGTTGGTCTATCAAATAAAATCCCAATAAAATACATTTACGTTTGTGGTTGTGACGTGACAAAATGTGGAAAAGTTCAAGGGGTATGAAAACTTTTGCAAGCCACTGTATATATGACTTCAGTACAGGTTTGAACAGTCAAATGATTGTTGGTGTTGCTGTGATTTCAATGGAATCTTGTATTTGTGCCAAGTTTCTCAGTAATTTTTTTCATTGGCAGTACAAAGTAATCCTGGAGATTTGTTATGTATTGTGTCAGCTCTTTTTTGCCATCTTGGAATATGGTTGCTTAGGAGGGGTATAAAATATCCCACCCATCTATCTTTAAACACATCTATACCATATAATGATAAAGTTGCTATGAGATTCATGACATGGAAATTAGGAATTGAGTCTTAATGAACAGACTAATTCACACCACATCAGTTTTTAAAATGTATCCAAAGAATAGTCCGAATTGAGCTTTAAAATCAATATTGTTGATGAGATTCACTGCTATGTTTTTTTGCATGCAAGTTACAATTTCATTTACCTGAGCAACCAATCCTTTGATTAAGAAGAGAAGTCGAGATAATCCAAGAAATTATAACCTGTGAGCCTCACGTCATTGGCAGGGAAGTGATTGGAGAGAATTCTTTGTGGCAGGATTTACTCGCATTTGGAAGAGGGTAGTTCCAACAGAGATCTGCCTTGGGACCTCTGTTGTTTGCTACATAACAACTTGGACATAAATGTAGATGGGTTGGCCAGTAAGTTTGCAGTTTTAACACCTTTCCACCATAATCCCATGTGTCCTATATCTAAGTCGGTTTGCAGATGATAGCAAAATTGGTGGAGTTGCGGAAAGTGGAAAGCAGGATCAGCGATAAACAAGTGGAGAAGTGGCAGTTGGAGTTTAATCCAAGCAAATGTGAGGTGTTGCACTTTGGGATGTCAAATATTAAAGGGAAGTATGCAGTTAAAGGGAAAACACTTAGCAACATTGATGTCCAGAGAGGCCGCCATGGACCTTGGGGTTCAAGTTCAACGCTAACTGAAAGTGGCAATACAAATGGATAGAGTGGTAAAGAAGGCCTATGGTATGTTTGCCTTCATCAGTTGGAGCATTGAGTATAAGAGTCAGGAAGTCATGATGCATCTTTATAGGACTTTGGTTAGGCCACTGGGATATTGCCTGCAGTTCTCATTGTCCCACTACAGGAAGGATATGGAGGCTCTGGAGATGGTGCAGAATTTACCAGAAAGCAGCCTGGATTAGAGGGTATAACTACGGAAGAGGTTGGAGAAATTTGAATTGTTTTATTTGAAATGTCAGAAGTTGAAGGAAGGCCTGATATATCTATATATCTATTATATATATATATAAATTATGATAGGCATAGATAGGGTAAACAGTCAGAACCTTTTTTTTAGCTGGAAATACAAAAGACTAGAGCGCATAGCTTTAAGGTGGGAGGGGCAAAATTTCAAAGAAATGTACGAGGTAAGTTTTCTGCACAGAGAGTGGTAGGTGTATGCAACCACTGCCAGGGTGGTGGCGGAGGCAGATAAGATAGGGGATTTTCAGAGGTTTTTAGATAGGCAAAGGGAAATGCAGGGAATTGTGGGATATGGATCACATGCAGGCAGAATAAATTAATTTAACTTGGTATCACATTGGGCACAGACATTGGGAGCCGAAGGGCCTGTTCCTGTGCTGCACTCTTCTATGTTCTATGAAGAACAATTCTTTACTGATTCAAGCAAGATGCCAAATCCAGCTGAGGGCAGACAAGATCCATGAAAGTTAGTAAAATGCCTTTAACGGATTCTCGCCACCAAAAATATTCTCTATTTAGACAGCTCTTTCTTGGATATGTAATAGAATGCAACATGATTTAAGTCTTGTGAAGATTCCTTTTGTCTCCGTGTAGCCAGGTGGTAAATGAAATTGTGATGTTTCCTCTGGTCATACATATGTAGCAGAATTATAAATGTAAAGAAATATATTCATGAATTTAACATGATTTATTCTACAATTCCTGCATCTGTTTATCAAGTGCCATTAAATTTAATTTGTCAAATCCCATTAAATAATAAAACTTGTGACGATCTGTTTACTCTGATATAAAATGCTGCTACGTGGCTATTCCTGTATTAGTGCCAGCATAGTATTTCCAATGCTAACTAATTATGAGTAACAAGAAAAGTAAATGATGTGGAGTAAACCAAGCTGGAGAAACCTCACTGTAAATGCTAAAGATGGTTTGGCAATTAATTGTTTAAACCAGCTGCATTTAGCATTATATTATTTTTCTTCGATAAATTGTTCTTCTTAAGAATTGAAAATCAATTTACCTTCTACAATTTGTAGAGGCCAAATCCTTGCAAATGTGTTCAGTCTGAGAAAGCAGTGCCCAAATGTGGCCAATGTTACCTCAATAGGGGATAGCTGGATTTTTCAATGATGTATGATGTGGCAATCATTGCAGTTCACAACCATACAGATGTTTGTTTAGTATAGTTTAGAGATACAGCACAGAAACAGGCCCTTCGACCCACCGATTCCGGGCTAACCAGCGGTCACCCCGTACACTAACACTATCTTACACACTTTGGGGACAATTTAAGGACAATTAAACCTACAAGCCAATTTGCCTACAAACCTGTATGTCTGAAATGTAGGAGCACCTAGAAAATACCCATGCAGGTCATGGGGAGAACATACAATTTCCTTACATTAGCAAATTTGCAGATGACACAAAGCTGGGTGGCAGTGTGAACTGTGAGGAGGATGTTATGAGAATGCAGGGTGACTTGGACAGGTTGGGGGAGTGGGCAGATGCATGGCAGATTAAGTTTAACGCGGATAAATGTGAGGTTATCCACTTTGGTAGCAAAAACAGGAAGGCAGATTACTATCTAAATGGCGTCAAGTTGGGAAAAGGGGAAGTACAATGGGATCTGGGGGTCCTTGTACATCAGTCTATGAAAGTAAGCATGCAGGTACAGCAGACAGTGAAGAAAGCGAATGGCATGTTGGCCTTTATAACAAGAGAAATCGAATATAGAAGCAAAGAAGTCCTTCTACAGTTGTACAGAGCCCTAGTGAGACCACACCTGGAGTATTGTAAGCAGTTTTGGTCCCCTAATTTGAGGAAGGACATTCTTGCTATTGAGGGAGTGCATCGTAGGTTTAGAATGTTAATTCCCGTGATGGGTGGACTGTCATATGCTGAATGAATGGAGCAGCTGGGCTTGTATACTCCGGAGTTTAGAAGGATGAAAGGAGATCTTATTGAAACATATAGGATTACTAAGGGTTTGGACACACTAGAGGCAGGAAGCATGTTCCCGATGTTGGGGTAGTCCAGAACCAGGTGCCACAGTTTAAGAATAAAGGGTAAGCCATTTAGATTCGAGATGAGGAAACACTTTTTCACAGAGTTGTGAGTCTGTGGAATTCTCTGCCTCAGAGTGTGGTGGAGGCCGGTTCTCTGGCTACTTTCAGGAGAGAGCTAGATAGGGCTCTTATAGATAGCAGGGTCAGGGGATATGGGGAGGAGGCAGGAATGGGATTAGGGGTGATCAACCATGATCACATTAAATGACGGTGCTGGCTTGAAGGGCCAAACGACCTACTCCTGCACCTATTGTCTATTGTCTATTGAAAACCCTGATGCGGATATGGATTTTCACATTCATTAGTACATATATCGCTTTACAAAGCAAGTTAATACGTAACATGTCTTGCTGTCTGACATCCTACATGGTGCTCCAAGTTATTCATAAACAAAACATATCCAATATGTCATAAACTGAGATGGAAATAGAACTTGTGGACTAAATATATTCCAAACAATATTTGAGGGCAAGGTATCTTTGTTCCCACATTTCTTTCCCCTGCTGACATTAAATTCAGTCCTCCATATCTGTTCATTGCATCTACTCTACGATGACAGTGAGTTTCCTGAATACAATAGGACTTCCATGGGCCATGAAGAAAAGCCCACACTTTATCTGACCTGCTGGCTCAATGCAATATTTCAATAATCCATTACTTGGAGATCCAGTATTCTTGGTTAAAAATGTAAAGAAGACTTTTTTTAAAAAACCTGGAATATTAGTAAGATTTAATTTTGGCTTCAAACTCAGCTGATGAACGTACTTGGAGGTTAAAAAATTTGAGAATCTGGGATGCCTTAACACAGATCCTTTCACTCCAACTTTGATTCCGTTACTCGTATAGTAAATCAGCTTTAGATTGATGATACAGAGACGGAGTTCAAATCACATCTGGGCAGCTGGGGAATTTAATCTAATTTATTAAATAAATTACTTGCTTTGAAAAAAAGCTAGCATCAGTAATGCCTTAAATGTATTGTAGCAAAAGCCCATCTGGTTCCCTAATGCCCTTTAGGGAAGGAAAACTGGTGACCTCACCAGATCTGACCCTGGTGTGACTCAAAACTCACAGCAATATTGTTAATGTTTAATTGTCCTGTAAAATGAGAGGAAAAATCATTCTGTTCAAGGAACATAAAGGATGGGCAATAAATTGATTCCAACAATGTCACATCCTAGAACTGAAAAAGGTGTTGCAATCCAAAACATTGTTATTCATATTTATTTTGCAGTGCATTCCACCACAAAATATTTAATACTGCACTGTGCTCATTTCTTCAGTTAAAATCCTGCTGCAACATCCTGCTGGAGATGGTAGTTGAGGCAGGTACCTTTGCAATGTTTAAGAAACATTTAAACTGGTACATGGATAGGATGGGCTGAGAGAGATATGGGCCAAATGCAGGTAGGTAGGACTAGTGTAGATGGGACATGTTGGTCTGTGTGGGCAAGTTGGGCCAGAGGGCTTGTTTCCCCGCTGCAAGATCCTATGACTCTATGATAACATTTACTATTGGAGGCACAAAAGATTGCAGATCCTGCAATCTTGAGGAGAAAATAAAAAGTTGGAGGAACTCTGAAGGGTTCCAATCCAAAATATCATTAGTCCTTTCCCCTCCACAGATAATGCCTGATCAGCTGAGTTCCTCCAACTTATTGTTTACTCCACATCATTTACTTTCCTTGTTACACATAATTAGTTATCTTTGGAAATACTATGCCGGTGCTAATCCAGGAATAGCCACAGAGCAAAATTTTATATCAGAGTAAACAGATTGTCACAAGATTTATTATGTAATGGGATTTGACAAATTAAATGTAATGGCATTTGATAAACAGATGCAGAAATTGGAGGAGAATGTCACCTCTTATTGCTTTCAGGAAAATATATTTTAAATTGCTTGATCAACCTTTAAAGTGTGTGAGAATGAGACTCAATTTATTGGCCATTGGTCAAGGAAATAAAATCATTACCAATCAGATTACCCATCAGAATACTCCAGCTTTTTGTGCCTATCTTCAGTTTAAACCAGCATCTGCAGTTTCTTCCTATACATGACATTGAATAACATGCTTTTAGTGTTTTTCAGCCCCGAGTATAATTATGCATATTTCTTATGATGTGTTAATAATTTTTCTCCTAGGACAGAAATGCTAGATCTTCTATGAATAGAGAATTGCACAGTGTTGCTCTTATACATTCCTTGCTGTTCCACCTGGTTTACCTCATCAATGTTATATTCTCTAACTTTTGACTAATGGCTGCAAAAGGGATATTGCTTCCAATGAGCAGATGGTAAATGCTTTGCTTCAATGTCAATAGTAGACAAAAGGGTGCAATTTCCTTTTCTTGTAGTGTGTCACAAAATCAACAACATATTCTTATTATATTTAATGTGATGTACAATTACCCTACGTATCTAGGGAAAGGTTTTCTTGTTCCAGAACTTGGATACATTCAAGGTCATTTTGACCTTGTGTTGTACTGGTGATAATGTAATGGAGTCAATGTTGCTCTCGATTTTTATTTCAATCAAATGTGATGGATAGAGGAAATTCTGTACAAAGTGAATATCTTACAGTTCAAAACAGATGTTCAAGTGGAGAAGGTTGTATACTTTGTAAGATACCTTATCCAGGTTTGTCCCGGCAATCTGAGACTCCTTTGAACAGCACCAAATATCCTGCAGTATCCTATACACAAGTGACCAAGTTCAATGATGAAACAAGCCTTTAGATTATCCGAACAATAGTCTTTTCCAATGCTGATCCAAAAAATATATATATTAGCTCCGACAAATACTTGGTCACAGACACACAATGAATGCATGACTGCCATTAGGGTCCAAGCGCAGACTCGGTGACTATTTCACCGAATACTTGTGCGTGGTACGCCAAGACCGGCTGGATCTCCTGCCTGTTAACCATTAGCTCACCTTTCCCATCCCACACTGACCTTTCTGTCCTGGGCCTCCTCCATTGCCAGAGTGAAACCACACACAAACTGTGGGAACAGCATCTTATCTTCTGCTGGCAGAGGTTAAAACCTGATGGTATGACCATTGAATTCTCCAATTTTAGGTAACTAAGCTACAAACAATCTTTTGTTTTCCTTCCCATCCCCACCACCCCCTTCCACATGTCCCACCTCGACGCACCCATTTCTCCCCTCTCCCCTCTGTTTCCACCTATATTCCCTCCCCTGGCTTCACATTTACATCTCTTCCATCTCACACCTTTTGTCTTTTCATCTCTGGCCGTTGTCCCACCATCTACGTATTAACTCCGCCCCATCACCGGTATCCCCCTAAAACTCACCAAATTTTATCCTGCTCCCCCTCTCTTTTTCCCCCCAGCCCCTCCACCACAATCAGTCTGAAGATGAGTTCTGACCCAAACGTGATCTGCCCATGTTCGCCAAAGATGCTGCCTGACCCACTGAGCTACTCCAGCATTTTTTTGTTTGTAAACCAGCATCTGCAGTTCCTTGTATCTATCATGAAGGTTTACTGAAAACACGTTTTGCAATTAACAGTAGCATTTCAGTGTTGGAAGATGAAGTTGTGCTAATTCTACAGCATTTATGCTGTGCCATGTTAGACCAGGTGCAGATGCTACCATTCCATTAATTTAATAGAGTAGACACAGCTGTGAGGGTTAAAGAAAAGTATATTATCAGACTTTCAAGTTTATTTATATGTTATTGTGTTTTTTACTTTGTTAAATTCAATTTTCTTAATGCCTTTTATGTATTTCAACATCAGTTTTCAATAGCTATGCGATGCCTTTGAATTGAAAATGTTTCATGTAATAAAGAGTTTCCACAATGTTAGCCCACAGCATTTCACTTTTATAAATCAAAAGCCTGAGGTTTTATGGATTGGCCTTGCGAAAGGGAAAGTCCTTCTTTCTCTGTGTTGCATTACCAACCATCTACCCATTAACTAGACTAAAGGGCCTGTCCCACTTGGCCGTCATTTACGCGACAGGCCAGTAGTGACTGATGCGCAACGGTCGCGCGTGTCATCATGCATCCGCACAGCCATCTGGAGTGCATGACATCATTTGAAGATAGACACAAAATACAGGAGTAACTCTGCGAGACCGGCAGCATCTCTGGAGAGAAGGAATGGATGATGTTTCGGGTCGAAACTCTTCTTCAGTCTGAACTACATTCCACCTCTTTGGAGACCGTCAGCTTATCTCTGATTGGACTTTACTGAGTTTATCTTGTACTAAACATTGTTCATGTTATTCCCTTTATAATGTGCACTGTACTCTGTGGATGGCTCGATTGTAGCCATGCATTGTCTTTCTGCTGACTGGTTAGCACGCAATAAAAGATTATCACTGTGAGTTAGTTACATGTGACAATAAACTAAACTCAAACTCACAGGTTCCCTAAAGGTGACCAGTTTGGCTCAGTTCTTTGGACAGTTCCAGATGCTTGTAAGACGAGAGTTGCAGGAGTTGAGATGGGTGTCAGGGATGAGAGTTGGATCAGGATTGGGGCATGGGGCGGGTAGATTGAGGAAGGGAATTACTTGAGCATCAGCTGGAGCACTGATTGGCAGTTTTGGGAAGGAGGAGGTAATGATCAGAGTTCATGTCTGGTACTTACTGGTCGTCGGTTGGAGTTCAAGTGTTTAGAGAACAGAAAGTAGAAAGGTTGTGTTATTGGTGAATTGAAATAGTTTGGGTGTTTGGTGGGTGTTAGTCAGATGATGATGAGTGTGTAAAGATATGGACATCCGATGTCATGGTGAAGAGGGAGAGGAGAATATGATATGTGAGTGGGGTTGGGGGGGGAGGTGGGGAATACAATAGGTTTAGGTGATTCATGAGTTGTGGGATGGTTATTGCATTTGGTGAGTGAAAAGCTGCACTGCTTGGTGGGTGAAAGGTTGGGTCGGTGGATTGATGAGTGGAGATTTGGTTTGACTGATTGGTGGGTGGAGAGTAAACATCAGTGAAGGGTATTTGACCTGAAGCATTGATTGTTTCTTGTTCCACAAATGCTGCCTGACCTGCTGAGTTTGACGAGCATTTTTTGATTTTATTTCAGATTTCCATCATCAGCAGGTTTAAAAAAAAATCCTATGGAATCATGGATATTACATTAAAATTCTTGACAGCCGGACTGCAGTTTAATGAAGGAGAAAGATGGTAAACCCAAACAAATGCATGCCATTTCCTCTGTTTCCTTGGATTAGTGTGAAATCCAACCTTTTTGTATCTTTGAATGAATAATTCCATCTATATTTCCTCCAACACACAGCTCTTTTTAAATGCTTCTTTGAAGTCCCATTGGCTGCTCACAACATGTTAGGACATAAACTTGGGTTATTTTGTTTTGGTTGTGGTGGCTACAAAATTTACCTTTACAATGATCATTTTAATATTAGCCTTCCTTGAGTTAAATGCATTCTTACTCCAGAAACAATAGAGAGAGCATTTTTAATTACGATAATAAAATAACCTTTCTGCATCTAGCAAAGTCAGCAACATTCTCCCATAGTGAAAAGTTTCACGACAACACTGCAGTCCCAACTCTGTTTTTACTGTGATAACTAACCCCGTAGAGAACAAAGTTGCAAGAAGATTTAAAGTCAGTTGGAAAGTGATACAATAGAGTGAACTCGGCATTGCTTTAATGGGTCCACATATCTGCTTAAGCAGATTTACTATTTAACATCATGACATGAATAACTGCTGTGAGCATGACGTTAAAGCCACAGTTATTTTTTAGATCCAAGTATCTAACGACCAATGCAACCACTATCTAAAAATAATCAATAAAAATGTTCTACACATCCTCACTATTTCTAAATAATATTGTACATTTATAACTAAGACATTTTACAATACCCTGTCATAAACCTATTTACCTTACTAGGTTAAGGTACAGCATTGTTACTGTACGAATACTTGGCAAAACACTTTTTTTTCATTTTAAGATGACTTTTGTTTGCTTTTAATCATGGAAGTCCCATGCTAGAAGACATTTTACGTTATTCAAATAAAAAGCTGAATGCAAACTTAAATGCCCTTGATTAATGAGACAGCATACAGTAATGGATGAGTTCCCAAAGCTTGCTAATGCAGAGAACTGGGCAAGGCATGAGATACAGCTGCACTAATGTTGGATTATAATAGGCTGAATAGGAACCAAAACATAATGAGGAGATGTAACCATATTCATAAGAGCTAATGCATAAGTCATGAAAGTAAACATATTTAGATTACTAACATTGTTTAGCACTACCTTCCAATTAAATCTTGATCAAAAAACATAGTCTAGAAATTAATGAACTTTAGTGCTGCTGAAAGGTCAATTGATTATTATTTGGTTCTGCCAACTTTTTAACTGGCTGATCAGTCCTTTATTTCACTGTTTCTAGATGCTATGCTAATTTTGCTTTTGATTTAACACCAACAGTGCAGGCCATTCAACAAAGTGGCAGAAAATTATAATAATGGAAATTTGATTCACATTGGAAGAGGAATCATTTAGACATTATATGGAGTGTTTGGAAAGGTGGCAGCTGCTTATAATTAAAGAGTGGAGGACAACCAATTCCCCATTTGAAGGAATGAGAGTAGAAGGCACATAATTTATGGGACTGCCAGTCATCTTTCCTGACAGAAATACTTGCAGCAACGGGCATAACAGTTGGTGCTAAAGCATAAAGGCTTCCAGGATACACAAGATTTGCCAAACTAATAGAAATAAAGAACTGCAGATGCTGGTTAATTCTCAAAAGGAGCAATGTGCTGGAGTAACTCATTAGGTCAGGCAGCATCTCCGGAGAACATGGGTAGGTGACGTTTCATGTCTGGACTGTCTTTGGACTGATTATTGGCAGGGGAGACAAAAACTGAAAAGGGGAGAGGCAGGTCAAAGTGTGGCAGGTAATAAATAGGTTGATATAGTCAAGTTTTTTTTCGCTAGGTAGATGTTTGGAACTAAGAAACCAAAATGTGAACCAAAAAATGTTGACACTCAGGAGATCTTTCATTGTCCTTCCTCCTTCTCCAGCTGCTCACAGAATGGGTAGGTTAACATATGATGAGCGTTTGTCGGCACTGGGCCTGTACTCGCTGGAGTTTAGAAGAATGAGGAGGGACCTCATTGAAACGTACAGAATAGTGAATGGCTTGGATAGAGTGGGTGTGGAGAGGATGTTTCCACTGGAGGGAGAGTCTGGGACTAGAGGTCATAGCCTCAGAATTAAAGGATGTTCTTTTAGGAAGGAGATGAGGAGGAATTTCTTTATTCGGAGGGTGGTGAATCTGTGGAATTCTGTGCCAGATAATGCTGTGGAGGCCAAGTCAGTGGATATTGTTAACGCGGAGATAGATAGATTCATATTTAGTGTGGATGTCCAGTTATGGGGAGATAACAGGAGAATGGGGTTAGAAGGGAGAGATAGATCCCCATGATTGAATGGCGGAGTAGACTTGATGGGCCGAATAGCCTAATTCTGCTCCTATCATTTATTAACTTATGAGGGAGTTGCAACGAGACCATGGCATAGCTGGACATAGGAAGGAACTACTGTGAGTGCAATTCACAGTCTTTGCAACTGGTAGTTTGTTCTTACCACAATATCATAATTTAAACTGCAAAGTCATGAAACTGCATGGGAGTTCTACCCTTGCATCTCATAGGAAGGTGAGTACAATCCTAAGTTGTAAATGGTTCCTTATGCTATTCCTTGGGAGTCCTTGCTAGAATTACAGCAGCCGAATATTAGAAGCATATTAAATTTTCAAGACACAAATATTGACATCAAAACTCAAGCCCAAAGGAGAATGACTGTAGCAAACAATATTAAGGACAATAAACAATACAATAACTGTGGTGTACTTGATTGGGATATTGAGATGTAAAATTGTGTACCATTTGCTCAAAATAAATTCATGGAGCCAAAGAAAATATGAGTAGATGTAACATTCACAGAATTGAGCAAAAAGCACTATATAGAAGCATAACAATAATGACAATGTAGCAGACATCCTCGTTGCTTCAAAAGAAGGAACAATTGAGCCAGTTCATATTTTTTTTATTTGTAGCACACTTGTTTTAAGTGAATTTTAAAAGCATCATGACAAACAATGGCTGGCATTAGCCTATCAACTTAATGGCATCTCTGGTGTAAGGGTTAAAAATGGTTAAGCACTTTTTAGGTCAAAAGTTGAGAATATCTTATACTGGGATCCAGATCCAAGCGTTGTGGTTTCAATACAAGCATTTCAGCTAAGCTGCTGTTTGCTAACTATCTCCATGTCGTGCAAGCAAGCTTACTTAGAAAAAACAATTAAGTGCTCAGGAAAATAATTGTGTCTCTTGGATTGGATAGTAAATCATAGTAAATCATGAGGCCTCAGTTCATACAGCCCAAGGACATTTTGTAATAAGTCAAAGCAGACTCTTCTTTCCAGAGACATTTGAGATTAGCTTGACTCCTCATATAATAAATAACCCCTGTCCCATCACTAGATAAGATGCCTAGATTCAAACTTGAATAGTAGAGTGGTGCAGCGGTGGAGTTGCTACCTGACAGCACCCGGGACCTGTGGGTGTTTTTTCACCTTCCTGCGACCGCATGGGTTTTATCGGGCGCTCCCGCATTCCAAAGACGTACAGGTTAATTGGCTAGGGTTAATTACTTTGCTGTAAGTAAGAATTTCATTGTTCCATTTTGGGACATATGACAATAAAACATTCTTGACGTGACTTTTCTGTAAATTGCCTCTGGAGTGCAGGATATGGAATTGGAATAGTTTACAATTGATGCATGGGTAATGGTTGGTCGGCGCAGTCTCAGTGGACCGAAGGGCTTGTTTCCAAGCTGTATCTCTAAACTAAACTAAACAAAAAACATAGTTGACTGCTGTTTGTAGATTGAAGAAGTAGCATGGGCTTATTGAGTACACAAGCGCATGCAGTGTGAGGTCACTGGACCTTATCTTGTACCACGATCCATAACAAAACGACTTTCACGTAAAAGGTCACCTTTTCATATAGGCAGAACTGGATACTGGATCATAAAATCAGTCTGAAGAAGGGTCTTGACCCAAAACGTCATCTATCGATTCCCTCCGCAGTTGCTGCCTGACCAGCTGAGGAACTCCAGTACTTTGTGTTAAACAATGGACAATAGACAATGGGTGCAGGAGTAGGCCATTTGGCCCTTTGAGCCAGCACCACCATTCAATGTGATCATGGCTGATCATTCCCAATCAGTACCCCGTTCCTGCCTTCTCCCCATATCCCCTGACTCCACTATCTTTAAGAGCCCAATCTAACTCTCTCTTCAAAGTATCAGGAGATACAGTTTTTTTGTTTTGCTGATTGTTTTGTTTGAAATTCCAGAATCGTGAGTTCCTTGTGTCTACACGAAATCAGTCACAGGCTGAAAAACTGATTTGATGAGAACATTATTAGGTATTATATCATAGAAACATAGAAACATAGAAAATAGGTGTAGGAGTAGGTCCTTCGAGCCAATATCGCAATTTAATATGATCATGGCTGATCATCCAAAATCAGTACCCCGTTCTGGCATAAGAGCTAAATCTAACTCTCTCTTGAACACATCCAATGAATTGGCCTCCACTAGCTTCTGTGGCAGAGGATTCCACAGATTCACAACTCTCTGGGTGAAAATGTTTTTCCTCATCTCAGTCCTAAATGGCCTACCGCTTATTCTTAAACTGTGACCCCTGGTTCTGGACTCCCCCAACATCAGGAACATTTTTCCTGCATCAATCCTGACAAATCCTCTATGAATTTTATATGTTTCTATAAGATCCCATCTCATCCTAAATTCCAGCGAATACAAGCCCAGTCGACCCATTCTTTCATCATAGGTCAGCCCTGCCATCCCAATAATTAATCTGGTGAACCTACTCCGCACTCCCTCAATAGCAATAAAGTCCTTCTTCAAATTAGGAGAGCAAAATTGCACACAGTACTCCAGGTGTGGTCTCACTAGGGCCCTGTACAATTGCAGTAGGACCTCCTTGCTCCAAAACTCAAATCCTCTCGCAATGAAGGCCAACATGCCATTGGCTTTGTTCACTGCCTGCTGTACCTGCACACTTACTTTCAGTGACTGATGTACAAGCACATCCTTATCTGACATATTTCAGATAATAATCTGCCTTTCTGTTCTTCCACCTCACATTTATCCACATTATACTGCATCTGCCATGCGTCTGCCCACTCACCCAACATATCCAAGTCACCCTGCAACCTCATAGCATCCTCCTCGCAGCTCACACTACCACCCAGCTTTGTGTCATCTGCAAACTTAGAGATGTTAATTTAATTCCCTCATCTAAATCGTTAATATATATATTGTAAATAACTGGGGTCCCAGCACCGAGCCTTGCGGCACCCCACTAGTCACTGCCTTCCATTGTGAAAAGGACCCGTTAATTCCTACTCTTTGCTTCCTGTCTGCCAACCAGTGCTCTATCCATGTCAATACCCTACCCCCAATACCATGTGCTCTAATTTTGCCCACTAATCTCTAGTGTGGGACCTTGTCAAATACTTTGTGAATGTCCAGCTACACCACATCCACTGGCTCTCCCTTATCCATTCTACTTGTAACATCCTCAAAATATCCCAAAACATTAGTCAAGCATGATTTCCCCTTCATAAATTTATGCTGTTTGACTGATCCTGTAACTGATTTCCAATTGCGCTGCTATAACATCTTTAATCATTGACTCCAGCATCTTCCCCGTGATCAATGTAAGGCTAACTGGTATATAGTTCTCCGTTTTCTCTCTCCCTCCTTTCTTAAAAAGTGAAGTTACATTGGTTCCCCTCCAGTCCACAGGAACTGTTCCAGATCATACTCTCTTTGCAACTAGAATCAGTAAATCAGAAGATGAACCATACAACTATAAGATGCCCTTATCAATGGACTAAACACATTGGAATGAAATATTGGAAAGGGAAGGAGGTAGAGGAGGAGGAATGCAGACATATACACAATACCATTCCGCTACCTTTCCAAGACAAATATTTACCTCAATACCTGCAAAGCAGTTAACTATCATTATAAGTATTGACATTAATATAATTATTTTCATGGAATTGATTTTACTTCTCAAAGGAAGTCTAGAGCCAGTGGTCACCTACTCTAGATAAATGTTGACTATTTGGGGTGCAGATAAGAAGGAATTTCTCCACACAGAAGGCAGTGAAATGTATATAATTGGAGACACGAGGTACTGCAGATGCTGGAGTCTTGAGCAAAATACAAAGTGCTGGAGGAACTCAGCAGGTCAGGCAGCAGCTGTGCAGGGAATGGACAGATGGTGTTTTGGGTGGAGACCCTTCTTTAGATAAAAATGGGCTTGGTTTCAGTGCCATGAAACTGTCCAACTTGATGAAAGGACATCTTGGCAACCTTTCAATCTTCCATTATTCTATCCTGGGCAAAGTAGGTTGGACTGGAGAACTGTCACCCTATGCAGGAAACATATTCTAGTTTGCTTGAAGAGCGTTTTCTGAAGAAGGGTCTCAACCCAAAATGCTGTTTGTCCATTCCCTCCACAGATGCTTCCTGACCCGTTGAGTTCCTCGAGCGCTTTATGTTTTGCTGAATGATTGAAATGTTCTACTCAAGAGGTCTGTGCAGGCTCAGTTGCTGACTGTATTTACGACAGGATAGATAATTATCTGCATACTAACATGGGTTTTGTGCAGAAGAGTGGCACTGATTTAAATAATGGCCATAATCTTATTGAAATGCATAGCAGGCATGAAGGGCTGAATAGTCTAATTCTGCTTATAATTTTTATGTTCTTATGTTTATGTAAGAAAAATCCAAATTAATTGTAATTTTGCAGTCAATTATATTTGAGTAGAAAAGGTTAGTCTATTCAATGGAGGGCTTTGCAATGTACAGGAGAGAACATTATATAATAAAATGCCACGTATCCAATGAGTAAAACAGAAACTTGCTGAAATTATTGATTATAATTATTTTGCAAAAAAAAAAGCCAGATGTAGAAATGACAGTGTGGGATGTTGACGGACAACTGATGAGTGCAAATCAAGGGCAAAAGATAATGACAAAAGTTACTCTGCAGGTTGTGTTCGCCAAGAGGAAAATTTTTCAGAAGAATGAACAATTGCATTACCTTGCAAAATCATTGGAGCGAAAGCCTTCCTTCTTGTCACGATGTATTAGAATAAAAAATAAAATAGAAAGAAGTAAGTTTCTTTCAGTCTGTGGATTAAAAGAATTTACCAAATAAATTAAAACCTCTATTTTCTGGACAATGAATACAGCTATAGAAAGATTGCCATGGGCAAAGCTGCAGAGCATATCCATGGAATTACCTCATAGGAAAACTGATAGCAGTGAAATCCAGAACTCCACTTAAAGAAACTTGGAATCTGAACCAGTTTCTTTTTAATCATAATCATAATCGTAATCATACTTTATTAGCAAAGTATGTTTTTCAACGTACAAGAAATTTGATTTGCCTATAAAGAGCAACAAAACACACAAAATACACCTATATAATTAAAAGTCTCATCTTGACCACTTCCTGTCTGCACTGTATATTGATTTTAGAAAAAAATGCTACCCTGTATCGCTGTGATTTTGACCATTTACTCACAGTCCTCCTCCGCTGAGCCAGCCCCGAGGATTTTTCCCATTGATGAAAAGTAAAAAAGTTATGAGTGTTTAAAAAACCTTGAGATCAGCTGATTGGTCCGCTCGCCTGTCATCACCACGATGAAGGTAACGGCCCTTATGTCGGGGGGCAGGACTATAAAACCCCGGAAGCCTGGATGTGAGTCAGTCACTCTGCAAGATCGTGAGGGAGAGGCCACGACTGTCATTCTAAGCTGTGAATCAACTGAACTGTGAGTCTGCAATGTACTTGCAATAAATGATTTATTAGCCCTTAATGACAATGCCATGAGTTCTTTGGCCAGCTGCCCTGTCTGTGCTTGAAACTTCAATGCTTTATTAGATCCGACTGTGTGTGGAAGGAATAAATGCTTTATTAGGTCCAACTGTGTTTAGTCCAAAAGTCCCGCTCATTTCATGATTTCCACTTAGTGGACAGGTTGCGCTGATTGCGTAATTTCTGGTGAGTGCAAATTTCACGCTGATTGCGGAAGTGCCGCTGACTGTGGATGTCCCACAGTGGAGAGGCCGCGCTCAGCCGTGTGTGTGGGTGTATGAGTGTGTCTGTGAGTGTATGTGTGTGTGTGTGTGTGTGTGTGTGTGAGTGTACGTGTGTGTGTGTGAATGTATGTGTGTGCGAGTATGTGTGTGTGTGAGTGTATGTATGTCTGTGTGAGTGTGTTTGTGTGAGTGTGAGAGTGTATGTGTGAGTAAGTGAGTGTGTGAGTGTATGTGTGAGTGTGTGAGTCTGTGTGTGAGTCTGTGTGTGAGTGAGTGAGTGTGAGTGTATGTGTGTGTGAGTAAGTGTGTGTGTGTGAGTGAGTGTATGTGTGTGAGTGAATCAGGAACATGCCGTGAGTAATTACTCAAGCTAGGCAGTCAGTCAGATTGTTCTCTCCATAAAAATAAAAAAATATAAATAAGTAACAATTCAATTTGCCCAAGACTTCTAAATCTCCTTCATTTTTTAATTACTGAATGGGTGGGGGACGGAGGATGAAGGCAGGTGGAGAGATGGTGGGAAAAACGGGAACACGTTGGATCAGTTGTCATCTTATTGAATGACAATACTAATTCAAGGGACCAATTGGAGGGAGAGTTCCTTTCATAGCGTGTGGAGAGTCTATGCCAGGGGTTAAAGTTGCGGGTAGGGCAGGAGTGTTGAGAAGGAGGGGGTCGGAGATCATGTCAGTAACTCACTCACTGCTGCCGCAGTGCTCCGGGCATGGACAGCAGAACTGGCCACCACTTCCGCGGAAGGAAGCGGCTCGGGTGACTGCGAGCATCCGCCGGGACCTGACAGCAGAACCGGCTGCCACTTCAGCACCTTCTGCTGGCAGTGCTCTTCATCGGAACATCTCTCACCTGCCGCTTCGCTCATGTCAGCCATTTCCCGCAAATCCTTAAATTCCCACAGCAAAGTAACCTCAATTGGTCCCTTGAGTGCGCCGTCGGAATTTAAGGATTTGCAGAAAGCGGCTGACATGAGAGAGGCCGGCGAGTGGCAGGAGAGAGGTTTTCAGATGGAGAGCACTGCCAGAGGAGAGTGGGGGCCGGGAGAAGGGGCTGTCCGGTCGCGGCGGCCACTCGCAGCCACCCGAGCTAACTGGCCCCGATCCCCTCCTTCACAACGCTCCTGCCATCCCTGCAACTTTACCCCGGGCCAGACTCCCCAAACACTGTGAAATGAGCTCTCCCCCACCCCGGGAAATACAGTATTTAAAAACATAAAGCACCAAGAAATGTACTTACCACGTTATGGGTAGACAAACTCCATTCTTCTCTCTTTGTTTCCTAAGATACTCTTAAAATAATGACAATCCATATTTGAAAAACCCGCCAAGAAACTTGTGCTGCGCATGCGCAGCACTGCAAAGGCAGAATTTCAGCTGCCTTCAGCCCCGCTGGTCATTGACGGCTTGAAGCAGCGCCGATGGCACGTGGGCTGCACAGACCTTCGTGTGCTACAAGTGCTGCAGTTGAAAGGCACGGAGAATTATGCCTACCTAAGAGATCAATCTCTTAGATAGGCATAATTCTCCCATTCCTTTACTATTTATATTTAATAATTACCATTTCATAATTTTAGTCAGGGTAGGCAGTGCCTGGAGTGTATGTGTGTGTGAGGTGGAGGGTGTGTGTGTGTGTGTGTGTGTGTGTGTGTGTGTGTGTGTGTGTGTGTGTGTGTGTGTGTGTGTGTGTGTGTGTGTGTGTGTGTGTGTGTGTGTGTGTGTGTGTGTGTGTGTGTGTGTGTGTGTGGGAATTGGTGGAGAGGTGGAATATTGCGTTGGGGGACCAGCCCTCTCGTGTGAAGCTGGGACCCAACGGGTCCCACTTAGTCTAGTTTAACATAAACATCCACCACATTGACTCCTCCAAATTCCTCACTGTGATGGAAGGCGAAAAACAGTTCAATCTCTCCCTTCTTTGTCCTCCAATAGTCGGGGGCCTCTAACCTTCTGTTGACGGGCCGAGCTAACTCCCGTATCCTGTGGTGGGCCTCCTCGTCGGGGCGATCAAGGTCATGCATCGTGGGGGGTGGTGGGGTGGGAGAATCTCAGCTCCCCCGTGCCAGGCAATCTACCCCAGGTTTGGACTAGCTGAATGCCAGGTTGGGGCTAGCTTCCCGGCGTTGGTCTCTTACCCGAGACTGCGAGCTCCTTGATGTTAAAGTCCGCAGGCCGCGGTTTAAGCGTCAATTCCAGGCAAGGAATCGGCTCCGATGGTAAGTCCACGCCCCGTGGTGTGGCTCAAAGTCAGTCCCGAGCAAGTCCTCCAGCTCCTCAATGTTAGGTCGCAGAGTAACCGGAGATACAATCTGGAAAACAATCACATCTCCAGCAAGGTAAGAGATTGAAAACAAGTTCCCCCCCGCCACCCCCCCACATAAAACAAACCAGAGAATATTAATACTTACTTTATAAACACACTAAAAATAACACAAGAAAACCGAAAAGGACAGACAGACTGTAGGCGAGGCTGCCATGGAAGCGTCACCCGGTGGAAAAAAATAACATGAACATAAGAACATAAAGATTATAAGCAGAATTAGACTATTCAGCCCCTCAAGCCTCTATGTACCTCAATTGGGATAATTGGAGGATTTACCTAGACATGCCTTGATACTCAAAACCAACGGTGTTTGACATTGGACAAGGTCATCCAAGTCAGCACAAGCAACATGAGTTGTCAGTAAATTGGGTGGGAGCAAAATGAGCTAAGATTCAGTGTCATGAAACTATCCACGTTAATAAATGGACAGTTTTGGCAATCCTTTGTTTTCAGAATTTCATTAATCTACCCAAAGCGACTGGAAAATTAGGTAGGACTGGAGAACTATTCAACACCCTATGCAGCGAACATATTCTAGTTTGCTTGAAGAGTGTTATATTTTGCATATAGTAGTATAGCCGTTAATGAATTGCTTTGCATTCCACCAAATAATAGCTACATTTGTGGAAAGGAAGAGTGTGGGTTGCTTATTATTCTCCTAATAGGATAAAAGACCGACAGGGTTAACTTGATGAAAACCAAACTATATGCTAGTCACATCTTACGTTTTTCTCTGAGGATCCTCACAGCAGCTGTTTTTAATCTCTGGACTTCAGGAGGATTGTTTGATCTCATTGTCTTCATGTGCTGTGTGGTGGATGTCCACTAATTAATGCCATGCAACATATGGGACAAAACTTATTTTTGCCTTATCACTGAGTAATCAATTTTTCATTTGCTTTTCGCAGAAATAAAGTGAATGTTCCTTGTCAATGTTTCATATGATACTTTTGTAGGATTAATTACTTTAAATAAGCTGATTGTTTTAATATATACTAGACCAAGTGCAGACCCGTTGGGTCTGTTCCCCCTACGTGCGGTTGTGGTGGGAGTGGGGGGGGCAGCATGTCGCGTCACACACACTAACCATCACCCCGCACACATGCTAACTACCCCCCTTGATATTACATTAATATTATTAATTTGCTCCTTTTCCCCCTTGACCGCCCTATCCACTGACGCATAGACCCCAACTCGCAGGCGCGTCTAGAGGGGGGGGGGGGGGGCGGGGGTTAAAGAGTGAGGGCAGAGAGAGAGTGGGGAGAGACAGAGAGAGAGGGGCAGAGACAGAAGGGCAAGAGACGGAGGGAGAGGGGGGTGGAGGGGAGGAGGAGAGGATGGGTGGGTGAGGGGGGGAGGGTGGGGAGGAGGGGAGGGAGATGGGGAGAGAGTGGGGAGGGGGAGATGGGGAGAGAGTGGGGAGGGAGAGGGGAGGGGGAAGGGAGAGAGAGGGGGATGAGGATGTGGGAGGGGAGGAGAGTGGGGAGGGTAAAGGAGGAGCCAGGGGAAGGGGGTGGTAGAGGGGGGAGTAGAGGGGAGAGGAGAGGGGAAGAGTGTGGAGGGAGAGGGAGAGGGGTGGGGGGAGAGAGGGGAAAGAGTGGGGAGGGGGAGAGGGGTGGGGGAGAGAGGGGAAAGAGTGGGGAGGTAGAGAGGGAGGGGGAGGGGTAGGGGCAGTCCATCTATTCTCCACTCCCTATCACCCCAATCCTCTTTCTCTATTCCCACATACGTGGGGAATTCCTGGGGGGGGGGGAGGGGGTCTGGGGGTGGTGCAAAGGCAGATGTAAATGAATCCATTCCGATTGGACATCTGTGAGCATTGGGCATTGTGACATCACACGATGGAATGTTCACCAACATTCTATGGGTAAGAGCAGTTTGATTTTTTTAAGATTTTGAAATATTGGGGGGGGGGAGGGGAAGGATTGTATTAAAAATGTGTACATAAAAATGTCTAAATGTAATGAGGAGTGCATTAGTGAATGTAAAAGCGTAATGTCTAGCAAAATGGAAAAAAATCACTGCGTTTGAGGGTCTGGTTTTGGCGGACCATGGAATCAAAGGCCAAAAATCTTATCTGAAAAGAAAATGGAATGTGACATACACCCACAAGACACACACCCACAGAGTTTATAAAGTATATAGATATATAAATGTGCAATGATATTAACCAGGAGTTGAACCTTTTCCACAGTTAAAGTAATCACAGCTATATTATCGTGAGAAACATACGGAAGATGTTGTCAAGCTGGAAAGGGTACAGAGAAGATTTACGAGGATGTTGCCAGGACTAGAGGGTCTGAGCTATTGGGAGACATTGAGTAGGCTGGGACTCTAGTCCTTGGAGTGCTGGAGGATGAGTGCTCTTATGAATGAATGAATAAGTTTATTAGCCAAAGTATGTACACATACAAGGAATTTGCCTTGATGCTCCGCTCGCAAGTGACAACACGACATACAGTAAACAATTAGGAATGAAACATAAAACATTAAAACATTAGGAATAAAACATTATAGTTTAAACATGTGAATGAAATAAAATACCAGAGCAAAATGAGGCTGCAGATTTTTGGTTATTGAGCAGAGCTACTGCTCGTGGAAAAAAATCTGTTTTTATGTCTGGCTGTGGTGGCTTCGTCAGTCTGGAGTCGCCTTCCAGAGGGAAGTGCTTCAAAAAGTTTGTGGCCAGGGTGAGAGGGGTCAGAGATGATCTTACCCGCTCCCTTCCTGGCCCTTGTAGTGTTCAGTTCGTCAATTGGGGGAAGGTTCTCAGTTGATCGAACGATTCGCTGCAGCCTCCTGATGCCGTGTTTGGTGGCTGTGCCAAACCAGATCATGATGGAGAAGGTGAGAACAGACTCTATGATGTCCATGTAGAATTGGACCATCATTGCCTGTGGCAGATTGTGCTTCCTCAGCCGCCGCACGAAGTACATCTTCTCTTGGGCCTTTTTGACTGTGGAGTCGATGGTAGCCCCCCCCATTTAAGGTCGTTGGAGACTCCACAGATGTGACTGTGGTGTTGTTGATGGTGAGTGGGGGTAGGGGATGGAGGAGCTCTCCTAAAGACTACTATCAATTCCACTGTCTTAAGAGCATTGAGCTCCAGGTTGTTGCAAAGGCATTAGTTCTATGTTGTCCCAACATATAGAGGTGTATAACATCATGAGAGGAATAGACCGGGAAGATGCACAGTCTCTTGTCCAGAATAGGTGAATCAAGAACCAGAGGACATAGGTTTAAGGTGAAGGGGAAAAGATTTAATAGGAATCTGAGGGGTAACTTGTTCACACAAAGGATGGTGGGTGTTTGGAACAAGCGGCCAGCGGAGGTAGTTGAGGCAGTGACTACCCCAACATTTGAGAAGCAGTTATACTGGCACATGGATAGGAAAGGTTTGGAGGGATATGGACCAAATGCTGGCAGGTGGGACTAGTGTGGCTGGTGTGGGCAAGTTGGGTCAAAAGGCCTGTATCCATGCTGTATCACTCTATGACTTTATGACATGTATAACATATAACATGTTTGTTATGTCGTCCTGCACATTTTGTGCTCTTAAAAATTAGAGATAGTGATATAAAAATAGTATGTTATAGATTTGTATCATAAAAACCCTTATATCTTAAATGTTGACAGATGGATAGAAAAAGCATACTTTCCAAGGTAACATAAGTATTAGTACTCTGAATGATTCTTGCCCACTCCATTCTTATTATTTCCGTGATGGAACAAATGTGCATGACATTTTTATTGGTGCTGTGCAGGAGGACAACATTTCCGCATCTGTACTACTCCTAGCGTGTGGAAAAAATATCTGGAAATCACCTTTGATTATAGTGTGTAGAAATTGAGAAAGTGATGACAGAAATACATTTATTTATAGAATGGCGGAAGCAGGACACTAAATTAACCAAGAAATGCTGAACCTTTAGGGCTGAGACGTCAACTGCAGGGGAAACCAGGCAGCTCTGTATTTCAAAAAGGATCGTCCAGCAGCATTCTGCAGGTTTCTTTCAATAGAAGTAAAACAAAGAGGCGAGCTGGTGTATTACAGACTGTGGCCAAGAAGCACATTCTTTGTAAGTTATGAATGCTTCAGCAATATATGCAGGGGCAAACAGAGAACAATTGACAAATCTTAGTCTCAGAGATTTCCTATAATTTGGAATAATTTAATTTTAATGTGGGGATACAATATGGAAACAGATTTATTGTCCCAACGGTTCCACACCGATCATCCACACACTAGTTCTCTGTTGCTCCACTTTTGCGTGCTACACACTAGGGGCAATTTACTGCAGCCAATGAATCTGCAAACTTGCACATCTTTGAAATGTGGGAGGAAACCTGAGCACCCGGGGAAAACCCATGGGAAAATGTACAAACTCTGCACAGACAGTACCCAAGGTCTGGATTGAACCTGGATCTCTAGCACTGTGCCACCCCAAATAAACCTGTTGTCCTGCGGAGAAGTGATAAAGTTGCCTGGTCTGACAAACACTATGTCAGCCACTTGTTCCGTACATCAGTGCTCTACACTTTGCTGCTCTGGAAATTTAGAATGAGCATGCAAAAAAAATGTTCAAAGAAAGTGTGGAAAGAGAAGATTTATGAGGATGTTGCGAGGACTCGATGGCCTGGGCTATTGCGACAGGCTGAGCAGGCTAGGAATCTATTCCTTGGAGCGCAGGAGGAGTGATAAAATCATGATAGGAATAGATCGGGTCGATGCACAGTCTCTTGCCCAGAGTAGGGGAATCAAGGACCAGAGGTTTAAGGTGAGTCTGGAAAGAATTAATAAGAACCTGAGGGTAACTTTTTCACACAAAGGATGGTGGGTGTATGGAACGAACTGCCAGAGGAGGTAGATGAGGCAGGTACTATAGCAATATTTAAGAAACATTTAGAAAGGTACTGTACATGGATTGGACAGGTTTAGGGGTATATTGGCCAAATGTAGGCAGGAGCGACTAGCATAGATGGGACACGTTGGCTGGTGTGGGCAAGAGGGGCCGATAGGCCTGCCTCCACACTGTAAGACTCTGCGACTCCATAACTGATCTGCTCTGAAGATTGGCCTTAGATCAGCTTTCAGTGTGTTCTCTACCTTGTTTACAATATTACCCCTGAATAATCACCTTCACTTTCATTGTTCCCTGAGGGTGACTGGATAATCTAATGTTTTCTTTGTGTAGTAATCTGATGATTCCCAATGGTTCAATCTGATCCCATCACGATTACTACAACTCAGCCTGATTTTGTTTAATTGCGCGAGCTTCAAGTATTTGAGAGAGTTCCGAATGGAGCATTGCCATCCACTTGCAGGAAATTGCGTAGGCATCGAAGGAAATTAATCTATTTGACTGTTGTAACATAAGGACATAAGACACAGAAACAGGAATAGGTTTACAGCCTCATGATACTGCTCTATGATTTAGTAAGATTATGACCAAACCAAACTTTGGCCTCAAATTATATTTTTCTGTTTGGTTTCTTAACCGTTGATTCGCCAGTAGTTAAAAACTATATATTTACCTCAGACTTAAATATATTTCTGGGATGAGGTAATTCAAAGATTCACAGCCATCTAAGAGAAGAAATTCCTCCTTATCTCAGTTAAGTGAAGACTCTCTCCTATGTCAGTGCACACCCCCACCAGCCCTTTCCCCTCTCCCTATTTATTCTAGACTTCTGATCAATGGAAATACATAGATTAGCTGCCTACCACTAAAAGTATCTAATATGCTTCAATGCCATCAACTCTCTATTTTCTGAATTCCAGTGCGCATCTCAGAATCCCAAACCTTCCTCATTAGAAAAGTGCCTCATCTTAAAAATCATCTAATGTTTTAGTATTAGTTTTAGAGATACAGTGTGGAAACAGACCCTTCAGCCCATTGAGTCGGCATCAACCAATGTTAACCCCAAGCACTAGCACTATCCTACCCACTAGGGATAATTTACAATTTTACAGAAGCCAGTTAACCTACAAACTAAAGATATTTGAAGTGTGGGAGGAAACCAGATCAGCTGCAAAAACT
Organism: Raja brachyura; assembly: GCA_963514005.1. The sequence goes on along the minus strand of OY740781.1, from coordinate 84,936,136 downwards.
CACACTGTCACAGGGATAATGCACAAACTCCGTACAGACAGCACCCGTAGGCAGGATCTAGCAGCAACTCTACTGCTGCGCCACTGTGCCGCCCTAGTGTACCCTTGGTGCACTAACTCTGAGGCAAATAAAACGTTTTTTAGACAAGGTGTGCAAAACTGTACACAGTTCTCCAGGTATGGCTTTCCAATGTCTTGGTTTCACACACTTTATATTCCAACATCTTTGCAATAAAGGCCAACATTCAATTTACTTCATGTACCTGCATGCTAACATTATGTTTCTGGTACATGGAAACCAGACCTTATAGAGTCATTGATTCATACAGCATGAAAGCAGGCCCTTCAGCCCAACTTGTCCATGCCAACCAAGATGCCCATCTACATTAGGCCCACCACGTTGGGCCAATATCCCTCTAAATCTAAATCTGTGTAAAAAAGTTACCTCTCAGATTCCAATTAAATCTTTCCCCTCTTAACTTAAACCTGCATCCTCTAGTTCTTGATTTACCTATTCTGGATAAAAGACTGTGCATTTACCCTGTCAACTCCTCTCATGATCTTATATACCTTATAAGATTACCCCTCATTCTCCTGCACAGTACATGAATAATTAATATTGGGCAAAATTTAAATAATACATTTTTTTCCATTCTTCCTGCCAAAATGGATAACTTTGCACTTCACCCTGTATCGCGGCCTTGCACTTAACCTGTCAATGTAGAGGCCAAGTAAATGGATATGTGTAAGGCTGAGATAGATAGATTCTTGATTAGTATGGGAGTCAGGGGTTATGGGGAGAAGATAAGAGGGAAAGATAGATCAGCCATGATTGAATGGCGGAGGGAGCGGAATGGCCTACTTCTGCTCTTAAAACGTATGAACTGATGAACATATTCCTTTGCATGCTCTGTGCTGCCCTCACATTTTACTTTCCCATCTTGTATATTGTTAGCAGACTTATATACATTAAACATTGTCTCTTCATCTAAATTATTAAATGGACTGTGAATAGCTGAGGCATCAGCTCTGATTCCAAGGAACTCCAGTGGTTACTCCAGTTTCGCATAGAAAGTTTCTCTTTTATTACCGTCTTTTCTTTCGTCCATTTATCCAGCCTCTAATCTTCGTACTAGTTTCGTCAGCCCCATGCACCCTTGATCTTGAAATAATCTTTTAAGTTATTTTATTAAATATCTTTAAGATATCCAAACGTACTGCAACCACAGTCTACCCTTTACCTGCCTTGCTAGTAATGCCATCAATGCCATCAAAGACTTAACTTAAATGTCCATCACAACCCCACAGACTCCATCATCTGTCTTGCCTAAAGTTTAGAAACAAGCAGCTGCAGATGGTGGTTTACAAAACAAAAGACACAAAATGCTCGAGTAACTCAGTTGATCAGGTAACAATTGTGGAGAACATGGATAGAGGATGTTTGAGGTTGGTAAACTGTAAGGTGGTTGTATGGGCTGGATAACATATTTTGCCTTTTCTATGGTTGATTCTTTCTTGAGAGCAGTCTTGAGATGGAAAAGTAAAATAATGATACATAATCATTGTAAACTTTTAATGAGATAGACTCAACCATAATGCGCTTAAGTAGAACATTATAGACTTTTACTTTAGACTTTAGAGATACAACGTGGAAATAGGCACTTTGGCCTATCAATTCCACTCCAACCAGCGATCATCCCGCACACTAGCAGTATCCTGCACACTAGGATAATTACAACTTACAGAATTAATTTACATTTACAATTTACAGAAGCCAATTAACCTACAAACCTGTATGTCTTTGGAGTGTTGGAGGAAACCGGAGCACCCGGAAAAAACCCATGGAGGTCATAGGAAGAGCGAACATAATACGTGTGCTGTCTACCTACATCAGGATCAAACCCGGGTCACTGGCGCTGTAAAGCAGCAGCTCTACTGCTGCACCACCATGCTGTCCTTAAATTTATTTACTGATGTTAACTTATTCCTTTTGATGGATTTAACATTGTCCTTACATTTGCTTTGCAGTGTTTCTTTAACCCAGCTGAAGAGTTGAAACTATATTATGCTGTCTATGTAATAAATCTAACTTGCATATTGATTGTAGGTCATTTCTTTCCACAGCATGCTGAAGACATTAACGTTAGTACCAGTATCATAAGGTAGGATTTATAGTATAGTTTTATGTATGCAATTTCCAGAGTATACATAACATTAGCATTATGAAATATATTTAAACATTTAAGTGCAGATGTAGCAAAATTGGATTATTGAAGATGTTCTTTTGATTAGGTTCATCAGGTATTATCTCATATTAATACATTGAAAAGTAATTTTGTGTGCACAGCTCAACTAAGGTATTGGAAGTGTACCTTCCTGTTGCCAGAGCAACAGCAGCGATTTAGTCAGTGACCTTTTAAATACAGTGTTTTTTTTACATTATCTCTGAAATCAGTTACATCATTGTGCGTTCATGATTTATATTAAACACTTGACATAAATTACCGTTACAATGGAAGTTGGCAACACTGCTTAGACATATTTTTAGACATAAAAATAGGTGTCAAAGAGAAAATTAAATTTTGCCATCACTGGGTTTTGTGTGAAAGGGACGAGGAGAGGATTCTCCCCATTAGTGTAGAATACAGTGTTCTACATACAGAGAAAATGCAGATATAATAGAAACTGCAGATAAAACAGGTGAGATGCCAAAAGATTGCAGGGTGGCTAATGTTGTGCCTCTATTCAAGATGGACTGCATGGAAAAGCCTGGGAACTATACACCAATAAATCTGTGATAGGCAAGTTACTGGAAAAGCGTCTGAGGAATAAGAAATATATGTATTTGGATAGACAGCAGCTGATTAAGGATAGTCAGTATGGTTTTGTATGTTGGAAATCAGCTTACGAATCTGATTGAGCTTTTTGAAGAAGTAACCAAAAAGGTTGATGTAGGCAAAGCCACAGGCGTCTTTATGGACTTCAGCAAAGCATTTGATAAGGTTCTGCTTTGCTAGGCTGCTCTGGAAGGCAAGAGCACATAGAATCCAAGGAGAGCCAGCCAGCTAGATGGAGAATTGGATTTCAAAGGTTTCAAAGGTCATGTGTAACAATTAAGGTACAGTAATATTCATATTGATGGGGGGAGGTTGTTTTTCCAGAGAAGTGGTGTGCCTCAGGGCTGAGTGCTGGGCCCATTGCTGTTTTTGGTTTATATCAATGATTTGGATGAAAATGCGGAAGGCATGATTGCTAAGTTTGCAGGTTACACTAAAGTGGGTGGTAGCGTAGATGATGAAGATGGTTATCAAAAATCACAGCAGGATCTTGAAAATTACTGCAGAATCCTGTTGCGTAAGTGGGCTGCGAAACAGTTAATGAAGTTTAATGCAGATAATTTGTGGTGTTGCATTTTGGGATGCACCATAGAAAGCATGTTATCAGGATGAATCAGTTTGGTTTGTGAAAAGCTCCATCCAAGACCGCAAGAAATTGCAGCGAATTGTTGATGCAGTCCAGACCATCAAACAGGTTCACAAGTTCACAGGTTATAGGAGTAGAATTAGGTCATTTCAGTCCTTTGAGTCTACTTCGCCATTCAATCATGGCTGATCTCTGCCTCCTAATCCCATTTTCTTGCCTTCTCCTCATAACCCTTGACATTCGTTCTAATCAAGAATGCGACTATCTCTGCATTAAAAATATCAACTGACTTGATCTCCACAGCCCTCTGTGGCAATGAGTTTCACAGATTAACTACCCTCTGACTAAAGAAGTTCCTCCTCTCCTCCTTTATATGATGGCAACCTCTGTCTACCGTCTTGTCTGTTTTTTCAACTTTTTGTTATTTTCAGTTTAAAAAGTATGTTTTGGAGGTTTCTTAGTCTTTTTATGTGGGGGAGGTGGCGAGGGTAAGGGGGAAACCAGTTTCCCAGTAACTTCCTGGCAAGGATGCGACTATTCTCCGAGTCACGTTTTCGCCTCCCCCCTCGCGGCCTACCATCTGGATTGGCACAGCCTTTCCTGCTGGAGACTGACCAGAGCTTCAGTTGCGGTGCAGCACTGATTTCCCATCGCGGAGCGGGAGATGCCTTACTGGGGATCGCTTGTTGAAGTTCCAGAGTGTTGGGCCTGCTGCTTTATCATCGTGGAGCTGTGGTTGCGGAGCTTCTAGCCGCGGGCGGCGCTGACGGGCGGTCTCCGGTAAGAAGTGGCCGATTCGGAACTCCAAGCCGCTGAGAATGTTCTTCCTTTCCGAATTTGGAGTTCTGATCATCCCGGCGAGAGATCCTGAACATCGGGCCGACTACGGTGACTACGGAGGGCTCGGGAGGCCCCGACCACAGGTGAACAAAGAGGAAGATGACTGAACCTTATTGCCTTCCCTCACAGTGCGAAACATTGATTCTGCTGTGTGGGGATGTTTATGTTAAATTCTATTGTGCATTGTGTTTTTTTTTTACTCGTATGGGTGTATGGTAACCCAAATTTCACTGTGCCAATTAGTGCATGTGACAATAAATGTAAACTTGAACTTGAATTTTCTAAAAGAGCTCCTGTTAATTCTGAGGCTATGACCTCTGGTCCTAGACTCTCCCACCAGTGAAAACATACTTTCACATCCTCTCTATCTATGCTTTTCATTATTCTGTAAATTTAAATGAGGTCCCTGCCCAACGTTCTAAATTCCAGCGTGTAGAGGCACAGTGCTGTCAAGAGCTCATCAGATGCTAACCCACTCATTCCTGGAATCATTCATGTTAACCTCCTCTGGGCCCTCTTTAGAGCCAGCGTATCCTTCCTCGGATATGGGGCTCATATTTGCTCACAGTATGCGGCCTGACCAGCACCTTATAGAGCTCTAGAATGACATCTCTGTTTTTCTATTCCAGTCCCCTTGACATAAATGGTAGCATTGAATTTGCCTTAATTTTTATCAATTTGACTTGCAAATTAACTTTTTGGGAGTCCTGCATCAACACTTCCAAGTCCCTTTGCACCTCCGATTTCTGGATTCTCTCTCCATTTAGAAAATAATCTACTCCTTTATTCTTATTACCAAAATGTCTGACTTTGCACTTTGCTACACTAAATTTCATCTGCCATTTCTCTGCCCACTCTTCTAACATGTCCAGGACTTTCTGCAGAGTCCTTGCTTCCTCTACACTGCCTGCCCCTCCACCTATCTTAGCATCATCTGCAAACTTGGCCACAAAGTCTTCAATCCCCCTATCCAAATCATTGATATACAATGTGAAGAGAAGTGGCCCTGGCACCGACCTTTGCGGAACACCACTAGTCACTGTCACTGGCAGCCAACCTAAAACACACCAACCATACAAACCAACCTCCCTTCCATTTACTTTATTTATACCTCATGCTGCCTTGGCAAGGCCAGCAGCATAATCAAGGACAAGTCATGCCCTGGCCACTCCCTCTTCACCCCTCTCCTCTCCTCTTCCATCAGGCAAAATGTATAAAAGTGTGAAAACGCGCACTTCTAGATTCACGAACAATTTCTTCCCAGTTGTTATCAGGTAACTAAATCATCCTACCACAATCAAAGAGCAGTTTTGAACTACTATCTCCCTTATTGGTGACCCTTGGACTATCCTTGATTGGACTTTGCTGGCTTTACCTTGCACTAAATGTTATTCCCTTATCATGTATCTATACACCGTAAATTGCTCAATTATAATCATGGATTATTTTTCAACTGACTGGATAGCACGCAACCAAAGCTTTTAACTATACCTCGGTACACTTGTCAATAAACTAAACTAAACTAAACTAATTATTGGAAAGCTCAGGTTTCTGTGCTTGCTGTGTCAGGTAAAAAAGAATGCAAAAACTTATCAAAAGTTTGTTAAGGGTCAGAGACCATGAATATCCTCCTCAAAGATAAGTATGTAAATTGCAGAGGCTTGCATGGAGTGCAATGGAATCCAAATCAATTGCTCAGCTCCCACTGAAGTGTGCGATTAGGCTTATGAAGGAAGTTCATTTGGATGTTTTAGTTAGCTGAAGGACTGAGGTTGAGAGAGAGTGGTTGAGACGGCATAGACGTTATTAACTGGACCCCACCTGACAGTCTTGCCCTGAACAAATTCCTGCTGGGAATGCTGATCCAGTCAAATTCCCTCTTGCACAGTCAATTTTTACTGTCAATTCAGGAATGTTAATTCAATTCAGTGTCATTTAACTGTTTGATTCATATCTTTAAACCTATTAACCCCTGGCAAGGAAGCTACATAACATTAGTCAAGGCCAATATTTGGATGTCATTAAAGTTTTGATGATAAATCGTGATCACCAGGTTCAGGAATAGCTTCTTCCCAATAACCATCAGGCTCTTACACAACATTAATCTATAAACTATGGAATGTCTTTGGTTATACTAACAACTTCTGGCTTTTTTGCACTGATATCAGGGTTATTAATTTATTGAATTTTTATTTACTATATATATGTTGTGCTTAAGGGCGTGATGCTGCTGCAAGTAAGAATTGTTTCATTATAGGTACATATGACAATTAAATGGTAGGTAGACAAAAATGCTGGATAAACTCAGCGGGTGAGGCAGCATCTATGGAGTGAAGGAAATAGGCGATGTTTTGAGTCGAGACCCTTCTTCAGACCAATGTGAGGGTGGGGGGGCAGGAAGAAGAAAGGAAGAGACAGTGGGCTGTGGGAGAGCTGAGAAGGGGAGGGGAACGAAGGAGAAAGCAGGGACTACCTGAAATTGGAGGTCAATGTTCACACCGCTGGGGTGTAAACTACCCAAGTGAAATATGAGGTGCTGCTCTTCCAATTTACGATGGGCCTCACTCTGGCCATGGAGGAGGCCCAGGACAGAAAGGTCGGATTCGGAATGGGAAAGGGAGTTGAGTGCTGAGCCACCAGGAGATGAGGTTGGTTACTGCGAACTGAGCGGAGGTGTTAGGCGAAGCGATCACTAAGCCTATGATTGGTCTCACCGATGTAGAGCAGCTGGCACCTAGAGCAGTCGATGCAATAGATGAGGTTGGAGGAGGTGCAGGTGAACCTCTGCCGCATCTGGAAAGATTGCTTGGGTCCTTGAATGGAGTCAAGGGGGGAGGTAATGTGACAAGTGTAGCATTTCCTGCGGTTGCAAGGGAAAGTGCCAGGAGAGGGGGTGGTTTGGGTGGAAAGGGACAAACTGACCAGGGAGTTACAGAAGGAGCAGTATCTGCGGAAAGCCGAAAGGGGAGGAGATGCGGGTCCAAATCCAAGGCGTAGCTATGGGCACGCGCATGGGCCAAAGCAATGCCTGTCTCTTTGTAGGGTACGTCGAACAATCTTTGTTTGAGGCATGCCATGGCCCTATCCCCGAACTCTACCTCTGCTACATCGACGACTGCATTGGTGTCCTGGGCCTCCTCCATGGCCAGAGTGAGGCCCAGCATAACTTGGTGGAGCAGAACCTCATATTTCGCTTGGGTAGTTTACATCCCAGCGGTATGAACATTGACCTCTTCAGATAGTCCCTGCTTCCTCCTTCTTTCCCCTGCCCTTCCCAGCTCTCCCACAGCCCACTGTCTCCATCTCTTCCTTTCTTCTTCCTGCCCCCGGCCCTCACATCAGTCTGAAGAAGGGTCATAGAATCATAGAATCATAGAAAATAGGTGCAGGAGTAGGCCATTTGGCCCTTTGAGCCTGCACCGACATTCAATATGATCATGGCTGATCGTCCAAATCAGTATCCTCTACCTGCCTTCTCTCCATACCCCTTGATCCCTTTAGCCACACGGGCCACATCTAACTCCCTCTTAAATATAGCCAATGAACTGGCCTCAACTACCTTCTGTGGCAGAGAATTCCACAGACTCACCACTCTGTTTTAAAAAATGATCTTCTCATCTCGGTCCTAAAAGACTTCCCCCTTATCCTTAAACTGTGACCCCTTGTTCTGGAGTTCCCCAACATCGGGAACAATCTTCCTGCATCTAGCCTGTTCAACCCCTTAAGAATTTTGTAAGTCTCTATAAGATCCCCCCTCAATCTCCTAAATTCCAGCGAGTACAAGCCGAGTATATCCAGTCTTTCTTCATATGGAAGTCCTGCCATCCCAGGAATCAGACTGGTGAACCTTCTCTGTACTCCCTTTATGGCAAGAATGTCTTTCCTCAGATTAGGAGACCAAAACTGTACGCAATACTCCAGGTGTAGCCTCACCAAGACCCTGTACAACTGCAGTAGATCCTGCTATTGTACTCAAAGCCTTTTGCTATCAATGCCAACTGCTGCACCTGCATGCCTACTTTCAATGACTGGTGTACCATGACACGCAGGTCTCGTTGCATCTCCCCCTTTCCTAATTGGCCACCGTTCAAATAATAGTCTACCCTGCTGTTTTTGCCGCCAAAGTGGATAACCTCACATTTATCCACATTATACTGCATCTGCCATGCATTTGCCCACTCCCCCAATCTATCCGTCACCTTGCAGCCTCCTAGCATCCTCCTCACAGCTAACACTGCCCCCCAGCTTCGTGTCATCCACAAACTTAGAGATGTTGCATTCAATTCCCTCATCCAGATCATTAATATATATTGTAAATAGCTGGGGTCCCAGCACTGAGCCTTGTGGTACCCCACTAGTCACTGCCTGCCATTCTGAAAATGACCCGTTTACGCCCACTCTTTGCTTCCTGTCTGCCAGCCAGTTCTCTATCCACATCAACACTGAACCTCCAATGCCATGTGCTTTAAGTTTGAATGCTAATCTCTTGTATGGGACCTTGTCGAAAGCCTTCTGAAAGTCAAGATACAACACATCCACAGGTTCTCCCTTATCCACTCTACTAGTTACATTCTCGAAAAATTCTATCAGATTCGTCAGACATGATTTACCTTTCATAAACCCATGCTGACTTTGTCCAATGATTTCACCACTTTCCAAATGTGCTGCTATCCCATCTTTACTAACTGACTCTAGCATTTTCCCCACTACCGATGTTAGACTAACTGGTCTGTAATTCCCCGTTTTATCTCTCCCTCCCTTTTTAAAAAGTGGGGTTACATTAGCTACCCTCCAATCCTCAGGAACAACTCCAGAATCTAAAGTGTTTTGAAAAATTATCACTAATGCATCCACTATTTCTGTGGCTACTTCCTTAAGTACTCTGGGATGCAGCCTATCTGGCCCTGGGGATTTATCGGCCTTTAATCCATTCAATTTACCTAACACCATTTCCCGGCTAACCTGGATTTCACTCTGTTCCTCCTTCTCATTTGAGCCCCGGTTCCCTGCTATTTCCGGCAGATTATTTATTTCTTCCTTAGTGAAGACAGAACCAAAGTAGTTATTCAATTGGTCTGCCATGTCCTTGTTCCCCATGATCAGTTCACCAGTTTCTGACTGCAAGGGACCTACATTTGTTTTAACTAACCTTTTTCTCTTCACATATCTACAAAAACTTTTGCAGTCCGTTTTTATGTTCCCTGCCAGTTTTCTTTCATAATCTATTTTCCCTTTCCTAGTTAAACACTTTGTCCTCCTCTGCTGGACTCTGAATTTCTCCCACTCCTCTGGTAGGCTGCTTTTTCTGGATTGACCGGAATCGTCGCCTATTTCCTTTGCTCCATAGATGCTGCCTCACCCACTGAGTTTCTCCAGCATTTTGTCTATCTTCAATTTTCCAGCATCTGCAGTTCCTTCTTGAATATGACAATGCAATGCTCTTTTACACTCTTGATGTGATCAAATACTAACCATTTAAAAAAAGGGATTTTTAAAATTGGAAAAGTACAAACAATGGGAAAATTGTAGAACAAGAAGAAGTTACATGGACAAGCAGGTTTAAGCCACGGAGCAAAATGAAAAGTATATATTTGGGATTTTTTAAATCAAAGCATCACCAAAACTTGAGTCAAACCAGAATGTTAACCAACAAATAAACTGCTGGAAGAATACAGTGGGTTAAACAGTATCTGTGGAGGCAAAGGGCTGGTTGATGTTCCAGGATAGAACAATAATAGCAAGATTAAACGAGAACTTACCAGTTTGAAATATTATTTTATGAGGAGTTACGATGAGGGAGTACGTGAAGAAGGCCGTCCCCACGCATGCTCTTCAATCTTCAAAGCAGTGGTGTGAAATCACATATAACAGTTGTTGAACTAACATAGTAAGATTATAGATGACTAGAACTACCAGATGATCGTTAAGTTAGAAGGGTAGGGAGCGGAGGGCACGTAATCCCTCATTGTAACTCCTCATAAAATAACGATCAAACTTCAAACTGGTAAGATCTGGTAACAGTCTGGTATCTGGTAAAATGGGAAATATGAGGTTGCTTTAGCAAGAAAGGTGAAAGTAAATCCAAAGGGTTTCTACAGCTATATTAATAACAAAAGGATAACGAGGGATAAAATTGGACCATTAGAGAGCCAGAATGGACAGCTATCTGCAGAGCCAAAAGAGATGGGGGGAGATATTGGACAATTTATTTTCTTCGGTATTCACCAAGGAGAAGGATATTGAACTCTGTGAGGTAAGGGAAAAAAGTAGAGTAGCTATGGAAACTATGAGATTCAAAGAGGAGGAAGTACTAACACTTTTGAAAAATATAAAAGTGGATAAGTCTCCAGGTCCTGACAGGATATTCCCAAGGACATTGAGGGAAGTTAGTGTAGAAATAGCAGGGGCTATGACAGAAATATTTCAAATGTCATTAGAAATGGGAATAGTACTCAGAGAGTGGTGGCTATGTGGAATGATCTTCCTGCAGAAGTGGTGGAGGCAGGAACGATTTTAACATTTAAAAGTAAAGTGGATCGGCATATGGACGGGAAGGGAATGGAGGGGTATGGTCTGAGTGCAGGTAGATGGGAAGAAGGGAAAATAAATGGTCGGCAGGGACTGGAAGGGCCGAGAAGGCCTGTTTCCATGCTGTAATTGTTCTATGGTTATTATATATCTTGTTTAATCTTACTATTTTACTTTGGAGTCACGTGAGTGACTATGTGAAGACTTTGAAGGTCTGTGTTTTCATGCCGTGGAAAAACAAGTCCACACAATCACGACTGCATCAGTTGACCATAGATGAGGGAAACATCATAATGCATACATACATGACATAGGTTTAAATGCATGCTGATGCTGATAAAATAACAAACAATAATAACAGTAACCCCTCTCAACCGAGGGGAACTGTAAATTGAACCTAAATAGAGCTGGCAAACACCCCTGGTCTGGCAATGGGTTAAAATAAATGTTGGGTACCTCGTTTGTTAGACCATCCTGCAGTTGACAGGATGTGGCCCAGAGGACCGCACATAACTCTTGCTGCTGGTGTTGTAGCAGCCCTGGTGGAGTTGGATTAGAAATCAGTATCTACTCCTGTATAAGCCAAAACTCACATAACCAACTGGAGATGGTCTGAACTAGTATCAGAGCCTCTAAGGCTCTAGATGATCTTGACGTAACAATGTAAACGTGTGACCACATGTAACCAAAGTTGCATGGGGTATGTAAACATGAATTATGATATTGCAGGTGTAATGATCCTGTCCATTCGCAATTTATGTAATGACTGGACCCGTTCGCTGAGGGCAGTGCCAGGGAATAACCTACCTATGAGAGCCGAACCAAAGATAGAGACATAGCTGGAGCCCTATGGTGAATAAATGTTAACACAATGTCAATATCCGTGTACTTGGGTCTGGAAGAACTTGTGTTAATGATATCCTAAATACTGGACACCAGAGGGTGAATCCCGAGAGAGCGGGTCCCACTTGCTGCAGCAACTATGAGGAGAAGAACGTTGGGTACAGTTAATGGGACTATAACTTAATTTATTGTCAAAGACCCATAGAAATGAACTCTAAGACGTCAGTGTCCATATGTAAAATAACATTTAACAGAAAAAACACTTCCCCTCCTGAAGAGGCAAAGTACTGTTTTTTTGGTTGCTATCCCTGCATACTGCAGTGAGAGATACATGGATCAGTCTGACAGCCTGTGCCGCAGGAGCAGTCTTCTCAGATTCTGTAAAGCAATGAATTGATTAATCATGTAGAGGCTGGTTCCCCGAATCCCAGGCTGAACCAGCAAAGTTTTATGTTTAGAACCCCAAAAAAGGTTCTGTATTATTCCCAACATTTGCGGGAAACCATGGCTGTGTAGGCCAGTCAGACAGTTCGAGAAACCTGAATGCGAGATCTTGCTGAACATTGCAAGCCCCGACTGATGAGGCAAAATGGAGAACCACATAAAAGAACATGCCTCCCCTGTGTAGCGAGAATTATTCTGCATGCAAACATATCAATATTTGGTCCCACCGAGCCATAGATCCTAAAATGCTTCGTGATCCAACATCCATACTGTGTTGTCATTGACTTTGCAGGATTATACACCAGCGCCAAAAAAGGTTGAGTAAATTATAACAGGATACTTTGACTTTATTGCATCCGTGTGACTAACATTTGCCACCACCACAGTGTATCAACTTGGAACTAAGCATGCAGGTTTTGCATATTCGCACAATAACACTTTAACCCATAGTATACACCTAGTGTCTATAGGTAGTTAATACCAATAACTGAAGAATTGGGGATTCATGCAAATTCCATCCACCTTCATTACTAGAGATGGCATTCATGATTTTCCATCTTAGTTCTAGCACGTGCAAGTAATATAACTGAAGATAATATGACCAAACTACTGGAGCAATACGGAATGTAGTTCAACCACCATTGTGACAATGGTAGCTTCAGCTGATAATACCATAGGTCTGTTAACAATTACCTATATGGCACTTGAGAGGTTAATACTTGCACGTTGAAAGTTCTAATAATGCAAGACCCAATTGCACAGCTGAAACACAGCTGCTATAGCCAATTACTCTTGATAAACAGAAGACTGCTTGATAACAAGGTTGTTACAGAGCGGAATCACAGTTAATTAATAGTTAAAGGTAAATCCGATAAACAACAACTTCCAGTTGGTATCAACTTAAATTAGACTGGATGGCTGAAATAGTTGATTTAAGCAAAACACACCGTTAGAAATATCCTCCAGATCAAATTGAAATGTCTCTGGTGACCTCCTGTGAATGGGTCCTAAACAGTGTGCTTCTATGAAACCAATGCATGCCATAAAGATCCTAAGGAAATAAGTAATTAGACAGTAGAGAAATTCCATACTGAAAAGCTATGTTGCACATGGGAGTAAATGAAATATGAACTGGCATATCTCCATCTTTCACAAGGAACAGGCCACGCCTGCCATAATTCCATGCCTGCCTTGAATGCAGCTCTGGCCATACTACTGGCCTGCCTTAACGCTGCTCCAGCATTCTGAGTCTGCCTCGAGAGAGAACTCTGGCCATATTACCGACTCTGGCCCCAATTCCAAGCCATGCTTGGTACCCTTGTATACTGTGTAATAATTACCCATCACATGTTAACATTTTCATTTGTACAAAACAAGTGTAAATATTACGAACTTGTAAATGGTCCACTTACCCCATGTTTCGAACAAACCAGAGCCACCTACCTCCATGGTTACCGGTGGTCTTATGGAAAGCCCAAAGGACCCTGATGTGGGTTCCATCCCCATCCTTGATTTCCTTCCTGAGACCGGCTTGGCCCAGCTTTCAAGCGCCCATCAACTTCAGCGAACTGCTACTGCCGTTGAGGCGTGGGGTGTCATCGCTGACATGATGGTTTCATTTGATCACTCTGTGCACTACCTGCACTTGTAGCGTCAGGGAATCTGGCCCACTGCCGGGTTTTCTGCCTCTTCCCTTGCGAGTATGTCCTTGCACTCCCCTCCACCGAGAGGGAGACTCATAGACAGCCCTGAGACAGATGCTGCTGCAGGCCCCTGAGGACACCTGCACTGACATGGCCCCTCAGACCTATATCAGAATATGACTCTGGGCCAGAGCGAAACTGACCCCTGATGCTTCCCTCCTTAGAGAGGGAGACATTGTGCAGCCCTAACACGTGCCGCTGCCAGCGGGTTTTTCATAATACCTGGGCTCAGATAGCTCTCTTCTGAAGCCTATCTCTCTGGAGCAAACTCCATTAGGTGCCTTTTTCCAGGTGGCTTTTAGGCATTTACAGACGTTACCCATAGAAGGAGGGGGGAATCTCCTGGCCCGACTCAACCGAGTCCCAAGGCCTGACCGGCTTCCTCATGGTTTAAACCCTTTCCTGGGGAACCATAGCGGTCTATGAGTTTCTGACCCCATAGTTAGTCTCGAGACCAGCTTATTGCCAGTTTTCCCCTGCTGACCCCATTGTCATCAACTGCAGTAGCGTGACCAGCTTACTGCCAGTCTGACTGCTTTCTCTAGGACGACCTAAGCAGTCTGGGCTGCTGACCCCATTGTCCGAGACTGGGGTAGCTAGACCGGCTTGCTGCCAGTCTAACCCCTATTTCTGGGGACCATAATGGTGTAGGAGCTGCAGACCCCATAGTGAATGGCTGGGGTTGTAAGACCAGCTGACTGCCAGTCTAAACCCATTCTCTGGGGGAACCATGCGATGTGGGAGCTGCTAACCCCATTAACAGTGACTGGGGTAGTAAGACTAGCTAACTGCCAGTCTAACCCCCTTGTCTGGGGACCATAGCGGTCTCGGAGCCCATACTGTGAGAACCCCCACTCGCATTCCCCTCCTGAGTGTCACTGACCTCCTTGTCAGCGACTAGGGAGGGATCCCGATGGCTGCCGGCTACCCACAATTCCGGGATTTACCCACGGTCCATAACCGATTTCCCGCGGCCCGTCCAACTTCGCTGCAAATTCAGCAGGCAATCCTGCAATACGAAAAACAGCCTTAGAAATAATTTAAAACGTACCTTCTAGGTTCAAAAACCTACCGCTGGCAGGAGCAGCGCACCCACCAGTCAGTCCGTGTGCAACGCGTCAGACGTAATGACGTGCTTGCATGGGGACGGCCTTCTTCATGTAGTCACTCACGTGACTCCGAAGTGAAATTAAATATGGTAGGTGAAGAGGATGTGGCCTAGAACTCTGACCATTAAATATTTATACTATTTCAGTTTGGGGTGTCACCAATATATCTAGTGCCCCTGATCTCCCAGTATTGACAGTGAAAAACTCTGGAGCAGATAACATTCACATTAATTTTATCTGTACCTATTAATTTCTATCATTGGGTGAAATTACCCAGGCAAAAGATAATGAAGCATTCTTGCCATGTACTATATATCTTTGCATTCGAAGCATTGATTTGCACGATGTAGTTTAAAATATTCAACTGTGTCAAAGCAAATATTAATAAAATTACCAAAATGACAATATAAGATCATTATTCATTGTGATGGATACATTTCAAGTACCGTGCTGGTTTATTTTTTGAACAGTCACTGTTTTTTGGCAATATTCATTATTTTTCGGGGGAATAATACATCTAAACTGTCTTTATATTTACAAGTTATCTTCCTGGATTCACCTCACAGGAACAATGGATGTTATTTTGATGAATATTGGCCATGTGAAGGACACACAATAGAGCTGTATGTTATATGTCATAATGATAAATCTCAGCATGAAAGCATTCTTGAAGAGATTATATGGCAGAATCAGCATCGATAACTCACAATAGAAGAGCTATATGAATAATCTGCTTGCTCTTATGTTTTTTCTTTTGCCATGTTTTTTTAATCTTCCATCACAAGGGTGAAGTTATTATTGGTTAATATTAGGGAATGATTGTACATTTTCTGAGAAGGGCCTATAAGATTAGGATGGATCAGGTGAGGGTAAGCAGCATCACTGTTCATTTTATTTAATATTTGCCCATTAAATTAGGGTGGCACAGTGGTGCAGCTGGTAAAGCTGCTGCCTCACAGCAATAGAGACCTAAGCATGATTCTGATCCCGGCAGCTGTCTGTGTGCAGTTTGCACATTCTCCCTGTAACAGCATGGGTTTCCTCTAGATGCTGTGGTTTCCTCCCACGTCCCAAAGAAGTTGGGGTTTTCAGGTTAGTTGGCCTCAGTAAACTGCCCTCGTGTGGAGGGAATGGATGAACTATAGTGAACAGATGCTAGAAGGTCAGCGTGGACCTGTTGGGCTGAAGGACACGTTTTCAAGCTATGTCGCTAAACTAAACTAAACTGAATTATTCTGGTAATTTGAGGTCAACATATGGTGGCACCCTCTACAGCACACTTGAGGTCTGTGTGAACACAATAAGTAACTTATAAGAAAGCTTTTCACTGTACATCAGTACAGGTGACAGTAATAAACCCAAGCCTAAACCAAAAGCTATAACCTCAACCAATAACTTGAGAACAATGTCTTGATTACTGTTTTTAATTGCACCAATGGGGATGCCAAAAGTTCCTGCTTGATGCTGAGACCAGTTGGCCTCACTGTTCCACTAACTGCTAAATCCAGGCCTTTGTACTTCTGGCAACACATGCTTATTAATGGATGCAATGGATCCAATGGATGGCAACTTAGTAATTTAAATATGACCAAGCAAGCATAATTCACTCATAATTCCAATTTTTTTTTGAATTAAAAGCTAATTTGTTGCATGATTTTTATCATTCAATATGAATAACACTAACAATGGTAAATCAAATCCAGTGAACTATGATATTTTGCATTTTAAATGTCAGCTATAGGGCAGACATATCATGTCAAATGGGTTATTTTGCAATAAAAAATTGCAAAATGTCCCTGAAGAAAAGACACATTTAAAGCTGGTTTTACAGCAGTTATCAGAATTAAATCACAAGGGATCAAAAACAACAATTACTAATGCACTGTAAGACAAAGGTTGCTAATAATTTCCATATAGGTCATGTCGGGAAGGTTTAGTGGTAGACTTACATATCACAAAGCAAACTAAAATTATGTAAGGAATATTTAAGTTGGGTCCAGGTACCTTGTGCCACAGAACATTTGAGATGTGAACAAGCAGAACTCTTTGATGCAACAGCCAATACCCAGTCTAACATAAGCATGCCCTAGAATGTCTTCACTCTTGTCGCTGTCAGAGGTGGAAAGAACAGGTATGTGCTGTGAAGGTAGATGGTGTGCCAATGAAATACATTAAAGAATATTCAACAAATTAATTCAATTCATTGTCATAACATGATTCATCAAAATGATCGCAGCAAAATTCTCTGTAGTTGCAGGACAATGTTCGGAAGTATCAAACAGTAAGAAAATATGTTATTTGAACTTAGGATTCAAGTTGAGAATTGGTCTGGATAGGTAGTTGAACTAACTGTATGTTCAGAGTTAAGTTCTGAGTACCAAGGACTTTGTGTTAATGACATATGATCAATTGGAAAGGAGTACCTACCATATCTATATGTGGAATGAGTCAACAGAATTGATATTGACCAGGAAGCAGCAACATTAATGTTAGATGAAGTTCTGGATAAAACAAATTAATTTAATAAAGTGAACTTTACATTCAGGAGATCACATTTCTGAGAATTAAGGGAGAAGAAAGAATGGAAGAATATCATCTTCCCTGCACTGAAGATAAATGGCCTGTGAAAAGATAGTCATTGTGCAAATGTATTTTTGGTGAAGAATAATACATATGGAAACTATGGCAGGAAACAAAGGTGGGTAGAAAAATAAAACAAGATTCAAGAACTTGCTGCCAAATAGTACAAAAATGTAAGTGAATTATAGAATCAGAATCAATAAGCACTGGAAGTGCTTTTGGATCAATGTCCCTTTTTAAATTTCCTTAAGTAAGTAAGTTTATTGGCCAAGTATTCACTTACAAGGAATTTACCTTGGTGCTCCGCCCACAAGTAACAACATGACATACAGTGACAGTTACGAATGAGTCAGAAATCACCAAACATTAATAATAATAAAACAATGATAAAACACCATTAATCAAGCATGTGAACCAACAAAATAGTAAGATTAAATGAGAACTTACCAGTTTGAAGTTTGATCTTTATTTTATGAGGAGTTACGATGAGGGATTACGTGAAGACCCAGCCAGCACGCATGCGCAACATTCTTCAAAGCAGCGGTGTGAAATCACAGATAGTAGAGTTGACTAAAATAGTAAGATAAGAGAACTAACATACCAGTTGACCTTTATAATAGAGGGTTGGGAGCGGAGGGCACATAATCCCTCATCGTAACTCCTCATAAAATAAAGCTCAAACTTCAAACTGGTAAGTTCTCATTTAATCTTACTATTTTACTTCAGAGTCACGTGAGTGACTACGTGAAGACTTCAAAGCTCTGTGATTTCATGCCCTGGAATGTGTCCGTGCTCACACACTGCCATAATAACCAATGGAGGAAGTATGTTAACGTATTTCAGACATGAAACCGTGCTGAAAAACAATAATGTATTTATTAACAAATAATATTAATAACCCTTAACTTCGGGGAAAATTATAATACAGAACTCAAAATCGTGTCTGCAAGTGTCTCAGGCGTGGCCACGGGTTTGTTATAAAACCGCTGGAAGGTTCTTTCATTAGACCAACCCGCCGTTGCAAGGATGTGGTCCATAGGAACTTCCATCATCCTTGCTGCCGATGTAGCTGCAGCCCTGGTGGAATGAGATTTAAAACCATCAGTGTCCACCCCCACTGCACCTAATACCACCCTAAGCTATCTTGAGATGGTTTGCACAGTTACTCTTTGATGAGGACGTTTATGGCTTATCAATAGAGCCATTTCCGTGCCGCTGAGACTTTTGGTGATCTCCAGGTAATGTAGAAGGTGGGTCAATATACATAGGCGACTATTTACGGGGTAAGCCAGGAACTCCAATTTGAAGCCAGATGATCCAGGCCTGTTCTGTTTAAGTAACTCATATATGTGGAAGGTTACCTTATTTTAGTATGTTACCATGGAGTCCAGTCTTAGTTTGTGCAGAGACTGGACCCGCTGCGCCGTTATGAGAGCCATCAGCATCATCATTTTATACGTCAGTTTAGTTGGTGAAAGGAACGTAGCTGGTGCCCAATCTCTGAGCAGGGTTAAGACAATGCCAATATCCCAGGTATGGGAATATAGAGGCCTGGGGGGATTTGAGTTGAAAATACCCCTCATAAGTATTGACACCAGAGGGTGAGGTCCGACTCCATGGTGTTCTAACCCCTGTCCCAGATATGAGGATAGGGCACTTCTAGCACAGTTGATGGCACTGTAGCTCAAACCTTCATCGAAATGTAGGCTCACCAAGAACTCCAGCACATTCGTAATGGTGGCTGTGTTGTAAATGGTGTTTGTCCTGGTACAAAATACCTCCCATTTTCTGATATATGTGAGGTACTGTTTCCTGGTGGACTCTCTGCATGATGCCGTGATGATATTCATAGTTCGATCCGACTGTCCATATTCCAGGAGTGGTCTTTTCAAATCCTGCAAACCAATAGGTTAATTCGGTCATGGCACAGTTGACTCTCCCCTGTCACAGGATGTACCAGCAAACACGGGCGTTTGGAGATTGGAATACGTGGTTCTGAGACCATGTCGAGTACCACAGGGAACCATGGCTGAATAGGCCAATCGGGTACAACCAAAATACCTGATGCGGAGTTTTGTTGTATTTTTCGCAAGACCCGACTGATGAAGCAGAAGGGTGGAAATTCATAGAAAAACAAATCCACCCAGTGTAGCGAGAAAGCGTCCATCGCTACTGCACCAGGGTCTGGTTCCCATGCAACATATGTTGGTACCTGGTGATTAAGTCTGGATGCAAAAAAGTTGATATCTGGTGTTCCATACCGAGCTACAATGTTAGTAAATACCTGGTGGTCCAACATCTATTCGGTGTTGTCATTGAATTTGCCTGACCTGATGTCCGCCAATGTATTGAGCTTACCCGGAAGGTAAGTAGCTGATATCCAAATGTATCTTTCTATGGACCAGTGCCAGATTGTATTGACCAATTCATCACAAGATATCGACTTAATTCCACCCATATGATTAATGTATGCCACCATGGTGGTATTATCAATTTGTAGGCGACCATGCAGATGGTGCATGTCTGAACAGTAAGCCCGAAGTCCGTGAAACGCTCCCAACATCTCTAGATGATTGATACCCAGTGTCTGAAGTAAGGTTAACTCATGTGCATTCCATCTACCATCGCAACTGGAGGTGGTATTGGTTGGTCCCCAGCCATGAGCGCTGGTGTCAGTTTGTAACACGATCGAAGGGTTTGTGATGGGATTAGAGCAATGTTGAACATTGTTAATCCACCATCGTAATTCGAATTTTGCTTTGGCTGGTAACTGCATTGGCCTGTCAAAGTGGCCAGCATGGTGTTTGAGTGCTGCAATTTTGGCCCTCTGTAGATTTTGGTAATGTAAGGGTCCAAATTGTGTGGCTGGAAAGGCAGCCACGAGCTTTCGAATTACCCTGGCTACTTGCCAAATAGATGGTTTACTGACGCAAACAAGGCGGTTGCATGCCTCTATCAAGTCTGTTGCTTTGTCCTTTGGCAAAGTGACAGACATATGAACAAAGTCAATCGTGAACCCCAAATAGTCCATAGTCATAGAAGGCATTAACTTGGATTTGTCTGGATGGATGATAAACCCCAATTTTTTAAATAGGAGCTTGGTGGCTGGGACAGCCAATTTGGCCAACTCCAAGATTTTCCCCACAATTAAGATGTCATCGAGATATGCCATGACAATTTGTTTTTGTTTCCGAAGAAACACCAAGGCCAGTTTCAATATTTTAGTAAACAGTCTGGGGGCTGATGATAATCCATTAGGCAGCACTTTATTCTGCCAGAGCTGTCCCATCCAGATAAATTTCAAATATCTGTGGTGATCTTTCTCTATTGGTACTGAATAGTATGCATCTTTTAGATTGATGCAAGCCATGAAGTACCTCTTGGAAACTAGTTCTTTGGCAGTAACAAAAGTTTCCATTTTGAAGTGGGTGTACTGCAAAAAAGTACTGCACAAACTGCACAAAGTTATTCAGTTGTGTCAAATTAATAATGATGCGACATCCGCCATCTTTTTTGTTTTTGATGAAGATGTTTGATACAAACTCAAGAGATTCATGTTTGGTTTTCTCAATAACTCCTTTTGTATGTAGTCTTAACATTTCCGCATGACCTTCCAATTTCTCTTTTGTGAAAGCACAAGCTTTCGGCTAGGTGCAAGCTTGACCAGAAGGAGGAGTTTGTGAACAAATTCAATTTTGTATCCCTGAATACTTTGCAGTATGAAAGGATCAGAAGTTATAGAACTCCATGCATTCCTAAACAAGTGTAACCTTCCCCCAACCTGTGAAGAGGTTACACATGCTGTGTTCCGGGGGCAACCAAACCCACCTACCTCGATGATTAACCATAACCATATAACCATATAACAATTACAGCATGGAAACAGGCCATCTCGGCCCTTCAAGTCCGTGCCGAACAACTTTTTTCCCTTAGTCCCACCTGCCTGCACTCATACCATAACCCTCCATACCCTTCTCATCCATATGCCTATCCAATTTATTTTTAAATGATACCAACGAACCTGCCGCCACCACTTCCACTGGAAGCTCATTCCACACCGCTACCACTCTCTGAGTAAAGAAGTTCCCCCTCATGTTACCCCTAAACCTCTGTCCCTTAATTCTAAAGTCATGTCCTCTTGTTCGAATCTTCCCTATTCTCAAAGGGAAAAGCTTGTCCACATTAACTCTGTCTATCCCTCTCATCATTTTAAAGACCTCTATCAAGTCCCCCCTTAACCTTCTGTGCTCCAGAGAATAAAGACCTAACTTATTCAACCTATCTCTGTAACTTAGCTGTTGAAACCCAGGCAACATTCTAGTAAATCGCCTCTGTACCCTCTCTATTTTGTTGACTGGTTACCGGTGGTGCTGTGTTGGTTTCCTCTGTCCTTGCTTTCTGGGAGGTGGAGGTGCTGTGGTGTGGGGTTGGCACATCTTCTGGGGCATGGCCTAAAAAAGACCTTTGTGCAGGTTGTACGGCCTTCGAGCTTTCACCAGCTGTTCTTTCGCTGTGGTAATCTGCTGGAGGATACGTAGGGGCGCTGCCGCCGAGTATACGAGGGCCTGGTAGGGGACGACATTTTAATCATGCCGGCAGCCTTTGCCTCTTCATCCAGGTCTTAACCTGTTTGGGCAGGTTGTCCCCGAACAATAGAGTAGCCGGCTGTGCGCTGCTGGTTCTGCACAACCCCGCGAACTTGGGGTTTAGTGAAGGTCGGATGACACTCTTCCTGAAACAGTTGATCTCAAACTGTGCATTACAGAAGAGTGCCAGGGCATCCTGTTGCTCCTCCGACATATCCTTCCCATCTACTGACCTGGCAAATGCTGTAATTCCAGGGGCCAGTAGTTTCAGGATTTTCTGCATCTTTACTTCCTGGCTCCTAAAGCCGGGACTGATGTTTCCCCAGATGGGGTTATTTACCGCAGGCACATTGAGGGAGAAGCAGTTCTCTGGAGCTAAACCTATCTGCCAACAGTGCAGACGTTGCGCGTCTGGTCGGGCGGGCCAGGCCATGGACAGCGTTCCCGCCATCTCCAACTAACGGGGATGACAGGTGTGAACCTGTGGAGACATCGCACAAGACCAAGGTACTGGTCGCACCTCAAGGCACTTCGGTTAGCCGAAGGCCAGTGCTGGCGGTGCGGTAGGCTGCCATACTGGTATTTGCCCGCTGGTGCCAGCTCGCAGTAGTCAGCGCGTGGGCAAGGGCCGAAATGGAGGGAATGATGTGGCGTCGGCAACAACGTTAAGCTTCCCATCTACGTGTTGGATAACAGTCGTGGACTCCGAGAAGTATGCAAGGTGCCGCTGCTGCCGGGCAGACCTTGGATCTTAGTGAGGGCGAAAGTAAGAGGTTTGTGGTCCGTGAACGCGGTGAACGCGCGGCCCTCGAGGAAATACGTGAAATGCCTGACGGCCAGGCACAGCGTCAGAAGCTCGCGGTTGAAAACACTGTAGTTGCCTTCTGGAGCCCGCAGCTGCCGGCTGAATAAAGGCAATGGCTGCTAGCGGCCGTAAACAAGCTGCTCCAGAACTGCACCAACAGCAGCATCCGAGGCATCGACGGTGACCGCAGTTGGGGCGGAAGTGCGTGGATACACCAGCATGGTAGCGTTGGCCAAGGCCGCAGTGGCACCCTCGAAAGCCATGTCCATCTCTGCAGACCACACTAGGTCCTGAGGCTTACCTGCCAAGCACCGGAACAGGCACTTTGCGGGGTTAATGACAAGGCCTTGTTCATGGAGGTGCTGGAACAAAACCCGGAGGTGGGTGATGTGCTCCACCTGCGAGGTGCAGGTGACAAGAATGTCATCCAAATAGATGAATACAAAAGGCAGACCCCTCAGCCTTTGGAATGCCTGCTCGGTGTTCTTTAAGCTGAAAGACATTCAACGCCATTCGAACAGGCCGAACGGGGTGATCGTGACGGTTTTCGGAATGTCATTGGGGTGGACAAGGATTTGTTTGTAACCCCGGACGAGGCCAAACTTAGAGAAGAACGCAGCGCCCTTGAGGTACGCGGCAAAATCCTGAATGTGAGGCACCAGGCAATGAACAGTTTGTCCGGCAGGAAGCGGCGCGCTCGGTCATGCACCGGAGGGCCCTCAGTGGGAATGTGGTGCACGACAGAAACAGTAAGGAGCTCGTGAAAATCGGAGAGCAGGGCGATGTATGGACCATCGTCCTCGTCGACGGCGTTGAGGTGCGGGATGGGTGGGGGTGGGATCCGCGGCACAGTAGAACCGATGGCCGACCGCGGAGTCATCAACCGTCCCGTAAATCGACAATGAGGGAGAAAGTGCAGAGGAAATCGGCCCCCAAGAGCGGCTGAGCGACGTCCGCCACGATAAGGGCCACGATAAGGCGCAAGGGTTCGCGTACCGTACGTTCGGAATGCGCTCCCGTTAATGGCTGAGAGAACGGGGCACCGCTTACCAACACAACTGTCATGGCTGGTTGGGGGGAAGATGCTGACGATCGCTCCGGTGTCCATCACGAAACGGCGGCCTGACTGGCGGTCATGGACGTAGAGGCAGATGTTTGGACCGATCGCGATCGCATCTACAGACGATCGGTTGAGCCATTTTCCTGAAACGTACAGGGTGGGCGGCAGCGTCGAGCCTCCGCACCAAAGCGGAGGTGATAGTAGCACCAACGGTGCCTACCGCGAGTTCCGGGATGCTGCTGTGATTTAGCACTGGAAAACGTGGACGGGTTCTCCTCACGGGCCCGCTGAGGCAAAAAATGCTCTGGTGCGGATACGCGGTTAATGGCACCGCCATATTGATGCTTGGTCTTTCAGAGCTCGTTGGCCCGTTCAGCAAACTGCTGAGGATCCGAGAAATCTGCGCCAGTGAGCATGAGACGGACATCGTCGGGCATCTGCTCAAGGAAAGCTTGCTCGAATAACAGGCACGGGCAGTGGCTGATCATCAGCACGAGCATCTCAGCCATGAGGACTGACAACCTGCGATCCCCTAGATCGTCCATTTGTAAGATGCGAGCGGCACAGTCCCGGCGGCTGAGTCCAAAAGTGAGCACTTGGCGATCGCGGGAGGGTCCTGTAGGTAAGGCAGCAGGCGGGAAGCAGACACTTGCGGCAGGGCTCCCACCACATGAAAAATACTTTGTCTCGTCCGTGATGTGCGGCGCAGATGAAACTGTGCCTCTACGTGTGCGAACCACACTTGCGACTGATCGGGCCAAAACACAGGCAGTTTGAGGCTGACGGTGCTCTAGTATATATTTAAAACTCTCGTGTTGGTTTGTCCGGGTTCTATTTCGCGAATATTCGTTTTAGGCGTTTGTGAATCTCCTCCTCCGAAATTTGCAAAAACTAAACAATTTTTACATATTCCCGGAGGGATTTTCCTCCTCCTCTTAATATTTGTAAAATTAGAACATTCGGTTCATCCTTGCTCTGCTTTTTCAGTAAAAAACTTAAAAAATTTCAAAATGTTAAAAAAAATCAAACTGCTTCTCGCCCATAGAATGTTGATGAACGTTCCATCATGTGATGTCACAATGCCCAATGCTCACAGATGTCCAATCGCAATAGATCTCATTTACAGATGCCTTTGCTCCAGCTGCAGCTCCGCCCCCCCCGCCTGATGTCGCAGCACGTTCCATTGTGTGATGTCACAATGCCATCCCTCACAGATGGTCAATCACAATGGATCTCATTTACATATCCCTCTCTATCCCTCTCCCTCTCCCTCCCTCCCTCCCTCCCTCTCTCTTTCTCCCTTCCTCTCTCTCTATCTCTCCCCCCCTCTCTCCCCCCTCTCTTTCCCCTCTCTTACCCCCCTCTCTCTCCCCCTCCCTCTCTCTCCCCCTCCCTCTCTCTCCTTCCCTGTCCAATCACTCTGGATCTTCCTTGCATCAGACACTGACTCATCCAACTCTGTTTTTGCAGACATGGATATTACATTTAATTACCTAATCTACTGTATGTAATTAAAAAAATATTGTGGATAGATGGATTTGAAGCACGGAACCTGATAGTCTCACTTGTTATTGACTATCATTCAAAAAAGACCCTGTTGTCACCTCCCTCTAGATAACAATACTCTATTCTACATTTTCCTTGATCTTTGTCCCCTTTGATCTCTCATTTGCAAACCCATATCTCTTGTTTGCCTCTCCCCTGACTCTCACTGAAGAAGGGTCTCGATCGGAAACATCACCCATTTCTTCTATCCAGCGATGCTGCCTGTTCCGCTGTGTTGCTCCAGCATTTTGTGTCTCTCATTGGTTTATTCCATTCTGTTTCCTTGCTGCTGGCTCTCTGTCTGTGAGAGTACATTACTCCCAGCCCCAACAGTCCCTCAGTCATTTAATAGTTATTCTATTGTTGCATGTAACTCGATACAGTGAAGTGTGTTGGTTTTTTTTTTCAATTCAATTCAATCTTTAATTGTCATTGTGCAGCGTACAGTACAGAGACAACGAAATGCAGTTAGCATCTCCCAGAAGAGCGAACTTAGAATAATGAACGTTAAAAAAATATATATATGTACAAACAGTACCAGTAGTGCAATTATACTGGGGGAAGGAGTGTCCGGGGGGGTGACTGGCAATCACCGAGGTGCAGAGTTAAGTATTGTAACAGCCGCAGGGAAGAAGCTGTTCCTGAACCTGCTGGTCTGGCAACGGAGGGGCCTGTCGCGCCTCCCGAATGGGAGGAGGGTAAGCAGTCTGTGGCTGGGGTGAGACCCGTCCTTGACGATGCTATGCGCCCTTCACAGACATCGCTTGCTATGGACAGACTCAATGGAGGGGAGTGAGAAACCGGTGGTGCGTTGGGCAGTTTTCACCACCCTCTGCAGTTTTGCATGCAAACCAGTAAAATCATACGATACATAAGAACAATCATGATCATCAGTGATAAGAGTAGAATTAGGCCATTCGGCCCATCAAATCCACTCCGACATTCAATCATGGCTGATCTATCTCTCCCTCCTAACCCCATTCTCCTGCCTTCTCCTTATAACCTCTGACCCCCATTCTAATCAATAATCTATCTGTCTGTGCCTCAAATATATCCAGTGACTTTGTCTCCACAGCCTTCTGTGGCAAAAAAAAATCCTCAGATTCATCACCCTCTGACTAAAGAAATTCCTCCTCATCTTATTCCTAAAACAACGTCCTTTAATCCTGAGGCTATGAGCTCTAGTCCTAGTCTCTCCCACTAGTGGAACCATCTGATCATGATCCGAACATTTATGATCATACAATCATAAAAGAGTGCAATGGTTGTAGTGTTAAAAAAAGTAGATTTATTCTGGGACAGTACACAAAGAGTCATCACATATCTGACATTAATCCTGTAGCTATCAACTATCATGTTCTGGAAAATATCTCTGCACTTCATTCTATGGTGTGCTGGTAACCAAACGCTTTTCCTGCTTGGTTCAATGTCCGCATCACACACTATCATTTCTGATGGCAGGTTTTGATAATTGGCATAAGTAGTTGATCAAATAATGTTGGGAACTGTGTAAGTTCAGGAAGCGAATCAGATAGACCATTGTTTTTAATTAAATAAGTTGGGTGACATACTGGAGATGTTCGCAGGATCGGCAATATAGGTGGATAAATACACCAGGTAAAATGACGTAGTAAGAAAAGCAAATACATCCAGGGAAGGATCATGAATGTCCTTGTTTCTCAATGTTAGGTTCTGTTAGGTTTATTCCATGGCAAGCATATCTCTGAAGATCCTTCCTGGACCTAGCACACTTGTGCAATTATAAAGAAAGCCCATCAACGCCTCTACTTCCTGAGATTATTGCGGAGATTCGGTGTGGCAGAGAGGATTCTCTTGAACTTCTGCAGTTGTACAGTTGCATCACGGCATAGTTTGGCAACTTGAATGCCCAGGAGCGAAGAAAACGTGTATTCTCTTGAACTTCTACAGTTGTGCAGTAGAGAGCATGCTGACTAGTTGCATCACAACCTAATTTGGCAACTTGAATGGTTAGCAGTGCCCAGACCATCACACTATAGTATTATAGCATAGGACAGGATATGGTCAACTGAGTTAATCAGTTATGGTTTGTGCAAAGTGGGCGAGTAAGGCTTTAGAACAATCAAGGACAGACTTGATGTTTTCAGCTGGATATGGGGCGTTTTATGACTAGACTGATTTTCAGTCTTTGGAATTTCATTTTTGAACGCAGTTGGAAGGAACACAAAAAGGATAATAGGGCACAAAAAAATAGAAGAAAGGCCTTCTTGATTAATATCATCCATTTCGGTAACAAAGTATATTGCAAATAGAGGCAGGTATCGTGAGAATTAACCCGTAGAATCTCCATTGGAAGGAGGAATGGCTCGAGAAGATCATGCAATAAAATATTCACACAGATTTGTCAGACCGACAAAGATGAGAGCATCACAAAATGCTGGAGTAACTCAGTGGGTCAGACAACATCTCTGGAGAGAAGGAATGGGTGACGTTTTGGGTCGAGAACCTTCTTCAGACAGAGAGTCAGGGAAGAGGGAGACTCAGGGATATGGGAGGGTAAGGTGATCAATGGGATGAATTTCAAGGGGGAAGGTGACAATAAAGCATACAAAGATTTAAAAACAATTCTAAACCATATATACCAGCAACTGCAGTTCCTTCCTACACAAATGAGAACATAATCTTCAAAACTTAACTCGAGCTTGAAGCCTACTTTAGATTCAACCTGCTCAGGCAGCAATGGGATGATATTAAAGACTATTTTTTTCAAGCATCAGCTGGACCTTGCTCTTCCCAATATGTTATGGCCAATTTAAATATAATATAATGTTGTGTTTTCTGTCCTCAAGCTGATATATCATTATGGATTTATTCATATTGAGAGTACATTAAATCATTATATTTACACAGTTCAAAGCCATTTAATTTAAATTATCCGTTAATTATTTGTCTGAGCAACATCCTGCTTCATTTTATTTAAATATCTTGTGTTAAATTAATGGATAATTACATCATGAAAAATGATAACTTTTAATAATCAGGTGAAGAATGCAGATTACAGTTTACCATCATAGAAATGTGACTGCACTTATAAGTATAATGAGCTGTTTACAACTGTTTTGAAATTTGAAGTTTTCTGTTAAGCATCTGCACTGTTAGATTAAAACTTTGAAATTAATATTTACAGATATCCATAATACTTAAAGTTTAGGGTTTTAATGGGAAACCTTTCACTTGCAAAAAATCATATTATGTTTCAGGGCCATTGTATTTTAAAATTGAAAAGCTATTTATCCTGCCTATCACTTGGAACAGACTATGAGGTGTTCAGTATATTATATTTTATATTAGCCGATTGCTTGCCATCTCCTTTGAAAACAGTATATTGTGTATTAATTTACCCATGCATATTCAAAAATGTATCAACAGAATAATTTTTCCACCCTTTATGCTATTCACACACATCTTGAAAATAAATTACCTTAGAAAGCCAGAACCAATTTCCATATATCAATTAACACAGCCTTATTATTCTAACCAGAACATTGAAGAGCTCGCCTCCCTGACAAAAAGAAAATCATAAATATGCAAAGCAGCCCCACTTTTCCAGCTGACGATGAGTGCACGATGTGTAATTTATCAAAGCTTGAAAACTTAATCATAGCAAGGTTTGCAGTGATCCTCATTGAACTCACAGGCAGGGTTCAGGTTTCCAACCAGTGGTTGAACATTAACATGCTGTGCATAGTGTTTATACAAAATAATTCAAGACCAGCACCAGTGAAGATAATGTTGGCCGAGTAGCATATTTAATTCCAATCAGTGACTATTGTTAACATTAATTGGGAAACAGCAACATTTAAGAGGTGCCAATATTTGTCCTTAAACATTTGAGATATTAAACTGGCAGAAATCATGGTGGTACTGATATTAAGAATGAATAAATCCTTAATAATCATCCTGAATTTGCCTGTTGGGTGGAATTATTTTGAGCTGACCCAACTTTTTTGCAAGAATAATTTCAACCTCTTTGCTCTTTCAGTCCACAGTATTACAGATACCTAACACATTATTACAGATAGCTAATACAATACTGGAGTTTAGGAGGATGAGAGGGGATCTTATTGAAACATATAAGATTGTTAAGGGATTCTGGTTCGAGATGTACCAGGGCCCCATCCCCTACCTCTACCTCTGCTACATCGACGACTGCATTTGGTGCTCCCTCCTGCACCCACACACAACTCAATGACTTCATCCATTTCACCACCAACTTCCATCCTGCACTCAAATATACCTGGACCATTTCCGACACTTCCCTACCATTTCTTGACCTCACTATCTCCATCTGAGGTGATAGACTTCTGACCGACATCCACTATAAACCCACTGACTCCCATGGCTATCTAGACTACACTTCTTCCCATCCTGCTTCCTGTACGGATTCCATCCCCTACTCCCAATTCCTCCGTCCACGTTGCATCTGCCCCCAGGATGAGGTGTTCCACACCATGGCATCAGAAATGTCCTCATTCTTCAGGGAACGGGGGTTCCCCTCCCCTACTATAGATGAGGCTCTCCCCAGGGTTTCTTCAATACCCCGTAACACTGCTCTCTCTCTCCCCATCCCCCCTCTCGTAACAAGGGCAGAGTCCCCCTGGTCCTCACCATTAACCCTACAAGCCGTCACATACAACAAATTGACCTCTGTCATTTTCGTCACCTCCAACGTGACCCCACCACTCGCCACATCTTCCCATCTCCCCCCCCCCCCCCCCCCCACCATCTGCTTTCCGCAAAGACCGCTCCCTCTGTAACACCCTGGTCAATTCTTCCCTTCCCACCCGTACCACCCATCCCCGGGCACTTTCCCTTGCAGCCACAAGAAATGCTACACTTGTCGCTTTACCTCCCCTCCCGACTCCATTCAAGGACCCACGCAGTCGTTCCAGGTGCGACAGAGGTTCCCTACACCTCCTCCAACCTCATCTATTGCATCCGCTGCTCAGCACTTCAACTCAATCTCCCATTCTGAATCCGACCTTTCTGTCCTGGGCCTCCACCATGGCCAAAGTGAGCAGCACCGGAAATTGGAGGTGCAGCACCTCATATTTCGCATGGGCAGTCTATACCCCAGTGGCATAAAAAATTCTGGTAGCCCTTATTGTCTCCTTCCCTTCTCAGCTCTCCCTCAATCCTCTGGCTCCTCCTCTTCCTTTCTTCACACGCTGAGTTTCTCCAGCACTTTTGTCGACCTAAGATTGTTAAGGGTTTGGACACGCTAGAGGCAGGAAACATGTTCCCTATGTTGGGGGAGTCCAGAACCAGGGGCCACAGTTTAAGAATAAGGGGTAAGCCATTTAGAATGGAGATGAGGAAACACTTTTTCTCACAGAGAGATGCGAGTCTGTGGAATTCTCTGCCTCAGAGAGCCGTGGAGGCCGGTTCTCTGGATACTTTCAAGAATGAGCCAGATAGGGCTCTTAAAGATAGCGGAGTCAGGGGATATGGGGAGAAGGCAAGAACAGGGAACTGATTGGGGATGATCAGCCATGATCACATTGAATGGCGGTGCTGGCTCGAAGGGCCAAATGGCCTACTCCTGCACCTATTGTCTATTGTTTATTATTGAATAACTAATTACTAAGTCCCTTCTCTTCTTTCAGGTTTGATGATGGTCTTCAATGTATTTTACCGTTCATCTTATTTTTTTTTTAATGGAATCCATGCATCTTGGCAATATGTAGACTATTTTCTGAAAATATTTCTGAAAATGTTTGAAAATATTTTTTTCATTAATTGCTATTAAGTTCCACTAAAAGTCTGAATAAACTGGGGTAGATCTAAGAATATAATA
This sequence comes from Raja brachyura, assembly GCA_963514005.1. The sequence goes on along the minus strand of OY740781.1, from coordinate 84,904,835 downwards.
TAATTGATTAATCTGTTGTGCTCAATGTACATCTCTGTTTTTTTGTACAAGGAATTCCACCCCCACTATAATTGAATCAATGCGTACATCTCTTAATAAATCTACTACGACCTACCTACGACCTACCTACTAGTAAAAAGTATCAATTTTTTCCATGCCGACCTTTTTTTAACTCATGGACATTTTTTATCAGACTGGAAAAAACGCCGCAACCTACCTGAGGTCACGAGACCACTCGCAGCTTGACAACATCTATCTTATAACATGGTGCCCAGACTGTGCACCATACTCCAAATGCGCCCTCATCAACAACTTATTTAAAGGCAACATGACCTCCCAACTTCTATACTCAATACTCTGATTGATGAAGGCCAATGTGCCAAAAGCCTTTTTGACCACCCTGTCTACCTGTGACTCCACCTTCAGGCAACCAAGCACCTAGATCCTTCTGCTCTACAACACTCCCAGAGCCCTACCTTTCCCTATGTAGATCCTGCCCATGTTAGACATTCCAAAACGCACCACCTCACATTTCTCTGTTTTAATTCCTCTCAATCATTCGTCAGCCCACCATGCCAATCGATCAAGATCCTGCTGCAATTTTTCACAACCATCTTCACTATCTGCAAAACCATATGCGTTTCTGAGTGGGGAGGTGCAGCTAGCCTTCTGAGATTGTTGCAATGGCAAATTAGTCCAACCAATTTTTCTGAACCACAGAAGATTTGATGGATACTCTTAACATTAAAATAGCTAATATGTGAGACATACAGGTCTCAGTAGAATATTTAAAATTGGAACTCTCCTCCAGAGAACACGTTAGTCACCTGATACTTCCTTTCATCATTCGACCATTTGGTCTAAATTAATATTTTCCATTTTCAAAATAGTTCCCCCCCTCAAACCTCTGTACTTTTCTGCCCTAATAATTGAGACTGATGTCCAATTGTTAGAATTGACATACTTGATATTGACACCACTATAATGGAGAGGTTCAACATAACCTTGAGTTGTACATCACATCTGTGCTTGACTGTTCTAATGCCTTCCCCACCAACTTTGCACAAACCATAACTGATTAACTCAGTTGACCACATCCTGTCCTATGCTAGAGTATTCTCACCCATAATGCATTTTCACACAGACACATTCATACACATAATCATGCTGGGATAGATTTCAGTGAGAAATGCTGGCACTAGTATAATGAAGCACTAATATTTCCCTACAAGACAAGAAGCTGCGGGCTTCCAGGCAAAAGGACCCAATTTCATGATAGGCAATCGCCAGGGAGTTGCCAACTCACTGGTGTTGTAATGGAAAAGTAGGCACTTTACAATATTATGGCCTCAACTTTGAAATCAATACACAAAATTGTAACTATAATTTCCATTTTATCTGGCCTATAGGTGCTTGTAATGTATAACACCTCTAGATTTATCTTTTTCTTCTAACCCAAAACATCACCCATCCTTTTTTTTCCAAAGATGCTGCCTGACCTGCTGAGTTATTCCAGCACTTTGTGTTTATTTTTGCATCGAAGCTAGTTCCTTCACCATTCTCCTATTGGTTTTTACCATCATTGCTTTTGTAATATAAAATGTGTGCTGACATCTGTACATAAAGAAAATCTATCAAACCTAGTATTTCTCACCACAAACACCAGCAGAAGCTGCAATAAAAAAAGATAAAGCTGAAAACCTGTTTTTTTTAATTATTGACACTAGCCATTCTCATTTCAAGAGATCAATGCATTTCAACCTTCAGCAGCAGAATAAGCCCTCTCATAAACACGATCAATGAATTTCATTTATATATCTGGAATCAATTCTGGAGAGAATAAACCAGGCCAGCTAAGTTTTCTTAGGTCATTGTTATTTACATTAATCATGCAAACACTACTGCTTAGTGCTGCTAAGTAATTGCTTGGAAACACCTCCATTTTATGCAGCAGAAACAAATGTTGCATAGCCAGGATACTCTTCTAATGAATATAAATGAAATAACATATATTGTTTGCAGAAGAATGCTAATTAAAACAAAATACTTTCCACTTATTTGCATTCCTGGTGCAATTAAGGACACATGGGTTTAAATTATATGACCCCCAATAATAAATATAAAATCATGGTTCATATCTTGAGAGATTCTCTCCATCAATGATATGATGTTTGTATACACCAAGTACATTTCTGTTCAGCAATTGATGTACAGACCTTGCAATAGCGAAAAATGTGGGACATATTGAAATCTGAGGGATCTTTTAGAGAAATATGTTATTTCAAATAATTTTCATCTCAGTAATAAATGGAAGATTGCTGTGGTTGATGCTAGTGCAGGATATTAAACATAGAAAATAGGTGCAGGAGGCCATCCAGCCCTTAGTAAACCAAACCACAGCTAACAATGAATGACGAAGGAAGGAAGTTCCAATGAGGAAGGAACTGCAGATGCTGCTTTTTATGGATGGAAGGAGGGAGTGACTAAGGGTAAGGGAAAAGAGAGGGAGGGAGAGGTGAGGGATGGATTGGGGGAGGGGAGGAGGAAAGGGGAAAGATCCTGGGGAGGTGAGGTGGGAGAGTGGGGAGATTGAGGGAGAGGAAGGGGTAGGGGGGGAGAGGGGGAAAGTGGGGGAGGTGAGGAGAGTGGGGGGGAGGGGGAATAGAGGAAGAGAAGGGGGGAGTTGCGGAGGTAGGGAGTGAGGGTAGGGGCAGGTGAGGAGTGGGGGATAGAGGGATAGGAGGGGAGAGGAGTTATGGAGGGAGGGTGTGACTGAGTGAAAGGGAAAGAAGATGGAGGGAGAGGTGAGGGAGGGATTGGGGGATTGGGGGAGGAAAGGGGAAAGAAGAGGTAGGTGAATAGAGGGGGAGGGAGTGCTGGGGATGAGGGGAAATAGTAAGATTGAACGAGAACTTACCAGTTCGAAGGTTGATCTTTATTTTATGAGGAGTCGAAGTGAGGGATTTCGTGAAGAGCCTGCCGGCACGCATGCTCGACATACTTCAAAGTAGCGGCGTGGAATCACAGAAACCAACAAAGAAATGACTTTGCATAGTAAGATTGAAGTGACTAAGATTACCAGATGAAGGTGATTGAGGGTTGGGCGAGGAGGGCACGAAATCCCTCACTTCGACTCCTCATAAAATAAAGATCAACCTTCGAACTGGTAAGTTCTCGTTCAATCTTACTATTTCATTTCGGAGTCACGTGAGTGACTTCGTGAAGACTTCAAAGCTTCTGTGATTACACGCCCTGGACCACGTCCATGCTGACACACCACTACCAGGATGGATGGGAGGAACAAACTTGCTCAATAGTTCATACTGCAAAACAAGAGCAGAGTTATTAATAACAAATCAAAACCCCTCATGCGGGGACATCTCCACGTTCTTGACCTGCATTCAGCACGGCTTCTGCGAACTGTAGAGGAGCAGCAACAGGCTTGTTATAAAAACGCTGGAACACAGCTTCATTAGCCCATCCTGCTGTGGCGAGAATTTGGTCCATGGGCACCTCCATGACCCTCGCCGTTGACGTCGATGCAGCCCTGGTGGAAAGAGACTTGAACACATTAGTGTCGATACCTGACTTACCCAAGACGACTGGAAGCCACATGGATATCGTCTGGACTGTCACTCGATGATGAGGTCTCTTATGAGTGACAAGCAGGTATCTCTCCATTCCTCTGATGCGTGCCGTCACCTTGACATAGTGGCGGATATGTGAGGCTAAACATAGCCTAGCATCTGCGGGGTATGCCGGGAACTTCAGCTGCAGCCCTGTGCACCCAGGTCTATGCTGCTTTAGTAGCTTGTCAATGAAAAAGACTACTTCTGTGGGGGTAGGCGTCATTCTGTCGACACGAAGTTTGTGTAGTGTCTGTACCCTCTGAGCTGAAGTCAGCGCTAGTAACATCACCAGCTTCATGGTGAGTTGGTCCAGTGGGAGCCATTCCATGGGTGACCACGTCCTGAGCAGGGTTAATACGTCCCTGACATCCCAGGTGATATTATAGCGTGGTGTAGGCGGATTCATATTGAATATACCCCGCATGAGTCTGGACACTAGCCTGTTGGATCCTACCCCAATATTGAGGTAGAATGATAGCGCACTTCTGGCGCTGTTGATGGCACTGTAACTTAAGTGTTCATCATGGTGCAACCCCGCGAGGAATTCCAGGACGTCGGTTATTGTCACGTCATCGTACGTGATGCGAGAGCGGCTGCAGTAGGCTTCCCACTTCTTAGTATGCGAGTGGTATCTTCGCCTTGTGGACTCTCGACACGACGCCCCGATGGTATCCATGGTCCGAGCCGAGAGGCCGTATTGGACGAACGGCCTGTTCAAAACCTGCAAGCCAACAACTTTAAATAGCCATGGCAGGGATGTGGCTCCCCTGAGACAGGGTGAGTAACCAATTGTGGGCAACCCTTCAAAAGGACCCAAGGTTCGTTGAGCATGTCAAAGACCACCGGATACCAAGGCTGTGTGGGCCAGTCGGGTATAATAAGGATGCCCTTGGCAGCATCTGCCTGAATCTTTCGCAATACCCGACTGATGAGGCAAAACGGGGGGAAGGCATAGAAAACCCAATTCCCCCAGTCCAGCGAGAATACATCTAGCGCTATTGCCCCAGGATCTGGTTCCCATGAAACGTAGGTTGGTACCTGATGGTTCAACGGTGACGCAAAGAGGTCAATGTCCGGTTTACCAAATTTGGCTGTGACTTTAGAAAAAATCTCAGGATGCAACATCCATTCAATATTGTCATTAAATTTGCGTGACCTGGTGTCCGCCACAGTATTAAGCTCACCTGGCAAATAGGTAGCTGAAATCCAAATGTCACTTTGAACACACCAGAGCCAAATTGAGTTAGCCAATTTGTCACACGAAACTGACCTGGTACCACCCATATGGTTTAAATATGCTACTGCTGTGGTGTTGTCTATTTGGAGACGGACATGTGCTCCAACAAGCTTGGAACAATACGCACAAAGTCCGTGGAATGCTGCCAGCAACTCCAAATAGTTAATCCCATGAGTTAACAACATCGTTGATTCAAGGGTGACCCATCTGCCACCACAACTAGAGCAATTATCCTTGGCTCCCCAACCATTGGAGCTTGCATCAGTTTGAAAATATACCACCGGATTAGCCTCCCTAATAGGCTTGAATGAGCTGCTAATGTGACACACCCACCATTGCAACTCATTTATCGCTTCGGGCGGCAGCTGCATGGACCGATCATAATGACCAGCGTTCTGTTTTAACGCAGCAATTTTAGCTCTTTGCAAATTCTGATAATACAAAGGTCCATATCGCGCTGACGGAAACAAAGCTACCAGCTTCCCAATTATTGTAGCTAAGTGCCGAATCGATGGTATATTGGTGCGGATTAAATCTTGACACACCTGGGTAACCTCCTCAATCTTGTTAATTGGAATGGTAACCCTCATGCTTATAGAGTTCACCGTGAACCCTAGGTAATTAATCACCTGGGCAGGGTAGAACTTTGATTTCTCTGGATGGACAATAACCCCTAATTGTTGAAATATATTGACAGCAGCTGCAACACCCTGTTCAGCCAATTCCAGGGTGTGGCCCACAATTAAGATATCATCTAAATAGGCCATAACTATATGGTGTCGTTGTCTCAAATAAGCCATAATTGGCTTCACTAATTTAGTGAACAATCTAGGGGCTGTGGTGAGCCCATTAGACAAAGCCTTGTACTGCCAGAGTTGCCCCATCCAGATGAATTTCAGAAACCTTCTGTCACATTTCTGGATGGATACAGAATAATATGCGTCTTTCAAATCGATGCATGCCATAAAGCAACCATGAGAAATCAATGATTTGGCTGTTTCAAACGTATCCATTTTAAAATGAGTATATGTTACAAAAGTATTCAAACGGGTTAGATCAATAATGACACGACAACCTCCATCCTTCTTAGGTCTGGTGAATATGTTCGAAACAAATTCAACTGGCTCATGCACCACTCTCTCAATCACTCCTTTGTGCTCAAGACTTAACAGTTCCTTATAGCCGGCTGCCTGTTCTGAAGCAGATAATTTAAACGTTCGAGCGGGCATGTGCTGGGATGGAGGAATGTCGCCATTAATAAACTCAATTTTATGCCCCTGAATATTCTGCAACACATACTCGTCACCAGTAAAATTACCCCATGCACCCAAAAACCACAGAAGGCGACCACCAACATGTGAAGTTAAACAGAGAGAAAAGAGAGAACCAGACCCCCTCACCTCCGTGGTTACCGGCGGTCCTTGACACGCGTGTGTGGACGTGGAGGTGCTGGGTTGGCTTGAGGGCGCGGCGTCTTTGTTTTCCACCAGGGTCTCTGCCGACCCTGTCCTAAAAAAGACCCCTGGTGCTGGGTCTGATGTTGCTGTCGTTGTGGAGCTTGAGGGTGGGTCCTCGTCGAGGTACTAGCAGACCCTCGTGATCGAATGTATGGAGACTTTGAGCCTGACGGTGTGGGGCACTCTGAGGGTGCATGATCCCCACCGTTTTGGCTTGCTCGTCAAGCTCTTTGACTCTCTTCGAGAGGTCCTCCCCAAAGAGCTGACGGGGCGGGGGCGGCGGCGGTGGTTTGCACAATCCTGCAAACTTTGGATTGAGCGCTGGGCGGATGCTGGTTTTGCGAAACCCGTTAATTTCGTGCTGGGTCGCGCACAGGAGGGCCAGGGCATCTTCCTGGTCCAAATTCAATTCGTCCCCGTCCACCGACCGCACAAAGGCGGTAATACCGGCCGTGAGGAGCTTCAGGATCCGCTGCAATTTTACCTCCTGTTGACGGATAGCCGCACTGATGTTGCCCCATATCGGCGTATTGACCACAGGCACGTTGAGGGAGTTGCAATTGGATGGAGCCTTGTGACGGCTCATTGCCTGAATGAGGACTTCTTCCTGTAGTTGCTGGTTGTTAAGAAAGTCCACAGTGGCTGCCAGCTTCGTGTTTAAAGGAAGTCCAGATGAATGTGGGGCCGCAAATTTGGTCGCCACATCCAGAAGATCCTCCGCTGGTACCTCCACCGGAGGTGGTATGGAATCCACCAAAACCTCCTCCTCCTGCTGCTCCAGGCTGATGGTAGAGGCTGGTGATGACGCCCTGTGCCTGTGGCTGCCCTACTGTTGTTGGCTTTGAAGCAGGAGCTCCAGCAGCCGCTCCATACGGTCAATACGCCCTTCACCCTGAACACTTAGGTGGTCGGAGTCCTCTGGCTCTGAAAAGAAAACCGGGCTCCTATCATCGGCCCGCACCTCATCGAGGCCCTGCCGGTGCCGGTAGTTGTCGCTAACAGCCGCCGAGGCAAAACTGCGCGATTCCCGCGCGGGCGTGTTCAACCGCCTCCGTTTAGCGGGAGCTGACGCCGCTGCCACTAAGGGCACTTGCGGCGTGGTGTCGGCACCAGCCGAAGCATGGCTACCTGAAGCCCGCGCAGGCTTGCCGGCTGCCCACATCGTGGACTTTGCCGACGCATGGTCTCGCCCACCCATCCATGGGGGGCTCGGCGACCGTGACGAGACCCGACTCAACCGACCCGTCCCGGTGTCGAGAGTCGGGGTGTGCCGGCTGGACCTCACAGCCGCCCCGGGTCTCGCCCTGGAACCTGACCGCTCCTCCGTGTCAGGCAATGCCTTAGCCCTGGTAGGGTTAGGCTTCTGGGCTCCTGCCCTTCCCCTACTCGGAGGGTTGAGTGGAACGGGCCGTGCAGCACACGCACCCAGCTCGAGGTCGTCAGCGAGCCCGCTGACGACCTGACTGCCATGGCAGGGTCCTCCTGCTCTGGCGGCACACCACACTCCTCCTCGTCGAACTCCTCCGAGCTGTGGTGTGCTGGCGGATCTGGACCTGTAAACACAGGGCTTACCCACATCTCCGCCTAAGTCCCGGCCTGCGTTGCCGGTACTGCCGATGGTAAAGGCCCCGGAACTGTTGACCGGCGAACTCGTCCTGATGTCCTCCAGCCCTTGGAACTCCCATCCATGTCCTTGCTGCAAGACAAAACGAACAACAAGGACCACCAACTAAAGGTAGAATACTCACCTCCGTGGCCCCTTCTGAAGGGCTGGCGAGGAGCGCGCTCCACCGCCAGCCGTCGCAGCAACGCGGTACGACGATATGTCGAGCATGCGCGCCGGCGGGCTCTTCACGAAGTCACTCACGTGACTCCGAAATGAAATGAGCCGTGCCTGCGTACTTGGGGGCTATGCGTGAGTGATGAACTATTGCATTTGGGGGACGGGTGAGTGGTGGAATATTGCATTGGGGAACGGGTTGCGTTGGGGGACCAGGCCTCCTGTGTGACAGGGACCCAGTGGGTCCCACTTAGTCTAGTGACTCTAATGCCATTGTCCCACTTAGGAAACCTGAACGGAAACCTCTGGTGACCTTGCGCCCTACCCAAGGTTTCCGTGAGGTTCCCGGAGGTTTTGGTCACTCTCCCTAATGGTCGAAAGTGGTTTCCGCGTAATCGAGGCTTCTTCTATGTTCCTGCGATTATTTCAACAAATTCAAAACCGGCCTTGACTAAAAATAGGTTGCCTATTGCCTATAGTTTGGTCGAAGCCAGTGGAGTGGGGTTGCTATTTACTTACAGGCAGTCGAAGGCAATCCCCTTCGCTGACCGGCCATTTTGATTGGCTCATTGTAGTTTTCAGCAAAGATGCTATAGGATCTTTGGTTTTCAGGACCTAGAAGATCCGCCGGTAGGTAAAATGCCCGCTAACTTTATTAAACTGTCTCCACTCCTTCTCCTTCCCCCTTCTCGCCCCTTCTCCCCCCCTTCGCTCCCCCTTTTCTCCCCCTTCTCTCCCCTTCTCTCCCCATCTCCCCCCTTCTCTCTCCCCTTCTCTCTCCCCTTCTCTCTCCCCTTCTTTGTCCTTCTCTCCCCTTCTTTCCCCTTCTCGCCTCCGTCCCACGCTCTCTAAATGACTTACCGTGCTCTGTGGCAGCCGTTTACCTTCCTTTTCATCGCGCAGACAGCGCTCCTCTGCTGTCGCTGGCCCCCACCTTCGTGATGTGTTTGTTTGTGTGTGTGCGGTCAGTGGCAAAGATCCTGTAGGATCTTTGGTCAGTAGATGCAGCTCACGCTTCGGTGGAGGCTTTCCAGGCGAGTGACCAAACCTCTGGCGACTCATGGAAACCTTTGGTGGGGCACAAGGTCACCAGAGGTTTCCGTTCAGTTTTCCTAAGTGGGACAGGGGCATTACCCCTTGTTTTTGCCACCAAAGTGGATAACTACACATGTATTCACATTAAATGCTGCTAACTAACATACATCTGTCCACTTCTACAACATACTAATCACAATGGAGCTTCTGTGAATCACCCTCACAGCTCCCAAGGATAGCTTTATGCAATCTGCAGATTTTGTATATATTACATCTTATTTCCTAATTATAATCATTAAGGTTCAATGGATCAGTCAGGCCAAAAAGAGGGCAGGGTATAGGGCAATGTAGTTGTCAGATCTGGTGAACAAAGTATTCTTTGCATGTTTACTCTGCTCTAATTGACTTGCAATTAAATATTTATCATCATGCATATAGATGAATGCAAAGGGCAATGCAAAAACTGCCGAGCTTTAGTTTGCTTGTAATTACTGAGCCCTGTCAGGCTTTGAATGTCATTGCAGTAATGTTTGAGCTGCGTTTTCATATTGTGAAGATTTGCAGCATGCTGGGGTTATTAGCCCCATCTCATGTGGCTGAACAGAACTAGCCCATGCAGAGCTGTTGTAACAGATTTGGTGCTGTTGGAGATAATGTAATTGTTTATGTTGTATTTGTCACTCTATATAAAAAAACCCTCACTTAATACACATTATAACCAGCTTGCAGTAATGTTAATTAAAGAAAAGCAGTTGGAATTTGGTTTCCATCCGTGTTTAGCTAAATGCACAATACATCAGAGGTTTGATGATCATCTGAAATGGGGCCCCACACACCATTTTGACAGTGATTAGATATGCCTCCAAAGGAGATTCACCTGAGGTTGAAAATAACAGTTGAGCTGTTTTCCACACCTCATTTCCATGATTACATTTAGAGCAGTTTGCTTCTCAGGGATGGATGGAAATGCAAACTGTCCCACTGTAACAACATATGGAGGGGAGAGGTAATAAATCGAATGTTCGGCTAGAGCAGGACAAACATTGCAGGCGGTTTTAATGTACCTTCTGAGCCCACAAGAATTGATCCTGGTGTTTGAATAGTCAGATATCTGTTTAACAAATGGATGCTAGGTTGCTCAAAGAAAATTATAGTGAGAAGACTATACGGAGTCCACACTGAGCCCTGTATATGAAAGTGACATCAACATCTCATTGATGTTATAGAGCCCAGGCTAACCACGATAATAATGAGCCTGGGTATCTCCTTCAAACATCTCAAATAACCATTTCAATGACTCTTCCAAAATATTAATGTAGCGGTTATCTCTCTTATTTATTTTCTTTACACGACTGCAATCCCTGCTCCATGAATACCATGGGCATGGTGGTGTAGCAGTAGAGCCACTGCCTCACACAGTCAGAGACCTGGGTTCAATCCTGATTATGGGTGCTGTGTGCACGGAGTTTGTACCTTCTCCCCGTATGGGTTTTCTCCGAGATCTTCGGTTTCCTCCCACACTCCAAAAATGTACAGGTTGGAAGGTTAATTAACTTGGTATAAATGTAAGATTGTTCCTAATGTGTGTTGGATAGTGTTATTGTGTGAGGATCACTGGTCCGTGTGGACTCTGTGGGCCGAAAGCCTGTTTCTGTGCTGCATCTCTAAATTAAATTAAACTAAACTAAACTAAATTAAAATAAACTAATTCTGAGATCATAGTAAGTTAATGTAATACTGCCATCTGATGAACTGCTGACTTTCCCACTTTGATGTTGAAGTTCAAAGGGTTTATCCAGGAAGATAGGTTTCTTTTTACACATATTCCTATCAAAATGGTGCCCTTTCCTTCTCCACTCAACTGTTTGCTGCCTAGTAATTGGTCTTTGTTGATTCACATTGCAGAAAGCGGGACGTCAGTTGTGTAAGGTTCAAAATAAAAGTTGATTGGAGCTAATATAATTCTAACATTCATAGCTTCATCGAACTGACCATGTATAGAAGTCAACTATGAAGTAGCCAAGATAGATCTGCTAGTGGTTTGTTTTTTGGTTTAGGTTTATTATAGTCAAGCGTACCGAGGTACGGGTGAAAACCTTTTGTTTGCATGCAAATCAAATCACTTAGTACTATAAATTAATCCAATCAAACAAATACACGTGCAATAGAACAAAGAGAAAAATACCCGAGTACAGAATACGGTTTCTCAGCATCTTAGTGTGACAGTTCCAGGGAAAATGTTCAATGCCTACAATGAGATAAATTGAAAAATCAGAACTGTATCCTTATGGAAGGACTTTTTAGAAGTCTGATAAGAAAGAGAGGTATAATTTTTCCAGAGTTTGGTGGTATCTGCTTTCAAGCTTCCGTATCATCTGCCCAATAGGAGTGGAAAGAAGGTTATGTTTATGTTGGCTGCTTTCCTGTGGCAACATGAAGTGTAGATGGAGTAGGTGAGCAGTCGAGTCCATGTGATGGACTGCGCTACATCCAGACTCTCTGCAATTTTACTGTCAATTACTAACTTACTATTTCAGGCTTTGCCTCCCCCCCCAGCCAAAATGATAGTCATACAGCATGGAAACAGGCCCTTTGGCCCAGCTTGTCCAAGCGGACCAAAGTGCCCCATCTACATTTCTCCCATATGCCCATGTTTGGCCCATATCTCTCTAAACCTTTCCTATCCATGAACCTGTCTAAACTATGGGTCCCAGATCCATAAGCCATTTCTATGCCATTTCTAAGCCATTTCTTGCTTTGATTTTTTTCTCTCACATCCAAGATGGAAGGACTCCTCACACATTTACTTGGTGCATCTCTAGTGTTGTGTACAGGGGCTGACTCTCTGCAATTTCTTGAGGTTTTGTGCAGAGCTCATTGCAGTCAAAGCTGTGATGCAACCCAACAATATGCATTCTATGGTGCATCTGCAGAAGTATGTTGGAGGCATGCCAAATTGCCTCCTTCGCCTGAGAAAATAGAAGTGTTGGTGTGCTTTTTTGGCCATAAATGATATGTGGCTGGACCAGGACAGATTGATGGTGATATTTATACCACGGAATGTGAAGCTGTTAATCATTTCCACTTCAGTACCATTGATGCTGATTGGGCCTCACTTTCTGAAATCGATAACGAGCTCTTTGACTTGCTGGCATTGAGGGAGAGGTTGTTGTCTTGACACCATGTTACTAAGTTCTCTTTTTTTCCCCTTTACTCCGTCACATCATTGATTGAGATTTGGCCCCTCAAGTCATCTGCAAACTTGTAGATGGCCTTAGAGCTGAATTAGGCCACATAGTCATGAGTGTATCGGGAGTATAATATGGGATTGAGAACATATCCTTGCAGGGCAATGATTTTGAGAATTATTGTGGAGAAATAGTCATCACCTATCATCACTGATTGCAGTCTATGGGTCAGAAAGTCATAGAAACAATGGCAGAGGAGATGAGTTTGGATGGTATTATGATGTTGAATGCTGACCAGCCTCTCGAAGCATTTCATGATGGTAAATGTCAAAGCCACTGAACGGTAGTCATTAGACATGCTAACTTATTTTTCTTTGGCACAGGGAGGATAGTGGACTTCTTAAAGTGGGCTGGGACCTCATATTGGAGTAGTGAGAGGTTAGAAATGTCTGTGAGTACTTCGTAGGAAGGAACTGCAGATGCTCGTTTACACCGAAGATAGGCACAAAATACTGGAGTAACTCAGTTCAGTTTAGTTTATTGCCATGTTTACTGAGATACAGTGAAAAGCTTTTGGTGCGTGCTAACCAGTCAGCAGAAAAACAATACATGATTATAATCAATGCAGCATCACTGGAGAGAAGGGGTGGATGACGTTTCGGGTCGAGATCTTTCTTCAATCTGAAGAAGAGTCTCGACCCATAATGTCACCCATTCCTTCTTTCCAGAGGTGTTACCTGTTCTGCTGAGTTACTCCAGCATTTTGTGTCTATCTTCTGTGAATATTTCTGAGAGCTGGTCACGCAGTTCCTGAGAACGCTGCCTTGTAAACCACCGATCATTAGTAAAGATTTGGCTTCCCCCTAACCAGCTTTCAAAGCATTCAATCTGCACTCTCATATTCTCCTTTCCCAGAAAGTACTTCTAAGGCTGTGTATATTGCAAACTTCATCTCACCTGCCAATGGTGGCATTTTACTGTCAATGACTAACTTACTATTTCAGGCTTTGCCTCCTCCCCCCCCCCCCCCCCCCCCCACCCCCACCCAGCCCAGCCAAGATGATAGAGTCATACAGCATGGAAACAGGCCCTTTGGCCCAAGCAGACCAAAGTGCCCCATCTACATTTCTCCCATCTGCCCATGTTTGGCCCATATCTCTCTACACCTTTTCTATCCATGAACCTGTCTAAACGATGGGTCCCAGATCCATAAACCATTTCTAACACTCTTGGTTTGATTTTTTTCTCTCACATCCAAGAAGGAAGGTCTCCTCACAAATTTACTTGGTGCAATCTCTAATGTTGTGTACAGGGACTGACAGCCCATGGTTTGAGTCCAACATAAGTGCCAGGATTACATCGTACTACTGTTTGAAAAGCTCGATGGGAGTTTGCAAGACCAACGCCACAGCATGAGAGCTCAGCTGATGGGGAATACCCACAGAATGCATTGGAAACTGCCTACTCAGTAGAGTGTTTGCAGAAATAAACTACAACAATATCTCAATTAGCCCGTTCACTACATTTAGCAGCCAGCAGAGACAGTGATCACACATTGAAAATAATGACATGCATTACTGAGTTTCCTTTGAAGGCAACGTTGTTTATGTAAAGATCGCCATTGATCCCGTTGAACACAGGTTAGTAGACAATGGCACTCAAATGGAGCAAAACTATCTAATATTAATCTATTATCAAATAGATAATGTCAATATGATACAATCGGGGCATGGGTACATTTTATCGGAATGCACCACAGCATGGTTTGGGAAGACTGCAAGGAATTGCATGTAATTGTGTACGCAGCCCAGACCAACACATAAACCAACATCCCTTCCATTTACACCTCACGCTGCCTCGGCAAGGCCACCAGCTTAATCAAGGATGAGTCTCACCCTGGACACTCCCGCTTCTCCCCTCTCCCATCAGGCGTGAGAATGCACACCACTAGATTCAGGGACAGTTTCTTCCCAGCCGTTATCAGGCAACTGAGTCATTCTATCAACAACTACATTGGTCCTGAGTTACTATCTACCTCATTGGAGACCCTTGGACTATTGTTAATAGTACTTTACTGGGCTTTATCTTGCACTAAACATTATTCCCGTTATGTATCTATACACTGTGGATGGCTCGATTGTAATCATGTGTCGTCTTTCAGCTGAATAGTTAGCATGCAACAAAAGCTTTTCACTGTACCTTGGTACATGTGTCAATAAACTGAATTAACTAAGGTGAAAAGTCACAGTCTTTTTCCCAGGGTTGGAGAGTCTAAAACTAGAGGGCATAGGTTGAAGGAGGGAGGGGAAAGATTGAAAGGGAATGGGGGAGGGGGGAGAAGGGGGCAGGGTTGGTTGGTGGGTATATGCAACAAGCTGCCAGAGGACGTGGTAGTGATAGTGGCAGGTATGCTTGCAATGTGTAAACCTGATATTTTTAACCTATCTCCTTCCCAAGCTACAGAATTGACTTTCCTCAAATTTCTTAACTTACCCCAAAAATTACGAATGCTAACTTGCTTTTTAGATGAAGGTACTGTTTTATGCAGTTGTCAATGATACAATTCCAGAAAGAGTAGGTGGACTAAGGAGTAGATTACTGGGGTGGCACAGTGGTGCAGCTGGTAGTGCTGCTGCCTCACGGTGCCAGAGACCCAGGTTCGATCCTGACCTCGGGTGCTGCCTGTGTGGAGTTTGCACCATTGTTCTGTGGCCCCGTGGGTTTCCTCTTGGTGCTCCAGTTTCCTCTCACATCCCAAAAATATGCAGGTTTGTAGATTAACTGGCTGCTGTAAATTGCCCCCCATTGTGTGGGTGAGTGGATAAGTAAGTGGGATAACATAGAGCTAATGTGAAGGGGAAGTCGATGGTCAGTGTGGACTCGGTTGGCTGAAGGGCCTGGTTCCATGCCGTATCTTTCTTTCGAAAGGAGTACCTTCATTTATTCCATGGTAGGTGAACATTTGAGTTTCAAAATTAGCAGCAGAAGCTTGGATTTCTTGCTCCTCATTGCCAGCTGGTGAGCCACTCTGAGTAGTAGATGTTGATGAGAAGAGGATCTGACTGCTTAACGCCCCTCATTGTTTGGGTAAATGGCTGAAACTATTCAGAACAAACCCAGTCAGGCTGATAGGTTGTCCTGCCAGGTGATACTCCAAACAATAGAGTGTACATCAATAATTCTTTAAAATATATCTCTTGTAACGTAATATACCTATTTTATGGTGTAGACTCCACCAATGATGCATGAGCACTGGAAGGAGAAAGAAAACGAATAAACTACTCAAAATTAGGTCAGCTAAAATGTGACTTGGAAATACACTATTTATTATTTAGCATTCAGCTTGCTTTGTCAATTTCCCTCCTACTACAGCAAGTCATGGATGCCTCTTACATTCAATCAAACAGAATAATTATGAGGCAGATATCATGTCTGCTTAACTAACTAGGTAAATAATGTTACTATTAAAATGATGGATGTTCATGTGTTAGTTGAAGATGTGATGCTAGTTGGTTTTGTGACTAAATTTCTGCACTTTGACTGGACATTAAGCAACTCATCATCTCAAAGATCTCGTGTTATACTGTTTTATATTAAAACTTAATTGAGATGTAATTGTCAGCTTCTTCTGGTCTCGCCAGCAAATTGATTGTGTGTAGGTTGTCATCACTTTCACAGGAAATAAATTTCTTCTCAGCTTGAATGGCAAGCCCAGGGGTCAGATAGCTGAGACACCTCACTGATAACAGCTTTACGGCAGCATTTTGCGAAGGAAGGTTTCACAATAAATCCTTGTCTTTTCAAACAAATAAGGGGAGAAAAAATGAGATGCTGACTAGATCAATAGAAGTAGAAGTGGCAGGAATATTCATCATATCTGACAGGATAACACAGAAACCGAGACTTGAAACAATAGCAAAATACAACTATAAGGTGGAAGAATGTGACCGTGCTGATAGAATTATAATAGAGGAAAACATCTTGAGAAAACAGACAAAGTGTTTAAGTAACTCTGCGGGTCAGGGAGCACCGCTGGAGAACGTGGATCAGTGATGTTTAAAGTCGGAACATTTTTTTAGTTTAGGTTAGAGATACAGCACGGAAACAATCCTTTCGGCCCACAGAATCCGCACCGATCAGCAATCCCCGCAAACCTACACTATCCTACACACACTAAGGACAATTTTACATAAATACCAAGCCAATTGACCTACAAACCTGTACGTCTTTTGGAGTGTTTGAGGAAACCGAAGATCTGTCAGGTCACGGAGAGAGCGCACAAACTCGGTACAGACAAGCACTCATGGTCAGGATCGAACCGAGGTCTCTGGCAATGTGAGGCAGCAACTCTACCGCTGCGCAATCGTGCCATACCCTTCTTGTAACTGATTGGGTGGCGAGAGGTGGAAGAGAGCTGGAAGAGATGAGGGGCAGGACAAAGCCCGGCAGGTTAATGGTGGTGAAGGTGAAGGAGGTTTTGTTAGGCAGATAGTTGGACAAAGGCCAGAGATGAAAAGACAAAATGATTGAAGAGTTGCGAATTGTTAAAGCTAGAGGAAGCAATTTAGGTGGAAGTGGAGATAGAGGGGAGCAATAAGGGGCAAATCCAAATGGGGAATGGAGAAGGGGGTGAGAGAAAAGGAGGCTTAGGGAAGAAGGGGGGAGGTGTTGTACTTACCTAAACTTGGAAAATTCACTATACATACTGTAGGGTTGTAAGCTACCCAAGCGGAATATGAGGTGCTGTTCCTTCAGTTTGCATGTGCCCTAACTCTGGCAATGGAGGAGGACAGAAAAGTCAGTATGGGAAGAGGAGTTAGAATGGTTAACAACTGGGAGATCCAGTAGGCCTTGGCAGACCGAGTACGTTTGACGAAGTGGTCACCAAGTCTACATTAGGTCTCGCTGGTGTACAGGACGCCACATCAGGAACACCGAATGCAGTAGATGAGGTTACAGGATGTGCACCGGAACCACAGAGAAAATAAAATTATTTAGTTCAGATTTTTAGCAACAGCTGAGCTATGTATTCTGCACAACTCAGTAAGCACAGCAATTTGTGTACACAGTAGCCTGTGATGGTTATAAACAGCAAATTAGATTGCATTTTAGGAGGCAAGGCATTATTTCAGCTTACAGTTGCTCTCCAGAATATGTCAGTTGTAAGGTAAACACTTTCAATTTTGTTATAATATGCACTAACATAATCAATTTTGAGTTTTATCTTGACACAGTTTTACATTGAGAGCAATAGGAAAAGAAAGCATTCATAACTTCACAAAAAGACGGTTTTGTAGCTTAAACTTAATGAAACAGGTAGTAGAGCTGCTGATTCATGGCACTAGAGACCCAGGTTTAATCCTGACCTTGGGTGCTGACTGTGTGGAGTTTGCAGATTCTCTCTGTGACTACGTGGATTTCCTTCGGGCATTCTGGTTCCCTCCCAATCGCCAAGACATAGAAACATAGAAACATAGAAACATTTGGATTTGTAGGTAAATTGGTCTCATTAAAATTGCCCCCAGTGTGTGTGGAGTGGATGAGAAAGTGGGATAATGTAGAACTGGCGTGAACAGGTGATCAATGGTCGGCATGGACTCGGTGGACTGAAGGGCCTGTTTCCATGAGAGAGTTAGCTCTTGGGGCTAAAGGAATCAAGGGATATGGGTAAAAAGCAGGAATGGGGTACTCATTTTGGATGATCAGCCATGATCATATTGAATGGCGATGCTGGCTTGAAGGGCCGAATGGCCTACTCCTGCACCTATTTTCTATGTCTCTATGTTTCTATGCTGTAACTCTAAATTAATATTAAAGATTAGAGAGTCTCGCTTAAAGTTAGGAGGGGTACTGTTTATATACATTTATATACATTTATATACGTTTATATGCATTTATATGCTGGGGATATAATGGTAGAACCGGTTCAGCAGTGCCAGAATTAGAACCTCTCATTCAAAGTCAACAAAAACAAGGAGCTAATTGCCGACCAGAAAGGGTGAGTGGGGAGATCATGCACTTGTTTACATTGGTAGATCAATGATGACTAGCTTCAAATTTATGTGTTTGAACATCTCGGATGATCTGTTCTGGGCCCAACTAATAAATGTAATCACATCTATTTTCTTAAAAGTTTAAAATAATTTGGTATGTCCCAAAATAATCCAACAAACTTCTGCAGATGTATTCTACATGAGATACTGCCTCAAGTAGGCAGCATTTATCATCAAGGACCCCCGCCATCTGGCTCATGCCCTCTTTTCATTGCTATCATTGGGAATGAGTTCTCGAAGAATTCTGAAATCCCACACCACCAGGTTCAGGAAAAGCTACTTTCCTACAACTATCAGGTTCTTGAACCAACCCACATAACCTTAATCCTACCTCAACAATGGAAAACTACAGACAGCTTCGTGCACTACCATAGACTTATCTTTTTTTCCAATTGTATTTTGCACTAATGTCTTATTTTTGCACAGCCTTCTTTACTTCAGAAATCTTATGTGCAATTTATGTATAATTTATGGTTTCGCATATGAGCCTGAGTCTATGTGCCTGTGCTGATGTTCATTGTTTTTGTGAATATATTTGAACTTGTATTTGTGCATATTACAATAAATTCAACTTGACGAATGCTCCACCCATCTTCACAGAAATAAAGAGTAATTTACATTAGGAATCAGCTCCAGCTGTCAACTGATGCTGCTGCAAGTATGTTTGTGTTTGTGTACGTGTGTGTGTACGTGTATGTGGGCTTGCATATTTGTCCAAATGCAAAAAGAACTGGCATTCAGATTTCTCTCACACACCCACGTTTTCCAGTCCTATTGCATGGCTCCAGGTTGCCGATATCCTGACCACCCAAACTAGGCTGAACTGGAATACCGCCAAGTTCTCTGCAGCAATGGACGTTGGGTGCAAGGGGAAACGTCAGCATTTCCAGGTTGCTGCTCATTTTTTTATATTCAGCAAATCTTCCCCAAACTCAAAGTTGAATGGAATAATGCTGTGGATGTTATCAGAAAAAACTCAAGAAATACTCAGCAGATTATTTTATTTTAGTTTAGAGATGCAGCGTGGAAGCAGGCCCTTCGGCCCACCGAGACCGCACGGACCAGCGATCCCCGCATGTAATTACCTTACTCGCACACAGGTAGAGGTGTAAGCTTCTTTAATAGTCATTCCAGTCAGATATGCAGTACATTTTACGTTCAGTATGCTGCAGCTACTGAGTATAATAAACGAGTTCTTACACTATAAAGCATGCACTAGGCGGGGTTATAATTACTAAGCATTCTGATTGGCTAACATGCAATAGCCAATCTACATCTCTTCTCATAGAAATGAAAAGCAACTTTAAACAATAAGCTGAGGGAATACAGTAAGGTTAAACAAAATCACCGTATCCAGTGGGTGGCCTACTAACCCGCCCGGTCCTCGTGCGGTCCCCGCCCGGTCCTCATCCGAAAAGTTGTGGACTGGGGATGGTAGTTGTAAATGATGTGCAACTGATCACAATAGATCATTAGATCAAACATAACTTTAATCACTGTTGTACAAGCACAGCATAGGAAGCTGTCAGCCGACAGGACCTCATGCAGCACCTGACTGACTGCAGGAGGAGGGGAATGCTGTTATAGCTCTGGTGATGGGGTGGAGTTAGTAAAGCTAGCAACATGTGGTTAGTGGCTGAACAGCATCAATCTACAGTATTGTAGCTGGAAACCCAATGGGCTTGTGGGGAGAGGCCGCCACGGAGGAACCGGGGGTGGACTGACGAGGGGAGCCCAGGGCATTGGTTACAACAGGAGACGCAGGGGCAGACCGACACGGGGAGTGTGTAGTCTTAATCGCAACAGGTGGCGGGATGGCAGCAACAGCCGTCGGTGTAAACATGAACGGGGGGCATCAGGACCCACAGGCGCTGGACGAGGTTCCTTCACTGGAAGGAGGTGTTGACAGTTGCATCTGTAGAGGACACCATCCACTTCAAACAGGTAAGGAGCGTGGTTCCTTGAGGGGCCATGAATGTGCCCTAGTCTGGTATGTCCTTTGTCAGTTTGTAGGCTAACCACTTGTCCTTGTACTAGTGGTTTAAGCGGCTTGCTGGTGTGTCATAAAACCGCTTTTGCTTGTCACGTTTAAACTGCACTCGCTTTTGTATCGCGGTGGGTGAGCGGACCTGCGGCTGCAGCTGTTGCTGGGAGACAGGCAGTGGTGGACGCGTCTGGTGAGACATTAGCTGCTGGGCGGGGGAGCTGGGAACGCTGTCCCTCAAAATGTTCCACAGGTTGAGTAGGCCCAGGTAGACATCGGATTTTGCAAGGTAGGAGTGCTCCATGAGTTATTTAGCGCTCCGAACAGCACGCTCGGCAAGTCCATTGGACTGTAGGTATTCTGGGCTGCTGGTGACTTGTTGAAATTTCCACCGTTTGGCAAAGTTCTTGAATTTCTACCTGGTGAATTGCCTTCCATTGTCAGTTTGAAGGCAGACAGGTGCCCCATGCACGGACAGGTGGATTGATAGTTTTTGGATCACTTCCTCGGCGATGATCGTTGGGAGCCGGTCAATTTCGAACCAGATTGAGTAGGAGCCCACCAAAACAAGGTAATGTTTCCCCTGCCATTCAAAGATGTTGACGGCCAGTGAAGACCACGGAAGGGTGGGAGCTGGCTAAGGCAGGAGGGGCTGCTTCTGCTGATGTGGTGTCAGGCTGTTGCGGATGGCGCATGATTTGGTCTTTTCAATAGACAATAGACGACAGACAATAGGTGCAGGAGTAGGCCATTCAGCCCTTCGAGCCAGCACTGTCATTCAATGGGATCATGGCTGATCATCCCCAATCAGTACCCCGTTCCTGCCTTCTCCCCATATCCCCTGACTCCGCTATTTTTAAGAGCCCTATCTAACTCTCTCTTGAAAGCATCCAGAGAACCTGCCTCCACCACCCTCTGAGGCAGGGAATTCCAAAGACTCACCACTCTTTGTGAGAAAAAGTGTCTCCTCGTCTCCATTCTAAATGGCTTACTCCTTCTTAAACTGTGACCACTGATTCTGGACTCCCCGAACATCGGGAACATGTTTCCTGCCTTTAGCGTGTCCAAACCCTTAACAATCTTATATGTTTCAATGAGATACCCTCTCATCCTTCTAAACTCCAGAGTGTACAAGCCCAGCTGCTCCATTCTCTCAGCATTTGACAGTCCCACCATCATGGGAATTAACCTTGTAAACCTACGCTGCACTCCCTCAATAGCAAGAATGTCCTTCCTCAAATTAGGGGACCAAAACTGCACATAATACTCCAGGTGTGGTCTCAATAGGGCTCTGTACAACTGCAGAAGGACCTCTTTGCTCCTATATTCAATGCCTCGTGTTATAAAGGCCAACATGCCATTCGGTTTCTTCACTGCCTGCTCTACCTGCATGCTTACTTTCATAGACTGATGAACAAGGACCCCCAGATCCCATTGTATTTCCCCTTTTCCCAACTTGACGACATTTAGATAGTAATCTGCCTTCCTGTTTTTGCTACCAAAATGGATAACCTCATATTTATCTGCATTAAACTTAATTTGCCATGCATCTGCTTACTCCCCCAACCTGTCCAAGTCACCCTGCATTCTCATAGCATCCTCCTCACAGTTCACACTGCCACCCAGCTTTGTGTCATCTGCAAATTTGCTAATGTTACTTTGAATCCCTTCATCCAAATCATTGATGTATATTGTAAATAGCTCAGTCCCAGCACCGAGCCTTGCAGTACCCCACTAGTCACTGCCTGCCATTCTGAAAAGGACCTGTTAATCCCTAATCTTTGTTTCCTGTCTGCCAACCACTTCTCTGTCCATGTCAGCACTCAACCCCCAATACCATGTGCCTTAATTTTGCCCACTAATCTCCTATGTGGGACCTTATCAAATGCTTTCTGAATGTCCAAGTACACTACATCCACTGGCTCTCCCTTGTCCATTTTCCTAGTTACATCTTCAAAAAATTCCAGAAGATTAGTTAAGCATGATTTCCTCTTCGTAAATCCATGCTGAATCGGACTGATCCTGTTACTGCTATCCATATATTCGGCTATTTCATCTTTTATAATTGACTCCAGCATCTTCCCCACCACCGTTGTCAGGTTAACTGGTCTATAATTCCCTGTTTTTGTCTCTCCCGCCTTTCTTAAAAGGTGGGATAACATTAGCTATCCTCCAATCCACAGGAACTGATCCCGAGTCTATAAAAACATTGGAAATGTATCACCAATGCATCCACGATTTCTAGAGCCGCTTCCTTAAGTATCCTGCGATGCAGACCATCAGGCCATGGGGATTTATCAGCCTTCAGTCCCATCAATCTACCCAACACCATTTCCTGCCTAATGTAGATTTTGTTCAGTTCCACTGTCACCACAGATCCTCTGGCCACTACTATATCAGGAAGATTGTTTGTGTCCTCCTTAGTGTTTTTCTTAAAGTTAAAAGCTAAAGGCAAACAGTCATAAAAAGTTATTGTTATATGTCTCCGACAATGTAATCCTTGTTGTTTAGCAGAAGTTGCTGTGAATTGTTTTAACCCTTCACAGGTAAAACTGTACACTAAAAATGTTGATTAGTGAGCTTACACTGTAATAGCCTATGGCCTATGGGACAGGGCGCGCCAGCAGCGCCTGACAGGGCTGCTTCATGTGTAATAGTGCGGGCCTATGGGACAGGCCCGCCTGACAGGGCTGCTTCATGTATGAAAGTGCCGGCCTACGGGAGAGCCGTGCCAACAGCGCCTGATACAGGGCTGTTTCATTTGTGACATTTCCGGCCTACGAGAGAGCCGTGCTAGCAGCACCTGGTACAGGGCTGTTTCATGTCAAAAAGCGCCGGCCTTTACAAAAGGCGGAGTCAGCAACGCCTGGGACAGGGTTGCTCAAGTTCACACATACTCTGCTACGCCCATTTAGTCGGGAGATGATTCTCCACCAGGGCTGGATAGCAAGGCCCATGGAGTCGGGGGATGAATTCCTCACCGAAGCTGGATAGTGCGTTTGAAACGACTATCCCAAATATAGCAACTGTTGCATACAGTGCTACAGAGGTCTCCCTCTTGGAGGCAGAGACCAAGATGGGTCAGTATCCTGCTGACACTGAGTCTCAGGGTATGGCCATGGGGCATACCCCAAGGGATGAAGGGCATGTGTCAGAGGTACCTTTTTCCTGACAACAAAGTTGCCATCCCAGCAGAATATTCTATTTGGGTTAAGGCCAATGGGTTTGTATCAGTATTGGTATCCTGCGGCCTGCGGCAGTGCCTGTTTAGGGTTGCCTATGAATCACCCTCTCTGAGAAGGGAAGAACAAAAGATCAAGATATAAATGACTCCAGGCTCTAAAGAAGTCAATAGAACATACTTAAGCACATATGTGCCGGCAGTGAACAGCGCCAACAGGGGGATGTGAGAGCCAACCGCTGAATCTGTTATTCAGATAGGCCTATTCAACAGGAGAAGAAAGCCTGGCAGACAAACCAATTAGGCCAACGGCGGGCAGAAGTCATAGTTTCAGAATGCACCCAGGCGCTCATCGGCAGTAAGCGGTTCACTGGAGCTGGGGGCAGCATGATAGCTCAGAAATTCCATGTACCTTACTAATCCTACTCAACAAATGGGTCTAGTACTTCCAAAATATGGGTAGTGCACCGTTCACAAGTTGTAATATTTACATTTATTTTGTACAACACACAAAGGGTTTGGATTATGGCCAGGGTTATTAAAAAAAAAATTAAGGTTCAGAAATTGGGCAAAAGTTCTTATGCAAACCACCCATGGAACAAGACAGGAGTGGCATGTTGTTATGAAGAATGGAGAGTGTCGGACATATGAACTTTCCAAATATGAAAACTTATTTTCCTGACTAACAACATATTCATAAGGGTCAGAGATTCATGCTATGCAAATCCCATTACAGAGGTTATCAAAGACAATATAAGTGTACTATAACAGTAAAGCTTTGGGGTACGGGATGAACTGTTTGTTGGCCATTGGGATTTACCTTTAATTATTATTAGCTTTGACTCTGCCTTGTGGCAAGAGATTGTTACAAAACTGAGTTTTATTTCATCATGAGTAATTGGCAATATAGCAGCTGTGTTTCAGCCGAGCAAATCAAGGAACTGATATTGTGTAAGTAGCAATTAGATCATTGTTAACAACCTTCTGCTATTGTCAGCTGAAGCTACTTCAGCCACAATGATGAAGTAACAGTATTCAGCATTGCTGACATGCCAATAACTCATTGAACTTGAACTGGAAACTCGCTACAGTACTGTGGCCAGTCGAATTCAGTTATTACAAACTGATGCTTAGGACTCTAAGATGAGAAGTTCCGAATACCATCACCTACTTGGAGGTATTGGAGATTGCATGAGTTACCAATTCTTCAATTGTTGGTGTCAATTAAATATATACACTAGATGCACCCCATGGGTAAGGGGCTATTGAGCAAATATACATATTATACATGTTCAAATTCAAGTTGCTGCTCTACGATGGTGACATATGTTAGTCACATGGTAATCAAGTAAAAGTATCCTGTAATAATCACCTAAATCTCCTTTGCCACAGGTGTTTCGTCCTGTTCAGATCGATGATAACACAGAATAAGTGTTGGATCTCAAAGTATGATGAAAGTATGGTTCAATACTACATCGAATATCGACATGTTGGTGCATGTTTATTCGCTGATTGCAAAAATATGTGGCACAACAGTGCGGAGAAATACATTCAATAGGAGGAATGGTCTTTTATGTCTTCCTCATTTTTGCCTCATTAAAACAGGGGTCATAAAACAGTCAGCAAGACCTCGTTTGGGTTTGTGCTGCCGGACTGGCCAAGCGTCCATGTTGCCTGCTTTATCAGGCATTATGGCACAACGGTATACCGTTATTCCAAAAAACAAGAACTTGCTGTTTCAAACTGTGGTTCAGGAGACCGGCCTTTGCACAGTAAAACAATTATTGATTTACACATTTTGAATGGATTGACTTATGCCTCAGGTTGTCACATCAAGCCATGAAGGTGCTCACTGCACTGTGCAGGGATAGCACCCAAAAAAGCAGTACATTCCTATTGAGGGGATCAGAAGTATTTTTGTTAAATGTTAATGTTACATTTAATATGGTACAGATTACTGACATTTTCCAGTTCATTTTAAATGGTATTTGACAATAATTCAGTTATAGAGACACTACAGCTGCAACATAAGGGAACTACGCTGTCGGGTTCAACCCGGATATCGAGTTGTTAAAAGATCTTGACACAAGTTCTCCCACTACAAGATTATGCAGTTGGTTATTGAAAATGTGTGAACATTACTTCACCAAGGGGTTCCAGCTACATCCTTAGTTATGATACTTATATCAGCACAACGACGGCAAACATTGCAAACGCTGTGGCTAGATAGGATGGAATTGGCTGCAGGTGCCATTACATTTTACATTCTTGTCTACACAGGCAGAGTAGACTAGGGGTGGCATGATTTAAGATCATTTCGGATACCCCACAGTCTCACGTCTATGCTATCAAGGCCACCAGAATCCTAAGTATGGAATCAGCATTTTTCATTAGGCAACAAACATCCACACAAAGGAAGGTCGGTTCAGACTATTTCAAGGTGGCTGCAGCAGGTTCTGGGTTATACAGGTATTAACACTGATGATTGTATATCTCATTCCACCAAGTCAGCATCAATGTCAGCATATCATTTTGATAGTGTGTTTACATCAAATTCCACTAGGGCAGCAGCTACGTCGGCTGCCAAGGTGAGGGACGTGCCCCTCGACCATATTTTGGCGGCCGCCGGATGGGCAAGTGAGCTGCTGTTTCAGAATTTCTATCATCGGCCGATTGCCGATCCAGGGCTGTTTGCCAATGCTATTTTAAGTTCTGTTTAAAGTGCCCTGGGATAGAGGGGTACTGTTGCTGCTTATATATTTTTTTAATGAACTTTATTACTGCATTAAATGCAATGTTACTACTAATGCATTAATTTCTCATTTGAGTCAATCAATGCAGTAGGATGCCAAGATTTGTAATCTGCGGCATGAAATCACAAAACTTTGTCCACGGAATCACTCACGTGACTCCGAAGTAAAATAGTAAGATTAAATGAGAACTTACCAGTTTGAAGTTTAATCTTGATTTTATGAGGAGTTATGTTGGTGATTACGTGCCCGCCACGCCCAACCCTCTCTCATAAAGGATCATCTGGTAGTTCTCAAGTCACACATCTTACTATGTCACTCCGGTGTTGTTATTTGTGATTTCATACCGCTGCTTTGTACATTGGTGCACTGGCGGGTCTTCTTCACATAATCACCAACGTAACTCTTCAAATCTTCAAACCGGTATGTTCCCATTTAATCTTACTAGTCTTCCTGCCTGTTGAAATCTCCCATAACAACCACAGCATTACTTTTGCTACATGCCAATTTCAACTTGCGCCCTTTGTCCAGACTACTGTTTGGGGTCCTATAGATTAGTCCCATTAGGGTATTTTTACCCTTACAATTCCTTAATTCCATCCATACTGACTCCACATCTCCTGTTTCAATGTCACCCCTTTGTTTTTGAACCTTGTCATCCCAGGCCAGTAGAACATGTTCTGTGCCCGTTTTAGAGTGGCGTCCATGCCAGGATGGCCTCTGTGGATATCGTCATAATACTCCCCCCATAGAGTGGGAGGGATGACTGCCTTATGGCCTTTGACGATTATTCGTTCCTGTAGCACTAGTTCATCACCAACCAGGAAGTAGGGTCGTATTTCATAATATTTTTATTAGAAACATATCATAATCCAAACCAATACTTGTTTAACGATTGCATATTATTAATATCTAGTGTCCCGGGGTCCCAGCTATCAAAATAGCTGGGGTCCTCATTTATCAATTACGTATTAACACTGCTTCTAATTGTTTATTTTTATTTATAGATAGAAAGAGAGAAAAGAAAAAAGAGATAATTTAAAAAAAAATTTAAATTATCAATAGTACAGCTTAGGAGATAGGTCCGTAGGTTATAAAACGTAATTATTCATCTAATCCTGGATTCAAGCTTCAGTCAGGCTCCTGTGCCAAACCAATCTACCCCTTCAAATAATCAATAAATGGAGACCATGTTCTAGCAAATAATTCTGGTTTGTCAATTAAGACAACTCTATTTTTTTCAAAATGTAGGTTCTCCGACATCTCCATAATCCACATTTTAATTGTGGGGGTTGTTGGGTTTTTCCAAAATGTTAATATATTATTTTTTTCCAATTATTATACTATAATCAAGGACATTTCTTTGGCTTGTTATAAGTTTTAGACATTGTTCTGACATTCCCAATATTATTAGTTTAAGGTCAGGATCCAGTTGGATATTAACTTCGGAAATAATTTTAAAAATATCCATCCAGATATTTTTAATTTCTATACAATTTACAAAAGTATGTGTTAAATTAGCCACTGAATATTGACATATAGGGGAGATATTAGGAAAAATTCTATTTAATTTTGTTTTAGAATAATGCAATCTATGTAGTACTTTAAATTGTATTAAAGAATGTCTGGCATTTAACGAGCATTGATGAATGTGTTGTAGACTTTCATCCCAAATATCTTTCATTATAGGTTGAGAATTCATTTTCCCATGCTTGTCTATATAATTCCATCGACGGGATCTCACTATCTAAAAGAGTATTATAAATGTAAGATATTAATTTAACTGTATTAGGATGTTTATTCAAACATTCATCAAGAATCTCTGGCTCTCTAGTTCTATAGTCTTGTGTATGTAATTTAACATAATCTCTAAATTGTAAATATCTAAAAAAAATATTTGAATGTAATCCATAATTCTGTTGTAACTCCTGAAATGAAAGAAAAATACCTTTTCTATAAAGATGTCCCACCTTTTTAATTACATACTTTTTCCATTGTACAAAACCTTTATCCAAACACAAAAGGTTTAAATGAAGGATTATTTACAATGGGGAGAGAAGGTGATAAATTATCCAATTTTAATGCCTTTTTAAATTGTTTCCAAATTGGTATACCACTGTATATTATAAGGTTTTCACTTAAGGTTTTTTTAATTCGGTTTTGTAGGAGCTAACAAAATCAGGCCAATTTAAAAAGGCAAACAATCTTCCTTTTCCATCTTTAACCAGTCTGTTTGCTGATCCATATCTTCCAACCAAAAGTTCATATTTTTAATATTGACTTATAGTAAAATAAAAAAATTGGTAAAACTAATCCTCCATTCATCTTGGATTTACATAAATATTTTTTACTTATTCTATGATTCTTATAATCCCAAATAAAACTTGTGACTAGGATCGTATTTCAAACGGGGTGCTTGACTGTTCCGTTCCTTATGATGGTGGTTAGCAGTTGTGAAGTCTTGTCCACAGCTGTGTGTTCGGCAAGGTGACGTAGTCGATCAGTGGGCACGAACGAGACCTTCAGGACTGAGAATTTGTCTTGTTCGATGGGTTGGCTATCGCTGGTAGTGCTTGGGGCTCTGGAAAGCGTGTTTACAATGTGCATGTCTTTACCATTTTTGTTATTGATGCGGAAGCCGAAACGCTGTAGCTGCATCATCATGCGTTGTTGGCGAGCCGGGGCAGCGTGGATGGGCTTGTTCAGGATGGTGACAAGTGGCTGGTGGTCAGTCTCAACAGTGAATGTTTTGCCAAAAATGAAGTCCTTGAATTTTGAACAGGTAATAACGACGGTGAGCAGTTCCTTTTCAATTTGGGCATAGCGTTGTTCAGTGTCTGTTAGGGTTTGTGATGCATAGGAGACAGGCATCACATCACCATCGGTGGTTGTCTGTAGGCATGCTGCGCCTAGCCCGTACTGGGATGCATCGCAGGTGATGGTGATGGGCAGCTTGAGGATAAAGTACACCAGTGTTGGTGCGCTGTCTAGCTGAAACTTAAGCATCTCGAAGGCTCTTTGGTGTTGTGGGTACCAGGACCATGCAGTGTCCTTGTGAGTCAGTTGTCTCAGAGGGGCAGAAAGGTTGCTGAGGCTGGGAATAAATTTGCTCAGATAATTCACCATACCAAGGAACTGTGCAAACGGGTGATGTTGGTTGGAACTGGCAGTTGGTCCAGTATCATTTGCCAGAAAGAACTTTTGGCATCAAGGACCGAGAATACCGCTCTGTTTCCAATTTGCACAGTCACGTCCTCTGTAGTTCTCATCGGGTAATGCGGGTGCTTGATTGCTGTGTTTAGGTCTTTGGGGTTGATGCAGACCTGCAACTCCTCTTTGTTTTTCTTGGTGGTTACGACCATAGTGGAGACACAATCAAACGGTAGGCTGACCTCGGCAATGACTCCGATTGATATCATATGTTTTAGTTCAGTGTGTATTCTTTCCCGTATGGCATGGGGAACTCGGTGGGATGCGCGAACCACTGGTGTAACTGCAGGATCTACGGTGATTCTGTATGTTGTGGGCAGCTTGCCAAGTTTGTCATCAAACAGGTATTTGTACTGGGACAGCAGCTGCTGTGTTTGCTATATTTAAGAGGGCGTTAGATGTGGCACTTGTGGCTAAAGGGATCAGGGGGTATGGAGAGAAGGCAGGTACGGGATACTGAGTTGGATGATCAGCCATGATCACATTGAATGGCGGTGCAGGCTCGAAGGGCCGAATGGCCTACTCCTGCACCTATTTTCTATGTTTCTATGTTCTATGTTTGTTCCTCTGTCAAACAGAGTTTTTGGACAGCACATCCAAAATAGACCAGTCCTAGTTCTTGGCATGCACTAATGCCAAGCAGGGTTTCAGAGTTAGGTTGAACGATGCAAAGCATCAGGTTTTTTTGTTTGTTCCTTGACAGTGCATTTCAAATTAGCTTTCCCCAGTAGGTGTAAGACTTCCCCACCATAGGCATGTAGCATGGAGGAGTCCTTTTTCATTTGCTCCGTGCTCCTGATTTTGTTGAACTCTCTAAGCGACATTACGTTGACCTTTGCACCCGTGTCCACCTTGGGGGTCAGGGCCTTGTTATTTATCACCATGGTCACTGCTGGGTCCAGCAGTTTGCCTGAGGAGCATAGGAGAGATAGTATTGCTGAGTCATTGGCTGTGTTATCGGAACCATTCCTGTGGGAAGCATCATCGTGTTCTTGTGAGTCGGACTCAGACAGTTCTTGGAGGCTTGGGTTCGAATCCCACTTCTGACACCATGCAATTAACTTACTTGTACACAGGTAGAGGTGTAAGCATCGTTAATAGTCATTCCAGTGTCAGATATGCAATACATTGTACATTCAGTCTGCTGCAGCTACTGAGTATAATAAATAAGTTCTTACACTATAAAGCATGCACTAGGCAGGGTTATTATTAGCAAGCATTCTGATTGGCTAACATGCAATAGCCAATGTACACTGCACATTAACACTATCCTACGCACACTAGGGACAATTTACATTTATACCAAGCCAATTAACCTACAAACCTGTATGTCTTTCGAGTGTGGGCGGAATCCGAAGATCTCGGAGAAAACCCACGCATGTCACGGGGAGATGGTACAATCTTCATACAGACAGCACTCGTAATCGGGATCGAACCTGGGTCTCTGGTGCTGCAACACTGTAAGGCAGCAGCACCACCAGTGCTCCACCGTGCTGCCCATTAGATATAATCTGTGGAGAAAGAATTAGGGGGTCACCTTTCAGGTCAATGTGCTTTCATCAGGTCTTGCCTGATAAGCAAAAAATATTGAAGGAAAATATTTTTAGTAACTTCTGCACTAAACATTCTTTCACGGTACATTACACCATCAATTATTAACATTTTTGAAGTTCATATATCTTATTTAGACTACAGACAAATACTTGAAAGTACAAGAGTTTGATTAATAAATGTGCTTCTACATATTTTGATTAAATTACTGCATAAACTGGTGGTGACCATTTAAAATAGTTCTGAAACATACCTGCAGTAATTTGGAACACTAAATGAAATTAGACTGGGTGTAAGCTGGGCTGTTGATTTGTTGTTGCGCATTTTATGTTAGGACCCAAGACAAGTTTCATCCACAGTATCCTTCCTCACATTGTCCTGCCTTTTCTTCCATGTAAGTTGCCTCTTTTGCAGAAGGATTTTATAAATTCTACTTTCTATGCATCATACGAAGCTTGGGAGAGCATTTGTTAAAGCTGCAGTTGGAAAGATTCCCTTTCTTGTCTGAAAACCTGATTCAATTTCCTTACATCCGAGAGAGATAACATTCCTCCCATGCTGATCATTGTTGATAGTCACACCAAAATGTGGCTGTTATTTTCATTCCACTCCCTGCTGAATGTAAAATCCTGCAAATAATGTACATTTTTTGAATGCTAATGTAATGCTGGATTGAATGAAAGAAGATCTCCTGCTGTTGCAGAATTCATCTGTTTACCAGAGAAACTGGGAACAGAACAGCAATTCCTATAGGTATTAATAACAATTATTCAAGGCAAGTGTATGTGAACACATTTCATGTACAATCTTATTCACAGCTAGTGTCACCAGACATTAAAGGGAGCACAACCATCATGACGTTTATTTGTAATTGCTAAAAAGAAAAAAAGGCTAATTGTATCCTGCAGCACTGCAGGTTTGCACATTTGTACAATTTGCTGTACAGAGTCATGTGCAGTAGCACTGAGCCAACAACAGGCAGACACATATGCGTTTATCTAATCAATTCCAAAGATAAACCACAAACATCAGTGGGCAGCCCAGTTGCTGCTTTACAGAGACTCGGGTTCGATCCTGAAGGCAGGTGTTCTCTGTACAGAGTTTGTACATCCTCCCTGTGACGGCATGGGTTTTTCTGCAGATGCTCCGGTTTCCTCCCACACTCCAAAGATCTGCAGGTTTGTAGGTTATTTGGTTTCTGTAAATGGCTTCTAGTGTGCAGGATAGAATTAGTGTATGGGTAATTGCTGGTCAGCGGACACAGTGGACTGAAGGACCTGTTTCCATTCTGTAACTCTAAAGATCACATCATGCAGCAAAGGAAAATTTAGTTTGGACCTTTAAAATGGCCTTTTGTTTTAAATTATCCTCTGAAGATATATTCATAAGTTGGATGATTTTTTTAAATATACGAGATATACGAGAACAGGTACTTTGGAACTGTCTTCACAAAGGAGGACACAAACAATCTTCCTGATATAGTAGTGGCTAGAAGATCTGCGGTGATGGAGGAACTGAAGGAAATCCACATTAGGCAGAAAATGGTGTTGGGTAGATTGATGGAAATGAAGGCAGATAAATCCCCAGGGCCTGGTGGTCTGCATCCCAGGGTACTTAAGGAAGTGGCTCTAGAAATCGTGGATGCATTGGTGATAATTTTCTATAGACTCAGGATCAGTTCCTGTGGATTGGAGGGTAACTAATGTTACCCCACTTTTTAAGAAAGGCGGGAGAGAGAAATCAGGGAATTATAGACCAGTTAACCTGACATTGGTGGTGGGGAAGATGCTGGAGTCAATTATAAAAGATGAAATAGCCGCACATTTGGATAGGATCGGTCCGAGTCAGCATGGATTTACGAAGGGGAAATCATGCTTAACTAATCTTCTGGAATTTTTTGAAGATGTAACTAGGAAAATGGACAAGGGAGAGCCAGTGGATGTAGTGTACCGGGACTTTCAGAAAGCATTTGATAAGGTCCCACATAGGAGATTAGTGGGCAAAATTAGGGCTCATGGTATTGGGGATGGAGTGCTGACATGGATAGAAAATTGGTTGTCAGACAGGAAACAGAGTGGGGATTAACCGGTCCCTTTCAGAATGGCAGGCAGTGAGTAGTGGGGTACCGCAAGGCTCGGTGCTGGGACCGCAGCTATTTACAACATACATCAATGATTTGGACGAAGGGATTCAAAGTAACATTAGCAAATTTGCAGATGACACAAAGCTGGGTGGGAGTGTGTACTGTGAGGAGGATGCTATGAGAATGCAGGGTGACTTGGACAGGTTGGGGGAGTGGACAGATGCATGGCAGATGTCGTTTAATGTGGAGAAATGTGAGGATATCCACTTCGGTAGCAAAAAACAGGATGGCAGATTACTATCTAAATGACATCAAGTTGGGAAAAGGGGAAGTACAGCGGGATCTGGGGGTCTTTGTTCATCAGTCTATGAAAGTAAGCATGCAGGTACAGCAGGCAGTGAAGACATCGAATGGCATGTTGGCTTTTATAACAAGAGTAGTCGAATATAGGAGAAAAGAGGTCCTTCTGCAATTGTACAGAGGCCTAGTGAGACCACACCTGGAGTATTGTGTGCAATTTTGGTCCCCTAATTTGAGGAAGGACATTCTTGCTATTGAGGGAGTGCAGCGTAGGTTTACAAGGTTAATTCCCGGGATGGCGGAACTGTCATATGCTGAGAGACTGAAGCAGCTGGGCTTGTACCCTCTGGAGTTTAGGATGGGAGCGGATCTTATGGAAACATATAAGATTGTTAAGGTTTTGGACACGCTGGAGGCAGGAAACATGTTCCCGATGTTGGGGGAGTCCAGAACCAGGGGCCACAGTTTAAGAATAAGGGGTAAGCCATTTAGAACGGAGACGAGGAAACACTTTTTCACACAGAGAGTTGTGAGTGTGTGGAATTCTCTGCCTCCGAGGGCGGTGGAGCGATGCTTTCAAAAGAGAGCTGGATAGGGCTCTTAAAGATAGCGGAGTCAGGGGATATGGAGTGAAGGCAGGAACGGGGTACTGAGTGGGGATGATCAGCCATGGTCACATTGAATGAAGGTGCTGTCTCGAAGGGCCAAATGGCCTACTCCTGCACCTATTGTCTATTGTCTATTGAGATAGAAACATAGAAACATAGAAAATAGGTGCAGGAGTAAGCCATTCGGCCCTTTGAGCCTGCACCGCCATTCAATATGATCATGGCTGATCATCCAACTCAGTATCCTGTACCTGCCTTCTCTCCATACCCCCTGATCCCTTTAGCTACAATGGCACACATCTAACTCCCTCTTAAATATAGCCAATGAACTGGCCTCAACTACCTTCTGTGGCAGATAATTCCAGAGGCTCACCACTCTCTGTGTGAAAAAAGTTTTCCTCATCTCGGTCCAAAAGGAATTCCCCCTTATCCTTAGACTGCGACCCTTGTTCTGGACCTCCCCAACATCAGGAACAATCTTCCTGCATCTAGCCTATCCAACCCCTTAAGAGTTTTGTAAGTTTCTATTCGATCCTCCCTCAGTCTTCTAAATTCCAGCGAGTACAAGCCAAGTCTATCCAGTCTTTCCCCATATGAAAGTCCTGACATCCCAGGAATCAGACTGGTGAACCTTCTCTGTACCCCCTCTATAGCAAGAATGTCTTTTCTCAGATTTGGAGATCAAAACTAGACGCAATACTCCAGGTGTGGTCTCACCAAAACCCTGTGCAACTGCAGTAGAACCTCCCTGCTCCTATACTCAAATCCTTTCGCTATGAATGCTAACATACCATTTGCATTCTTCACTGCCTGCTGCACCTGCATGCCTACTTTCAATGATTGGTGTACCATGACACCCAGGTCTCGTTGCATCTCCCCTCTTCCTAATTTGCCACCATTAAGATAATAGTCTACCCTCCTGTTTTTGATATCAACATTTCATCCATCGAACGTGTCCAAAGACAGGCTGCTTGATTTGTTACTAACACCTACGAGAGAGAACCGAGTGTCACCAAACTTCTGAATTCTCTGGGGTGGAACCCTTTCCAATACAGACGTGAAGCTCACCGTTTGACCTGTTTTTACAAAATGTTAAATGCTCAGCTAGGCATAGCTCACAAGACCGACACCAATCCCAAACCAATTAGGAGCAGACGAGGGCATTCGATCCAATTTGTGGTCCCAGCCACAAAGAGAGATGTGTACAGCAATTCGTTCTTTCCATGCACTATTAAAGCATGGAATAATCTCCACCAAGCCACGGTTGCCCAGCCAGATGCAACTAAATTTAAAATGGCACTTTCTTTCCCAATAACCCTCTCTGGCTAAACCTCTGACTTCACCACCTCCAGTTTAAATTCCAGTTGGATTATTTTGGAGGCCCAAGTAACCAAGAACCAAGAACCAAAGTGGATAACCTCACATTTATCCA
The DNA here is from genome assembly GCA_963514005.1 of Raja brachyura. The sequence goes on along the minus strand of OY740781.1, from coordinate 84,869,357 downwards.
CAATATACTGCATCTGCCATGCATTTGCCCACTTACCCGGCCTATCCAAATCACCTTGCAGCCTCCTAGCATCCGCCTCACACCTAACACTACCCCCCAGCTTAGTGTCATCCGCAAACTTGGAAATGGTGCATTCAATTCCCTCGTCCAAATCATTAATATATATTGTAAATAGCTGGGGTCCCAGCACTGAACCTTGCGGTACCCCACTAGTCACTGCCTGCCATTCTGAAAAGGACCCGTTTACTCCTACCCTTTGCTTCCTGTCTGCCAGCCAGTTCTCTATCCACATCAATGCTGAACCCCCAATACCGTGTGCTTTATGTTTGTATACTAATCTCTTATATGGGACCTTGTTGAAAGCCTTCTGAAAGTCTAGATATAACACATCCACTGGTTCTCCCTTATCAACTCTGCTAGTTACATCCTCGAAAAATTCTATAAGATTCATCAGACATGATTTACATTTCGTAAATCCATGCTGACTTTGTCTAATGATTTCACCACTTTCCAAATGTGCTGCTATCCCATCTTTAATAATTGACTCTAGCAGTTTCCCCACTACTGATGTTAGACTAACTGGTCTGTAATTCCCCGTTTTCTCTCTCCCTCCTTTTTTAAAAAGTAGGGTTACATTAGCTACCCTCCAATTCTCAGGAATTACTCCAGAATCTAAGGAGTTTTGAAAAATTATCACTAATGCATCCACTATTTCTGTGGCTACTTCCGTGAGTACCCTGGGATGCAGACTATCTGGCCCTGGGGATTTATCGGCCTTTAATCCATTCAATTTACCCAACACCACTTCTCGGCTAACCTGGATTTCACTCAGTTCTTCCACCTTATTTGACCGCCGGTCCCCTGCTATTTCCGGCAGATTATTTATGTCTTCCTTAGTGAAGACAGAACCAAAGTAGTTATTCAATTGGTCTGCCATGTCCTTGTTCCCCGTGATCAATTCACCTGTTTCTGACTGCAAGGGACCTACATTTGTTTTAACTAATCTCTTTCTCTTCACATATCTATAAAAACATTTGCAGTCAGTTTTTATGTTCTCTTCCAGTTTTCTTTCATAATCTATTTTCCCTTTCCTAATTAAGCCATTTGTCCTCCTCTGCTGAACTGAATTTCTCCCAGTCCTCTGGTAGGCTGCTTTTTCTGGCTAATTTGTATGCTTCATCTTTTGTTTTTATACTATCCCTGATTTCCCTTGTTATCCATGGAGCACTACCTGCCATGATTTATTCTTTTGCCAAACTGGGATGAACAATTTTTGTAGTTCATCCATGCAGTCTTTAAATACCTTCCATTGCACTTCCACTGTCAACCCTTTAAGAATCACTTGCCAGTCTATCTTGGCCAATTCAATTCTCATACCTTCAAAGTTACCTTTGTTTAAGTTCAGAACCTTTGTTTCTGACTTATTTATGTCACTCTCCATCCTAATGAAGAACTCAACCATATTATGGTCACTCTTGCCCAAGTGGCCCCGCACAACAAGACTGCTAACTAACCCTTCCTCATTACTCAATACCCAGTCTAGAATAGCCTGCTCTCTCGTTTGTTCCTCTACATGTTGGTTTAGAAAACTATCCCGCATACATTCCAAGAAATCCTCTTCCTCAGCACCCCTGTCCATTTGATTGACCCAATCGATATGTAGATTGAAGTCACCCATTATAACTGTTTTACCCTTGTTGCACGCATTTCTAAGTTCCTGTTTGATGCCATCCCCAACTCCACTACTACTGTTAGGTGGCCTGTACACAACTCCCACTAGCGTTTTCTGCCCCTTAGAGTTTCACAGCTCTACCCACATCGATTCCACATCCTCCAAGCTAATGTCCTTCCTTTCTATTGCATTAATCTCCTCTCTCACTGGCAACGCTACCCCACCTCCCTTTCCTTTCTGTCTATCCCTCCTGCATCTTGCATTAAGCCTATAATTCCATTAATTCTTGAACAAATCTGGCTATGCTCCACGCCTCCTGGACTTGCCTGTGGCTTGAGAAGATGAAAGATCAAGGCTCCTGCAATCTCTTAGAAACATAGAAACATAGAAATTAGGTGCAGGAATAGGCCATTCGGCCCTTCGAGCCTGCACCGCCATTCAATATGATCATGGCTGATCATCCAACTCAGTATCCCGTACCTGCCTTCTCTCCATACCCTCTAATCCCCTTAGCCACAAGGGCCACATCTAACTCCCTCTTAAATATATCCAATGAACTGGCCTCAACTACCCTCTGTGGCAGACAGTTCCAGAGACCCACCACTCTCTGTGTGAAAAAATTCCTTCTCATCTCGGTCCTAAAGGATTTCCCCCTTATCCTTAAGCTGTGACCCCTTGTCCTGGACCTCCCCAACATCGGGAACAATCTTCCTGCATCTAGCCTGTCCAACCCCTTAAGAATCTTGTAAGTTTCTATAAGATCCCCTCTCAATCTCCTAAATTCTAGAGAGTATAAACCGAGTCTATGCAGTCTTTGTTCATAAGACAGTCCTGACATCCCAGGAATCAGTCTGGTGAACCTTCGCTGCACTCTCTCTATGGCAATAATGTCCTTCCTCAGATTTGGAGACCAGAGCTGTACGCAATACTCCAGGTGTGGCCTCACCAAGACCCTATACAACTGAAGTAGAACCTCCCTGCTCCTATACTCAAATCCTTTTGCTATGAAAGCTAACATACCATTGGCTTTCTTCACTGCCTGCTGTACCTGCATGCCTACTTTCAATGACTGGTGTACCATGACACCCAGGTCGCGCTGCATCTCCCCTTTTCCTAATCGGCCACCATTTAGATAGTAGTCGGTTTTCCTATTTTTGCCACCAAAGTGGATAACCTCACATTTATCCACATTATACTGCATCTGCCAAACATTTGCCCACTCACCCAGCCTATCCAAGTCACCTTGCATTCTCCTAGCATCCTCCTCACAGCTAACACTGCCACCCAGCTTAGTGTCATCGGCAAACTTGGAGATATTGCCTTCAATTCCCTCATCCAGATCATTTATGTATATTGTAAATAGCTGGGGTCCCAGCACTGAGCCTTGCGGTACCCCACTAGTCACTGCCTGCCATTGTGAAAATGACCCGTTAACTCCTACTCTTTGTTTCCTGTTTGCCAGCCAGTTCTCTATCCACATCAATACTGAACCCCCAATGCCATATGCTTTAAGTTTATATACTAATCGCTTATGTGGGACCTTGTCGAAAGCCTTCTGGAAGTCCAGATACAGCACATCCACTGGTTCTCCCCCATCCACGCTACTAGTTACATCCTCGAAAATCCTCGAATCTCTTGTTATTTGGTAAGCTGGGATAGGTCGCATCAGGCCTTAGGGTTGTATACATCTTCATGCTCTTCAAGAGACCCAATACCACATCTTTAATGAGAGACGCACACCACCTGTCCACACTCTCATTTCACTCCTGCCATCACAAAGAAGGTACGGGAGCCTGAAAGCTGTAATGTCCATGTTCAGGAGCAGCTTCTTCCCAACAACCACTTGATATGTTGTTGTTGTTTATTAAGCTTTTAAACAATCTGTTGTGCTGCTGCAACAAATAATTTTGTTGTTCAGTTTTGGGGCATATGACAATAACATACTCTTCAGTCTTGACTCCTTCTTGATCTCAAATGGTTCCGTGATATTAGTATTCTCCACACTGATCTCACTGTGCTCTGGGAAAACATTCCAATATTTGAGAATAACTCGTTTATGCCAAAGTCCTTTAAATCTCTGAAGTTAGAGAAAGTGCAAAATACTTGTACAATCATTCAGGCGACAAGTGGGAATCGACCTACACTGCAACCTGAAAGTAACTGATGATCCTCGGGTTGCTCCATACCATTGGTCGAATTTTCTTGCTCCCTGTCTGTTCTGTTGTGGATTGACTTTATAGTTGGCATCCTAATAATATTACCAGTAACAGAACAGGCTGAAAGCAAAGTGGCGCAGTGGAATAGTTGCTGCCTTGTTGAATATTTTTTTATTACAAGTATAAGTACAAGTATAAGTACAAGTACATATTAAAACAACATTCTTGATAAAGAGATAGGTAGTAATTACCATCTTTTCTTATATATACTTCTAAACATTTTATTATAGTTTTTTTATAGTGAAAAGTAGGAAAATGTGAAAAATGATTAACATAAAGATAGTTATAAAATAACCAAAAGAAAAAAGTAAATAAAATAAGTGGTATATTATACAAACAGTATTTATATAGTAATATATCCATGATCAATAATGTATTATTCTTCGTCCAATCCTTCGTTCAGGTCTCAGTCAGGTCCTCAAACCGAGTCATATTGATCCCTTAAGATATTCAAGGAATGGAGACCAAATCACATTAAATTGGTCTAACTTGCCTAAAAGTGCAAGTCTTATTCTTTCCAAGTGTAAAGTCTCCACCATTCCTGAAATCCACAATCTGATTGTAGGGGGTGTGGGGCCTTTCCAAAATTGTAAAATTAATTTTTTACCAATTATTAAACTATAATCTTTAAAAGTTCTTTGTGCTGTCGTGAATAATTGATCCTTTTCTAATATTCCCAATATTATTAATTTAGGATCTGGAGCTAGATTCTTATTTACAACATTCGAGATTACCTTAAATATTTCCAACCAAAAATTCGTAATTTTTATATGTTGTAAAAGAATGTGTTAAATTAGGTTCTGGGTATTGGCATTTGTCACATATAGGAGATACATTAGAAAACATTCTATGTAATTTAGATTTTGAAAAATGCAATCTATGTAAAACTTTGAATTGTATCAGAGAATGTCTAGAATTTAATGAACAATTATGTATATATCGTAAACTTTCATCCCAGATATCAGATTCAATTGTTTTACCTATTTCATTTTCCCATAGTTGTCTGTACTTTTCCGTATTGGGTATATCATTTTCTAATAAAATATTATAAATGTACGATATTAATTTTTCCGTGTTTGGATGTTTATTTAAGCATTCATCTAGAATTCCCGTCTTTCTCTTTTTTATATTCCTGTGTAGTTGTTTTAATGTAGTCTGTTATTTGTAGATATCTGAAGTAGTGTTTAGAGTGTGGTCCATATATTTCCTGTATTTCTTTAAATGAAAGATAAAGATTGTCCCTGTAAAGGTCACTGATCTTATTAATTCCTTGATTTTTCCATTGTAAGAATCCTGAATTTTCCAGGGATGGTTTAAAACTTACATTATTAACAATGGGAAGAACTAATGGGATATCTTTTAGTTTTAACGTTCTTTTTAACTGTTTCCAAATATTAATTCCACTATTGATTATTGGGTTTTCTCGATAAGTTTTCTTAAATATTTTAATTTTAGAGAATAATATGGAACTGATTTCATACGGTAAGCAGTCTTCCTTTTCCATAAGTAACCAGTTTGGATTTTCATCAAGTTCCACCCACCAGAAGTTCATATTCTTAATATTAACTGACCAGTAATAAAATATAAAATTAGGTAATGTTAGACCTCCATTAATTTTTGATTTGCATAAATATTTTTTATTTATTCTATGGCTCCTATAGTCCCAAACAAAATTAGTGACTATAGAGTCAACCTTTTTAAAAAAATTCTTAGAAAGATATATCGGGATCATTTGAAATAAATATAATAACTGTGGGAGAAAAATCATTTTTATCGCATTAATTCTACCTATCATTGAGATAGGTAGAGTTCTCCAATATAGAATATTCTTAGATAATTTATTTAGTAGAGGTAAAAAATTATGTTTAAATAAAGAATCATATTTTTTTGTAACGTGAATTCCTAAGTACTTAATCTGTTCATTGACAATCTTAAAAGGAAATTGTTTTAATACAGTTAAATTATCTTGTATTAATGGCATAAGTTCACTTTTATTCCAATTGATTCTGTATCCAGAAAATGAGCCAAATTGAGTTATTAAATTCAATAAATTAGGTATGCTAATTTCAGGTTTTTTAATATATAATAATACGTCATCTGCATATAGAGAAATTTTATTTCTTGTTTCGTTAGTTTCATATCCAAAAATTTCGGGATGTAATCTTACCCGAGTAGCTAATGGTTCTATAGCCAACGCAAATAATAATGATGATCGGGGACAACCTTGTCTGCATCCTCGAAATAAATTAAATTTGGTGGATATCATTTGGGGGTTAGTTAAGATTCTAGCAGTTGGATTAGTATATAGTAATTTGATCCATTTTATAAACTTGTCTCCCAAATTGAACTTTTCCATAACCGCAAACAAATATGGCCATTCAATTTGATCAAAAGCTTTCTCTGCATCTAACGATATTATTACTAAGTCTTTATTATAACTCCTTTTCGAGTATATAATATTAAACAATCGTCTCAAGTTATATGATGAGTATCGTTTTGGTATAAATCCTGTTTGATCCGGGTGTATTATTTTATTAATCACTACACTTAATCTTTTAGCTAATATTTTAGTTAATATCTTTTGATCCGTATTTAAGAGAGCTATAGCTCTATATGATCCCAGATCATCTAGGTCTTTATCCATTTTTGGTATGAGTGTTATAATAGATTTGTTTAGTGTTTCTGGTAAACTCTGTTGTGCATATATATATTCGTAAAGTATCTTCAAATAAGGTGTTATCAGATCCTTGTATGATTTATAAAATTCCGAACCAATACCATCTGGCCCTGGAGTTTTCCCGTTTTTTAATAATTTAATAGAATCCTCAATTTCTTTAACTGTTATTTTAGCATTTAATAGTTTTGTATCATCTGAATCCAATCCTATTAAATTACAGTTGTTTAAGAATGTATTAATTCCTATCTGATTTTCAGTCATTTTGGATGAATATAAATCTTTATAATATTTTAAAAATCTCTCATTAATATTGTTATTTTGTGTTAAGAATTCACCATTTTCTGATTTAATCCGATGTATTATTTTTTCTCCCTCTATTTTTTGTAATTGGCGAGCCAGTAATTTTTGTGGTTTGTCTCCAAATTGAAATTGTATTTGTTTTGTATATTGATATAATTTAACCACTTGGTCAGCATATATCTTATTTAATTTATATTTTAGTGCAGTAATTTTATTATGTTTTATCATTGTAGGGTTGAGAGCATTTTCTATATCTAATTGTTTTATCTCCGTTTCCAGAATGTGTTGTTCCTTCCGCTTTTCTTTATTATAAAATGCTTGTGAAGATATCATAATTCCACGAGTAAAAGCCTTAAAAGTTTCCCATAGTAGGGATGGAGATATTTCTGGTTTATCATTTATTTCAAAAAAAAGTCTTAATCTGCTTTATAATATATTCGTTGGTTGATTTATCCTTCAAAATTTGTGGATTAAGTCTCCATTGTAATCGTTTTTTCATGTTATCATTAAATTTAATATTAAATGTTAATGGAGCGTGATCTGAAATAATAATGTTGTGGTATTTAGAGTTGTAGATGTATGGAATAAGCTTTATATCTACAAGGAAATAGTCAATTCTAGAATATGTTTTATGTACCGAGGAGTAGAATGAGTAATCTCGTCTTGTTGGGTGTTCAATTCTCCAAACATCTTTAACTTTACTAGTATCAATGTATGCATTTATTAAATCACTGGAGTGTGATTTAAATTTCCTCTGTCCTGACGATCTATCTAAATAAGGATCTAAAGTACAATTTAAATCTCCTCCAATTATTAAATTATGTTGTGCGTGATCAGGAATTATATTAAACATCTTCTTAAAAAAAATTGGACTGTCAAAATTTGGGCCATATATATTGGCTAATATTACTTTTTGAGCATATAATTCTCCCGTTACAATAATGAATCTTCCATCGTTATCAATTATAGATGATGTATGCTTAAATAAAGTACCTTTACGTATCAATATTGCTACACCTCTGGATGTATGAGTAAAAGGGGAATGATATATTTTGTCAATCCATTTAGCCTTTAATCTATGCTCGGCATCTTTTTTTAAATGTGTCTCTTGAAGAAACGCAACATCGATTTTGAGTGCTTGCAAATGTGCCAATACTTTGCCTCTTTTAATAGGTTCATTAAGACCTTTAACATTCCAACTGCCGAAGATTATTCCCTCATTCCCCAAATTCTTTTTTAAGTCCTGCATTTTATTTAAGGTGGTCTATAATGGTTCAAGTGTTTCAGCTCGACATACCCAACCTTACCCCCGAACTCCGAATGGACGAGTTTCAAGATTTTCAAATATCTCGCACGAATATATCTTTTCTGATTGCGAGTCCACTGTGATATAAAAAGATAAAAACATGAAATAATATTAAAAAAACAGAAAGTAGAATAGAGGGTTAGTAAATAATGAAAAGTAGGAAAAAACTACAGCTATAGTAGGTGCAGTTAGTGAAAGCCATACTAGCATGGCTAGCCATCTACGGACTTCCAGTGTAGATGATGTTAACTCACCAGCTCCATAAGTCCTTAAAATTATTATCTTACAAAACGTATTTTAACGGGAATATATAGTTCTAAAATGTTTCATCAATCCTATAACATATTTAAATGCAAAGATCAAGGAAATCTTAACTATTATAGGTATAATCAAATGTATGGTCTTAGGGAATATATTTACTAATTACTATTTATTTAAATTTTACCTAGATTGGTATTAATTATTGATGAGTAAAGTATATATATGTGCGAAGTAATAAGGAAATTGCTTATACTTAAGCCTTAGTCATTAGTATTTATTATTGTTTTAGTTAGTAACAATACTGCGGGTTAATTTTTAGTATATTAGTATTTTATTATGTATTAATTATTTCTATTAGTATTGTTATTATTCTAATTAATAATATCCATAAGAGAAAATCCAGTCCACGTCTTTGGTGTAGGGACCCAGCCCACTCATTTCTTCATCTTTCTTGATTGTAGTCAGTCTATAACCAGTCCATAATCCGATAATCCTTTAAACCAAATGCAAACATACAGTTTATTCATTAATATAGTTCAGAAGTGAAATATTATTCAGTCTTCTTCTTGATTCTTAATCCTCTGCGCAAAGTCCAGTGCATTCTGTGGGTTCTTGAAGAAGTGATCTTGATTGTCATGGGTCACCCTCAAGGTAGCGGGGTATCTCAGGGTATACTTTACATCCTTCAATTCTCTCAGAATTCTTTTAGTCTCCCTGAATGCGTTTCGTTTCTTGGAAACCTCAGCAGGATAATCCCGGTAAATACTGATCCGTGCTCCATCAAAAGTAAGATTTTTACTTCTTACAATCTTACCCATCATTTCTTCCAGTATGTGATCATGCTGTACTTTTATTATCATTTGTCTTGGGGGAGCACCAAGTCCTGTAAAGCGCCTCTTCACTCTATGTGCACGAGCCAGTAACGGTTTCTGATCCAAGGTTAAAACTTGTTGCAGTAAATCTGCTGTAAATTCTCGAGGGTTATTCCCTTCCTTGCCTTCTGGAATACCCACAATCCTAAGGTTCGACCTTCTTTGGTGGCCTTCCAACTCCGTGCATTTTTCTGTTATCTTGTCCAGAAGTTCAGATAAGCGTTGTATATCTCTGTCTGAGTTCCGAGCCGATGTTTCAGCTAAGTCTTTAATAATGCTTATATCTGTCGAGTGTAGATTTAATGCTTCTTCCACTTCAGACAGCTTGTCTTTCACCAGGCCTTCGATTTTAATTTTCATCTGTTTGGTGTGCTCCTTTAATTTGTCCGTAATCTCTTTTTTCAGTGCTTGAGCAGAGTCAGTGATTTCAGTCTTCAAGTCTTTTATTTCAGTTTTCAAATCTTTCACTTCTTCATTCATTCTTTCAACTTCCTCCTTAATATTCAACTTTTTCATATCTTTCTTTAAATTCAATATTTCAGTTTTGATACTTCCCATCTCTTTTTCAATAAGAGTTTTCAATCCTTCCATCTCCAGCTTCATTTTAAATTCTTCAGCTCCAGAAGGTTTTTTTCCTGCAATATCTTCCTGGGATCGGGTTCTACCCAATACCGGGGCTTCAGAGCGGCCTACCGGATCCCGGGAGGTCGGTAGCCGGGATTTCCCTTTTTCTTCGGGTGTCCGTTGCATGTTGTCGCAGGGCTGATGACGTCACTCACCAGATCAGTACTGAGACTTCAGATGGCAGGTAAGTCTTTTTTCAGCATTTTTTACCCCGTTTTCTTCAAACTTCTTATGGAGCTGGCTGGCAGGGCGTCTTCACCTCATGATGGTGCCACCGGAACTCGGAATAGTTGCTGCCTTACAGTGTCAGAGACCGGGATTAGATCCTACTATGGGTGCTGTCTGTACAGACTTTGTACGTTCTCTGTGTGAACGTGTGAATTTCCGCCAGGTGCTCCTGTTTCCTTCCACATCCCAAAGACATGCAGGTTTATAGGTTAATTGGCTTTGGTAAAAAATGGTAGATTGTATCTAATGTGTGGGATAGTGCTAGTGTACGGGGTGATCGCTTGTGTGCGTAGACTCGATAGGCTGAAAGGCCTGTTTCCATGCTGTATCTTTAAGGTTTAAAGTTTAAAAAATTCCATCTTTTACCTGTTCTTAAAATTCAGTTCATCAGTTCTTCAAGTTTTGTATCTTCACAGTTAATTCTGCTGTGAGCTTTACCCAAATAACTTGAACTCCCAGGAAATTCTACAAAGCTGCCCCTTACAAAACACAACGTTAATGAACAGTCAGTCATGTTTCAATCTCATACATAATATTATAACAGAAGAGCATATGCTTTACATTTTATCACGTAGCATAATTTGGGCACTGATTTAATTTTAGTTTATATTGTCATTGACAGCTTTTATGTAAAATTAGCAAAATTTATGAACTGTTCAATGCAACAGTCTCCCAGATGTACTGGGGACAGAGGATCTAGATGGAGCTCAAGGGGCTAGTGGAATCAAGGGATATGGGGAGAAGGCAGGCATGGGTTATTGATTGGGGACGATCAGACATGATCACAATGAATGGCGGTGCAGGCTCGAAGGTTCAAGCATGACCTCCGTGCTGTATGTATGGATGTTGCATCTTCTTCCTATGACCACTTGAAATTCCTCAAACTGATGTGGTTTCTTCTCACATCACAAAACAGGTGGATAGGTAAATGGCCTGTTGTACATTGTCTCTAGTGTTCAGGTGAGTGGTAAAGTCAAAGAGTGATGATGAAAATGTGGGGAGAATAACATGAGACTAGTGTGGAATTAACGTGAAGGTCCGTGTGAGTTTGATGGGCTGAAGGTACTGATTATGTGCTGCATGAACATGAGATACTATGAGATATGAGAAGTGCCAAAGGCTAGAAGGCGTTGCTTTAAGGTGAGAGGAGCAAAATTTAAAGTTGTGTGAGCAAGTTTTTGTACACAGGGGGTGGTGGGTGGCTGGAATGTGCAGCCAAGGATGGTGATGGAGACAGATACTACAGAGGCTTTTAGATAGACACTTGGAATTGCAGGGAAAGGATGGAATTGGATCATGTACAGGCAGATGAGATTAGTTTATCTTGGGATCTAGTTCATCAAATTGTGGGCTGAAGGGCCTGTTACTGTACTGTACTTTTCTATGTTCCATCTTCTATGAGCACTTGAGAGATAGTGAAGCTAAAGCGAGCAGTCTAATTGCTTCTTACTACTTCCCTTGAAATTATTTGTTAATTTCAAGAGAGGTACTTTATTTTAACGGCAGTTACAGCCTGGCAAACCTTTTAATTACATTATTGTTAACATTTATAATGCAGTAAATAAGATTATACATGTAAGTTGTATTTAATTAGTTGATCTGAGGTAAACAGTTGTGATAAACTGCTGCAGTTGGTTCCACTGCTCCAATATATCAGCATTAGAAATTTAGCATTGCTACTGCATACTACTAACTGGCTTTTGAGGTTGGATTATAACTGAAAATGTACATGTGAAATGTATGAGATTTTCAGTGCATGCATGTATGCTGCTATTGACTGCATTGAAATATGCCACCTGTTTTGTGCCTATTTTTATTTAATTTCCTGTGCTCTGCAATAGCCTGAAATGCTGCTCTCTTTTATCCTTTTTTTAATTTCGTGCTCGTTTCAAATCCTCCCGATTACCTTCTGATTAACAGGAGGTCGTCGGCATTGGCTCCAAACCCGATAACTGCAGAAACATTTCTCTGTGTTTCTGGGAAGGAAAGATGAGAGCATGAATTGTCACATCGGTCTGTAAAAAATGGAACAGATGTAACAATCAAGACTCAATCTAGATCTGGCATGGAGCATCACTCATGTGATTTTTAATTCACATTATTAATATTCTCATTGTGCTCATTACTGCTTTGGTGGCAGCATTTGTTGAAAGCCATTCTGTGACTCATTCCAACTGGGAGGCCAAAACACAGAGAGAACAGGCTCAGAGATTATCTGATGTTGCACTGAAGATGTGGGTTTATGGGGGTGGGAGTTGTGTGGATTTACATTACATTAATGGTACATAGGCTTATTTATTTGTTTACTTTTCTCATTACTATCTAATCTCCTGTTAAACCAAGGAAACCTAATGTTGGTTGCATTGATATTATCCATCTTTGTATAATATTATTTGGCATGTTTTGCTTCAATATCATTTTTATTAACAATTGGTTATGCAATTGTGTATTGTGAAGACAAATGCTCTTTTGTCTAGATGACAAAGACACTTTTTAAGTTGTAATGTTCCCCTCCTCGTTTCACTCCCGCAGTTGTTACTCATGATTGTATATCTTACCTACTGCCCTGGTAACTACAAGTAAATAGGGTAGACCAGCATCATTTAAGGTCAGGTGGGGCCGGAATCAGGAAATAATGTGCAAGTGATAATAAAGCATCTGATTAACATTGTGGATGTATCCCTTCGCACTCATTTCAGAATCAAAAATGACATGTCTGGATAAGAATCAGTCACGAAAATAGATGAAGCTGACGTTCTGAAAAAAAGTTTATAAGCGTGACCAAAAGCAACTGGATTCATTTTTCCCAATTTTTTTCCCCAAGTTTTGAAGACTATTCATTTTATTAGCTTCACATCAAGGAGGCAGGAATTTTGTTATGCAGGTCCACGACCGATTTCTTGGCAACTGACGGAACGGCATCTCCTTTCATCTGGACAAATTTACGTGAGCGCACCTGAAACCACTCCCCACAGAAGTCTACCTGAAATGTAGTGTGGCGGCCGATCTCAACCTCTTCGGGACTTCCGCGTTTATCTGCAGATCGAATTTGCCCCCTGCAGCCACGGCTCTGGAACTCTGACCCGGCTCGAGGTGGTAGATCTGTTCCCATAGTCGACCTCTGAGTTTGTAGGCAGTATGTCGGACGGCCTAGGCGGACCATTCTGGTACTGTTGGATTCCTCTCAGAAGCTGTGACCTCTGTTGGTTCAGTATAATGGATAATCCAGAAAGGCTCTGGATCCTAGGGTGCTCGAAAAGTAGGGGTGGATCTGTATTTCTGAATTTTGATTCCAGTTTTGTAAAATTATCCAAACTACTTCTTCTCAGGGTTGATGCTCAGTCCCTTGTTCTGCTCCATCTACTCCCATGACTGCATACCAAAATACAAAGCCAACTCGATCTTCAAATTTGCTGAGGATTCCACTATTGTCAGCTGGAATGAAAACAACACTGAGACAATGTGCAGGGAAGAGATCAATAACTTTGTCTCATGTTGTCAGGACAACAACCTAACCCTCAACGTCAGCAGGCCAGAAAGGTCAGTTGTTGACCTAAGCAAGTAAAGGATGTACACACCCTGGCCTTGTCAATGGAGTTGCTGGAGAGATGAGTGAAAGCTTCAAGTTCAAGGCATCCATGTCAAATCCATAAGTCTGCAATGGTAACCAAAGGCACCTGGATTCATTTTCCAAGCTTTGTGCACGTTATTGAAAAATATTAATTTTATTAGCTTCACAACAAGGAAGCACGAATTTCACTACATATCTCAAAACGTTGGTCCAGTTCTGTAAACTTGTCTGGTGAAATCAGTGATTTCCTTTCATCTGTAGCAGCTATTGGTTGGATTTCTCATGCCAGAAGTTCAATTTTTCAGAATGGAATTGAAAGGGTCAAATTGTCTTTATAAATCTCTTGATCTTTCATCGTTAACACCACCAAAAAACCCGTGCTACATTCATGAGTTAATTTTGGGCACATCACTCTTTCTAAAGAAGGGTTTTGGCCCGAAACGTTACCTATCTCCTTCGATCCACAGATGCTGCTGCACCCTCTGAGATTCTCCAGCATTTTGTGTACCCTCACTCTTTCTAATGTGTAGGAAGGAAGAAGGGACTTGACCCAAAATGTCACCTATTCCTTTTCTTTAGAGATACTGCCTGACTCATTGAGTTACTCCAGCTTTTTGTGTCACTATTTCTAATGGCAGTTGCTTTATTGATGGAAGCTTTTGTTTCCATAAATTTAACAGTGTTCTAATGATCAAGGCAGAATAAAATATCTTGACAGAATTGGACTCTTTCTAGGTGCTCAGGCAGTTGAATTTGGGGTGGGGATATCTGGAGCAACCAACCATCACAATGTGTAGTGCTTTATTCCTTTTTGCAACTGATTTATTCTAAGCCTCTAATAAAGACATTTGCTACATTAAGTGATTTGTCACTTATCAATGCATGTAATGTGTGTATGTGTCTGTAAATTTGTTTAAAGTGCCTTCATTTATCTAGTTCTAAATCATGTTAAAACAGGAGTTTGGACCTAAACAGGATGAATCAGAAGTAATGGTACGTTACCTAATTGGTATAATGCTAAAAAACAGTATTAGTCCAAAGAAACACAATGGAGCATGGATACGGATTGTTGACAAAAAGGTACAGAAAATGAGTTAATAGACTAATTGATCAATATCACGGTGTAAGAAAATAGAATTATCATCGCACAGAAGGAGGCTATTCAGTTCATCAAATCTATGCCAACTCCTAGCCAACTAAAACTATCCAGTCAGAATGTTTCCTCTGCTCTTGCCTCATTGTTCTACAAAATATTCTCCCTTACATACCTGGGGTGGCATGGTGGCACAGCGGTAGAGTTACTGCCTTACAACAAATGCAGCGGCAGAGACCCGGGTTCAATCCCGATAACGGGTGCTGTCTGTGCGGAGTTTGTACGTTTTTCCCGTGACCTGCGTGGGTTTTCTCCAAGATCTTCGGTTTCCTCCCACACTCCAAAGACGTACAGGTTTGTAGGTTAATTGGCTTGGTAAATGTAAAAAAATTGTTCCTAATATGTGTAGAACAGTGTTAATATTTGGGATCACTGGTTGGCGCGGAACTGGTGGGCTGAATTCCCTGGAGTGTGTAGGATAGTGTTAATATGAGGGGATCGTTTGTCGGCATGGACCTGATGGGCCGAAAGGCCTGTTTCCGCGCTGTATCTCTAACCAAAACAAAAAAAATCTACCCAATTCCCTTTCAAAATTCTATTTCCACTTTTTTTTGCAGACAGTGGTTCCGGATTGTAATGACCTCCGTAATAAAGATAGAGCTTTTCTTCACATTCTCCAAGTACCATTTGGTCAAAATATTATCATAAGGTTATGGAAAGATGGCAAAACTTTGGGGAGAGTGCAGAAAAGATTCACCAGGATGTCTGGATTAGAGAGAATTAATTATAAGGAAAGATCGGATTGATTTATCTGGAGAATTGGAGCCTGGGAGGAGACCTGATAAATGTACCTAAAATTATGAGAGGCATAAAAAGTCAGAATCTTTTTCCCAGAATGAAAATACCAAATACTAGAGGGCATAGTTTTAAGGTGAGAGGAGGAAAGTTTAAAGCATGTTTTTTAGGTGACTGGAATGGACCTTCTGTGGAACTGGTGAAAATAAACATGATTGAAAGTTTTAAAGAAGATTAAGACAGACTCGTGAACAGGAAGAGAATTGTGGAATGTAGACCACATGTAGGCAGATGTACAGTTCAAGATGTCATTATGTTCAGCAAAGACATTATAGTCCAAAGGGCATGTTCTTGTGTGCAGATGTGTGCTCCATGAATGAACCATTTCTGCTGGTTGCAACTAAAATAAAAATGGTTATTCGAAAATGAATTAATGAAATACCTCTGCAACAAGTGAGAGTAGAAGTTTGGAACTTTCTTCCTCAAACCGTGTTTGATGTTAGTTTATTTGTGAATTTTTAATTTTAGATTGACAGAGCTTTGTTTACCTAACGATATTAATGGCTGTTGGTTGCAGCAGTCAAATGAAAAAATGTCACAGATTGATTTGGCACAATAGTAGAGATGCTGCCTTACAGCACCAGAGACCAGGGTTCAATCCGGATTACAGGTGCTGTCTGTACGGAGTTTATACTTTCTGTCTGTAACTACATGGGTTTCCCCTAAGTACTCCGGTTTCCTACCACATTCCAAAGACGAGCAGGTATGTAGGTTAATTGGCATTAGTAAATTGTAAATTGTCCCTAGTGTGTCCCTAGGATTATTTTATGAGTTTGAGGTGATCACTGGTTGGCAAGGACTCGGTGGGCCAAAGGACCTGTTTCACCATTCTATCTGTAAAGACTCTGAAGTATAATGTGCCATCTGTGAGAACGGACTCAGAACTAACGATTCTAATGTTCCAACAAGTGCTCAGACATACCCAAAATATATGTCAATCGAGCTTGAGGAGTAATAAGAATAGTATTGCTGTGAAGCATGAGTCAATCGAGGCACATCAAAGGTAAAAAAAAAATCATGAAGGATTAAAATGATCAAAAGAAAATCCATCTTTGGCTTACACTCTCAGAAGTTTTTGATCAAAGGCCAGATAATGTGAATGAAGTTTGACAATTGGTCTGTAATACATTATTCTTTATCCAAATTGTTTTAGATAGAAGAACCTCAGTACACAACATTTATTTTGTATTCCTGACAAAAGTTAATTTTAAAACAACAAGTACTCAAGCAGAATTTCAGCTCAACCTCCAGTAAATTTATTGCAACAATGCAGGAATAGTTAGATCGGACTTTACTGGACTTTAGTTTGCACAGAATTTTATTTACGTTATTTTCTTTTATCATGTTTTTGTACACTGCGGATGGCTCAAATGTAATCATGTATTGTCATTCCACTGAATGCTCAGCACGCGACAAAGGATTTTTTCACTGTACCTCGGTACACGTGACAATAAACTAAACTCTAAACTCTCTGATGGTCTTTCCTGGATCCAGTATAGCATTGCAACCACAAGGAAAGTTGACCAAAAACATTGCCCACTCTGGTTTGCAGTACATAGAAACATAGAAAATAGGTGCAGGAGTAGGCCATTCGGCCCTTCGAGCCTGCACTGCCATTCAATATGATCATGGCTGATCATCCAACTCAGTATCCTGCACCTGCCTTCTCTCCATACCCCCTGATCCCTTTAGCCACAAGGGCCACATCTAACTCCCTCTTAAATATAGCCAATGAACTGCCTCAACTACCTTCTGTGGCAGACAATTCCACAGATTCACCACTTTCCGTGTGAAAAATGATTTTCTCATCTCAGTCCTAAAAGACATCCCCCTTATCCTTAAACTGTGAACCCTTGTTCTGGACTCCCCCAACATCGGGAACAATCTTCCTGCATCTAGCCTGTCCAACCCCTTAAGAATTTTGTAAGTCTCTATAAGATCCCCCCTCAATCTTCTAAATTCCAGCGAGTACAAGCCGAGTCTAACCAGTCTTTCTTCAGATGGAAGTCCCAGGAATCAGTCTGGTGAACCTCCTCTGTACTCCCTCTATGGCAAGAATGTTTAGATTAGGAGATCCTAATCCTCAGATTAGGAGACCAAAACTGTACGCAACACTCCAGGTGTGGCCTCACCAAGACCCTGTACAACTTGTCCCTCTCACCTTAAACCTATGTCATCTAGTTTGTGATTCCCATCCTCTGGGTAAAATACTTTATGTATTCACCCTATCCCCTCTGGTGCTGTAATTGTTATATGGTTATATGGTCTTTGGAATAGCTGCATTGCAGTTTGTACTGCTGCAATTCTGTCATTTTGATAATAAGAAAGGAATAAAACAAGGGGCTCTATGGTAAGTGAATCCCTTTCCAGGAAAGAAGCAATTTAGTCTCTGTTGCATCAGCCAATGAGTTGGAAATGAAGGCATGCATCATGGAACAAGAGCTTATTGGACTGCAAACTCAATTTAGCCTGAAAACATAGTATGTTTAAAGGGTGCAAGAAACAAACACCTCAGCACTTTCCCCACAAAAGCAAACAGATGTTCCCGGAAAAAAATATTAAACAAAGTCTTTGTTGAGTGAACTTAAACAATGTTCATAAAATTGTGATTAACAGTGGAAAGATCAATCTTGAGTAACCAAAGTATCTTTCTGCGATTCACTACAACCCACAACTATCACCATCTTCTCATCCTTCCCTGTGGAATTCACAGGAGAATAACCTTCAAATTAACATAGGAAATACACACAGATTAGTTTATTATGATGCACTGAAATTCCTTGGGACTCATAGACTGAGAGTAATGATAAATATAGCAACAGATATAACATCAAGTATAAAACAGCAGAATGGTGAGGTTGTAGTGCAAAATCCATGTAGTGCAAAAGAATATTAAAGTTCAAATAATGGAATAGCCATTGAGTAGCCAGGTAGCGAGGTAGCATTGAGTAAGATAGATACAAAAAGTTGGAGTAACTCAGTGGGTCAGGCAGCATCTTTGGAGAGAAGGAATGGGTGACGTTTCGGGTTGAGAGCCTTCTTGTTGAGTAGGAGTACGTGGCAGGCACCTCTGAGAAGGGTGCGTGAAAGAAGTGTGTGGTTCAGGTGTCTGAGAGCAAAGGGGAAGAAACTATTCTTTAGGCTGGATGCCTGAGCTTATTTTGAATAACATTATTTTGAATAAGGAGAAGGCTGTAGATTGCAGGAATGTCATAACCAAACATACCTGGTTGCTGTTCCAAACAGAACGTGTCCAGCTCCTCCAATGACTACAGACTGATGGCGCTGACTTCACACATGATGAAGTCCCTAGAGAGGCTGGTGCTCACTCACCTGCGACCCCTAGTTAAACCCTACCTGGACCGCCTGCAGTTTGCTTACCAAACAAAGATGGGGGTTGAGGACGCCATCATCCTTCCCGATGGGCTGCAGCTGTGGACTGGGAACCCATCTGGAGGCCTTTATTGAGGCTCTGTGGTCGCGATGCCATCTGGATCGCTGCATTGAAGCCCGGGTCGGGACCCGACCGGGGCCTCGTGGGTCAGATACAGGAGCCGGGCCTCATGGGTCAAAGTCCGGGTTGGCGGAGTGGCCGACGGAGCCCGCGGCTGGGGCCCGGGTCGGCACCACGGAGGCGTGAAGTGGGGCATCAACAGCAGTGAGGCCTCGGCGGCGGTGAAGTGGCGGGAGCAGTGAAGCCTCGGCAGTGGTGAAGCCTCGCGGCGGCGGGATGAGAGTGTGCAGGACCACCGTGGGGGGGGGGGAGGTGGTGGAAGAACAATGGAGATCCCAGTGTGTGGGGATTGCTGTGTGGGGGGAGAACAAAAAGAGGAGCCAGTGTGCTTTGTAACTTTTCTGCACTGTAGGTGGCTGCTATTCACTGTGCCTGGTCACGTGACAATAAAGTATTCCATTCCATTGCACCAGTACCAGCATTCCTATGCTCACCTGGATAAGCTGAGAAGCATTGTGAGAGTCTTTTTTTTTACTTCTCCAGTGCTTCTAACACCGTCCGGCCTGCACTGCTCGGGAGCAAACTGACAAAGATGCTCCATTGGTGTCCTGGATCACCAACTACCTGACTGGACAACCATAATATGTCAGGCCACAGAACTGTGTCTCAGACATGGTTGTGAGAAACACAGGGTCCCCACAGGGGACGGTCCTCTCTCCCTTCCTCTTCACCATCTACACCTCAGACGTCAGATACAACTCAGTCGCCTGCCACCTGCAGAAGTTTTCTGATAACTCTGCAAAGGGCAGAGCCAGCTGTATTTTTTGAGAAGGCTCTACTCCTTCATCTGCAGTAAGATGCTGTAGATGTTCTACCAATCGGTGGTAGCCAGTGCCATCTTCTTCACTGCCGTGTGCTGGGGCAGCAGGGTGAAAGCTGCCAATAGGATTAACACACTCATCAGGAAGGCTGGCCCTGTCCTGGGGGTGGAGTTGGATTCATGGGAGGTGGTCTTGGAGGGGAGGATGCTCCTCAAACCGCAGAGCATCTTGGACAATACAGCTCACATGACACACTGGTCAACCTGAGGGTACACAAAATGCTGGAGAAACTCAGCGGGTGCAGCACCATCTATGGAGCGAAGGAGATAGGTAATGTTTCAGGCCAAAACCCTTCTTCAGACCTGAGGAAACCTTCAGCAAGACTGGTTCCACAAAGATGCAGCACAGCACGCCACAGGAGATCCTGCTTCCCTGTGGCTATCAAATTGTACAACTCCTCCCCCTTCCATCATGGGTTAGACTGAGACTGGCTACCCTCCCCCCCCTCACCCCCTCACCCCAATCTTTGCACATCACCAATCCTTTCCACCACTAACTTTAATTTCATGTTTCATGTATTTTGTGTTTTTATGACGGTTGGCAGATCAATTTCCTTCCTGGGATAAATAAAGTTCTATCTAATTGCATCGTATTGTGAATTGGAGTAATTGGCCTGTCCCACTTAGGTGATTTTTCAGGTGACTGCCGGTGACTGTTAAGTTGGCAGCAGTCACCTGAAAAACCGGCAACTGGAACGGCGACTGTCAGAGTGGAACACACACACGCTCAATCACTTCCTTCACCAGCCCGTTTTGCAGGCAGGGGATAGGGCAAGCGGAGGAGCGCTGTCTGTGAAATTCACACAGCTGCAAAGCCAATGTGACACAGACACACACCACCATGAACAGGAAGGTTGGCGCTGTAAGCACAGTGTACGGTAAGTCCTTTAAAAGAGGGGGGGAGAGGGGGATGGAGGGAGGGGAAGAGGGGGGAGAAGGAGGGAGAGGGAGTGGAGACAACTGTTAAGAAGCCAGAGATACACGGCTGTGAAGCTCGGCGAACATTTAACATTACCGGTCGCTATCCTTGGTTCTGAAAACTGCTGCTTACGTTTTTTTTCCCCAATGAGCCAATGAAATTCATTGGTCAGCACCGGCTACAACCTATGAGAACCTAAAAGAACTTTTGACCTCCTGGCAACTCACTAGGGCCTCCTGGCGACCCACCTATGGCACAAGAATTCTCGCTACTCTCCATGGCGACTTCATTCTGGTCGGCGCTAATTATTCAACATGTTGAAACATTTGCGGCAACCATAATGAGGCCGCGACTAGTTCCCAGAATGCAGGAACTCCTCGCAAGCAAAGGCGACTCCCCAGCAACTACCTGTGACCTTGTGGCAACCATGTGACGACTGCATAGTCTCCTGCAGTCGCTGAAAAAGTTGTCAAAGTGGAACAGGTCCATAAGGCAAACAACATCTTTATTAACGCTTGGAAGGTGTTATTATTGGGTAAGTTCACATCTTCTTCTTCTTGCGTATCGTGTGCACAGCCTAAAGTTGTAGGACAACTTGTTCTATTTGATCTTATTTATTATGCACACCGGGTTGATTGCATTCGTCGAAACAGAGCGGACCACGTGAAGGTTGCAATCTCCCACCCCAGTTCACATCTGACATGTGGGAGCATTTAAAGGCCAGCTGAGTGAAGTAGAGATAGACACAAAATGCTGGAGTAACACAGCGGGTCAGGCAGAATCTCTGGAGAAGAGGAGTAGGTGATGTTAAGGATGGCAAAGTAAATGAACCTTAGATAACCAAAGCGGTTGGATATTTGGATCAAAAAGCAAAAGGAGATGCATGTAAGGCTTAAGAGGATGGAATCAGAGAGAGCTTTTGAGGTATATAAAAATTGGAGGAAAGAACTTAAGTAGGCCATTAAAAGGGCCAAAAGGGGCCACAAAATGGCTTTGGCAAACCGGATTAAGGAAAGTCCCAAAGCTTTTTATATGTACCTTAAAAACAAGTTGATAACCATGAAGAAGATTGGACCACTGAAGGATAAAGGGGGGGATTTGTACTTGGAATCTGGGGGCGTAGGTGAGGTACTAAACAAGTACTTTGCATCAGTTTTCACAATGGGAAGGACATGGAGATACTGAGATCATCGTGGAGGATATTAATATACAAGGGCAGTTTGAGATTAAGAAAGAGGAATTGTTGGGATTCCTGAAGAGCTTTAAGGTGGATAAATCCTCAGGATCTGATGGGATTTATCCCAGGTTATTGAGAGAGATAAGAGATTGCAGGAGTCTTCATGAAAATCTTTGCATCTTCTCTAGTCACAGGCAAGGACTGGAGAGTAGATAATGTTGTTCCTTTATTTAAGAAGGGAAGTAGAGAGAATCCAGGGTATTGTAGGCCAGTGAGCCCGCATCAGAGTTAGGCAAGTTATTGGGGAGGATTCCTCGGGATAGGATTTACTCCACTTTGAAAGACAATGGGTTAATTAGTGACAGTCAGCATGGCTCTGTACATGGCATGTTGTGCCTTGTCATCTTTTTTTGAGGTGATGACAAATGTAATCGATAAGTGTAGGGTGGTGGATGTTGTCTACATGGATTTTTGTAAGCATTTGATAAAGTCCCCCATGGTCGGCTGATGCAGAAGATTAAGATGCAGAGGATGAACAGGATTGTTCCTTGCTTGTATGGATTCAGAACTGACTTACTGATGGAAGACGGAGGGTTGTGTTGGAAGGACAATTTTCAGGCTGCAGGGCTGTGGCGGTTGAGTTACACAGGGATTGTGCTGAGACCGTAGCTGTTTCTGATGTATATAAATAACTTTGACATGAATGCAGATGGGTTGGCTGGTATGTATGCAGATGACACCGGGATTGCTGGGATCGCAGACTGTGATGAAGGCTATGAAAGTATACAGCGGGATATTGATCACCTACAACAGA
This sequence comes from Raja brachyura, assembly GCA_963514005.1. Next base: position 84,846,438 of record OY740781.1, on the reverse strand, counting down.
TGAAGTTTAACCTGAGCAGATATGAGATGTTGCACTTTGGGAAGTTATATTTAAGGGAAACATTTATAATTAATGGTGCATCCTTAACAGCATAGATGTGCATGGGATCATGGAACCCAAGTCCATATCTCCCTGAAATTCAGAACACAAGTAGATAGAGTGGTAAAGAATGCATATGGTATGCTTGCTTTTATTGGTCGGGGGATTGAATAAAGAGTCAGGAAATCATGATGCAGCATTATAGGACTTTGGTTAGGTTTGGTTGATTTACAAGAATGTTATTTAGATTTGGGGTATTAGCAACAGGGAAAGATTTAGGATTATTATCTCTGTAAAAACAGTGGTTGCAGGAGACCTGATAGAAGTATATAAAATTATGAGAAACATAGGAAGCAAATGGTATGTTAGCATTCATAGCGAAAGTATTTGAGTATAGGAGCAGGGAGGTTCTACTGCAGTTCTACAGGGTTTTGGTGAGGCCACACCTGGAGTATTGCGTACAGTTTTGGTCTCCAAATCTGAGGAAAGACATCCTTGCCATAGAGGGGGTACAGAGAAGATTCACCAGACTGATTCCTGGGATGTCAGGACTTTCATATGAGGAAAGATTGGATAGACTCGGCTTGTACTCGCTGGAATTTAGAAGATTGAGGGGGGATCTTATAGAAACTTACAAAATTCTTAAGGGGTTGGACAAGCTAGATGCTGGAAGATTGTTCCCGATGTTGGGGGAGTCCAGAACAAGGGGTCACAATCTAAGGATAAGGGGGAATTCCTTTAGGACCGAGATGAGGAAAACATTCTTTACACAGAGAGTGGTGAGTCTCTGGAATTCCCTGCCACAGAAGGTAGTTGAGGCCAGTTCATTGGCTATATTTAAGAGGGCGTTAGATGTGGCACTTGTGGCTAAAGGGATCAGGGGGTATGGAGAGAAGGCAGGTACGGGATACTGAGTTGGATGATCAGCCATGATCACATTGAATGGCGGTGCAGGCTCGAAGGGCCGAATGGCCTACTCCTGCACCTATTTTCTATGTTTCTATGTTTCTATAGATCGGGTAGGCAGCCAGAGCCTTTTTCCCAGGATGGAAACATCAAATAATAGAGGCATAACTTTAAGGTGAGAGGGGCTAAGGTTTAAAATAGATGTGCGGGACAAGATTTTTCTGGAACCAGGGGTGGTGGTTGAGGCAGATGCAATAGTGGCATTAAGAGACTTTTGGAAAGGCATCTGGATGTGCAGGGAATAGAGGGTTATGGATTATGTGCAAGCAGGTAAGAGTTTATCTCAGCATCAAGTTTGACACCAACATTGTTCTGTGCTGTTTTATATTTCATGTTCTAATTATATATCTGATAACAGATCTTACATAAACAAACATCTTACATGAACATTGCGTTACTTTGCAATTATTAAATGTAATGGACACCTTTAATTTGTGAGTTACTTCCATGACAGAGAAAAATACAATTTCATCCTTTTATCCGTAAAAACTACCATGGATGATTTGCGATCCCTACAGGAACATGTGTATTTAAATGCAAGCATTACAAATTTAATTGTCGTGGTATGAAAATTCCTGAGAGATTCTCGTTTCCGACGGATAAAATAAATCTCCTGGATTTTGTATTTTTGTGCATCAATCAAAATGCCACATTTATTGACTCTGAGCCCACAGGTATTTTTTATAATTCATTCCTCCTCAACCTCTTCTGCAATCCCACTCCCCAAACAGTCTAGCAACACCAGAAGCCACATCCTTAAAACAGCAGGATAGGCAGCAGCTCTGTTAAAGTTTGCCCACAAACCTATTTCACATTTGATCTATAATGAAGATCAAGGGTACAGTGAATTATTGTAAAATGGAAGACAATTAACTTGCATGGAAGGTTATGGGTATGTCAAAAGAGTGTGGCAGTTGCCAGTTTATGATATGCGTTGATGTCAGAAGGTGCATCAAATACTGAAAGGAAACTTAATCCAATTTTACAGCAGATTGAGCACATGTCTAACCCTGACGGATGAATAATTAAGATCCACCGGCACTATCATCAGATGCTGATATTAACAGCAAATGAGAAAATACCTCAAGGACAAAATGGTTTTCCAAAAGTAGCGCTAAGGTTTCAGAGCTGATCTGTGAATTGCAAATAATGTCGCTCCATGATTTGAATATAGACAATAGATTCTAGACTTTAGATATACAGCGCCAAAACAGGCCCTTTGACCCGCCAAGTATGCGCCGACCAGCGATCATGCCAACCTCGTACGCTAGCGCTATCCTACACACTACGGACAATTTACATTTTTTTACTGAAGCCTAATAACCTACAAAATTGTACGTCTTTGGAGAATGGGGGGCAAGAGGAGTGAGTATAGGAGCAAAGAGGTCCTTCGGCAGTTGTACAGGTCCAGAGTGAGACCACACCTGGACTATTGTGTATTGTTTTAGTCATTCTTGCTATTGAAGGAGTGCAGCGTAGGTTCATAAGGTTAATTCCCGGGATGCCGAGACTGTCATATGCCGAGAATGGAGCGGCTGGGTTTGTATACTCTGGAATTTTGAAGGATGAGAGGGAATCTTATTGAAACATATGATTATTAAGGGTTTGGACACGCTGGAAACATGTTCCCGATCTTGGGGGAGTCCAGAACCAGGGGCCACAGTTTAAGAATAAGGGGTAAGCTATTTAGAACGGTGATGAGGAAACACTTTTTCACACAGAGAGTTGTGAGCCTGTGAAATCCTCTGCTTCCAGAGGGCAGTGGAGGCCGGTTCTCTGGATACTTTCAAGAGAGAGCTAGATAGGGCTCTTGAAGATAGCAGAGTCAGGGGATATGGGGAGAAGGTAGGAACGATGGTACTGATTGTGGATGATCAGCAATGATCACATTGAATGGCGATACTGGCTCAAAGGGCCGAATGGCCTACTCCTCCACCTATTGACTATTGTCTAAATCAGAGCACCACAAAAAAAAACGTGCAGTCACAGGGAGAATGTAAAACACCGTACAGCAGCACCCGTAGTCAGGATCAAACCTGGATCTTTGGCGCTGTAAAGTAGCAACTCTACCGCTGCGCTACCGTTCCTCCCAGAGTGTGCGAACTAGAAATACAATCTATCCTGAAACTGTATGTACATGATAATTGACTTCCCAAGCAAACAATCTGACTTTAGCCTGGTGTTTGATTCCATTTAAACACATCGATCTGATTTTACCAGGAGCAGTGAATAACATTTTTTTTGTTCAATAGATTTAGCGGCTGCCCACACACACAATCAGCAACCATTGTTCATGATCCTTTTCAGCTCCGTATCCTCCACTGTGAGATGAGGAGCACCAAAAGCATGTCTCATCACCACTGAGACTGAAGAACCTTCAATCAGGCACAAAGATGTTTATTCGGTTGAAAGGATGAGACTTGGCCTTCTATAGGTACAATGGTAACCTCTTTTCACTGCTGATTGACTATTGGCATAATTTGAATTTGCCAGGAGCTGTTAAAATAGGTGATTAATTTGACCATTTAAACAAGGAGCAGGTTTCGGCGACTTGGACTCACAATCCTTCTCCATTCAGTAATAATGTGGCTTCACTTTCCACCTGCCCCTCTAAATACTTTTCCCTCTTTCTAGCTTTTTTTTATCTTTGCCTTAAAATTATTCAAAGGGTTTGCTTCCACCAGAGTTCCAAAGACTCACAACCCTCAAAGAAAAGAAAATGATCTCATTTCTAACTTCAATAGTGGCCCTTAAACTATTTTCCCAGAAGGAAAAACATTCTTACAACTTCAAAGTCCCTCATATTTATCACTCAGTCACTGATAAGATGTGATTTTCATGGAAAACATATGGTTACCACTCAGAGAGAGTAGCACAGGATGCTGGCAGTAGAGATTTTGTTAGATCTAGATGAGGGGGAATATCTTCTTCCTGGATCAAGCTCAAAGTTCAAGTTCGAGTTTATAATCACAAATACAATGAGGTACCTCATTGGGGCGGCACAGTGGCACAGTGGTAGAATTGCTGCCTTACGGCACCAGAGACCTGGGTTTGATCCTGATTACAGGTGCTGTTATCGCGAATGGAGTTTGTACGTTCTCCCTGTGACTGCGTGGGTTTTCTTTGGGTGTGCCGGTTTACCCCACACTCCAAAGGCATACAGATTTGTAGGTTAATTGGCTTTGATAAAACTGAAATTGCCCCTAGAGTGTAGGATAGTGTTAGTGTACAGGGGGTCATTGGTTGGTGCAGACTTGGTGGCCTAAGGGCCTCTTTCCCTGATGTATCTCTAAAGTCTAAAGACTAAAGTCTAAAGTACAATGACAAATCTTACAGCATCTCAGGCACATACTCAGACTAACACACAAAAAACAATTATACATAAATTATTCATAATTCACACATAAAATTCTAAAGTAAAAAAAGACAGTGCAAAAAGCATGACATTAGTGCAAAAGCATAAATGGAAAAGGAAATAGCACAGTAGTACAAGGGATGGGGGTAGGTTGCTGTTGTCAAGGTAAAGGTAGGGCCATAGAGGATGATGCAATAACCCGATTGTTGCAGGCAAGTACCTGTTTCTGAACCTGCAGGTGTGTGGCTTCAGGCTTCTGTACCTCCTGTGTGATGGTAGCAGTGAGAAGAGGCATGATCCAAATGATGGGGGTCCTTGATGATAGATGCCACCTTCTCAAGACAGTGTCTCATCTGGATGCTTTCAATGGTGGGGTTGACTGTGCCAGGATGTTTCCACCATTCTCTGCAGCTGTGGGCAGGATTTGAATTTTGGGCACTGGAAGCATAGGATTTATTAAATCTATGCCCTGTTCTATCAGCCGAGGCTTCAGTCTTTTCTTCATCTCCTATTCTGTGCATGTTGCAAGTAATCTTGCTTTCAGAAAGGATAACTGATTGCCCCATCTTGAAGAAAGGTTAGTTAAGTTTCAAGTTCACATTTATTGGCACATGCACCAATTAAGGTACAGTGGAACTTGAGTTACCATGCGGCCATACAAACAAAAGAGCACAATACACAATAGAATAAAACATGAACATCCACCACAGCGGAATCAACATGCTTCACTGTGGTGGAAGGCAATAACTTTGTCAGTCCTCCTCCTTTGTTCATCCGTGGTTGGAGCCATGAACCATCCACAGTCACCGATACGGATGGCCATATGTACAGGCCCTCTCGTCGGATTGTTCGAAACTTCAACATCGGGACAGGCGGACACCTGGACGTCCCGAATCGGCCGCTTCCTACTGGAGACCGGGGCTTCACGATGTTATAGGCCACAGGCCGGCGGTCGGAGCACTTCTTCTGGTGAGCCCTGGCAAGGGCTCACCCGCTACACGATGAAAAGTCAATGCCATATCTGTGGCTAGAAGCTCCGCAGATCGCGGCTTCAGGATGTCGTAGTCAGCATGCCAGCGATCGGAGCACTTCTCCTGGTGACCCCCGGCAAGGGATCGCCCGGCTCTGTGATGGAAAGTCCACGCTGCGCCTGCTGCTGAAGCTCTGGACCCGACTCTGGGAAAGGCCACACCAATCCAAGTCGTTAGGCCGTGAGGGAGGGCGAAATGCAACTTGGAGAAAAGTTACATTCCACCGAGGTAAGTGACTAAAAAACAGTTTCCCCCAATTCCCGCCCCCCCCCCCCCCCCCCCCACCCCTCTACACTAAGATACACTTAGACACACTAAACACACTTTTAGACATACTAAAAAAAAAGTGGAAACAACGACCAGCTGCCGGCTCGCGGCTCCACCAATCGGACCTGTAAGGCAGCAATATGCATGTGTTCCTCATCGGGCCATGTCTATACTCTTCTGGGGGAGGCAAACACCTATATTTAACATCATCATGTTGCAGAGAGAAATATAATGAAGACACACTAATGTTTGAGATGTGCCATGTTAAATCCTGATAAAGATGCTGGAAACACAAACAAACCACTTATGCGCAGCAAATTTGGAAGAAGCATTAAGAATATAAACAAGAAACTCTATGTCCTTATTCAAATCATGCAACTTCCCTGCAAATAACCACCAATTGAAGGTAAAACTTCTCCTTGCTCACAGCCACACAGGTTTCTGCATTCATTTTGCACTCAACAGTCAAAAATCAGTAGCATCCCTTCGATCCGATATTTTGTTGGTTCACATGCTTGATCAATGGTGTTTTATCATTAATGTTTTATTATTATTAGTGTTTTCTGAGTCATTCGTAACTGTCACTGTATGTTATGTTGTTACTTGTGGGCGGAGCACCAAGGCAAATTCCTTGTACGTGAATACTTGGCCAATAAATTTAAACTTACTTACTAACTTACTTAGACTTGATACAAATGTATCTCTAGTAGTGTTGTGTATAGTGTTTAGGTTTTATATGTATTTTATGATGTTTTATATGCAATGTATTTTTATGTAATGTTGTCCCTAGTCTGGAACTTGAGTCCAAAATAAAGTTTATTATTATTATTATTATTATTATTATTATTATTATTATTATTATTATTATTATTAGATACAAGATTCTTTGTATTCTACTATGAAGACTTGGAGGTCAGTTATGATTCTCTCTTTGTTCATCTTTCAAAGAGATTTGACCATGATGAGACCTAATCACAATGAAGAACTATTATTCTCTTCTTATCGACACTCAGCCTTCCACTGCCACATAACCATCTGGTATCGAGATGGGCACTCCTTTATGTAAGCAAACTGTAGATGTGCATAAATAGGATTATGATGCAATTGTCAACCATGAATGTACACAGAGATACAAAGGATGGAGTGACAGGTATAACTCTTTAACATCAAGGAGCTCACAGTCTCAGGTTGAGACCAACGCCGGGAAGCTCCAAATGCCGCACAAAGTTCAACTAGCCCCGAGCCAGGGTATATCGCCCGGCGCGGGGGAGCTGAGATTCCCCCCTCCCCGGTGCAGGAGCTTGATCGCTCCGATGAGGAGGCCCGCCGCCTGCTATGGGAGTCAAGATCGTATGTTTATGATTATGATTATGATGGTGGTGTCGCAGTGGTTAAGATGGGCGGCACAGTGGTGAAGTGGTAGAGTTGCCACCTTACAGCGCCAGAGACCCAGGTTCAATCCTGACTATGGATGCTGTCAGATTGGGTTTTTGTACATTCTCCTTGTGACTGTGTGGGTTTTCTCCGGGTACTCCGGTTTCCTCCAACACTCCAAAAATGTATAGGTTTGTAGGTTAATTGGCTTCGGTAATAATTGTAAATTGTGGCCCTAATGTGTAGGATAGTGCTAGTGTACTGGGTGATCTCTGTTTGAGGTGGACTCATTGGGCCAAAGGGACTGTTTCCATGCTGTATTTCTAAAATCTAAAGTGAAGTCTAATACTATTAACATCCCTCGCATGGGCCCGAAGACATGATAATGGTGCTTGGCGATTATGTTCCTTAAGTTAACTTGATTGAAGTCACTGGTGACAATGAACAAGTCTTCAGGGTTTTCTATCTCAAGAGAGTTTCCTGTCTCAACAGAGTATTATTTGTCCAGTGCCAACTTGGTGTTGGCTTTGAGATGGCATTTTATAAACCGGTATTCCAGGTCAGGGTAGCAGAATTGAGTTGACATCACCGCATCAGTGCACCAAAGATAAACACAAAATGCTGGACTATTTTGCTGAATGGGTGATGTTTTCAGTCGAAACATCACCCATTCCTTCTCTCCAGAGATGCTGCGTGTCCTGCCGAATTACTCCAGCATTTTGTGTCTATCTTTGGTGTAAACCAGCATCTGCAGTTCCTTCCTACACATTCGTGCACCATGAAGCATTTGTCAGGCAGCAAATGCTGCCACCTTTCTCCCTGCCTGAGGATTCTGTATGGTCCATATATTATAACTGAGAAACCATCAGGTTGTATAACAGGGTCCGGTGAATCGGGGTGAGCCATATTTTAGTGAAACAAAGAACACTGCTGTTTCTGATCTCCCTTTGAAACAAGGTCTTGGATTAACTCCAAGTTTGTTCTCAATTGGTTGAAGTAAGCGAGGTATGCTGGGAGAGGGGCTGGAATCTCCATAGTTGCAGCCACCGCTGGAGCCCACTCAAACTCACACATCCTTGTTTTGTTAGTGCTCTCAGCAGCTGTACAAATAGAAACATAGAAACATAGAAAATAGGTGCAGGAGTAGGCCATTCGGCCCTTCGAGCCTGCACCGCCATTCAATGTGATCATGGCTGATCATCCAACTCAGTATCCCGTACCTGCCTTCTCTCCATACCCCCTGATCCCTTTAGCCACAAGTGTCACATCTAACGCCCTCTTAAATATAGCCAATGAACTGGCCTCAACTACCTTCTGTGGCAGAGAATTCCAGAGACTCACCACTCTCTGTGTAAAGAATGTTTTCCTCATTTCGGTCCTAAAGGAATTCCCCCTTATCCTTAGACTGTGACCCCTTGTTCTGGACTCCCCCAACATCGGGAACAATCTTCCAGCATCTAGCTTGTCCAACCCCTTAAGAATTTTGTAGGTTTCTATAAGATCCCCCCTCAATCTTCTAAATTCCATCGAGTACAAACCGAGTCTATCCAATCTTTCCTCATATGAAAGTCCTGACATCCCAGGAATCAGTCTGGTGAATCTTCTCTGTACCCCCTCTATGGCAAGGATGTCTTTCCTCAGATTTGGAGACCAAAACTGTACGCAGTACTCCAGGTGTGGCCTCACCAAAACCCTGTACAACTGCAGTAGAACCTCCCTGCTCCTATACTCAAATCCTTTCGCTATGAATGCTAACATACCATTTGCTTTCTTCACTGCCTGCTGCACCTGCATGCCTACTTTCAATGACTGGTGTACCATGACACCCAGGTCTCGTTGCATCTCCCCCTTACCTAATCTGCCACCATTCAGATAATAGTCTACCCTCATGTTTTTGCCACCAAAGTGGATAACCTCACATTTATACACATTGTACTGCATCTGCCATGCATCTGCCCATTCACTCAGCCTATCCAAATCACCCTGCAGCCTCCAAGCATCCTCCTCACACCTAACTATACCCCCCAGCTTGGTATCATCTGCAAATTTGGAGATGTTGCATTGAATTCCCTCGTCCAAATCATTAATATATATTGTAAATAGCTGGGGTCCCAGCACTGAGCCTTGCGGCACCCCACTAGTCACTGCCTGCCATTCTGAAAAGGACCCGTTTACTCCTACCCTTTGCCTCCTGTCTGCTAGCCAGTTCTCTATCCACATCAATACTGAACCCCCAATACCATGTGCTTTAAGTTTGTATGCTAATCTCTTATGCGGGACCTTGTCGAAAGCCTTCTGAAAGTCTAGATATAACACATCCACTGGTTCTCCCTTATCCACTCTACTAGTTACATCCTCAAAAAATTCTATCAGATTTGTCAGACATGATTTACCTTTCGTAAATCCATGCTGACTTTGTCCAATGATTTCACCACTTTCCAAATGCGCTGCTATCCCATCTTTAATAACTGACTCTAGCACTTTCCCCACTACCGATGTTAGAATAACTGGTCTGTAATTCCCCGCTTTCTCTCTCCCTCCTTTTTTAAAAAGTGGGGTTACATTAGCTACCCTCCAATCCTCAGGAACTACTCCAGAATCTAAGGAATTTTGAAAAATTATCACTAATGCATCCACTATTTCTGTGGCTACCTCCTTGAGTACTCTGGGATGCAGACTATCTGGCCCTGGGGATTTATCGGCCTTCAATCCGTTCAATTTACCCAACACCACCTCCCGGCTAACCTGGATTTCACTCAGTTCCTCCATCTTATTTGACCCCCGTTCCACTGCTATTTCCGGCAGATTATTTATGTCTTCCTTAGTGAAGACAGAACCAAAGTAGTTATTCAATTGGTCTGCCATGTCCTTGTTCCCCATGATCAATTCACCTGTTTCTGACTGCAAGGGACCAACATTTGTTTTAACTAGTCTCTTTCTCTTTACATATCTATAAAAACTTTTGCAGTCAGTTTTTATGTTCCCTGCCAGTTTCCTTTCATAATCTATTTTCCCTTTCCTAATTAAGCCCTTTGTCCTCCTCTGCTGGATTCTGAATTTCTCCCAGTCCTCCGGTAGGCTGCTTTTTCTGGCAAATTTGTATGCCTCATCTTTTGTTTTTATACTATCCCTGATTTCCCTTGTTATCCATGGATGCACCACCTTCCCCGATTTATTCTTTTGCCAAACTGGTATGAACAACTTTTGTACTTCATCCATGCAGTCTTTAAATACCTTCCATTGCACATCCACTGTCAACCCTTTAAGAATCACCTGCCAGTCTATCTTGGCCAATTCACATCTCATACCTTCAAAGTTACCTTTGTTCAAGTTCAGAACCCTTGTTTCTGACTTAATTTTGTCACTCTCCATCCTAATGAAGAACTCAACCATATTATGGTCACTCTTGCCCAAGGGGCCACGCACAACAAGACTGCTAACTAACCCTTCCTCATTACTCAATACCCAGTCTAGAATAGCCTGCTCTCTCGTTGGTTCCTCCACATGTTGGTTGAGAAAACTATCCCACATACATTCCAGGAAATCCTCTTCCTCAGCACCCCTGCCAATTTGATTCACCCAATCTACATGCAGATTGAAGTCACCCATTATAACCGTGTTACCCTTGTTGCACGCATTTCTAATTTCCTGTTTGATGCCATCCCCAACTCCAATACTACTGTTAGGTGGCCTGTACTTAGTTCCCACTAGCGTTTTCTGCCCCTTAGAGTTTCGCAGCTCTACCCATATCGATTCCACATCCTCCACGCTAATGTCCTTCCTTTCTATTGCATTAATCTCCTCTCTCACCAGCAACGCTACCCCACCTCCTTTTCCTTTTCGTCTATCCCTCCTGAATATTGAATATCCCTGGATGTTCAGCTCCCAGCCTTGGTCATCCTGGAGCCAAGTCTCCGTGATTCCAACTATAGCATAGTCATTAATCGCTATCTGCACCTTCAACTCATCCACCTTATTACGAATGCTCCTCGCATTGAGACACAAAGCCTTCAGGCTTGTTTTTACAACACTCTTACTCCTTATACAATTATGTTGACAAGTGGCCCCTTTCACATCGATCCCTATTACACTTGGCCATACTCTCCTATCCCTTTGTGAGCTTTCTTCCCCGTTATTTCTGGGGTCATTAACCATCGCTTTACTCTCTTTCTCTCTAACTCCGTCCTCGACTATCCCATTTGATACCCCACCCCCCTTATTCAGTTTAAAACCATCCGTGTAGCAGTGGCAAACCTGCCGGCCAGAATGCTTTTAAAATGTATTTAAAATGTTGTAATTGTACCTGCGTCTAACCCTGGCAGCTCATTCCATTTACCCAATACCCCTCTTGCCCCTCAGATCTCCACACCCCTGAAGTCTTTCCGCACTCACCTTAACTTATTCCCTTTAGTTTTAAACTTCACTATCAGGAAAAATACAATTTACCGAACTGTGCCCCTCATAATTTTACAAACATCCATTAAGTCACCCTCCAACTTTCATTGATCCAGGGAAAATAGTCTGAGACAATTCATTCTTTTTCTCTTAACTCAGGCCCTCCAATCTAGGCAGAATGATTGTGATTTTTGTCAGCATGTTCTCCAGCTTAAACATATTCTTCATATAACACGGTGACCAGAACTGTCCATAGTACTCCAATTGCAGCCTAACTAATCTTCTGTACATCTGTGCATAAGCATATCACAACTCTTGTACTCAGTGCAACAGCCGACGAAGAAAAGCATGCCATTAGCCTTCTTCACCACTCCAACTATATTGCCACTCAGGGAACGATGTACTCGTAACCTTGAGGTCTCTCTGCTCAGTAACACTCCCCATGACCCTCCTATTCACTGTACATTTCCTGCCCTGGTTTAAGTTCCTAAAATGCATAATTTTGCACCTACCTGTGTTAAATTCTATTAGCCATTCCTTTGCTTGCTTTCCCAGTTGATCAGTATCCTGGTTTAATTTTAAACAACATTCTTCATTGTCCACCATATACCAATCATGGTGTGATCTGCAAACTCACCAGTTCATTTATCGGTCATCCAAGTAAGTAAGTAAGTAAGTAAGTAAGTAAGTAAGTAAGTAAGTAAGTAAGTAAGTAAGTAAGTAAGTAAGTCAGTAAGTAAGTAAGTAAAGTTAAATTATTGGCCAAGTATTCACATACAAGGAATTTGCCTTGGTGCTCCGTCCACAAGTAACAATATGACATACAGTGACAGTTACGATTTACTCAGAAAACACTAAATAATAATAATAAAACATCAATGATAAAACACCATTGATCAAGCATGTGAACCAACAAAATACCAGATCAAAGGGAGGCTACAGATTTTTGGCTGTTGAGTAGAGCAACTACTCGTGGATAAAACTGTTTTTATGTCTGGCTATGTTAACTTTGACAATCCGGAGTCGCCTTCCAGAGTGAAGTGATTCAAAGAGTTTGTGGCCAGGGTGAGAGGGGTCAGAGATGATCTTGCCCACTCGCTTCCTGGCCCTTGCAGTGTACAGTTCATCAATGGAGGGAAGGAGAATACAGGGTGACTTGGACAGGTTGGGGGAGTGGGCAGATGCATGGTAGATTAAGTTTAATGCGGATAAATGTGAGGTTATCCACTTTGGTTGCAAAAACAGGAAGGCAGATTACTATCTTAATGGCGTCAAGTTGGGAAAAGGGGAAGTACAACGGGATCTGGTCATCCTTTTACATCAGTCTATGAAAGTAAGCATGCAGGTACAGCAGGCAGTGAAGAAAACAAATGGCATGTTGGCCTTTATAGCAAGAGTAATCAAATATAGGGGCAAAGAGGTCGTTCTGCAGTTGAACAGAGCCGTAGTGAGACCACACCTGGAGTATTGTGTGCAGTTTTGGTCCCCTAATTTGAGGAAGGACATTCGTGCTATTGAGGGCACAGTGTAGATTTACAAGGTTAAATCCCGGGATGGCACGACTGTTATATGCTGAGAGAATGGCGCAGCTGGGCTAGTACACTCTGGAGTTTAGAAGGATGAGAGGATATCTCATTGAAACATATAAGATTGGTAAGGGCTTGGACACACTAGAGGCAGGAAGCATGTTCCCGATGTTGGGGGAGTCCAGAACCAGGGGCCACAGTTTAAGAACAAGGAGCAAGCCATTTAGAACGGAGACGAGGAAACACTTTTACTCACAGAGTGGTGAGTCTGTGGAATTCTCTGCCTCAGAGGGCGGTGGTGGCAGGCTCTCTGGATGCTTTCAAGAGAGAGCTACATAGGGCTCTTAAAAATAGCGGAGTCAGGGGATACGGGGAAAAGGCAGGATCGGAGTACTGATTGGAGATGATCAGCCATAATCACATTGAATGGCGGTGCTGGCTCGAAGGGCCAAATGGCCTACTCCTGCACCTATTGGCTATTGTCCATTGTTGCAGCCAATAACCTTCTCTGCTGATTGGATGATTCGTTGCAGCCTCCAGGTGCCGTGCTTGGTGGCCAAACCAAACGAGACCATGATGGAGAAGGTGAGGACAGACTCTACGATGGCCATGTAAAATTGGACCATCATTGCCTGTGGCAGATTGTGCTTCCTCAGCTGCCATAGGAAGTACATCCTCTGTTGTGCCTTTTTGACTGTGGAGTCGATGGTCACCCCCCACTTAAGGTCCTTGGAGATGATGGTTCCCAGGAACAGTGTACTGTGGACGGCTTGATTGTATAGTGTTTTTCTTTGACTGGATAGCCTGCCCCGAAGCTTTTCACTGTTGTACTGCTGCAAGTAAGAATTTCATTGTTCTCTTTCAGGACATATGAAAATAAAACATTCTTGACTCTTGACTTACCTCAGTACACGTGACAATAATAAACTAAACTAAAACTAAGCTAAACTTAAAAACAAGAAGCTTAAATTTTTACCAAAAGCATTAATGCTGTAATATTTGGGCAATGAAATGATATATCTGAGAAATCTGTTATCAATTAAAATACATAGTGTGATTGTAAGTAATGAATCTGATCATAACTTTGTTTTGTATTGATGATCTTCTTGTTAGCAAAGTATTTTATTATTGTGTAATAATTCTCATCCTATTTAATGGTATACAACAACACTGAGAATGTATAGATTTGGGTAAACAAATTGGAAGGATGATTAAAGGATTTGATTAAATATCTAATGAATAAATATCTAATGATTAAACTGAACCAAAAGTATATATTTTCTCATACATGAATGAAGTTTCAGAAATACCATTTTATTTTCCAATTGAGGACTGCTTTCTTCACCTTCTGCCATCACAATGTACTTTAAGTTCAGTTTACATTCACAAAGGGAATAAACCTTTTCTATTTCTGAATATCCAATATTTCAGACTGAATGATTGCAAGTCCCCTGGATAGTTCAGCCCTGCAGGCAGATTTGTTTTTGATTTGCTCTTAACTCTTATTGTTCCTTCATGCATGCTGTTTCTCTTGGGCATGTGCCAAGCTTCTGTCGAATTCAAAAATAAACCAGTTTTACTGGAGCACATATTAGGCTTAAGGAAATCTGTGAATTAATCATTAGTATCATCGTACAAAGTAGACAAGTTTCTGTGCTTCACTAGGGGCATGTCCGTGAGATGTCTATCTCAGTTAGAGCTGCTTTTAACTGCACTGATGTAAGATGAATTGCAATGAGCAATCATACAATTCGACCCTCTCGTCTTCTGGTCTGTGCTGCCGATACTTGGCTGGTAGTGACAGGTTGCAGATTCACCTCTGCAATCACAATCTTTAGCTCCAAATGTCACAGTGAAGCTGCAACTTTGCAGATAAAGAAGTGCACTGGTTGCATGTTGCACCTATGCCCTGCAGCAAGAAAACTGAAGTGGAAAAGAATGAGTAAGGGAGATGGGGTTGAAATAAAAGAAAAAAACATCCGCGTTAATTAGATATGAATACTAATCATTTTTTGATAATTGTCGCCACACTAGGACCTGCTTAGTAAATAAGTATTACTTTTTGGGCGACTCAGTGGTGCAGCTGTGGACTTCCTGCCTTACAATGCCAGGGACCCGCGACCGATCCTGACTAACAGGTGCTGTCTGTATGGAGTGTAAACAAAAGTGTAAAAATTGTCCCTAGTATGTAGGATAGTGTTAGTATAAGGGGTGATCGGTGGGCTAAAGGGCCTGTTTCCATGCTGTATCTCAAAAGTCCAAACTAAAAGTCTTCAAATCATAGCAATCAAAGTATTGGATAGCAACATTTTTAGCATTCAGTTTGCAAAATAAATCAACCTCCATTTGTTGTTGACGTGTTTTCACCTGTATTTGCTTAGGATGTAATAAATAGTCCTGAAAGGCTAACAAGGCCTTTTCTGAGGCACCCTCAGAAAAACAGGCATGGTTGTTCCAGATATTGTCTGCCTGAAGTTTTCCTCTTATAAAGCAACTCAGGGTCTAATGTTAGTCAGACCATGGACCTCCTGTGCTGTTACTACGTGCTCATTGAGCTGCCTTTGTGTTGGATTTGAAGTGCCTTGTTGTGATAGCACCTGGCTATGAATGTTACATTTGAGCCCAACAAAGATGTGGTCCAAATAGTGCAAAGCCTGGAAGATCAATACTTACAACATTTCTAATCCCGCAAAAGACCTTCCTTTTTCACCCCATCAACCATTGCATTCAACAAATCATCATCTGACATTTTCATTACCTCTAATAGGATCTCACCATTAGTCACATCTTCCCATCTCCACCCCTGCAACACCTGTCCCTATACCTCCTGCCTCGACTCTGTCCAGGGACCCTGGCAGTTTTTCAGATGATGCAGAGGTTCATTTTCACCTCTTCCGACCTCATCTATGGTAGACAAAAATGATGGAGAAAATCAGCGGGTGAAGCAGCATCCATGGAGTGAAGGAATAGATGATGTTTCAGGTCGAGACGCTTCTTCAGAAAGGTCTGAAGAAGGGTCTCGACCTGAAACGTCACATTCCTTCACTCCATGGATGCTGCCTCACCCGCTGAGTTTCTCCAGCATTTTTGTCTACCTTTGATTTTTCCAGAATCTACAGTTCTTTCTTAACCAACCTCATCTACGGTATCCGGTGTTCCCAGTGTGGGCTCCTATATATATTGGCAAGATCGAGCGTAGACTTGGTGATCAGTCTGCTTTGTCCTTTGTGATCTCTCAGTGCCAAACATTTTAACTTCCCGTCCCATTTCCACACTGACCTTTCTGTCCAGGGCCCTCTCTGCTGTCTGAGTGAGGGCCATGCAAATTGGAGGAGCAGCACGTCATATTTCACTGTGGCAGCTTACAGCCCAGCAGTTTGAATGTTGAGTTCTCAAAATGCAAGTAACTCTCGCATCCCCTCCCCTCTCTTCCCCCTTCCCCCACCCTAGCCATCCTACAATTTCCACTGTTCACATCCTTGTATCCCTCTTGTTATCATGCCATCGCCAGCCAACAATGGGCCATTATGAGCTCCACCCTTCCTGAGGTAATCTGTTGCTGGCCCTGATTTCTCCTCGCCTGATATATTTTACCCTTCTCCACCTCTTTACCTCCATCATTTTATGTTGCTAGGGCATCAATAATACCGGTGCCCAAGAAGAGCAAGGTGACATGCCTCAATGACTATCGACCAGTGGGACTAACGCCTGTGGTGATGGAGTGCTTTGAGAGGTTGATCATGGCACAAATCAACTCCTATCTCGACAAAAACCTGGACCCACTGCAGTTCGCTTACCGCCACAACAGATCAACAGTGGATGCGATCTCGCTGGCCCTCCACTCTGCTCTGGACCACTTGGACAACAAAAACTCATATTTCAGGCTGTTATTCATCGATTACAGCTCAGCATTTAACACAATCATCCCCTCCAAGCCGGTTACCAAGCTCGCAGAACTGGGTCTCTGCACATCCCTCTGCAATTGGATCCTCGACTTCCTCATTCACAGACCACAGTCTGTTCGTATTGGTGGTAATGTGACAGACTCGATAACAATCAGCACGGGAAGGCCTCAAGACTGCATGCTCAGCCCCCTGCTGTACTCACTCTATACTCATGACTGCGTAGCTGGTCACAGTGTGAACTCCATCAACAAGTTAGCTGACGACACCACTGTTGTGGGACGTATCACTGATGGAGATGAGTCAGAGTATAGAAGAGAGATCGAGCGATTTTCCATATGGTGCCAGCGCAATAACCTGGCCCTCAACACCAGGAAAACCAAGGAACTGATTGTAGACTTTGGAAGGAGTAGGATGGGGACCCACAGTCCTGTTTATATCAACGGGTCGATGGTTGAAAGGGTCAAGAACTTCAAATTCCTGGGCGTGCACATCTCTGAAGATCTTTCCTGGTCCGAGAACACAGATTCAATGATTAAGAAAGCTCATCAGCGTCTCTACTTCCTGAGAAGATTACGGAGAGTCGGTCTGTCAAGGAGGACTCTCTCTAACTTCTACAGGTGCACAGTAGAGAGCATGCTGACCGGCTGCATCGTGGCTTGGTTCGGCAACTTGAGCACCCTGGAGAGGAAAAGACTTCAAAAAGTAGTAAACACTGCCCAGTCCATCATCGGCTCTCACCTTCCTTCCAACAAGGGGATCTATCACAGTCGCTGCCTCAAAAAGGCTGGCAGCATCATCAAGGACCCACACCATCCTGGCCACACACTCATCTCCCTGCTACCTTCAGGTAGAAGGTACAGGAGCCTGAAGACTGCAACAACCCGGTTCAGGAAAAGTTACTTCCCCATACTTACAAAATTCTTAAGGGGTTGGACAAGCTAGATGCTGGAAGATTGTTCCCGATGTTGGGGTAGTCCAGAACAAGGGGTCACAGTCTAAGGATAAGGGGGAATTCCTTTAGGACCGAAATGAGGAAAACATTCTTTACAGAGAGTGGTGAGTCTCTGGAATTCTCTGCCACAGAAGGTAGTTGAGGCCAGTTCATTGGCTATATTTAAGAGGGCGTTAGATGTGGCACTTGTGGCTAAAGGGATCAGGGGGTATGGAGAGAAGGCAGGTACGGGATACTGAGTTGGATGATCAGCCATGATCACATTGAATGGCGGTGCAGGCTCGAAGGGCCGAATGGCCTACTCCTGCACCTATTTTCTATGTTTCTATAGCCATCAGGCTATTAAAACTGGCTCGGACAAAACTCTGAACATTAATACCCCTTTATCTGTTATTTGCACTTTATCAATTTATTCATTCATGTGTGTATTTACGTATATAATGGTATATGAACACACTGATCTGTTTTGTAGTCAATGCCTACTATGTTCTGTTGTGCTAAGCAAAGAAAGAATGTAATTGTCCTGTCAGGGACACATGGCAATAAACTCTTTCAACTTTTTACTTTGTCTTTGACTTGACTAGCGGGTGTGAGCTACAGGGAGAAGTTGAGTAGGCTGGGTCTCTATTCCGTGGAGCACAGGAGGATGAGGGGTGATCTTATAGCGGTCTACAAAATCATGAGAGGAATATATCGGGTAGATGCGCAGTCTCTTGCCTAGAGTACGAGAATCAAGGACCAGAGGACATAGGTGGGTGATTCTTCAGTAAGTGTCTACTTTTAAGTTTCTGGAAACCCGAAAATAAAACTTAAATCTTTGCAACTTTGAATGTTGTTTCACATAGATGAACATCTCTACTAAGGAAAAAATAAGTTTGGTGCAATCCTTTAGAGCATTTAATTTATTTTTTCCTCTTCTTTTTCCAGGTTGCCCATTGCATTCAGTCATATTCATCATATTTTTATGATGAACAACACCGCAAAATATAACTGATTTAAGAAAATAAAATCAAATTTTTGTCGCAGTCCTTCAAATTATAGAGTATCTTCCTAAAATAAACCATCAAAAAAAATGTTTTCCAGTCTAAGGCATTGATTTTAAACCTTCGTAACAGTTTACTGGTGAAAAAAGTGGTGAATTTCAGCACAAATTGTAACCTTTACATAAGTTTTCACCAACTTCTAAAAATATTAACCAGATGAATAGGCAGAAGCATACTGTTCATTTATCAATTACAATTGATAATTATGGTAATTATTGTGTTATTTTACACATTATGAGCATAAAATACTTGTGTGATGGATATGACTGAGCATGGTGGAGATAATCAAGTTTGGGAGCATTGCGTGATGGAGATGACTAAAACTATCTTTAGGGTTCTGGATATGGCTGGAGCTGGGATTGGAGCTGGGGCTAGGGCTGGGGCTGGTGCTGGGGATGGGGCTAGGGCTAGGGCTGAGGCTGGGGTTAGGTTACAGTTAGGGTTAGGGTTGGGGCTGGGGCTGGGCTTAGGGTTGGGGCTGGGGCTGGGGTTGGGTCTGAGGTTGGGGTTGGGGCTGGCATTAGGAGTGTGGCTAGGGGTTGGGGCTAGGGCTGGGGATAGGATTGGGGCCGGGATTGGGGCTGGGATTGGGGCTAGGCCTGGGGCTGGGGTTGGGGCTGGGGTTGGGGCTGGTGTTTGGGGTGGGGCTGGGGCTAGGGTTACGGCTAGGGTTAGGGTGAGGGATAGGGTTGGGTTTGGGGTTGGGTTTGGGGCTAGGGCTGGGGCGAGGGCTAGGGCTAGGGTTAGAGCTAGGGCTAGGGTTAGGGCTTGGTATGGGGTTGGGGTTAGAGTTGGGGTTGGGACTGGAGTTGGGGTTGGGGCTATGCTTGGAGTTGGGGCTGGGGCTGGGGCTGGGGCTGGGGCTATGGTTAGGGCTAGGGCTAGTGTTAGGCCTAGGTCTGGGGTTAGGGCTAAGGTTGGGTTTGGGGCTTGGGTTAGGGTTGGGGTTGGGGTTGGGGCTAGGGTTACTTACCCCCAATCTCCAGCTCCAGCCGCTCCAGCTCCATCTCCAGCCAGGCACAAAGCCGTTGCATTTTCCCATGACCCAATGTCACCCTCCATGCCTGGCCCTCTTCAGCCCTTGTTGCCCGATGGGTATATTTTAATTATTAATATCTACCGTTTTAAAGTATTTTCATTTCAGATAGATCCCCCATTAATTAAATATGCCGACTTGAAATTTCACAAGTAACCATCGGGTCAGAGAGTGGTGAGTCTGTGGAATTCTCAGCCTCAGAGGGCGATGGAGGCAGGTTCTCTGGATGCTTTCAAGGGAGAGCTAGATAAGGCTCTTAAAAATAGTGGAGTCAGGGGATATGGGGAGAAGGCAGGAACAGGGTACTGATCGGGGATGATCAGCCATGATCACATTGAATGGCAGTGCTGGCTCGAAGGGCCGAATGGCCTACCCCTGCACCTATTGTTTATTGACATGCGGTTTTCGGGGGAGGGGGTGGCATCGAATATCGGGAAAAAAATTAAAAATAACACTTCATTCATTTAGGGTTTCATTTTTATTGATGAGGTTATGTTTATTAACAATATAGAAAAAGAAGAAATGGGATAGAATTACAGATTTTCCTTAAAAAAGGCATCAAAGTAGCGGGACACCAAAGTAGACAGAATCACTCAGGTTCAAGGTGAAGGGGATTTAATAGGAATCCGAGGGGTAACTTTATCACATAAAGGGTGGTGGGTGTATGGAACAAGCTGCTAGAGGAGATAGTTGAAAGATGACTATCCCATCGTTTAAGAAACAGTTAGACAGATACATGGATAGGACAGGTTTGGAGGGATATGGACCAAGCACAGGCAGGTGGGACTAGTGTAGCTGGGACATGTTGGGTGGTGTGGGCAAGTTGGGCCGAAAGGGCTTGTTTCCATATTGTATCACTCTATGACTCTGACTCTACTCTCAGCCTGAAAAAGGGTCCCAACCCAGAAAATAGCCTATTAATTTTCTCCAGAGAAGCTGCCAGACCCGCTGATTTACTCCAGCATTTTGTGTCTATCTTGGGTTATAACCAGCATCTGCAGTTCCTTCCTACACAAATGACAGCACCCCCTTCAGATTGCTGTGCTCCCACGACGCCATCAGTGAGTGAGCTGCTGAGAATGAGCGTTATTTCTGCAATTTGAATTCAAATGATGCCATCAATCAGAATTTGATAAGGTCTCCTGTGGTCTGTTTTAGAAAATAGTTGGAGAGGATGTCTAGATGGTAGAGACTGAATATTCTCTTTCAACAAAGGTTTTAAATATTGATTCTGAGTGAAGTACTAAAAATAAGAGCTCCAAGTCGGGTCTCACATGGGGCGACACAGAGGTGCAGCCGTCGAACTGCAGCCTTGTAGCACCAGAGACCCGGGTTCGTTCCTGACTGTGGGTGCTGTCTGGGCGGAGCTTGTATATTCTCCCTGTGATCGTTCGGGTTTTCTCTGGGTGCTCTGATTTCCTCCCACATTTTATTGACGTAGGTTAATTGGCTTCTGTAAATTGTTCCTAGTGTGTAGGATAGGATGTAATATGTGGGTGTAAGGGTGATTGTTATTCAGTGTGGACTAGGTGGGTCACAGGGCCTGTTTCCACACTGTATCTCTAAACTAAACTAAAATTTCCCAGGTGGGTTGGATCGTAAAACTTGACTATTATAGGAAATAATGAGTTGAAGCTGGAGTTTCACAATGACTCATTGAAATGAGGGTGTAAGAAGGAGAAGAATGTATAGGCAGAAGTGGATAACGTCTTACATTGAATTAATGATCTAGATTGCATTCTTACTAAAAAATTACCTGATGACTCCAGTTACATCTGAACCACAACAATCAATACTAATATTTAAGATTGAATCTGGAGTTCAGCAAATAATCATTGAAATGAGGGTGTAAGGAAGAGGAAGATGACTTGGCAGAGCTGGACAAAATCTTACATTGAATTATTGATCCAGCTGGGGTTGTTACAAAAAAATGAGTTGATGACTCTGATTATATCAGAATCACAATGATCAATACTAAAGTTTAGGCTTCAAACCGTACTGATGACCAACTCCATTACTGATAATCATGATATTGATTTTGGTTAAATTCCAATTAAAGAATCCATAAGATGAAAGTGACCCATAATGTAACTGGTCAAAACTTATCAGAAGAACAACAACATTTTGAGAAACTAATCTGGCAGCAATTATAAAATCAATTTAAGCTAATGTAAGGTTGAAGAATTGCTGATTTTTTCAGCAAATGATACACGTGTAAATCCAATAAGGATATTCTTGTCATATTAGTTGCCAAAACCGTGTGCATCTCAGATGTCCTCAGATTGATTCCATAATCCTTATGAAATGGAGACTGGCAACTTGAAAATGTCACACTGTTTAGTACAAGAGTTGAGAGATAAAAGGACATGCCCAGCATGGATAATTAGAAGGATCAGTGGGATATGCGGCATCTTTGGAGAGAAGGAATGGGGGATGTCTGAAGAAGGGTCTTGACCCACAACGTGACCCATTCCTTCTCACCAGAGATGCTGCCTGTTCCGCTGAGTTACTCCAGCATTTTGTGTCCATCTTCGGTTTAAACCGTCATTTGTAGTTCCTTCCTACATGATATTCATGAGATGTCTAATTGGAGAGCGAGTGTGATATTGGAAGAACAGAACAGAATGTTCTCATCCTGACTTCCGGTTGGCGCCATGGTGTGAGTGGAGTCGCGCCATTGCAGCTCCACTAATAATTGTATAAAAAACGGGGGTCTAGGGGTCAGTCAACCGTACTCACCGCGGGAGAACGACTGGGAACGGCTCCGGTAGCGTTTAAAAGGTCCGTGACGTCATCAGGCGCGCGACTTTTTCAAGAAAATGATGTCTCGCTCCCCCCCCGGAAAAAAACCTGGAAAAAGGGAAATAGGCCCGACTGGTGCCCTGGGCTCGAGTCTGGCTGCTTCCCAAGAAGAGATTTCACAGAGGAAAGCTGAACTGGAGGACCTCAAAGTTAATATCCTAGGTGAGATGAAGAAATTACTTAAAGATAATAAGAAGGATTATAAAGAGGATATTAAAAATTTAAGGGCTGATATTCTAGTGTTTCATGAAAGAATTAAAGAAGATTTAAAAAATGAAGTTATAGAAACGGTAAAAATTATGATGAACGAGTGGAAAGAAAAGGCTGATGTTGAGTTACAAAAACAAATGGTGGAGATAAAAGACGCAGCTGCCGGTATGGAAAGAATGCTGGATGATAAGATTGATCCTATTATAATTACGCTCGACCAACAAAAAGAGACAATTAAAGAGCTAACGGAGATGGCTGCATTAAACACCAAGGAGAGAGAGAAACTCCACTCCGAGAACAAACGTCTATCAGAATTATTACGCAAAATAAATGAGAAATGTATCGATCTGGAGGGACGTCAACGGCGTAAGAATTTGCGTATAGTTGGTTTGAGCGAGGGTCGCGAGGGAAATCAAGACCCTCGAAAATTTGCTGCAAAACTACTGAAGGATATTTTGAATCTGGATCAAGAACCCCTGTTGGGCCGTGCACACAGGGCATTAAGGCGGGCTCCCAGGAGGGATGCACCCCCAAGACAAATGATTGTAAAGGTGGTTTACGATCATGCTTTTGAAGAAATGATGAAGATAATAATACGCAAGAAAAATTTTAAGTATGAAGGAGATAATATCAGTATCTTCAGAGATTATCCGGCGGAAGTGGCCAAGAGAAGATCCTTATTCACAGAAACAAGAGGTGTTCTGAGGAATCTGAAGGATACGAAGGATCTGAGATATGGCTTGATGTACCCAGCAACATTAAGAGTAACCTACAACAACAAAGAGTTCCGTTTCGTTAAGCATACTGTAGCACTGGAATTCGCCCGAAAAATACAGAATGAAACAGAAGAGGAAGAAGAACAAGTGGATCAAGACCAAGAAGATGATGGCTGAATTTTTATGACCCATCCGCGGTTATGAATCATTATGGAGAAGGAGGATGAATATTGGACATGGACTTAAATTTTGGTTTAAAGAGAGATGGATAGATTACTGTGTTATCTACCCATATAAAATGGCAATTATTCACCTAACATAGTATTATCTACCCCCCCTAACATAGTATTACTAATTAGAATAGTAATTATAATAGTCACTAATAATATGAATTATTACTAAGTATACAAATTTAGTACCCTACCCCAAAATATATAGCATTTAAGATTGGAGCTGGAATTATTAACATCTTTTTTTTTTTTACGGAAGTCAGTAGATTAGTAGCCACGTTAGTGTGGCTTGCACTAACACACACTACACTCTATATAGGTGTAGTTATTTTTTTTTCTGAGCACTTTACTAACACTTTTCAACTCACTTTCACTCACACTTTTTATTATTTTAGGTATATTAGATATTTGATTTTATATTATACAGTATATGAAAATATTTACGATTGGTATTATATAGTCAGTTCAAAGAGACGTGTATATGAAATAGAAAGACGTACACTAATTTTCGTCAACCCAAGGTCTGGTTACAATGTTGAGTTGTACGGGCCGGGACGGTTATTCCAATATAAACCACCTTAATAGTAAAATGCAAGATACTAATGGGAAGATTGGGGGTAATGGAATCACCTTCTGTAGTTGGAATGTTAAGGGAGTTAATGAGCCAATTAAAAGAGGTAAGGTGTTAGCTCAATTAAACAGATTGAAGTCTGACGTCTCTTTTCTTCAAGAGACCCACCTTAAAAAAGATGCTCGACACAGACTAACAGCTAAATGGATTTCGAAAGTGTATCACTCCTCATTTATACATAAATCTAGAGGGGTTGCAATAATCATTCGTAAACGTATACCTTTTAAATTAAGTTCTATAATAGAGGATACAGAAGGTCGGTATGTAATAATTACAGGGGAATTATATTCTAAAAAAGTAACTCTAATGAATATATATGCCCCTAACTTTGATAACCCATTATTTTTTAAGAAAATATTTAATAATATCCCTATAGCTGCAGAACATAACTTAATAATTGGAGGAGATTTTAATTGTACTTTGGATAATTATTTAGATAGATCGTCAACAAAAAGTAAATCTATTTCTAAGTCAAGCATACTTATAAATTCCTTTATTAGTACAGCAAACGTTAAGGACATCTGGAGAATAGATAATCCAATAGGACGAGAATATTCATTTTTCTCACCTGTATTTGGAACTTACTCGAGGATAGACTATTTTTTAATAGATTCAAAATTACTTCCATTTACATATGATTCAAAATATCATAATATTATTATTTCAGATCACGCTCCATTAACTTTTAAGATAAAATTAAAAGATATAATTATAAAATCTAATAATTGGAGGTTTAATCCCGAAATATTAAAGGATAAGGCTTGTTATGATTATCTGGTAAAACAGATTAAATTATTCTTTGAAACTAATGACAAACCTGAAGTTTCACCATCATTACTTTGGGATACATTTAAAGCATTTATGCGCGGAGCTATAATATCGGCACAAGCATACTTTAATAAAGAAAATAGAAAGACGGAACAAAACTTGGAAAAAGAGATAAAACAATTAGATATGGAGAATACAAAACAGCCCTCTAAATTGTTAAGTAATAAAATTGCAATATTAAAATATAAACTAAATAAAATATATTCCAATCAAGTAATTAAACTTTATCAACAAACTAAACAAGTGCACTTTGAATTTGGAGATAAACCGCAAAAATTGTTGGCTCGACAACTTAGAAAGCGAGAGGACGAAAAAATGATACATAGAATTAGATCTGAGAATGGCAATATATCGACCTTACCAAAAGATATCAATGATATATTTTTACAATATTATCAAAGTCTTTATTCATCAAAAATAACAGGACAAATGGATGAAATGGATACATTTCTACAAAAATGTAATATTAACAGCTTGGATCAGGGAGGTAGAGACTTGTTAAATGCGGATATATCAATAAAAGATATTGAGGAGTCAATCGGATCATTAAATAATGGAAAAGCAGCAGGCCCGGATGGCCTGAGTACAGAATTTTATAAGAAATTTCAAGATCTGATCTCCCCAAGATTACATGCAGTGTATAAATATACATATGAACAAGGAAAATTGCCGGAATCCCTAAATGAATCTACAATTACACTAATTCCTAAGGTTGACAAGGACTTGGAAGACCCAGGATCATATAGAGCAATTGCTCTTTTAAATACAGATCAAAAAATTTTAGCTAAAGTTTTATCACGAAGATTAAGTTTGGTGATTACTAAAATAATACATCATGATCAAACAGGTTTTATCCCAAAGCGTTACTCATCTTATAATTTGAGACGATTATTTAATATCATATATTCAAAAAGAGTTGGGGATAGGGATTTAGCTGTTATGTCCTTAGATGCAGAAAAAGCATTCGATCAGGTTGAATGGCCATATTTATTTAGAATAATGGAGAAATTCCAATTGGGGGATAGATTTTGTAAATGGATAAGAATTCTATATTCGAATCCCACTGCAAGAATATTAACTAACCAAATATTGTCAGCTAAATTTAAGCTTCATAGGGGTTGTAGACAAGGATGTCCGCTGTCGCCTTTGTTATTCGCTATGGTGATAGAGCCTTTAGCTGAAAGGATTAGATCTGAACCAGAAATATATGGATATAATACTGATACTACAACTAATAAAATATCTTTATATGCAGATGATGTATTAATTTATATTACAAAACCAGAGATCAGTATACCCAAGCTATTTAATGTTATAACTAAATTTGGCAGATTTTCTGGATATAGAATTAACTGGAATAAAAGTGAGATTATGCCTATAACCGGAATAAGATCAAATATATTGCAACAATATCCACTAAAAATAGTTACGGATAAATTTAAATATTTAGGTATTAATGTATCTAAATCCTATAACTCATTAATTAAATCTAATTATCCCCTATTATTAGATAAACTTAGAAAAAATATTTTATACTGGAAAACACTTCCTATATCTATGATTGGTAGAATAAATGCTATAAAAATGATCTTTTTACCACAACTGCTATACTTGTTTCAAGCTATTCCTTTCTATCTCCCAAAGAGTTTTTAAAAAAAAATAGATAACATTGTCAATAGTTTTATTTGGGATTATAAAAATCATAGAATAAGTAAAAAACATTTATGTAAATCAAAAATAAATGGAGGATTAGCACTTCCAAATTTTTTGTACTATTTTTGGGCAGTCCAGATTAAGAATATGAATTTTTGGTGGGTAAATTTGGATTACGAACCAACGTGGTTAAAGATGGAAAAGGAAGATTGTTTACCTTTTAATGTAAGTTCAATTCTTTTTGCGCCAAGAGAAATACAAAATAAAATTTATAGGAACAACCCTATAATTTATAGCAATAGACGTATTTGGAAACAAATAGTCAAGACTTTATGTTTGGATAATTTGTCACATAAACTACCAATTATGAATAACCCTTTATTTAAACCCTCTATATTAGATAGGGGGTTTAGACAATGGGAGGATTTAGGAATTTATAGGATTGAACATCTGTATAGAAAGGGAAAATTTCTTTTATTTCATGAGTTACAAGAAATTTATGGGTTACCACCGCATAATTTGTTTAGGTATCTACAAATTAGAGATTATATTAAGTCTAACACACAAGATTATAAAATTAAAGAACCAGGATTATTAGATGAAGTATTTAATAAACATCCAAATTCAGAAAAATTTATAGCTTATATATATAATCTTATTTTGGATAGGGAGAATCCAACAACAGAAATATGCCGTCAAGCATGGGAAAATGAAATTGGTTTATCTATAACAAAAGAATCTTGGGAAGAAAGTTTACAACGCATACATCGCTGTTCATTAAACGCGAGGCATACATTGATACAATTTAAAGTTTTATATAGGTTACATTATTCAAAAACCAAATTAAATAGAATTTTTCCTAATGTCTCTCCTATTTGTGATAAATGTCAGAATTTAGAGGCTAATCTAATACATAGTTTTGTAACGTGTTCAAAACTTAGTTATTATTGGACAGAAATCTTTAGAGTTATATCTGAAGTTCTTAGAGTTAAACTGGATCCAGAACCAAAGTTAATAATATTAGGAATTCCGGATTCACAATGCGTATTAACAGTAAATCAAAGAATTTTCTTAGATTACTGTTTGATAATAGGGAAAAAAATAATATTGAAATTTTGGAAGGGAACATTAACCCCCATAATTAAAATGTGGACAGCAGAGATGTTGGAGACTTTGTATTTGGAAAGAATCAGATTTGTCCTAATGGACAAATGTGAAATCTTTGAACAAATATGGTCTCCATATATACAATATTTGAAGGGCTAGCTGTTCTTGGCATTACTACTCAATGGGTACTAGACAGGATTTGACGAAAAAAATATGGATTTTCTAATTGGGTTTTGTGTACACGTCTCCGCAATACGACGTTATAATTACAATACATTTTGTTGTTTCTATCTTAAATATTCATATTATACCATATATTGTTCATAAAGGGGAATTATATATATATACTGAATAGATATATACTAAGTAGTGTTTGTTTTCTTTTTCTTTTTTTTTTGTTTTTTTTTCTTTGACTTTTTATCTTTTTTTATTATTCAAACACAATCATTTTCTTTCTTTTTTTTTCGATTTAAAGTCTATTCCTTTTTTCTTATTCTTTCTTTATTTCTAAAAAACAGAAGATAATAATAGCGAATATGATAGTTGTACATTTACTGAATTACTTTGGTATTTGTAAATTTGTTTTACTACTTGGAAATTACTACATCTAATAAAAATATTATTAACATAAAAAAAAAAAATAAAAAAAAAAGAATGTTCTCATCCTGAGTCCTCTTGTCATTTAACCAGTTACTCCTCTCCCTCCCCCATCCTTCCTTGCCCCCGTCCTCTTCCCGAGTCATTTTACCAGTTCCATCATTCTCCACATAGTTTCTATTGACATTATACCTTCTCTAGCCAACAATGGACCGACCAGGCAACACCCTGCCTGTGGTCATTTGTGGCTGGCTCACAGTGAGCCTGGTCTTTTCTCACATCCAGTTCTTCATCTCCCCCAGCACCCCCCCCCCACATCACCCCTACTTTCAGCCTATAGAAGGATCCCAACACAAAACATCATCCTTTTTCTCCAGAGATGCTGCCTGACCTGCTGCATTACTCCGGCAGTTTGTGTCCATCAGTAGAAAGATCCAACAATCTGCCTATCAAAAAAAACTTGCCTGTGTCCACCTATGGCCTGCCATGCTTCGTCATGTCTCTCCTCTCTCCCAGCTTGCTCTTTACCCCCCCCCCCCCCCCCTTAAAATCAATCTGAAGAAGCATTCTGACCCAAAATGTCATCTATTCATGTTCTCCAGCGATGTGTAGGAAGGAACTGCAGCTGCTGGTCTTCACTGACAAATTACTGGGGTAAGTCAATAGGTCAGGCAGCATATCTGGAGGAAAGAATATGTGATGTTTCGGGTCGAGACCCTTCTTTAGACTCTCCAGAAATGCCTGACTTGCTGAGTTACTCCAACACATTGTGTCCTTTTGTGTAAACCTGCCTCTGCAGGTCCTTGTTTCTACATTTCTGGAATTCTTTGCAAGGTCAATGAAGATTGTTTTTCGTGATAAGATGAGAAAATCATGGCATTCCCCTTCCAACTAGAACGTAAATTGTAATCAAAGTAATTGCGGGACAGTGCTGGAAAGATAAATTAGCTGTGAGCAGTTTATCTACGGAAGCTAATACCATGTCTCTACTGGGGTCACTGAAGGAGGTTAGGATGAATGATAGATTTGCTGAGACTTCAGAGTTGATTGGGCAGTCAGTGGGCAGAAGTATTACTGGGGCTGTATTCCTTACAGCAGATAAAAGTAGAACCAGTTGGAATATTTCTAATGACTTGGGCAGCAAAGATGACGTACTGAATGAGGACAAAATGGTCCAGCTTTTCAAATACTCCGGAAAACTTTAAGAGTTATTGTTAACGGCCAACAGTATACGTCAAAGAAAATGAAATATATCATGGGCTGTTGCCATACTAGCTTTGTTAGCAGGGTGGAAGCACTTCACGGCAATTCTTCACAGGAAAATGTAGTGTGGTTTATGGATAGTTGAAAAATCCTTAGCGAGGTAAGGGGAAGAGTGGGAAGGGAAGAAATTAGGCCAGATAGTGGTTTGAGCATGGGGGTGGGCGGGATGGATGGATGATTACATGCTATGGTCATGGAGATGACTGTGGGTTGAGCAATGCTGAACTGCTTGGACTGAGCAGGATTCAGGTCACTGTGAGAGTAACTCATACTGTGCCAGAGAATGATAAGTTATGCAGTGGGCCAAAGGTATTAATTTAAAGGTGGCATTTAAAGAGAAAAGATGGATCAGATCAGTCTTCCATTCAATCTAGTTTCAATCTTTTGGACTCAATATCAAATTCTTCAACTTCCAATTAATTTCCTACATCTATCTATTATCAGAATTGGTCATTTTGACTGAATGTCATCTGTCTGTGATATTACCTCAGTATATTCATCTCTCTATGCCGCACCTGACCTGGTATTGTAACATAACATGTAGGACGAAACTGCAGATGCTGGTTTACACCAAAGATAGTCAAAATTGTTGGAGAAACTCAGTGGGACAGGCTGCATCTCTGGTTAGTAGGAATGGGTGATGTTGCAGTTCGAGACCCTTCTTCAGATAGCATTAAATCTCTTTGTCACTGATTAACTTGATGGAAAGATACTACATGGAATAAGGCTCTTTGACCTTCCTATTCAATGGTGACTATTGATAGAAAGATTAAATGAGAACTTACCGTTTGAAGTTTGATCTTTATTTTATGAGAAGCTGAAGTGAGGGATTACGTGAAGAGCCCGCCAGTCTGCATGCATGTCAATCTTTAGAGCAGCTGAATGAAACCACAGAATAGTTGCTGACCTAAGCTATAGGAAGATTAACGACCTTAGAACTACAGAATGATCTTTATGAGAAATAGGGTTGGGAGTGGAGGGCACGTAATCCCTCACTTCAACTTTTCATGAAATAAAGATTCAACTTCAAATGGTAAGTTCTCATTCAATCTTTCTATTTTATATCAAAGTCACATGAGTGACTATGTGAAGACTTCAAAGCTCTGTGGTTTCATGCAGTAACCCAATGTGTGTGAAACAGATAAACCATTAATGGTAGAAAAAACATAGGTTATTAATCTAATTTACATATATGGCCATTGTTTTTAACTGGACCATAGTCCCAATTGATTTGGAGATAGACAATAACTCATGCAACTGTGCAGATTTCTATCTGCAAATATCCAGACATATTCAACCAAATTTCTTAATTTATTAACACGCACTATGTAAACCTCTTGCTGTTTGATGAAAGATATTGCTGATGGCTGCTAATGAGCCATCAGCAATATCTTGAGACTATTAAATAACAATAAAGAAAGTATCTTTCATGTCATAGGTACCAGCAAGCCTAGTGCACTTGTATACCTAATGACATCCCCAATCTCTTCTCTGGTGGGTATGCTGTCAACTTCAAATATACGCAATCATGCCCATTTTGCTTATGAGATAATTCCCATAACCAGCTACCCTAATGCCAGTTATAACCCAGAGACCGAGCCGGGGATTGAGTAAAGATTGTGTTCTTTGTGCTGAGATCAGTTGCTGAAAGCATAATCATCTTAAAAATACTGCTCCCATTAGGAATTCAGTAGAAGAATATTTGCATAATAATTTATTGATATGCATCACATACTACAATGAGCGTAGGCTATTAGAGTGGTCATATAAAAGACACCCTGCATGACATTAGTGAACAGCGGGTGAATAACCAATCATTTATTGTCCCACTTATGGGACTATAGAGAATGACAGAGCAGCACAAGCAGTGTCAATTGTGCTATCACATGCATGCTTCTCTAGGCTCAAACTGAAAGCCACACAAACCTCTGTTACTTCCGTTTAAAAGTAACTTACATATTTTGTTCACAAGCTTCTCATACAATCGTGCAGAGCTAGCGGCCCGAGAAGACAGGCTGCCCCAGCCATGACTCATGACCGAGTAAATAGGAGTTGCTTCAGCCGCGTTACCATGGCCTGAATGAATAGGCAAAATTGGAATTATTAAATTTCATGTTGCCTCATTCTTAATATCGCAAGAGGTATCTACTGATAACCGCTAAGTTTTATCAGCTGCAAATTTTGCATATTATCTAAACTCGATGACACAAAGCACTTTGATCTGAGTAGGGCAGCATTGGCTTCCACCACTGGCTTTGTTATACCAGATAATCTATGCCTCATGTGTATAGATATGGCAAAGTATGCATCTCCAAGATCGATTCTCTGAATCAGTTAAACTGCTGAAAAGCAATCATCCATCTTAAACTGGGTAACTAAACACATGTTCAGATTAGCCAAATGCTAACCTGATTTGGCCTGCTGCATGTTTCTGTAATCATGAGAAGTATCAAAAATACACCCCTCTTGTTCTTGGCCAGACCACTCATCCTCCGATGAGATGTCACTGATTCCACTCGGAACCACCATTCCTCTATTGACCATACGGACGGAAATTTTTTGGCTTCTCTTGCCGCGGAAGATGCATTATCTAGTTATTCATACATTTTGCTGGTAACATATAATCAGAACCTTATGACTAGAGCTGAAAACACAGTTTCCCTTTGATGTGGGAATACGAGTTCCCTGTCAACTCGTGACTATAAGAGTCACCATGAATTCTCAGCGTTCTTCCTCAGTGGAATTTTAGCATATTGCAAGCCTGAATCAGGAATTGCCTCGCAGTCCTCTGACTGAAACCACTTGTCTGAATCGCTAGAGTGCACAACACAATCTCTTCGACCCGCCACTCAACCAGGAGTATACCTCAACTGGTATTGAGAGCCTACAGATGATTATAAATACATTGTTGATTCACAACATGAACCTGTAGGTCAGATAAAAAATATTATATGCCAGACCAGCTTCCTGCTGGTAGCTACCTATCCCAGAGAGGATGGCAATGATGATTCGAATGAACCGGCAACTATACTAACTGAGGAGAAAATAAACCATATGTTGAGGAAGACTTCAACTACTTCATTCTACTGAGCAGTCTGATGACCTCAATCACAAAGAGTCAAAAAAAGAGTCAAAAGAGTTTATTGTCATGTGGCCCTGACAGGACAATGAAAATCTTTCTTTGCATAGCACAACAGAACATAGAAGGCATTGACTACAATTCTATACATAAATACACCCATGACTTAATAAATTAATGAAGTGCAAATAACAGATGGAGGGATATTAATGTTCAGAGTTCTGAGCCAGGTTTAATAGCCTGATGGCTGGGGGAAGTAGCTAATCCTAAACCGGGTTGTTGCAGTCTTCAGGCTCCTGTACCTTCTACCCGAAGGTAGCAGGGAGATGAGTGTGTGGCTAGGGTGGTGTGGGTCTTTGATGATGCAGCCAGCCTTTTTGAGGCAGCGACTGTGATAAATCCCCACGATGGAAGGAAGGTCAGAGCCGATGATGGACTGGGCAGTGTTTACTACTTTTTGGAGTCTTTTCCTCTCCAGGGCACTCAAGTTGCCGAACCGAACCACGATGCAACCAGTCAGCAAGCTCTCTACTGTACACCTGTAGAAGTTAGAGAGAGTCCTCCTTGACAGACCAACTCCCCGTAATCTTCTCAGGAAGAGGCAGTACTTCCCTGGTCAATATGGCCCATATGACCAGCCAGTTCCATGATGGTCTACCCTGAAGCAGGGTAACCAAGCTGTTCCTACTTGGAACTTACAGAGGTTAGTATGCAAGGCACCCTGCCAATGTCTCTGCATCAACCTGATCTATCCCAGACACAGTGAAAAAATACTAGACAGCCCACGCTGCCAGTAAACCCAAACCTGGGCCGACAGAATGCTCCATTTCGGAGTTTTATGGTGGTTAGTAAAGAGACCTTACCTGCCAGCGTCTCTGAACCCGCGTCGATTTGCTTGTTGGAGCTTCAGCTAAGTTCCATGTGCAGACCCTGTCTGTCATGTCATTTCTTCAGCTGGTGTGATGTTAGATAGCCAATGCCGCTGGCCAACCCCTCTAGTAGTGGCCTTATGGGACACTCATACATCATGCATTAAAGCGTGGGATTCAGGCACATAGTCATGTTCAGAGTCAGCTCCATACTGATCTCTGCCACTCCCTTTAGAGTGGGAGAAATAGTGCACCCCAAACCAGGCGTTGCCACATGTGTATGACGCGAACTGCCTGTGCTTTCTTCCGTAACACAGAGCATATTATTTGGCACCATCTCCAACACTCCTTTCATTTGAGTATAGGAGCAGGGAGGTTCTACTCCAGGTGTACAGGGCCTTGGTGAGACAACACCTGGAGTATTGTGTACCGTTTTGGCCTCCTAATCTGAGGAAAGGCAGTCTTGCCATAGAGGGAGTACAGAGAAGGTTCACCAGACTGATTCCTGGGATGGCAGGACTTTCATATGAAGAAAGAATGGATAGACTCGGCTTGTACTCGCTAAAATTTAGAAGATTGAGGGGGGATCTTATAGAAACTTTAAAAATTCTTAAGGGGTTGGACAGGCTATATGCAGGAAGATTGTTCCCGATGTTGGAGAAGTCCAGAACCAGGGGTCACAGTCTAAGGTTAAGCGGGAAGTCTTTTAGGACCAAGATGAGAAAAACATTTTTCACACAGAGAGTGGTGAATCTGTGGAATTTTCTGCCACAGAAGGTAGTTGAGGCCAATTCATTGGCTAAAGGGATCAGGGGGTGTGGAGAGAAGGCAGGTACAGGATGCTGAGTTGGATGATCAGCCATGATCACATTGAATGTCGATGCAGGCTCGAAGGGCCGAATGGCCAACTCCTGCACCTATTTTCTATGTTTCTATGTTTCTATGTTTCTATGTTTCTATGAGTGGGATGAATATTGCAACCCTGAACCAGGAGCTGCCTCAGGCATATGACTTGAACTGCCTGTGCATGCCGCCGTAACACGGAGCATATTATTTGGCACCATCTCCAACACTCCTTTCATCTGAGTGGGAGGAATATTGCAACCCTGAACCAGGAGTTGCCTCAGGCTATGATTTGAACTGCCTGTACATGCCTCCGTTAACACGGAGCATTTTTCGTGCCACCATCTGATTTATCAGATGTTCCAATTGAGACAAACGACCAATCACATCTGGCATAGATGTGTGGACAGAATCCCCTCGACCCTAATCGTCCGACAGGACTTGTCCCACAGACTTGGCTTTAACTTTGCCCCGACTCGGGTTTGTCAAGCTGCTCCCTCTAGGAGCCGAACCGGGACTAGCTGTGCAGATCGGTGCTCTGTCGGTATCATCATTATACTTACCAGACAGGTTGTACCTGCTAGTAAGTCCGAGTCCTTGCTCCCTTCTGGAACCTCAACGGAGTATTTCAGCGTGGAAATAGAACGCAACCCTGTACCAGGAGTTGTTTCCTCAGGCCACTGGCCCCCATATGACTCAGATGAGCCGGCATTATAATCGGAGTCACCTCTTCCTGATAATCCGCTAGACAGAGTGGGAGAAATACTGCAACCCTGCCAGGTGTTGTCACAGTTCATATGATTTAAACAGAAGCATAGCCCCAATGGATCAAAGATTCTACTGCTTTGCGATATCCACATGGTTGGGGTCTCTTATGAAAGATTTCCAACAGGCCCCTCTACTGAGCGGAAATTATCATGACACAACCCTGCAATAGGTATTGCTCCACAGGTGTCTAATAGACACAGTTGTAAAAAGGCTTCTCAAGCCAGGAGCTCTTTTCTGGAGCCTCAATGGAGTTCCTCTGAACAGCCACCTGCTCCAGTGGAGCCCCATTCTGTGCTGTAATGGCAAGTCAAATTTTACTACACCATATGGAGTATGATAATAAATGTCCTATCTGCTGCGATAGTCACAAAAGTGACCGAACATCAACCACTATTAAAACTGCCAGCTCTATTTATAACTACCTTAATCAGTTCTTCAGATTTTGACTTCAATTAAAGAACTATCTGTAGTATATTGAAATGCCCCTACAAATAGAGCACACACTATATGCTGGTCTCCAGCGTATGCTGCCTCAGCAGCATCTATGTTTAAACATTTGTAGGCGCTATGGCAGCTCAGCTGACCTAGCGTTCGCTGCACTGGCCGCGGCTAACACCGGCCGCTGTTATCTTTAGCAGCGATCGAAACCTAGCCACGGCTATATTTAAACACCATCTGCTGCTAATCTTAGCAGTGAGCTCCCTCGCCACGCCGGCAGCCCCAACTCCTAATGGAATTTCCACGGCGGCTTAAAATCCGTCCGCCTGCTCCCGTATGGAGCCCAAAGCCGGCAGGCAATAACAAAACCGAGCTCCTATGGAGCTTCTAAGGTGGCCTCCAAATATGGCCGCCTGCTCCCGTTCGGAGCTCCAATGGCGGCAGCCACCAAGAGCGGCCCCCTCCATCAGCTACTCCGGGTCCGCTGTCGCAGCGACCCGCTGAAAGTAAAATTACTTACTTGCCAGAGGGAGAGGCGAGTATAGATGGAGACAGTGGTGGGAACATTAGTCTGTGTAATGGACTGGGTTACATCTACACCACTTTGCAATTTCTTGCTGCACTGGGCAGAACTGTTTCGAAACCAAGTTGTGGTGCACCCTGAAAGTATGCTTTCTATTGTTGAGGTTTGCAAGAGACATTAGAGATATGCACAATTTCCTCAGTGTCCTAAGGACATAGAGGTAATGGTGTGCCTTCCTGGCAGTCACATCAATGTGGTTGGTCCATGACAGTTTGGTAATCTGCAATTTTACTTCGGAGTCACGTGAGTGACTACGTGAAGAAGCCCCGCCAGGCGCATGCGCGTCATTTTGTCGACGCATGTCGCACCGACAGGCTGGAGAGG